>OY750779.1:1338333-2579166 GCA_963556745.1 Catoptria pinella | reverse complement strand
AGTTTGTCGCAAATACAATGCATCTTGACGACCTCCTTGGTCGAGTGGCTTTGTACACCGGTTTTCAGGGTGTCGCCATCTCTGAGATCCCGGGTTCGATCCCCGGTTGGGTCAATTTAGAAAACGAACTTTTCTATATTGGCTCAGGTCTGGGTGTTTGTGATACCACCGTTGTCTCCGATTTCCATAACACAAGTGCTTTAGCTACTTACTTTGGAATCGAAGCAATGTATGTGATGTTGTCAAATATTTATTTATTATTATTATTATCTTTGTAGAAGCTCGTCCATATATGGGCAGTTGAAGGAAACACGGAACATCGGTCGAAACTCAGACTTGTAATAGAGAGTAGAGGCCCAGACGGCAAGTGCGTGTTGCCCCACAATAAATTACAAAATCGCCCGTGCCCGACATAGTTGCAATGGCGAATATCCGACGGAGATATTGGGGCAAGAACGCAAGAACGCAGCGGGCGTGGTCGCCTCTTACCACGAAACGCAGCGGAGGTTTCGTTCGTCAAAATAACGAGATACGATGGTGATTGAATGATATTTTAAATCAAACCTTCTCTTGTTTTCGATTGCAGTGAAGTCAAAGTAAAGTACTTTTAATACAAATAAAAAAGTTTTTATTAAACACAGTTACCCATAAAATTTATTTAGCATCATTTAGACTTCGTCTGCGTGGAAAGTTTTTTTGCTATCTCTCTAGAACAGTACTTTTTTCTGGATGAAGGTGCCCTATGTCCTTCTCTATACCCCTGACAACGTGTATGCAAAATTTATCGGTTGAGTAGTTTAGACGTAAAGGCGTAACAAACAAACTGACTTTCGCATTTATAATATTAGTAAGGATTACTTATTTACATTTGTCGAGCTAAATTGCTATTATTCAGCATTTCACGTTTGTAAAAAAAATTGGGAAACAACCTTAAATCTGTTTCAAATAAAGATATACAAGGTATTACAAAATACCCCTAATGCCGAATATGGTATATAGGGACCATCAAACTGAACAACTTTTACTATGGGACCAACTCTGAAATCGCGAAAAAAAAAATCAAAAGTTGTTCAGTTTGATGGTCCCTATTATACCATATTCGGCATTAGGGGTACTTTTGTAACACCTTGTATAGTGGTTGCTATCAACTTAAAATCTGATTTTACCTCTTGGCAATGCTATCCATCTAAATTACACCACACACCACACTTATTATTGATTCACTACGGGTGGGATAATAATAAAGAAACACACAGAAGGTACAGTCGAGCTCATTCATATTGTGCACTTTTGACAGGATGTTGACTTTTATTACAAAGCCGTAAAGGTTGATGAACTGTCAAAAGTACTAACATGTTAGTGAACTCGACTGTACATCGTTTTGCAACAGACCAATAAGCTCCTACAAATAAGCCTATTAAATAAAGATCTAGTGTTGTGTCTGATGTAAATGTAAGACTATAGGCAATATGGCAGATGATAACTTGAAGTCGGGCATTAATTTTGAGAATAGATAATAGGAGCAGAAATTTAAAAAAACAGTCAAGAGCGACTCATCTCGCGCACCGAGGGCTCAGTAACATCATTCTGAAAAAGTTTACTATTCAGAGACATCGTTTTATTTTTCCTGTAATCTTTACATAAACTTCTATCACATAAAATAATTTCAGATTTTTCTCTATGCAAACTTTGGAGATAAGGAGCGGGGCGGTGGGAATGGTATTTTTTTACATTTTTCATCAAAAGTCGAAAACTATGCGGCCAAAAAAAAATATTGAAAATGTGCAAGCAGCGCTCTTTCATAGGTTACCCCATATTCCCTAGTAGCCTCACTTCGAATTTTTAATTCTTAATAATAAATCTTAACATAAATCCTAACCGATTGCCGGCAATGTATACGTAACTGTACTAAATGTTCTCAATGTAATCATCTTGTTTACTCGTACAGTACAAACATAACAGCGCTGGGGTAATTTTTCTCAATATATCATTATATACAGAGTAGCAAGCACAGCCGACGTTACGTTGACGATGTGTCGTCTTGCCGCTACTGAAATACGTAATGATATAAGTATTACTATGGTTTGAAATCCAAAACTTGACGACGACTTTGACTACCTCCGTGGTAAAGCGGCTTAAATACGAATCCTCGAATGAGGTCCTGGGTTCAGTTCCCGGCTGGATCACATAAAAAAGAAAATATATATTCAATTGTGTTAGGTCTGAGTGTGTTATCTATCACTTTTCTCTGAATTCCATAACACAAGTGATTTAACTACTTAGGTACTGTTTAGGTACTTTGGAATCAGAGCAATTATAGGTAATGTCCAAATAGGTATTAATATTTATTTAAAATGTTTTTCGATCGTACATTAATAAAAAAAAAATGTAAATAAAATAGAGTAGAATAGCACAAACCCTTCACGCAAGGGGTATCGTAAAAGGTAAATTGACTTCAAATACATAACATAGTAGTTACTTACAATACTAAATAAATAAGTCCTAGAATAAATTCGACTCGCACATTCTCAAACGGGAATTTGATCCCGCCTAAATATATGAGCTTTGCGAGTCGATTTTTTTCTAGTATAATATTTAGTATTGTGTAAATATAGCATTGTGAATACTAAATAAATAAAAAAATAAATAAATATTTGACAACATCACATACATTGCTCCGATTCCAAAGTAAGTAGCTAAAGCACTTGTGTTATGGAAAATCAGAGAGAACGGTGGTATCACAAGCACCCAGACCTGAGCCAATATAGAAAAGTTCGTTTCTAAATTAACCCAACCGGGGATCGAACCCAGGACCTCAGATGGCGACACCTTGAAAACCGGTGTACAAAGCCACTCGACCACGTAGGTCGTCAAAATCTCAACTAAAAACTCAATTTAAAAATATTACTTACAACTAACGCTTCCATGGACCAGAAAATGGGCAGCGGCGATATCCAAAAAAAATTGCCTACCAATAAATTTGAGGCATTTCTAGTCGGACTATGTATGCTTTTAATGAATAAAATTATCTTTCACACAAAAAAACTAAACGAAAATCGGTTCATCATATTTATAACACCCCTCTTTTTGCGTTGGGGGTTAAAAATTACAATCAACAAATAAATATTATATCGACGGCAAAGTGCCAACTATTTTTCGAGAAATTAACAACTTTATCCTTTAGAATAAAGGCGTTATTCGCATGTTTTGGTGAAATCTCCTAATCTTAGTGGATTTAACAGATAGGACGGAGGTATTGGCGCTAATTAGCATATTAATTCAGGTGTATTTAAGGTAGAGTTGGTCCGACGCCGGTGGGGTAAACGATAACCCGCCTCCCCCAGCTTCCAGCTTTCAGGGGACTTGGGGAACTGGGTGAAATGGTTCCGATTAGGGAGACTGATCACCCGTCCGGCTTCGCTGGCGTCCCCCCTTCCAAATAATAATAATAAGGTAGAGTTACCTTGAAAGTTACGCAAACGTTGGAATTTCGAGAAAATAATAAAATTTGACAGCCTGTAACAAAGTGTTTTACGGACATTACCAATTAATTAGGCTCGATCGACTTATCGTTATTTCTCTACTAACGAATGAAATATCAGCTGTTTGATCCGATTTGATCCGACAGGCCTATAAATTTATGCGATTTGATTTAAATGCATCCGCGTGCTTGCATAACGAGCACTCTTATTAAGGCCCCTATATACCTCAAAGTGGCGCCCTCATCTTAATTTAATTTATTGCTCGCTAACTCCATAAAATATCGAAAATTCACATGCTTGCATAACGAGCGCTCTTATTAAGGCCCCTCACAGTGTATATACAAGGTGTTACAAAAATACCCCTAATGCCGAATATGGTGTATAGGTACCATCATACTGATCAACTTTTACTATGGGACCAACTCTGAAATCGAGAAAAAAAATCAACTGTTTCATACAAAAATTAAAATCGAAAATATCAAAATGTATGAAACAGCTGATTCTTTTTTCGCGATTTCAAAGTTGGTCCCATAGTAAAAGTTGTTCAGTTTGATGGTCCCTATCTACCATATTCGGCATTAGGGGTACTTTTGTAACACCTTGTATACCTCAAAGTGGCGCCCTCATCTTAATTTAATTTATTGCTCATATAAATATCGAAAATTCACATATACAGATTGAAAGCTAAGGTTCTATAGTTTATTCACAAACAATAACCTTAGTAAAATTTTGTTCGTTGTAGTAGTAGTTGGCAAAAGTGCAAAAGTGGCCACATTTTGCTCTTGTGCCTACTACTACATCAACGAACTGTATTTTAATTAAGTTATTGTTTGTAAATTAACTATAGAACCTTAGCTTCAATCTGTACATGTGAATTTTCGATACATTATGTACTTAGCGAGCAATAAACTTAATTAAAATGAGGGCGCCACTTGAGGGATATAGGAGCCTTAACAACAGCGCGCAGTGCTCACAATGGCCGACCTTACATATAATGACCCACTTTTTGACCTTTTGCACCGCACCCAAAATCGCAGACTGGCGTTAGACTGAGATTCTGTGGAACAGTGTTTCATAAAGTGGGTTAATCAAGATATCACATAAACAAAGACGGTTTGCTTTCAATCTCTAATCATGTCATTCATTGCAGCAAAATCAAATGTCAGTTTTGTCCAGCTTAACAATAGCACAGAATTAGTATAGTACATTAGTCACGTCAATCGGGGCTAATTGTCTAATTTAAAAATCTATCCCAATCGCTTTCATTTGACAGATGGATGTGACACATTGTTGCATTTCTTTGGTAAGTTTTTATTTATGCCAAAAAGATTTATTTAAGCATCAATGTGTTTCATCCTGAAAGCAATTGCGATAGATTTTGAAATTAGACAATAGAAAGGCAGGTTAGAACTATATCACTGTGTTGTAGTTGTCTTTTGTTATTGACTTCTGTTCAAAAAAGTAATATATTTTAGAGTGACAAAGTAAATTGTTTACATATTAATGGTCGTGACTATACTAAGCAATAGCCACATTTTTGCTATCAATTTAAACTTTTTCTTTAATTGGGGTACATCAAACACTCATAATAGTATTTTTTGTCTGGTTACAACTGCAGTCCCGACTTATTAAGAGAAATGAGAATATGGGGCGATTTTCATAAACTGCCACTGTTAAACCTATCTATCGTACCTATCAAATTGTTTTCAGTTTGCTTTCTTTATAAATAACGAAAGAATAAAGGTAGGTTGTTGGACTACCTATTTGAAAAACTCTGATTAGGACGATACAGGAAGTTAATTTTTAAGAACCGACCAACTAGATTTATGTCAGCTGTTTATAATACAAACAAAACAATGAACACGTTACATTACACGATACGTATTTTATGTTTTACAACCATTTGTATGTTGATTTAGTAACATTTGAAAAATGATTGGTGTTTATTTGTTTTAGTGTTCGTAAATAATAGTGTAATTGTTTGATCTCTTAAAAACCAAAAGAAAATAAATGAAAATAACTCAAAGTTTCAGGTTTTAGGCTATAATTGATTAATCGAAATGCGTAATACTTACTCGTAAAATAATCCCATGTACTTCACTTGATTTACAATTTTGATTCAGTAATATTCATTTAATTATTTATATTGACAAATGTATGTACAAACAGAATAAATATTCATTAGTTATAAACATTTATTCAATGCAAACACACAAAATCTTGTTTGTCAATACCTTGATAGAGACAGATTTAAAACGGTACATAACTCCAGATAATTTTCAATTAATTTACAAATATGGAGCCCACGACACAACCGTTCAAAAGATTAATTTATTTTTAGATTAATTGTATTTTAATTAATTAATGTTCTTCAAAACGGTTTTCATATTTACGTGAGTTTATAAAATCGGATTACTTTATTACAGTTATATTGGTTTAAGTCTTTTTATTTTAACCACTTCCATTTAATCCACTGAATTATTTGAAACGGCTCTCCGCATTTTATTGATATCGTTATAATTTAATATTGATTTGATACTGATGGCCCCTATTTTTTAAATCATCTGGCACTCTTTATCTATCATTTTCATTCGACAGCATGACTGTCCAATGAAAATGTGTAGTCAAGAGCGCTAGCGTAATCAAAATAGGGCCCCTGGATTCATTTCTAATTTTATAAGGTTTTTGAATCGTGGTCCCACCCATTTTGCCCCACTGTTATTCGTGGTCCCACTAATCTTAAACACTAGGGTTCGTTGTCCCACTACTTAGTGGGACTGTGGGACTACCAGTCTTAGGTATAAAAAGCTTTCGATGACTCGACCTTTCGATTTCCTAACACTTCAAATTCAATCCGATTAGACGACCACTTGGTACTTTCTGGTAGCGATCCTACCTTCTGCGCCAAAGGTCCCGGATTCGAATCCTGGCAGGGGCAGATGTTAGTGTGATAAACACAAGCATTGGTTCCCGAGTCATGGTTTTAATATACTTATTTAATCTATATGTTATTTAGTACCCATCATAGTACAAACTCTGGTTAGTTTGGGACTAAATAATTGTTGTGAGTTGTCCCGAATTAATATTAGTCGGAAAGTTCGCGGCCTTTTTGTACTAAAAATAATAAAGATACCACAGCGAGGAATATCTTTATCATCAAAATTACCAGACCTGAAGCTGCTGAACCATTTTTTGCAGTAATATTTGACAAAGCATCTTCTCCATTAACATTACAAATATTTCTTTGAGCACTAGCAGCATTCATTTTTGAATTAAGGGTCTGAACCCTTATCGAAAAACAAATTGCAAAATGTGTCTAATAAACATTATTAAAAATATGAAATAGCAAGTCAATTACTAATTTGTTTCAATTTTACCGCTATTACCAGAAAGTCAGTCAAACAATAGTCAAACAATAATTATTACATTCCCGCCTAATTTTACTATTGCCAGAAATATAACACGCAAAATGCATGCATCAAGAAGGCCGCGAACTTTTCCGATTACCTTTTATTTATATCTCTCGTAAGTTCGATTCATTTGCTTTCGACGAGTGTGATGAACAGTCGATTTCATGAACTTTCGATGAGCGAATCGACATAAAAAGCTATGAATGTGACAATGTTGGATGTTAACAGTTTCGATGTGGTGTAAAGAAATGACAATAGCGCGATAAGTTGATAACTAAATAGCTATTCCAACATGACTGTTGGAGACCCAAGACCAAAACAAGAGCAATGTTATAATACGTAGAATTGCGGACGGATTCTTAAAGGATGTATTTTATTTAATATAGCATTCTGTAAAGAAAACATACTTTATTTTGTTTCTGAAACGATGACTATTGGAGTTCTTATAACCCGTCCGGAGCAGTGGTCAAACCGCTCTGTCCAATCAGTTGGACTACGGGCCTTCAATAGGGGTAGTGGTCCAACTATTTTTAAAGTTAGACCACAGAATCATATCTTGGGCAGTAGTCCAACTGCTCTGTACAACCAGTTGGACTACGGGCCTGCACTAGGGGTAGTGGTTCAACTACAGTCTATTGGGGAAAAATAAATAAAATCCAATTATTTATAATGTCATTATTCTTGTTACTTTATAACATTAAAAATGCTTAATATAAAAAAACACAATACGAAGTTTGTTTCATATAATATCATTATGGCAAAAGGTGGCAGTTGAATTCATATAAAAAATAACCAACATCAAAACTCGTAATGGATTCAAAAACCCTATCTCGTAAAATATTGTCATTGTATCACATTTTGTATAACAACTCACTTTATTTGCTTATTATAAATCTTTAGTAACAAAATTATTATAAAATTCGTTAAGTCGTTCATTTATTTTATTTTTTCTCATCAGACTGGGTGATTTTTACTTTAATATTTTACATTATAAAACTGTCACGTTTGGCAAAGCAATGTAATCTTCTGTCAATTCAAAAAATTTTTTGCTCCTGTGATTAGGCTTTCACATCTGTAGGTTTTGTCTCTTCCGTGTCCTTTGTCTTTTCCGCGGCTTTCGTCACCTCTGTGGCTTTCGTCACCTCTGTGGCTTTTGTCTCCTCTGTGGCTTTCGTCACCTCTGTGACTTTTGCTTCTTCTGTGGCTTTTGCTTCTTCAGCTTTGGTTGCATCAGATACGGCGTCACCGTTCCTCTTGTATCTGTAGTAGCGTGCAGATGCAACCACCGATCGAGACTCATAGCAGTTTACTAGCGCATCACCATTGTGACCTGTAATATAGTTTTTTTAAGTATTACAATTAATTTTGTTTTAAGCAAAATATTGAAAGTACAATGTCTAAAAGTGAATAGAATGTTACCTAGACGTAGAGTCCTGCCTGATACGTAAACCTAAGTATATCCCGATATCGAGAGCAAGAATCGAGATGAGCGAGATGTATATAGTTCAGTCATCTGTCATAGATCTCGGGTCTGGATGTTTGAGATCATCCATAACACAACATAGACAGCGATTTCTAGTTGAAATTTATTTTACCTACCCATTGAACGTAAACTTTGTTAATTATTGTAATGGAAAATGACGTCACTTTAAATGCTGACCTAATTATTTAAATTTTGACGACTCTGTATGAAATATACAGGGAGAAAAAAGCAGCCCTTGACGAGTTTTTTAGCCGGTTCTTTTCGTTACAAGGTATCCCGCTTAGGGTTTGCGAACCGACGTAGCTTCTTTGACATTCACAATTTTGAATTTCGAATCAAGTGCTTCAGCAACATACTTGTCAGAGTAACGTATGTGAATCAAATTTTTATTTATTTAACTTTAAATTACCATTAGGGCATGTGCAGACAGCAAGATGGCGTCTGGCCATGCACACGGCGCCGGAACCACACTGGGTGTTCCCGAGACAAGGGTCCACGCACTGATAGCCCACGCAGGCCAAGTGGTCGGAGCACTGGGAGTCCAACTCGCATTCACCCTGGTAACAAGCAAAAATTTATTATTATTATTATCAATAAGTGAGCATTTGTCCACACTGTGGACTACGATAGATCATTCTAACCTATACAAACCCTATTCACTCTATTTTGAAAAGGCCCAAGTTATCGGGAAACACGTCAGCAGGCGGCCTGATCCACTCCTTAGCTGTTCGCATAATAAAAGAATCCGCAAAACGCTTTGTGCGGATGGAGGGAATATCAACAACATAATGGTGGTATGCTAATCTGCGTCGAGTGTAATAAGATCCAAAAAATATTTAACTAGTACCACCACCTGTATAGGCGAGAAGGAATAATCATCAGACCAGATAGAAAAAAATCAATTTAGTTGGGATGACGTAAACTTAAAATGTCATTGTTACTTATAGCCAAGAACACTGAGCATTGCCGATGTATCCAGTCTTTGTGTTGCAAAGAATCAGCAAAACAACTTAGTAAAGACTCAGTCTCACTCACCCTATCACAAGCTACAAGAGCATTGCCGATGTATCCAGAGGGGCAGGTGCAGACGGGACGCTCAGCGCCGGTGCGGTCGTGGCCGGGGGTGCACTTAGCGTTCGTGCCACATGGGTTGGGTTCACAGAGATCACCTACAAACAAGACGTAATCGTACTTTGGTCAGCTTAGAGTGCTAACTTTGTGGGGGAATAAAAGACGGTTGTTTCTTTGAACAAAGGTCAATCTATCAATCTGTAACTGTACATATGACATCAATTTAGCAGCTGCTTATAGTAAGACAAAATTCTTATATTACTTCCTGATGACACAAATATAGGAGAGATTATTACCAAGTACTTATAATTTTAATAGATAAATATAAAAGTGTAATGTTCCCGCTACGTCCACGAAAGTGATGCGAATAATAGTTATAGAAAACCAAAACTCACGAGCTTCGAAAGGTCTGCAGAAAGTGAAGGGGTCACCAGTCATGTTCCTTGGGCAGGAGCACACGGGCGTCAGTCCACGAAGGTTACAGTCAGCGTTTACACCACAAGAGTTGACGCACGGGTCGATGCAGGCGTTGTACACACACGCGGGCTTGTAGCTGGGGCACTCGGAGTCGGAGCTGCATTCTGGGGTACAGATCCTGTAGGGATCACCGTGGTAACCCTGAAAAATGACATAACAACATCAATAAATATTTTTTAAACTAAGTATTCAGAGGCAGTCAAGTCATTGTAGCGGCGCGATCATATCGCTACATAAGTTATCGACGAATGACGAAGAAATGCAGGATCAGCAAAAAGTACAAATGTAAACATTACGCAGACGTGACGTCGCACTACGTCGAGCTAACATCGAGGCAAATATGTATGGAGACCTGACTCACGATATCGAAGTTTTCTACTCGCTTTGCAAAAATACAAATTCCAACTTCGAACAGTAGGACCACGTTCCCGGAGCATAGACACCGAGCTCAGCGGAAGTACTTCCCTTTTCGCTGAATATCATTGAATAGTACCTTCCTCAACAACGTGAGCTTTACCCCTCCTGCTCCGACACAAACCTTCCTTGTAGAATTGTAGATGGATAAAAGGTGTATGGCCCAAAACTCACTCACTCAGCTTTAGGGTATAGTGTGGATTGTTGGGTATGAATGACTGCAAATTCAGCCAGGACCTAACGCGTCTTCCAAAAGCACATCTAGGTAAGGTACCTCGAGATTATAAGTTTCGGTCATACATTTGATGCAACCCTAGCGAAAGTTGCCTGACTGCCGCAATCGCAGGCTGCTTAGCCACTATGTCATCGTTCTCCATACAGTAGAACCGGAACCAAATAGTAAAGAAAATTTCCAAATGTAGTAAAAATTAAGCAGGTCTCACCCTAGGGCACTTGCAGATGGCGCGGTGAGCAGCCACGGTCTCGCAGTCAGCGTTGACGCCGCAGTCGCTGCAGGGGCTCGCGCACTTGAAGTCGCGGCAGGATTGCTGCGCGCCGCACTCGCCGTCAGATTCGCACTCGTGGCGGCAGCCGGCTAGCGGGCTACCCTGCAACCGGTCAGTTAAGAATTCACGAAAACGGAAACACAGAAATGACTGAAACTACTGCTTTATTATAATGGCAGAAAACTTCATAGAAGTTCTAATCCATTTTTTTATTGAAACAGAAATAAGTGCTATCCGGAATTTGTAATTTTGATTCCTATCTTTATTATCTTAGAGATATTTGCTCTTAGCATTATGGAAAAAGTAAAATTGGGAATTGGGAAAGAAATTACCCGATATCCTGGCAGACAAGTGCAGATAGCTTGGTTGTTCGCAACGTGGCATTTGGTGTTGAGACCACAAGGCGAGGGGTGGCAAGCTTCCTCTATGGACCAGAAAAAAGTATGAAGTAAAATAATGTAAAAAGTCCAATTTTATTCTGCGGTTCCAAGGTTAGAATTAAGTTAGGATTAAAACTAAAACAGTTTCCGAATAGAATCTTACCGGGATCAGCGATTCTGCATGATACGAAAGGATTTCCAGTGTATCCCGCTGGACAGGTGCATACCGCGATGTGGTTGCGTACCTGAAAAAAAGAACAATATTCTTTTGAGTCATACTTTTATATTGTACAAAATCAAACTCAAAATCTTGCTCGATACTAGATTTAAACGAATGTATAGGTTCGCTTTTTTCGGTACCTATACACGCTGAAATTTTAATCATTTGGTTCCCTTAGTGGGGTGGTTCCACTCATGATTACAAGCAACTTTTACTATGGGGCCAAATTTGATATCGCGAAAAAAAAATCAGCTGTTCCATACATTAAGGTCGAGTAGGTATTGCGCTTTTGTATGGAACAGCTGATTTTTTTTCGTGATATCAGAGTTGGCCCCATAGTAAATGTTGCTTGTAATCATGAGTGGAACCACCCCACTAAGGGAACCAAATGATTAAAATTTCAGGCTGCATACAAATTGTGTTGAAATAAAATAATACATACATCGCAGTTGGCGTTTACACCGCAGGTACCCTCGCAAGGGTTGACGCAGTGTTGGTTCACACAGGTTTGGTGACTGCGGCACTCGCTGTTGTCTGTGGAAAATTTAATTAATAAATAATTTAAAACTCATTGCTATACATACATAATAAAATTATGTTATTTGATTATTTTTTTTATCAAAAAGGAAGAAAATACTGTTCCAAAAGAAAATATGAGGCTCTCCGTAAACGCTGCATATTGCAGCTACTAACAGGACTGACTATACATATATTGCTTGAGGTGTTTGTTATAAAGCCCCAGCTGATGGCAAACCGTTTAAAACTTTCCTGTAATATTCATTTTTGTCTGAGATTAAATTTTGATAAACTGGGACAATCATCTCCAGAGTACCTTGTATCCAGAGTATCACCACACATATGCCATGTGGGTGGATCTAGATGCCTTTTTTCAAATTCTTTATTGTTTTAATGTTTTATGTAGGTACTGTCAGTGACTCGAACTTTATTTTTTTATCTTAAAACGTGGCCCGAAGCTCCGAGGCCCCTCCTCCAAAATTTAAATCCTGGATCCGCTCCTGTGGGGATCGTGATTCTCATTTCGATTACTATGTGAGAAAAAAAAACTTAAAAAGAAAAAAAGAGTTTTACTTACCCAAACACTCTATTCTGACGCACTGTGACAACGGGTCCCCAGAGTACCCGGGCAGGCACGCGCAGACGGGTCTTACGCTTCCGTGGATGCAGTGGGACCCCACCCCGCAAGTGTGGGGGCCGCAGGTGACCGTATTGTCGGAGATGGAGCGGCCATGCTCGTACAGGTTACGGCCGTAATTGTTGCGAGGGTAGTAGTTGTAGTAGCGTTGACCTGAAAATAATTAATCAAATCATAATAATTATGGTTCTTTCGAATGTGGGGGTATTTCCTCACATTGATGAAATTGCGCTGGCTTGCAGCGAAGAAGTTAAAAAGTACTAGACAATTTCGCCGCTCCCACTAGCGACTCGGTAGCATAATTGGTCAGTGCATTGGGCCGGAATCCCAAGGGTGCGAGTTCGAGCCCCGTCTGAGGTGCTACGGGTGAGTCGATTTTTTCTAGTATTTTTTCTAATATTATTTATCTTAACATAATAATTATGTTTACAAGTAATATTTTTTTTATGTCATTTTGTCAAAAGTACCTAAATTGATTTCAAAGACGCCATCTGTCACGCGTTAGATCTATTGAAGCTCTGTTGCCTTATATAGAGAAGATGTTTCCTAACTTATTTTCTAGTAAGGCAAAAGTGCTTAAAGTGGCTACTTTACTCTTTTGCCTACTACTACTACAACGAACTATATTTTACTGAAGTTATTGTTCGTTAATAAACTAAAGAACCTGAGCTTCAATCTGTACATGTGAATTTGAGATACATTATGTACTTAGCGAGCAATAACTTTAATTAAGATGAGGGCGCCACTTGAGGGATATAGTGCTGCGCTTAAGCAAGCCACATTGAGAGCGATGCGAAACAAAGATAAGCTCGTTTCACTTTGTTTAATAATAATAGTAATAAATATATATTTTTTTGTGACTTTAATTTTTGAAAAGGGGGAAGTACCGTGGGAGTTCCTATTACACTTTCATATATGCAATATGTTTTTATGTAGCTATCCGTATTAGTAATCTATTTTAATCTTTGTGTGTGATTCAGTCAATAAAGAAACGTTCTATCAATCGGTTGACGGACTATTATTTACCGCTCCTATGGTGTACGTCTAGAGACCCGATAGAATACCCAATAAGATAATGTCAAAGATAATGTTATAGACAGAACGAATGAGCATTACATGAAGATGAGATAAACCGCAGGCCGCATTGCGCGCGTAGAGAAAAGAAATACGCTTTGCTCATGTCGCTGCTACGTCTTTTCATATTTGGGTCCACATCGTAACTAAACAGCTAATAAGTTCGCAGTTTGAACCTCAGTGTGAATAGATGTGGTAGCAATAAACGAAGCGAAACGAGCTTATCTTTGTTTCGCATCGCTCTCAATGTGGCTTGCTTAAGCGCAGCACTATATCCCTCAAGTGGCGCCCTCATCTTAATTAAATTTATTGCTCGCTAAGTACATAATGTATTGAAAATTCACATGTACAGATTGAAGCTCAGGTTCTGTAGTTTATTTACGAACAATAACTTCAGTAAAATATAGTTCGTTGTAGTAGTAGTAAGCAAAAAAGTAGCCACTTTAAGCACTTTTGCCTTGCTAGAAAATAAGTTAGGAAACATCTTCTCTATATAAGGCAAAAGAACTTCAATAGATCTAACGCGTGATAGATGGCGCCTTTGAAATCATTATACTTAACAATTTGCCTAAGGCAGTGGTTCCTAACCTTTTCAATATTGTTACCCAAATGAAGGGAAACAGATTTTACCCCCAAATTGGAGGGGGACATTTTTTATACTGTCTATTCTATTCATTCGTACTAAGTACCAACTCTGTTACCCCTGTGGTCGCAGGTTTGGAGCAGGGGTCGGGCAAAACAGGGCACTGAAGGAAACCACGATTTTCACTTAAACTTTGTATTAATAGAATAACGTTTTAAAAGAATCAATCAAAGAATTTTCACAAGTGACAGCAGTAACGTCTTGACGCATGTTTATCAGCGGTGTTGAAAAGAAGGAGGTTTTACTCGTGCTGGCCACACCCCCATTAAACAGCTGTTTTACCCTCGTGGGGGTAATTACCCCCAGGTTCGGAACCAATGGCCTAGGAACTCCATAAAATAATAATTATGACGTATCTTTGATTTATTGAGTAACATTAGCCTTCAACGCTTGTTGACATTATTGCAAATTTTATGTGCAATATTTATCAAACTTTGCGTAGGATTCAAAATGAAATAAACGATGATCCTTAACAGCACTTAGAGCACACTTGTTCCTGCTTTAGGTAAGCACAATAACATAATAAACCACGCCCACATTCACCTAATCTAAATACATAATTGTGTCTTAAAAAAACGTTTGAGAATCCGAAACAATGATAGTAACCTTGGCAACAACTGAGGAATGTAAATAGGTACGCCTACATACGACTTTTTGTCCTTGTAAAAGAGCGGTGGACTTTAAACGATAATATTATTTTCAAATTCCCATAGAAATATATTAATATTTGTGGTATAACCGGATAGTTACTGATTGAACGTTAGCTGACTTTTGTGGACGAGGAGTTTTGAGATCTATTCCTTTCGAATACCAAAAACTACGGCACCTTTTTTACTTAAATGCTGCCTTATGACTACGAGTTTTAGTGATATTATTCCTTAAACACTTATTAAGTAATAAAACTCCTTTTGTACAATTCCGTGTTTGGTACGATGATTGGTTTTGAGTAATTTTGACTTATAAGGGGAAATCATTCAAATGAGAAACACCATCAAATAGAAAATCATGTGGTTATAAAATTTATTTGTATACTGAAACTACTGATTCAAATGATTAGACTATTGATATTATCATACTGATACAAATCCAATTTTTTATTATCACGATCACCAACTAAAGATGTGGTGGTAGCACAGACTTTAGTTAAGTATATATTATGGTCTGTGGGAGGTTGGAGGGCCAGCCCCCCTAACATGACCACCGAAACACGATACATATCGCGTGATGCTAATTCTTCATATCATACAATGATTTTCTTAGTTATCGAGTAGTAGACAGCGATTTCTTAACTAGTTGAAATTTATTTTACCTACCCATTGAATGTTAACTTTGTTAATTATTGTAATAGAAAATGACGTCACTTTAAATGCCGACCTCATTTTTCAAATTTTGACGACTCTGTATGAAATATACAGGGAGAAAAAAGCAGCCCTTGACGAGTTTCTTACCGGTTCTTCTCGTTACAAGGTCTCCCGCTTAGGGTTTGCGAACCGATGGCGTAGCTTCTTTGACATTCACAAGTGCTTGTAACAGCCTAGACTGAATAAACGAGTTTTGAATTTTGAATTGAATTTTGATATAGTGCTTTATAGACACTCAACTGTCAAAATCTATTGTATTTTTACAGTTAAACGTGATAAATCGCTATATCATATCGCGTTTCGGTGGTCATGCTAGGGGGGATGGCCCGAAGAATTACCTTATTTAGCTTCTACACATCGACAGAGGCATCAGCAGATTCCATCTGCGGATGTGTGGACGGGGGAGGGGGCGGGGGGGGGGGGGGGCGAGCAAATACCTCCTTCTACCATATCGGCAAACGCATCCGCAGATGTGAATCTGCTGATGCCTCTGTCGATGCCACATCGGCTTTATAAGGCTTTATAACAAATGTTCGTTTTCATAAAAAAAACGTTAAAACAATAAAAAAATGGTAAGTTATCTTCAAAAAAAAAAAACTATTTCACGAGTTTTTGGCGCCATTTTGTCGAGTTCGGTTTGGTGTCTATTTTAATTATTTTCAAATTGATTCATAGTGGATATTGTGTCTTAAAATTGGTGCAGTTATATGGTACAAGTGTCTACGCAACTGAACAATATGTGGGATAATTGAAATAGGCGCGATCTTGGTTGTGTGAAGCTGAGACTTTTATTGAAGTGGTGGCTTCCTCGGCAGAACTAACCGAGTAAACTGTCTTGATATACTTGGTGCCAAATGCTCCAATTAGCATTGGAATGCGATGCACCCGCATTCTAATGAAAAATTAAACAATATCTATCTACCACTGAACTATTTAACACTTGACACTGGCAAAAATTACTTCCAAGAGGAAAGTAGATTGCCATAACAAAAAAAGAAGAAGAACTATTTCACGTTTTCAACCAAAAAGGCTAAAAGCAAAGATTTAAATATTTGGCTAAAAGGATGTTCTTATTTCAACTAATTTCTAGTAAACAATACCACACCCACTAGTTATCCAAAATGTCCTTGTGCACCATCGATTGGATTGACCTTCGTGTTATTAATTGTTTGTTATAGATAAATTATGCATGATGGAGTGGGTGGTGACGATTCCGCGTGGTCAATCGCAACGCAAACCTGTCGCAAACAATAATACGAATGTTGCAGAAATTACTCTTTAAATGACGTAGGTATGATCAAACATCACCTGATTTTAAATGATTTTGTTTTCTTAAGAGGCTGACATGAGCCAACTAGCGCCGCCAGTCGATTTTATTTTATTTATTCTAAATAAGCCCAATTTCTTAAAAAAGGAATTAGTCATGGTCTTGTGAATGACGTCTAATGTTTATTGAATAACGTTACAACATTACAAAATGCGTGCAATAGTTTAAAAACGGGTTTAAACCAACAGTGGCCACTTTTAACAAAATCGCGTTTAAACTGTTTCAATGCCATTTCAAACTGTGTAAAGTTATTCAATAAATATTAGACGTTATTAACAAAACCTTGTTAAAGAAATTGGGCTTATTTAGAATAAATTAAATACAATCGACTGGCGGCGCTGGTTGGCTCATGTCAGCCCCTGTTTGATTATTATTTAAAAAGAAAACTTCCCACAGATGGTAATTTAAGACAATTTTCATGTCACCGATCACTTGGCATGGCACCCAATCTGAGTATTTCAAATTCTTAATCAATTTTGTAATGTTTTCATTAAATGTTCTTTGGAAAACTTTAACTGCCTCAAATGCTACTGCATTAATATCCTAATCTGAATTTTTTCATTGGGTTAGTTGTACTAGATTATTAATAATATTGGTCTGACCATTAAACACAAGCTACAAAGACTGTGCAGACATTACGACGCCAAAAGTTGATATTTAGGTACAAATGAGCCAGAGGCAAAAAGTATTAAACAATGTTAGTTTATTAACCCTCAAAGAATTCGGTTGGGACAATTGGGCCCAAAACATGTGTTCTACCTAGATGATAATATCAAATGGCATCGGATTTTCATAAACTTTCAAATATTTACAATAACAAGTGCAAAGTTTAAGATGATGATTACCTACATATAAATATCAATTTCAAGCACCAGTGCAGAAAAATAAATTAACATTTTAAAATATAACAACAAATACACTGTCTTTATTTGTTTCCTTTTATACAACGTGTTACAAAAGTACCCCTAATGCCGAATATGGTGTATAGGGACTATCAAATTGAACAACTTTTACTATGGGAGCAACTTTAAAATCAAATGAAATAAAATCAGCTGTTTCATACAAAAATTAATTACGAAAATAATATCAGCTGTTTCATACTAATGATATGAAACAGCTGATATTTTTTTCGCGATTTCTGAGTTGGTCCCATACTAAAAGTGGTACTTTGATGGTCCCTATCCACCATATTCGGCATTAGGGGTACTTTTGTAACACGTTGTATAAACCCTTTTAATTCTCGTTTGTAATTATTTTTAAAGCACTATTACTTTTACAATAATGCTGTCTTTATTATTATTGTTTCTTTTTTACATAAATACTAGGGTATTTTAGATCCCACGCCCCAACAGAAATTCTAGCACAACTAAGTAAAGGTTAACTATGAAACTCGCCGCTTAACACCCACTTTAAAAACTTATATGGTATCACTAGTCGTTAATTAAATCGTGATGTAATCAAAATAATTCAATACTAGACATTTAATAAACAATTTTTCATTTTTAGTGACTTAGCAAACTATTAGAGACGCTTTAAATGTAAATGATGGGTAATATTATTAGAATTAAATAATAAATAAATAAATATTTGACAACATCACATACATTGCTACGATTCCAAAGAAAGTAGCTAAAGAATTTGTGTTATGGAAATCAGAGACAACGGTAGTATCACAAACACCCAGACTTGAGCCAATATAGTAAAGTTCGTTTTCTAAATTGACCCAACCGGGGATCGAACCCGGGACCTCAGAGATGGCGACACCTTGAAAACCGGTGTACAAAGCCACTCGACCACGGAGGTCGTCAAAATTGGTATTATCTTGTTCTTTAGCTTTTGTGAGGATTACCGCTCGCAATATTTATTTTTAAACGAATCTTTGTTACTTAGTTAACTTGTTTAACTATTTTCTATTCATGGTTTAGATTTTGAGTTTCATTTCAGATGAGTTTTATAGTGTATGAAAAAATGTAATTGGCATTTATTTCCAATTGGGTTAGTATTTTGGAATGTTTATTTAATAGAAACCTAGACAAATACTGTCTTAATCCGAATAACATCACAAGAAGAGTTAATTATGCTCAAATTGCAAATCATTTTGGTATTACGTTTGTATGAGAAGCTCACTGTTCGCCGGACTCTTAACGTTATATTTTAAGTATTACAATTATTCTACACTTTTCACTTACCGTCTACACCTAGTCCAAAGAAGGCCAGTAGCACCATCGGCGCCAAACATAACAGTTTCTCACCCATCTGGAAAATAAATGATAAATAATAAAATACAAAGGAAAAACTTAAGGCTCCTATATACCTCAAGTGGCGCCCTCATTTTAATTAAATTTATTGCTCGCTAAGTACATAATGTATCAAAAATTCACATGTACAAATTGAAGCTAAGGTTCTATAGTTTATTTACAAACAATAACCTCAGTAAAATTTTGTTCGTTGTAGTAGCAGTAATAGAACCTTAGCTTTAATCTGTACATGTGAATTTTCGATACATTATGTACTTAGCGAGCAATAAATTTAATTAAAATGAGGGCGCCACTTGAGGTATATAGGAGCCTTAATTATTAATTTAGAGATAACGTACACACGTATCGTAGAGCCCGTTTAGCAAGGTTATTGTTCACCCGAGCGAGCTAAAATCTATGGAGTTTTTTTTTGCGAAATGTGGCCACTTTTAATTGTTTAAGCGATGAATTAATGTATTACAAAGCGTCTTCGGAGTGCACTACAGAGAGACAATTCACAATTTCGTCTTTATTTAAGCACTACGATTTTTTTTCCAATGGCGGCGCTAGTGTGCAGACTAAGCTCTCATAACCAAATGTTTGTCTTTAGCACAACAATAGATACAATTTATTGTTAACTTCATTAAGACTTGAATATAATTACAATACACAGCCAGGTTGAATCAACATATTTTCATACGCAATTTTAATTATTTATGTCTGTAATAATACTAATACTTTTCATTGTAATTGCTTATGTAAATCACAGACTTTGATGTATTGTATAGAATTGACATGCTTTCAGCACGTAATTTTATAATTTACTAGTTTACTTTTATATTTTATAGTTTAGTAATTTTAAAACTTTGATAGTAAGCGTAGCGTTCAAACGCATAGAATACGCATACGATTTGAGTAGGGAGGGGCAGATGAGTTTCTCTTAGTGGAATACTTCACAAAACCAAGCGCACGCGCAGATGACAAAGTCCGTATAGCATTGAGAGTCAATGAGTCACTACCTCATGAATGAGGGAAGCAGACAGTAATACGTCACCTGTTAAGGTATTGATAGATCGAGTGTGTATTGAATCATTCATTTACTTGGTGAGGAATAATTATGTTGCATAAATATTTGTTGTATAGTTTTTTGTGTTTATTTAAGCTACACATGTACTTATATTATTTAAAAATATAATTCGTTATATTTTTAAATAATATAATAGAGTGAATTAGAAATTAATTTATTTAAAGGTACTATTTAGTTCACATTTTATTGATATTTTGTTTTTTGCACATTCTTGATTTTAACTACACGATGGATAATATTAAAAATATTATTTAATCTTTTACCATTTTAATAAATGATCCTCTAGGTTCTGAATTCGTTATTATAAATATTGAATTTTTTTATTAATAATAAATTATAGTTAATTAAAAAACTGATGATGATTTTCACTAGTAAACTTAAAAAATTTTTAATGAAAAAATTCTAATATCTTTAACACTGTAAATATATCACTGTTAAAACACAAATAGAAAAATAAATATCACACTGTGTCTCACTTACGTCTGTTCGTCTGTATTTGCGTTGTAGAAAACAATTCCTTTGGTTGTACACGGTCCTTATACCTCACCTGCGCCTACGCAGCCTGAAACTACTACCGCATGTTGATTTCGATGATCCAATTCATATATGGACAACTTAGGACTTATGGCTTTTCATCCGGTCTGACAGTCGTAAATTAAAGAAGACTCGTGTTTTTTTTTAAATCACTTGTATTTTTTAATGTGTCTCGTTTCTTAAAATAACTTGTGTTATTTTAATATTGTGTTGCTGTAGCTTTGAAAACCTTTTTGGAGTATTTTTGTTATTATTATTTAGTTTTGTTTATTCTGTGGTTTTGACGAGCGAAATATTATGTCTTTTAAATAATAAAGACGTTTCCGTTGTGTGTTATATTTATTTTAAATATGAACCTTTATGTTTTTGACTATTAATATAGTCAAACACCAGCACACTTAAAATTTTAATATTCAATTAAACTTTAACACTTTAATTTCAAAAAGCAACTATTGGAACACAAATTTTTATAGCATTTTAGGCAGCAAACGTCGTTGAAAATAAAAATGAAATCCTTTCCTCACGAACATCACTTTCAGATTTCGCACTACTGCATAAAATATATTTTTCACACAGTGAAGGTCAACAATGTCATTAACATAATTCTATTTTTAATCTAAATGTTACGTATACAGATACAAAAGATACAGACCTACTTAGAAAAAAATGACGTAATTTTTTTGTCCAGCGTAAAAACCACACCTGTTTAGAAGTGTCGTCTTCTCGGAATGCAGAGCGAAATTTGTATGGTTTTGAAGTATTTGATAAAACAAATAGTTGTATTTTGTTAAGGAAAAAGTCACAAGATAATTCACAATTTCGTCTTTATTTAAGCACTATAGTATTTTTTTAATGGCGGCGCTACTGTGCAGTCTATGCAGCCTTAAGTTCAAAAGATCAGTGATAACTGGTCAAATAATAATAACTCCAAAAGATTACCTTCTTATATTCTCGAGTGAAGTTGCATCGGTTCACTGTCTATTTTCAATTTAATCGCATTGTAAGGATAAACAGACTTTTACCTACCTATGCAGTAATTGCTGAAACATTTAATTGATCATGACATGTGTTTTTTGTTAATATTTTACTACACATTATAAACCAGTACTAATATTTATACAATTCTAAGTTTGTTTTATTTCTTACTGTACTAATATTCTTTATGTCTATGATATACCTTTTTCACCTACAAAATAAAGATTTATTTTAACTTTTTCCTAAATGTTCTGGTGAAATTCAAATTAGAAATATGCGACATAAATATTTTTGAGTTAACTAGTTTTTTTTACCTCTCCCAAGGGCTCGTAGAATTTTTTTACTTGATGCCAACACATAGACAACGAAGGGATCCTATAACTTAAGGGTTCCTTTATTTCCTATTGAACCTTAAAATAATAACAGACTGTTAAAAAGTTGTTAATATTTATTAAATCGAACCAAAAAAAGGATTTACATTATGTTATTATTGTGCTCTCATTTCAGTCCAATATGGTTCGCAAAAAAACATCCTAAATCCTATTCATTGGATTGACTTAATTAAAATGAACGTATCGCTTGATTATGTCATTGCTGCCCACGATATCGCATGTGTCACCCCACACGAAAGAGATGTTTTTGAAAATTTAGTTGTCAAGCACTTTGGTAGTCTGTGGGTGATGACAGGATCTTTAGAAGTCAACTTGGTAGTAAATATCTTCGATCGATGATATATTCGAAGTAAAATATTATAAATTCTTAAATCAACTTTTGGTATAGTGACCATCAGCCATTTTTAATGTCCCCACTGCTGGGGCACAGGCCTTTCTTATAAGTGGATAAGGAGGGTGGGCCATAACCCACCACGCGGGCCCGATGCGGATTGGTGGGTGTTATCGATTGCAAATGCACCCGGGACCAACGACTTAACGTGTCTTACGAAGCACGGAGGAGCTCGAGATAATAAATTTTTGGCCACCCAACCCTTGCGAAAGTTGCTTAACCTCCGCAATCGCTGGGCCAGGCGCTAAACCACTGCGCCATCGAGCTCCTTAATTTGGTATAGTGCTATTTTTAAAATGTTACATATCGCCTGTTTCACTAAGTCCGATTAAGTTTTTACTTAAACTATTTGACGAGTAATATTAAAAATGCGAAAGTAAGTAAGTTTGTTTGTTTGTTACACCTCACGTCTCAACTACTGAACCGATCATCATGAAATTTTGCATACACGTCGTCAGGGGTACAGAGAAGGACATAGGGTACCTTTCATTCAGAAAAAAAGTACTGTTCCCGAGGGATGTAAAAAAAACTTTCCACGCAGACGTAGTCGCGGGCGGCTCTAGTTACATATAAATTCTGTTCCAATTTTAAATTAAACCAGTAGGTAGTTAGTGCCTAATAATAAATTATATTATGCACATAATCAAAAATCCTATGGATAAAACAAAACTAATTCTATATTTTCGAATTGAAATACCAACTAAGTATAAAAGTAAGTATACATACTTAAACAAAAACACAAAACTATTTATCAAACAAGTGATCAAACAAATAATATGAGTCATTTGTAACGTAGGCAAATATTTTCTATAGCTAAGCCATTGAATAATTATTATTGTCCAAATTCAAAATATAAAGGGCATGTTTATTCTGTTGAATAAACATGGGCCCAATAATCATCCTTGTGGAAGTCACAATTTTGAATTAAGAGTCCGGCGAACAGTGAGCTTCCCATACAAACTTAATACCAAAATGATTTGAAATTTGAGCATAATTAACTCTTCTTGTGATGTTATTCGGATTAAGACAGTATTTGTCTAGGTTTCTATAAAATAAAAATCCAAAATACTAAACCAAATAGATATTATTGCGATATACAGGTTTTTTATGAAAAAATGTAACTGTCATTTATTTCGAATTGGGTTCGTATTTTGGTATTTTTATTTAATAGAAACCTAGACAAATATTGTCTTAATCCAAATAACATCATAAATAAATAAATAAATATAAATATTTGACAACATCACATACATTGCTCCGATTCTAAACTAAGTAGCTAAAGCACTTGTGTTATGGAAATCAGAGACAACGGTGGCATCAGAAACACCCAGACCTGAGCCAATATAGAAAAGTTCGTTTTCTAAATTGACCCAACCGAGGATCGAACCCGGGAACTCAGAGATGACGACACCTTGAAGTACAAAGCCACTCGACCACGGAGGTCGTCAAAAAAGAAAAGTATCGCAAGAAGAGTTAATTATGCTCAAATTGCAAATCATTTTGGTATTACGTTTGTATGGGAAGCTCACTGTTCGCCGGCGTCTTAAGTATGATTGTTAAACGCCATTGCTCATGTTGTTCTATATAGTTTTATTCTTGTTTTAACAACAGCGACTACATAATATTATAAGCTATGAGTGAGTATTGCAATAACGTACTACCAAAAATATACTCGTAGTTCAAAGATTTTTAAAATTTGAGATTTTAGCATTAAACAATGCTATTTTTATACAATATCAAATAATATACTAGAAAAAATACGACTCGCACCAGATCATGTTCTCGGGCGGGTGTAGCTAGAGTGACTCGATAGCTCAACGGTCAGAGCATTGGACCGGATATCCAAAGGTCACGGGTTCGATTCCCGGCCGAGAACATGATCTGGTGCGAGTCGTATTTTTTCTAATATATTATTTGATATTGTTCAAAGATTTTATTTTAAGTCCTCGAATGCCTAACTCGGATTGGAGAGGTTACTTTTCAGATACCTATCTTAACTATGGCTCACTATTCCACTAGTTACTTACTACTAGTAATACTAGTAACTTACTACTAGTAATAATACTAATATCTTCAATAAATATTTTTAAACCCATTTTTTTGTGATCTATCCGATTACTTGATGGAATTATGACTTCATAGTTTTGTATTAATACCCATTGAATGTAAACTTTGTTATTATTGTAATGGAAAATGACGTCACTTTAAATGCCGACCTCATTTTTAAAATTTTTGTCGACTCTGTATGAAATATACAGGGAGAAAAAAGCAGCCCTTGACGAGTTTCTTGCCGGTTCTTCTCGTTACAAGGTCTCCCGCTTAGGGTTTGCGAACCGATGGCGTAGCTTCTTTGACATTCACAAGTGCTTGTAACAGCCTAGACTGAATAAATGAGTTTTGAATTTTGAATTTTTGAATTTAATTCCCTTACGAAATCGTAACCATGCCGTTTTGATGATAGTTTGACTTGTTTATTCCTCTTTTCCAGCTAAGGTAAAACCCATTAAGTCTTTGGAAGATAATGGAAAAGACCAATTAGAATGTACTGTGTCAGGTGCCTTCTACTACGTGATGTGGTGGTCTCGTTGCATCGGGGTCGCTCCTGTGCGATTTACGAAGCTGAGCGGTGTCCGTGAATGGAAAGTCCAAACTTCAATAACAGCATGCGTCCTTAGCTTCATATTCGTCATTTTTTTGGGTAAGTATTTAGTATCATTTTGAAGTCGCAGGTTGTCAAAATGATTAGTTTTAAGTATTCTTAAAACTAATCATTGTTTATTAACAATATCTTCACATTTTTAAATTTTGAGGTTTTAGCATTCACAATGCTATTTTATATAATACCAAATAATATACTAGAAAAAATACTAAATATAATAATGGGAACGTCGAATTTCTCCTAGTATATCAACTCTTACGCTGCAAGCCAGCGCCATCTCACCATTGTACAAGGAATTACCTTGCAAGCATTGGACCGGATATCCAAAGGTCGTCGATTCCCGTCCGAGAACATGATCTGGTGCGAGCCGTATTTTTTCTAGTATATTATTTGGTATTATATAATATCTTCTTATTTATTTACTGCTATTACTTTAAATATACCGTATCATTATTATAACTTTGTAAAATTAACTAAAAAATAAAATTAAGAATTTGTGGCATAGATATGACATAGCAAAGCACTATTTTAACCGACTTCAAAGAGGAGGAGGTTCTCTTTTTACGTGTGTCTGTATGTATGTTTTTGTGTATGTTCACCGATTACTCGAAGATAGCTGAACCGATTAAAATGCTTCAGGTGAATCTAAGTTAGTCCCATTTTTGAACAAATCAGTTTAGTAGTCTGCAAATAAGTAATCTTGAAAATGCTGTTATTTTTTAAGTTACCATTACACTTTTTTTTAATGACACAGCAGATATCATATCCGCCAAAAAATCTACAGGGTGTTTCATAATAAGCTGTAAAGTTTTGTTTTTTATTTTTACAGAAAACTGCAAAGTGACAACCCTAGACGCAAATAGACTATTTTTTTCGATAATCAATTACATTAATGGGCAAAAGCAAAACACAATTGAGGTCTAGGGTTGTCACTATGCAGTTTATCATGAAAAGAATATATTTTTTTTCAGAGTTTATAATAATTTCTCTGAATTGTATGCATGCACCAAATTAGGTTTTAGGGGGTTTTTTGTAACACGTTGTACCTATAGCATCAGGGTGCAGGTAACACAAGAATGTTTTTTTATCAGCTTTCAGTATTTTTGCAAGTCCGTTCATAAACTTGAACGAGGGTCTTCCAACAGTTAACATATCATTCATCACTTCGATCATTATATTTGCGAACCATTTAATAATGGTGATATGGACTAGTAATGCAGTTCTAGGTGGACCAGCAAGAACGATGCAGATAATTCGATGCGTGAAACGTGTACAGAAGGTAATGATGACACAAACGAAACATGTGATTAGGTAGAAGCTTTTTTTTCAAATTATTGCTTGCAATAGATACGGGATATACACGAGTCAACTTTCCAGGTGTCTTGCTGGTCGTCTGACGTGATTTTAGTCGACTAGCACTTTTTATTGGCAATTACTTGTAAAATCAATGAAATGCTTGTCGAATCGCCAATTCATTAAAATTATGTTTGTCATTAGATTTACAAGCGATTGCCGATAAAAAACGCAATTTCAATTTTAATTTCAATTTCAGTCGACTAAAATCGATCAGCAAGTCGCCTGGAAAATCGACCCGTATAAATCCCACTTAACCAAGAAAATAAAATGACAGGAGAAGAATACAAATTAAAATACTAACAAATCAACTTTCACAAATTAAAAATATATAAAGCCGCTCAAGTAAGTAGGTAACTTGTAATACCATACAAAACAGATAGTTAACTTTTAATTTTTTTTTAAAGATTGAAGTAATTTTTACAAAATAAAATTCTACCTCGAAACCTGAATAAAATTGTTGTTGATAGCTTTGAAATTCACAAGTATATAGATAGCCTTAAAGTAAATATAGGTGTGCTATGATGGTTCTACAAGGTGTTACAAAAATACCCCTAATGCCGAATATGGTATATAGGGACCACCAAACTGATCAACTTTTACTATGGGACCAACTCTGAAATCGCGAAAAAAAATCATACAAAACATAAAATCGAAAATATCAAAATGTATGAAACAGCTAATTTTCTTTTCGCGATTTCAGAGTTGGCCCCATAGTAAAAGTTGTTCAGTTTGATGGTCCCTATATGCCATATTCGGCATTAGGGGTATTTTTGTAACACCTTGTATAGGTCTTTGATTAATTGATCATTGATATTTAAGGTGACGAAAACGATAAATGAGGAGTACATAAATTGGTACTCACACAGAGATGTAAAAATCTTCGTGATCATTGGCCTATCAATCTTTCTCTCATTTCTGGGTTTTGCCATTAATGATTGGTATTTAATATCAAACAAAGTCACTACTGGACGGATTATAATTTGTAAGTATTACCAGGTGCTAACTTATTTCGATTTACTTATTAGACAACAGAAGATAGTAACATTTGCAAATCTTCGTTATCGCTTCGCTTTTGAAACATGTATGGGATTGACATTAGGTTTGGGTATAACATTGACATTAGGTTTCGTAATCCATAATGTTTCGAGGCCATGCGATAATGATTTGCAAATTGGTCCCATAGTAAAAATTGTTCAGTTTGATGGTCCCTATATACCATATTCAGCATTAGGGGTATTTTTGTAACATGTTGTATAATGAAATATAAATTGTCACTAGAAGATTTTACGTTACGTTGACCAAATATATAAACCCTGACATTTAATAAATTGTATGATTATTATTAGTACCTATGTAACATTTCTTTTAATCCATTTTTTAACGACCTTAATAATAATTTGTTTGACTTTTTCTATTATAACAAATTTTGTACACCCATTGGGTAAGAATTCAGCTCTCAAATTTTGTAATACATCACCAATTATTGTAAATGTACCTATATTCTGCAAATAAAAAAATTTTATTTGATTTGAAGATAATTTAGATAGGTACGCCCCAATTTTTATTTGTTCTGTGGGTACGTTAGATCGAAGGCGAGAAATAATAAAATCTTTTTCACTTTCAACTGCTATTTATTTTAACATAAAGTCAACCCGCCACTATCACGGCGTAGCCTAGAATGATCTCCAATAAAACAAAAATAGCGAATTGCCGATCCTATTCGAGTCTAATTTAAAATCTATTTTTTATTATTCTTTTTTATACTGTAACGAAAGAGTTACAGAACCCAAATAGTCTGCATATGACGCTTAAGGCGTCACAGTACACCTACAAAAATTATGGTAAGCGGTAGTTCTTAGACATTTTTCGACCTTTCGTTTCCAGTTGAATCTTTGTACAACAACCCAATGTTCATCATGATGTACCTTATGGTGATGATGGCAAAGTTACAGTTCACGATCAGTTCTATGAAAGTGTTTTCAACAATCAGATCAATCAATGATGTTTTTGAGCAAATCGAAAAGTCGTCTTCGAGTCAGAATGGCTTACTGTGTGAGTTCAACTTCATCAGCCGTTTTATTTTATTGTATTTTTACCATCAATCTTTTGGATTCTTCAGATCGACAAAAAATCGACATATTATATTTTTGAAATGTCATCCATTAATTTATATCCTACTATATTGATACTAATATTCTAAGTTTTTGATATCTTAAGTAATATTTGAAACTTTGTATGCATGCATGCAAACCTAAGAGTGACTGACGCTGGTAATGCTGTGCGCAGGTGTTCCAGGTTACAGAAAAATGAAGCCGATTGACGAAGTAATCCGTCACTTGTCCTCGTTGTACGTGGAGACCTGCGACGTAGTCGAGCAGTTGGATTCCAGCTGCGGCTGCAATATCCTGCTGCTTTTGACGAGCTGCTTCTTACAGCTGATCACGCAGTCTTATTTGCTGTCACAAGATATTTGTAAGACGCTGCTTAAGGAGTCTTCATTAGAGCTGTCGTAGTGTGGTTTGGCTATATAAATACCTTTCATTTAGGACAAAATGGAACGTGGTGGACTGGCTTGCACTGCACACCTGTTTTCATGATATTGCCATCTCTAAAATCCCGGGTTCAATTCCTGCAGGGTTAATGTTGAAAAACTAACTTTTCCATATTTTGCTATTTTTTGAGTAGGTACCTATTTGTTGTTGTTTTTATATACTTATACAACCTGGGCCCTATTTATTAAACGTGACAATTTGTCACTTGTCATTACAATTTAATATTCATTGCGTCAAACAATTTGAAAATAAAACAAAGTACTCTTAGCTACACCCAAGAACTTTATAAACATATTCTAACACCGCAACCAATAGTCATGACAAATTGTCACGTAATTAAATAGGGCCTTGAGCTCTAGCAACCTACTTAGGGATCAGGAGCAATGTACAGTTAAGTTCATAAATATGAAAGCACTTATGACAGATGTTGACTTTTATTACAAAGACATAAGATTGATGAACTGTTAAAGGTGCCAAAATATTATTGAACTCGACTATACCTATGTGATGTTGTCCAATATTTATTTATTTTAGTATCTTAACATGTTGTACATACAACAACAAATTAAGTTTGGTTTATTTGTCTCTACAATAAAATAAAACAAAAAATGTTCTCTTTTCCTCGCCCATTTCAGTCAGATATTTTGCGAAGAGTTTATCATATAATTTATGAGTTTATCGCATAAATTATTTGATTTTGTCTACCTAACATTTTTTTATCGTTGCAGTCATTTCATTGAAGTCCTTCCCCAGAATGCTTTCACATCTGATTTGGTGCCTAAGTCAGATCATGTGGTTGATGGAAGTGGTAGAGCCGTGTCATCAAACCAAGCTTGAGGTATTCAGTGCTTTTTGACCGAGCGAGCCAAGCGCCTCTGTTTCAGCTTGGGTAAAAATGTTTTCTTATGTCTGTCCCGCTGCTGTCCGGCTGTCCGTTTCTTCACCGATTCTCGCGAAATTTTATGAGCAGTTTATATAATTATATTGTAGTATATATGTAAGTTATATAATTATATTGAATATTTTTGTGGATTCAGTTTTCGATTTTTTTCAAAATATGGGGTAAAATCATATGTCAGCCATTTCAAAAAATGTTTAAAATTGCCACAAACTCTTGGTCTACAGAGCTACTAGATGATTTATGTTATATTTGAGAAAGTATAGCTTTGATTAAGCTTTTCCTCTTGAACTCTATTACACGCAGCTGCGTCCGACGCGTCCGTGCTTCGATCGCATTAGATCGCACATGCATTGTAGGTCGGTTATGGTAGCATCAACTTTTAGCATATTCAATTTTTGGCTCTCATCACTGAGGGGTACCTATGCTATGTCGGGACCCCAACTTACCATTTTCCATAGCTCTATCTTTCTTGTCATATACATTGTTTGCTAGAGCGAGTATATCTACCGATCGGCGAGGATCTGCTCTCCAATTCCAAAGAGCACGGAAGCGGCCGATTGGTTTCCTTGATCTTCTATCACTAGTTAATGATTTTTAATAGTGATAGAGGTATGGAAAATGCAGTGTCAGACGGGCCAATGTAGCTCTACCCTGATTTTACAATTAAAATTCAAATTATTTATTAGTTAAATTTTATAAAATATCATTTCCAGGTCGATCGCACAAGCTTATTACTCAGCAACTTATCCAATAATCTCACAGTACGCTCCATCTCAGAAGAGTTAGAGAAACTATCCCAATATCTCGCGTTGAACCATGTGGGATACTCTCCGATGGGAGTGTGCACATTATCACGGTCTATCATCGCTACGGTAAGTTGTAACTCATGGGTCTCACCTCACTCGCCGTACGCTCCATCTCAGAGGAGTTAGAGAAACTATCCCAATAACTCGCGTTGAACCATGTGGGATAGTGGGGGAGTGAGAGTGTGGGGAGTGTGCACATTGTCATGGTCTAACATCGCTACGGTAAGTTGTAACTCATAGGTCTCACCTCACTCTCTCGCTTCATCTCGGAGGAGTTAGAGAAACTATCCCTAAGCGAGGTGAGCCAAGTGGGGCGGGCTATATGCTTTTGTTATGGAATTCTCTTTTTTATACAATGCAACACAAAAGGTCGCTAAATTACTTATTTTTATTCTTTACAGATAATAGCAAACGTTACAACTTACCTTGTCATAATTATTCAGTTCCGAACTACAGATGTTGAGAAAATTTAATACTAGACAAATGGGATTAAAATAAATCATCTAATAATACTCGTAATTTTAAGCCACTGTTTGACAGTTAACTGTAACTTTTTACATGAAATGCACGTATGGCGCTTTAAGGTAGAAATCAGCGGTTGCGCATGCGCAGGTCTTAACAAACTATTGCTTTCTACTTTCATAATATTTAATCCCTTTGATGTGAAAATTTAAGGATGTTAATAATACCAACCATATTTTAAGGGATTAAGAATATTCTGAATTGAAAGATTTGTTTTAAAGTTTCCTGTGTTATATCGATGTTAGCGTATACTTTTTTAAATACTGAACATACACTAGTAATTAATTATTCTTTGTTGTATCAAATGCATTTAAAATAAAGGTTTGATGCACAGAATTTGTGTATATTTTTAATATTTCCAATTCTACTTTGATATGTTTACCTCAAAACCTTACTTAGTTATCCAGAATTTCGTACCTGTCTTATTTTTATCGTCAATAAACCTTTTTTTTCTACAACGGGTAAGTAATTAAGTACTGACGACCTCCGTGGTCGAGTGGCTTTGTACACCGCTTTTCAAGGTGTCGCCATCTCTGAGGTCCCGGGTTTTATCCCCGGTTGGGTTAATTTAGAAAACGAACTTTACTATATTGGCTCAGGTCTGGGTGTTTGTGATACCACCGTTGTCTCCGATTTCCATAACACAAGTGCTTTAAGATAAATAATATTAGAAAAAATACTAGAAAAAATCTACTCACCCGTAGCACCTCAGACGGGACAAGTGCTTTAGCTACTTACTTTGGAATCGGAGCAATGTATGTGATGTTGTCAAATATTTATTTATTTATTTTCTGGCTGCTCATCTAATCAGGCTGGAGGTGGAAGCACACTTCACCCCAAATAGTCAACCACTGTGGACTGTAGCCCTTACCTTCAACTGCTGGAATACAACCATGTGTTACTTATATTGTTGTCATGGTGTCAGACTTAGGTAAGATGATGGAGCTAGTCAGACGGGCTTATACCGCTAACCAAACCGATGACTAAATGTGCCTAACTCCTGGGAATCGAACCCAAGACCGATGTTAGAGAGTCACCGGTACCGTTGTAACTGTATGTACAATATAGAGGTAGGTAGCTAGTAGAGACCGATAGTTTTGGTTTCACGATAATATACCGTTAATGATAAAACCCACACAATATAGAAACCTTTATTAAAACATAAAAGCTTTAATGTGTTCACTAACTTTTAACACAGAAGTTAAAAGTCCACTTCTCTCGTCTAATGTGAAAATAATGTCTTAATGCTCAACCTATAGAAAACAACTTTTTTGTTTTCTATTAGTTTTCCCGAAAGTGTGTCATATTTTTTTGATAAAATATTCTAGTACCTAACAAAAGTGTTCGTATCATTTTAAGGATTAAAGAAGATATGTCAAAATATATATCGTCTTATAAAGCCGAACTGTATGAAAATAATATCATATTAATTTTGAAAAATATAGCAATAAAAAAGCACTATATTTTGAAGACTATGTAATGGCTGCTTTAGTTAAAAAGCCTTTGAGTATTCGGCCTTAAGATTCATTGTAGCACTAATCCTTACTTAGAAATAAAAAATACCGTGTACCGTGTTTCGTGTGAATAAATAATCTGAATCTGAATCTGAATCTGAATCTGAATCTGAAAATATTGGCAATTTTTATGTTACAATATTAACAAAGTTTGTAAAACGGGCTCCATTTGATTAAAAATTAACTTCATCCATAATAAAATCATCAGTTTTTAATAAAAAAAGGTATTTACTGTTAAAAATTAACAAAGAATGATAAAAGTCACCAGAAGTTACTCGTCAGAATGCTCAATATCCGGTGCCTTGAGTCTGGTGCTTCGAATGTCACAGCTGATTGGAATCGGACCTCTGGCCTTCAAGAAGAGAGGTCAAGGATGGAATGTCAGATTATCACCAACTTTGTGCTCCGCTAGCTTCGTTGCCGCTACTGTTATGAGTAAGTCGTTATTGAATGCAGCAAAAAACCGAAATGGCAGCGATCGGTAGAGCAGCAGCTGACGAGAGTTTCATTGGCAAACCATTTTTATCTTTATCTCCAATAGGTAAAACATAGAATAGCATCGGAAGGCTCGGTGACTGGCACTGGCGATCGCTCGTACTTTCCAACTGATACTATGTATTAATTCTTCTACTTCCAACTGATACTATTATACCCCATTGAGTTAAAGCCTAAAATATTCTTTACTTTCCCTCACGCGATATAACTTAAAATTATTTTGACACCACGCAATATGCTCAACATGCAGCATGCATGCACAAAATTGTCTTCTGTGTAGGCAATCTTGTCTATTGTTTGATTAAGATTTATTGCGACTTGTTGTACTTATTTTCTTCGAAATTTTATAATAGAATATCTAGCAAATCGTATTACTTGACGTTGATAAATGCTGGTCCCTGGTACCGCTCTGTTCTAGTGCCTCTAGGTTACATGATTGATTTGGATTCGAGTTTGAATTCGTAAAAATCGAGAAAGCTATAACGTTCGGTAGGTTTTCATTAATATGCAAAAGAGCTCACAAAGTGTTATCAAAATCTATGAAAATAGATACTCTGAGATCACCAAAAAGATGAATGTTTCTGCAAGACCATTCAAAGTTTATACTGTCCTGTTTCACATTTTCTGGATGGGACTATCTCTAGTATAAACGGAACGAACTTTAACAGAACCTGCGAAACTAAGCTCCTAAAAAGAGCAATTTATGTAATAGTTGTCTGCCTGATCTTCTTTCCCAGATTTAGCAGCGTTGACTGGTTTGCTACTTGACCTGCAAGCTGTACCTTCTCATTCTGTTCGAGTCCGTTCCACCACGAGAAAGTACGTGTGGATCAGTGATTACACCATCGTCTTACTAACAGCGAGTGTCGCGGCGTATGGAGCTCCGAGGAGGTTGAGAGAGACTATATCGTGTTTAAGCAGGATGCAAAAAGTAAGGAGTTAAGAAACTGCCTAAAATGTTTCTCAACTTATGGTGCAAGGCACATTTTGAGCATTCAAAAGGTATGAGATGAAAAAGCAATTATGAATTTGGGTCATAAATACCCTCATGATCAAAATGGCTTAGATCTATGGTTGCAAGTTGCTGCTGGCTGGGGCCTTAATAGAAACTATTTATGATGGATACTGATAGTAGTATTCGCTGCCTCAAACGGTGTTTTACCTTCAAAACTCTATTTACTAGAATAGCTGAACACATTACGAATGTTATTTTCACCAACATTCACGGATAAGAAGATTGTAGTATGTACTAACAACCAATTTTGGAGTTATGTCATTGTTGATTTGATAATTATGTCCAATAGATCACTATCAAACATCAGTTTTATAATGAACTAAGTTATCCCAGATTTTCCTTCGTAGATGAACGTAGCTTCTTACAGCAAGTCACCAAATGATTTGAGGACCAGCGCTGGAGTTATTGTGTTCCTCGTCTTCGCAATCAGCTTGTTTACAACAGATTACTGTGTCCTTGTAAAAGATGTTTTGATCTCCAATAGAGAGTGTAAGTAGTACTTAATAATTTATATATTGTCTTACCATCTGCTACATTAACTAAAAGTAAAAATAGTTCCTAGCATGTAGTTTACTTGAAGTTGACATTCGGAGCGTTTAGACGATGCGATATTTGAGTCCTTTAAACTAATACAGGATGTAAATTAACTAAAGGCAATCTTTTAACCAGGTTGCGTGAAGGTTAGGAAGAAGCCAAAGTACATACAATGTTTATTATTTCCAATTTAAAATTTATTATTTTTATTTCATATTTAAAAACATAACCTCTTTCGTGATCGGTAAACTTTACATCACTCTGTAAAGTAGAGTAGGCAAGCATAACAAATTCATTTACTGTTTTTTTTTCAAACGACGAGTTTGTATTCTTTTATTGACGTTATCTAATTGACAGGTTGATGTTATTTCTTGTCAAATTTTTGATAAACAAATATCTCACTCAACACTATACAGTAGAGATTCCCAAACTATTTTGGGAAAGAGACCCCTTTTCCAAAATGAACCGATATCTCAGACCCCCATAGCCATCTTTGGGAATCCCTGCTGTAAAGTACGAGGATGTTCTATTTATTTTCGAAAATGCATCTTATTTTATATATCTTCAAAAAAAGATTAAATTTAAACAAGCATGTACCGTTGGCTTCTTCTCAACCTACATACAGCCTAGGGTTGCCGTAAGTAATTACATACCGTATAATCTAAGAAACTAATATCCATACTGTGTGTAAAAAGTTTGAATGAGTTAAAACATTTTTTAGTCAGAGTGGCGTGTCTCTACTCTTCATACTATTACGCGTACATCCTTCTGTTTCTGTTGGAGTTGCAATTTGTCTTAAGTGCCCTGGAGGTCGTCAAAGCTTTGGGAGTTATTTGCAACTCGATCATCGATCTGTCACATAATTGGAATATGAACCGTAAGTCTTTTGACATACATGAACCCACGATTACATACATTACATACACAATTACTTACATACATGAACCCACGATTACGTTATAGACTGCGGGATAGTGAGACAGTAAGAGCTGGAAAATGTTAGGACTTTATAGACCCTCAGTTAGGACCCTTAGTTAGGTCTTATAGGGCGCAGAATAAATAATAGTACTGATTGTACAGAAGCCCATCCGCGCGAGAACAATCAAATAATAAGCTACTCTCGCTGCACGGCAACAAAGTACAGTTTCAATTTGCTCAGTGCTGCATGCCTATCATCATAAGCACCTCCAAAGCGGTTCTCTTTCTGTCGCATAGCCTCAACCGACACATGACATCCCTCGTGCGCTGGCTCGACTGAGTCAGTCGCGAGCAGTAGGCTAATATAAAATTTTTAGCACGTAGTGCGACTCCCCTGGTTAGGGGTTAACTTTAGGGAAAAATAACTTGTTTTCAGATGTACCGTACGATAAAATGATATCTAACTATCCAACCAAGAACGTATCAACGCAATCTTTGAATTTAATGATCGATTCGATGGCTTCGAACAATTTAGAACCAGCAAGTAAGATAAAATTACCTAAGTATATCTTTAATTATTATTGAAATAACGACATAGTGTAAAATAATGTAGATGAAACAAAGCTCGATATATCTGCTTAAGAGCGTATAGTCTGCACACTAGCGCCACCATTGGAAAAAAAATCATAAGTGCAGACTACACGCTCTTAACCCATCAAGGCCTGGAAAGTGAGATACAATAGATATTCTATTGTTATCGGCCGCTCGGGCGTTGATGAATTTTATATTCAATAAACTTATCAATTTGTTTAAATCCATTTTAGCTGCACATCCTTATTCATTGAATCCATTATTCAATCACATTTTCTTTCAAGTAAGTACAGGAAGCAGTAAGTACCTACTTGACAGAAATGTATAATTGAATAATGCAATCAATGAATAAGATAGCAAAAATAGATTTCAAAATAGTACTTCTGTTCTGTGTGTCAACAGAATTCATAGTGGGCTCACCTACAAAGTTAGGCAGTGAGACCATTCTCCGCCTCGCTACAACGCACTTGCAAGTGTGCCAGGTGGTGAGACAGATGGACAGCTGTCACGGCCCCGGGCTGCTGCTGCTGCTGTTTTCATTACTCCTGCATCTAGTCAGCACACCGTACAACCTTATTGTACACATCACTTGTACGTGGTTTAAGGAACAACCTGGCTTCGCATTTTTCGATAGCTCTATCTGTTTTCGCCGCTCAGAAACATCTTTAGCTAGAGTGAGAATACCGATCGGCGACGACCGGCTTACTGGTGTCCGAGAAACATTCCCTCCATACAGAAACATCAAAACTAAAAGGAAAAAATATATATTTAAAAACATGACTACTACCCTGCCAAAAACGAACTGAAAGGTTAAATTGCAGTCGGGGAACAATTTTTAATCAAAGAGCAATTAACTTTTTTTTTTGTTTCAAAATATATTTTTTAATATTTTTTTTGTCATACATTTTAATAACAAATTATATAGTTTTGGAATGTACTCATCAGGGCCTTTCGTTTAATACCCATATTGTAATATTTACGAATTCAATTTTTTTCTCATTACAAAATGGCGTCATACAGACGATATTGTTTTTTTTTTCAAACAACATAGCCAGTATCACTCGGGCTGATGTAAGGATTCTAGCGATACCCCATACATCCAAAACCTGTTTATTCATTTAGAAGTTATAGTGGAATAAAGAAACTCACATACCCACATACAAACATACATGAACCCTGAACACATTAGACTCTTTTGTTTTTTTGGGTAATCGTGTGATAAAAACACTTAGCTGCGTCATCACTCTAGCAAGCGATATTACTGTGTCATGTGGCGGAAGTAGAGAAGAGAGCTTTGAAAAATTCAGACCCAAGGGTACCTACTAGTTATAAGTATTTTAATTTAAGTGAACTACTTGTTGTGTAACTTCTCCTTTACTAAAGTTTTATTGATATTTTTACAAGCTTCCAGCAAGGGGCTGGATTTGACAGCTGGCTTGCAGGTGTTGTGGTGTGCGTTTCACTTCGCTTGTACCATGATGATAGCAGAGCCCAGTTACAGGATGCAACTTGAGGTAGAAGTATACATTAAATTAAAATTTTATCAATACACGTAGCACGCCTATTTGTAAACAGACCAAAAAGAAATGGTTGAGCGGGCGATTCAATGAGCAGTGGACTGTATGAACTGAAAGAAAGCTTTTGCCGACAGTGAAAATGATAAGATAATAGGATATTGAAGGAAAAAATGATCGCACGTACCTGTGGTGGCTCTTGCGAGATGCTGGTGAAGATACAACTCCTTGAAGACGTCCTCAATCCTTGTTATCTTCTGCTGTTGTTCCTATTTAGACGCTAGAAGAATAAGCACTATCTAATAATTGTTGCAGTTGAATAATGTGATTCAGGCCATCATTTTCGATATTCATCGCGAAAAAGCTGCGCGTGCGTCATGAAAAATTTTCTACTTCCCGTAGGAATATAGAAAAAAACTTCCTATATAACGTGGATTAACATCAATTTTCTTCTGTATTTTCAGGTCGAACGCACTAATTTGGCGATAAGTTGTATGCTGGTCAAATCTACGGATGGCGTAGTATGCAAAGAGCTTCAGAAGTTCTCTACATACCTCTCATTGAACGCGGTGTCATTCTCTCCGCTTGGAGTCTGTACATTGACGCGCTCTCTCGTAGTTTCGGTAAGCAAATGTCACCAGATAGAACAATGGTAGTTACTCAAGCCCTAACAGAAAAGTCTTTTTTAGGGTTCCGTCGTCAAGTCAACAAGGAACCCTTATAGTTTCGCCATGTCATGTCCATCTGTCCGTCCACAGCTTAGCTCAGAAACCCTTAGTATAATCCGCGCGCGATGAGAAAAGATGGAACCTTGTCAAACTGTGACGCATTTGTTCGCCGGCCATTACAGGGATATCCAAAAATATCACGTGTGTCACGCATCCGAGGTGAGGAAACTTTTGCTGCAGCTTTAAGAAGTAAGATAACAAGTAAACAAGACTTCGTAACTGTAGATCGAAGCACGAGAGGGCGATGCACGCTAGATCGAAAGCACTGTAGATCAACTAGATCGAAATCAAAGACAATGAGTAACATTTTCGATTTACTTTGACAAGGTTCCATCACATTCTCACCGCGCGCTAATTATACTAGGAAGCTGTTATTTGGCATGAATGTGTAATAATTTATTAATCACGCCGAAAAATAGGTACAATAACATATTGAAATATTTTTTTTAGTGTAGGTAGGTACACAGGTTTAGTTAGGTCACATTAAAGTGAGGATGAAAAAATGTTTTCTCGTTAATTTCACAGTGTGAGATGTCATTGAATAGGTATTTTGAAAATATTGTAGGTTTGTGAAGACTACTTTTTAATTCAGGATTCTGTTTGCGAAATATAATGCTTTAAAGTGCAAAATTTTACGGATTACAGCGCGTGTTTTTTATTGTTGTTTTACAATTATTTAGTTTGTATTTATTGGTTTTTTGAATATACGCACTGTAATCCGCAAAAAGTGTTTTATTTCTAATGAACTGTACGCGTGAAAGTCTTAGAAGTGTATATGCAAAATTTTGTTAGAGTCGAGTGTCCCCCGTCCTCCCCCTTCCCCCCTATCTACCAGGTAAACGGTTGCTAAATAGTAAAATAACGAAATTAGGTAGACTTTACGAGTTGACGAGCATAATAGTCGATCAACTTTTTGGAAAAGTTTTCTTAAATACAAATTTCAGTGACTATTAACTTCTGATACTATTGTAAATAACTTTATTGTGTAAAACAGAGAGTAAATTTCTACATTATTTTTGGGACCGATAAATCAAGTAATAATAACGTGTGAAATCGTCGATCAAAAATATGTATTCGACGTTTTTTATTTCAGATTATTGGCAGCGTAGCAACGTACTTGGTGATAATAATCCAATTCCATCTGTCAGAGCAGTAGACTCATACCTGCAGTACAGACATACATAAATAAATAATTTTTTTTTTTTTAATAACAGTAACTTATCCCAGGACATTCAATTTTATTGCAATTTTCCATAGAATCATTGATCAAATTAAGTTTTAATCTACTAATTGTATTTTAGGTACGTACCTACTTATAAAATTTATAGATCGCTGAACTGATTTTATTCAAATAATTGATCGCTGCAATAAATGCTAAGTAGTTTGAAGCTATTGATCGACCAATGGATATTCAAGTTATGTTGTATTTTCTCATAATAATATCTAATATTCAAATAACAGCTGATTTTTAACGACTTCAAAAGGAGGGAGGTACTCAATTCGAACCGTATTTTTTTGTTTGTTTTTTGTATGTACACCGATTACTCTAGCGTTGGTGTGCCGATTTTAATAATTATTGTTTTTTTTGTTCGATTGGGTATACTTTCAATTTAGTTTCATGAGATCCCACGATAATCTTCGGAGATATGAGGCCTAATGTCATGGGAGTCATGAATAATTAGAACAATAATAAGTAAAGTCATCTACGTAAACATTAGCTTTTTGTTCTAGCTGAATTCGTTGTTTTGTTAATAATGTAGATAGATATAACGGAAAATTTAAATAACATTAATGGCGGCAGAGAACACTGATCATTAGAATGAACAAATATAATTATTTGATGGTAGATAATGTTTTGATGAACTAAACAAGTTTTACTGAGGAAAGGTTTTGTTCAGAATTATACTGTTGTCATTTACTGATAAAATAACTGTTGCGGGTGGAAAAATCTAATATTTCTTGAACAAACAGTAAGTTAGTTAAGTATTTATGTTTTTTGTTGTACCTAATTACTGCATTTAGTTTATAAATGTTATTTTCTTGTCATTTAAAGAAGCGGCGCAGATTTACGAATAGTATTCGACATTTTCATATGCCTGTCTAGACTATCTAGTCTAGAATATAAATCTGCCTTGACTAAATAATTCTACTGGTTAGGTTAGGTTAGGTTAGCATTTCCATGGAGCCTAGCATTGTTACTGAATTTCTGGAGAAGCATAGTTTCTTTGAAAAATTATCTTATAGGCAATTAGTTTATGGGGTACGTACGTGCGTGGTGTGACGTACTGGGTGCTGCGCATCTCACAGGTATATATTTAATAAGCAGTTAGGTTTCTTAATAAATAAGTTGTTTCTCCCGTTCCTTAACCTGTAAGTGTCCCGTACAATGCGCCGGAGTGCGTGGAGCCAGCACAACGAGTGCGCAGTGGCCGGTGCAACGTACTGGGTGTTGCGCATCTCGCAGGTGGTGGGGGTTGCACCTCTGCAGTTCTGTAAACAGCGCAACAAGTGGCGCATCAGCGTGTCTGCTACACAAGCCGCAGCGCACTACGTCATAGTCGTTATCACAGGTCAGAAAATTATTCTTCTATATTTATTTACTTAGGTTTTGATTGGGGATAAACTAAACTAAATCATTTTGATTAATAATACCGTTGAATTGATTGATCTACCTCTAGCTTTCTCCATTCTTTATCTCCTCTATGTTCATGATTTACAAATACAAATAATGAACATCTATATATATAAAAGGGAAAATCACTCACTCACTCACTCACTCACTGATCACGAAATCTCAGAAACTACAAGTGCTAGGAGTCTCAAATTTTGCATGGGGGCTCCTTTTAGGGCGTAGGTGCTCACTAAGACGGGATTTTGCGAAATTCAATCCCTAAAGGGGTGAAACAGGGTGGCAAAGTTTGTATGGGAGGACGCGATTCCTTGGCCCGATTGACTTGAAATTTGGCATAGACATTCTTTCACAAAATTAATTGAACACGTGTTTCGTATTTTTTAAATATTTATCACCTAACAGGGATAAAAAGTGATGTAAAGCTAATTTTGCTGTGATTGACTTCGACGTCGGAATTGAAACTTTTTTGTGCATTTGATTGATTAATTAAGAAAATTAAATGTCATTTGTCATCTCAACGTAGTATTACATTCTCTTTGGTCATTTCCCCTGAGAGTAGGTAGAATGCATTTCATTGAATAGTACCTATGGCGTTATGTTGGCAGTGCTGTCATTTTTTCCTTCCTTGCGTTGTAATAAGGTGCAAAATTATTCCATCTAATTATCAGTTTAATTTTAAAAGAATACAATATTCGGTCAAGTCACCTATGCTATGACAATTAATAAAGCACAGGGACAAAGTTTAAGAGCGGCTGGTGTAGATCTGTAGTGATTGTTTCTCCCATGGCCAGCTCTAATGTCGCCTGCTCGAGAGTCAGCTCGCCGAATAGCCTTTATATTTTGCAACCGGATAACATGACAAGAAATGTGGTAGGTATAGAACATGTTACAAAAATACCCCTAATGCCGAATATGGTATATAGGGACCATCAAACTGAACAACTTTTACTATTGGGACCAACTCTCAAATCGCGAAAAATTAATCAGCGAAAATATCAAAACGTATGAAACACATTTTGCCATTTTCGATTTGAATTTTTGTATGAAACAGCTGATTTTTATTATAGAGAAGTGTTGGATGATCGAGATTAAGAATCCTGTTAATGCACAACATATGTATTTTTATTTAGAACTAGCTGCACCCGGCATGCGTATATTGCAATGCTCCGTTTTTTTAGCCAGGGACTTTCTCGGTCGTAAGCAGAACAACTCGCCAAAGTTTCATCATAATCGGATCAATGGTTTAGGAGTCCCGCCGTCTGTACACTTAGATCTTTTAAACTATGCATAAAATCGGTCCATAAGTTTGGGAGCTAGGTTGCCTCAGACAGACAGACACACACAAGTCAAACTTATAACACCCCTTGCGTATGTTGTGTACGTCGTATATACATATAGTGGTGGCCACATAATTAAGGTTTTTTCATACAAACGAGGTAATTTTGAAGTCTTGGTTTTCCGCTAGGGATTGAACTAGCTGTTATCTGATGATGGCCATCCAGGGAGTGAATGGAGAAGATTCAGATATCAATACACACCCAACTGATCTGGTCAGCATTCTAAGAGATGTAAGCATAAGAATTTACAGTTGCAAGTTTTCATACATTTCTATACTATATTCGCGGTTTTTTTAAACATATCCTTACATCTCTTAAAATGCTGGTCAGATCACTTGGGTGTGTATAGAAATCTGGATCTCCTCCATTCACTCCCTGGATGGCCATCACCAGATCACCGCTCGGTCAATCCCTGGAGGAGAAGCAATGCTTAAAAGTTACTTCGTTTGTATGAAAATCGACTGGCGTCCTTAATTTTGTGGCCACTACTATACCTATATAGATATCCTGTAGTATAGTCTAATAACTTCACACTCACCACATTAGTAACTACATTGTACCCGTGCGAAGCCGGGGCGGGCCACTAGTAGGTTATACAAGGTGTTACAAAAATATCCCTAATGCCGAATATGGTATATAGGGACCATCAAACTGATCAACTTTTACTATGGGACCAACTCTAAAATCGCGAAAAAAAATCATACATACAAAAATTAAAATCGAAAATATCAAAATGTATGAAACAGCTGATTTTTTTTTCGCTATTTCAGAGTTGGCCCCGTAGTAAAAGTTGTTCAGCTTGATGGTCCCTATATACCATATTCGGCATTAGGGGTATTTTTGTAACACCTTGTATGGTGACAAAAAAAATTATCAGCATGTTCGGCAACGCTTCGTCATTCGCGGGTCATAGAGTATTAAATACAACCTACAGGTACTTAACTGCTTTCAGCCTTGGCTAACTTTCTTGGGTACCACTTTTTACGCGACAACGAAGACAAGAATCGAATTCATAACATGCCTCGTATTCTGGTGTGCTTGTGTTTAGCCATTATCGTTGGCGTTGAGGCGGCAGCAATGATTGGTGTTTACCGCGCCAAATCCAGGACAAAGGGAATCATCAAATGTTTGAATACTGCTCAAGAGGTAAGAGACTACTATCGAATAGTACTTAATCCATGGAAATTATTAAACACAATATAACTTGTGTATACTTAATCGATTTTTATTTCCTTTAAATTGCCAAGGAAATATAAATCGATTTTTTCATTTCTCATATTCGGAAAGTGTTAGTGTTAGTGTTAGTTAGCCGCCCTCGCTACCCTCTCGGGCGTCTAAATATCTCGTATAGGAATTGCTTTCTTTTAACCCTTGTCTAACAATCTACTATTATTTTGCTTTGTTCAAAATATTATAAAAACCTTAAACAATGTATTGTTACAGATCAAAATGGCTTTTGACGCAAAATTAAAATCAAAGAAAACCAAACTAGCTAGATACATCACGATGTGGGGACTAACAATCTATGCGTTACTCATTCATTTTATAGTGAATAATTTGTTAAAAACAGTTGGCTTGAGAAATTTTGGTTCTATCGGTGGGTGACAAACTGCTGTCACGGGTTGCTTCGTGGGCCTATTCCCCCCAACTTTTGTCCCCCACTGGGGGATATCGCGAAAAAAAGTTTATTTTTCCTTACTTTTTTTCCCGATTTCACCAGTGGGGGACAAAGGTAGGGAATAACGGAAATAGGCCGCATAGTGTATGCTTTTAAAAATTGTGCAGCGACCACACCAAAATCTTTCAATAATTGAACACCTTGGAATATGTTTTTTTTTGCTTCTTCCAGTGTTATTTTCCTGTCACTCATTTTGTACTGAATATACTGCATTCAAGATCATTGCGTTGACTTTGCAGTTTATTTACGTTACTTCGGAAATCCGGTCGGTACTCAGTCTTTTGAACCATCGTCTGCATATGATATATTTGTCTAACAAATCCAGTAAGTTTCAAAGATTTTTGTGGAGCATGTAGAGTCTGTCTAACGAAAGCTGGCTCGTGGTTGAAAAAGGAACTAATTTCGCGCCTTATTATAAGGGTCAGTTTCCAATAACATATTTATTTAACATTGATAGTAGCGCTACCAGTTCGAGGACAACACTCGCTGGACTGACTCTAGCCGTATACAAACGCCGTCAATAGATTTTTTTTTGTTTAAAAACCATTTAACGTTTATATTATAATTACTAGAGACAATAGAGACATTAAGATATCATGGATGTTTCCTTTCGCAGGCATTGAACACAAAAACATATCAGACGCAGATCAGGAGACCCTCAAAAATATCACAGAAATGTACCACTCATACCCGGACATGATAAAACAACTGGACGACTGTTTTGGGCTCACTGTTTTACTACAAATCGGAATATCCTTCTTAAACATTGTGGTGTCTGCATATTTTTTAATAGATTCTGAGTGTATGTACCATTAAACATAGCTTTGATTACACGCGAACTCTGTGAATCGGGAAATTTTGTAGAGAAAGAGAGAGAGAGAGAATTGTGTTTTTTTTCTGTGAGTAATATTCTCGATAGAAGTGGTAAAGATTGATTTTGAATAGCATTGAATTGAATTTCTAATACTTAGCATGTAAAGGCCGTTGTTATGTTATACCGTCTCAGTCCTTAAAAAAAAAGTACAGTTGATCGAAGTCCACGAGGCATAAGCTTAATAGTTTTGAGTTTTTCAGAAAGCTCAGTTTTTGAGGAGCTCGGTGGCGCAGTGGTATAGCGCCTGGCCCAGTGATTGCGGAGGTTAGCAACTTTCGCAGGGTCGGTCATGGGACGGGTGACCAAAAAATTGTTATCTCGAGCTCCTCCATTCTTCGGAAGGCACGTTAAACAGTTGATCCCGACTGCATTTGCAGTCGTTAGCACCAATCCGCATTGGGCCCGCGTGATGAGCATTATCCCATCTTCCCTATCCACCTATAAGGAAAGCCTGTGTCCCAGCAGTGGAAACATAAAAATGGCTGATAGTCAAGCTCAGTTTTGCAATGCACACCGATAATGCAAAATGACAATTGGCTATTTGTGTAAAAAAACAAATTTGTTGTTTGATCTGATTTTGAAGGATAAATGTCATGTTCTACAACTTTGTTGTCGACGCTTTTCCTAAGAAACGCATGGATAAGAAGATATAAGCGAAAGGCTGAAAAAAATCCGTAATTTCCAAGGTCTTTTGCCTACTCCAAGGTTCCACAGGCTTCTCGAGGTCAAATATTCCGATTCCTCACCCCACACCATCCCCAAATAATACTTATCCCAAAATTTTAATAAATTGGGATAAGATTCCAGATAACCCCCCTATTTATGTACTTACCTGCTGACTGGACTAAGATGCAAAGCTGAGCTTACGCCACCTTATGAGTCTTCTACATGCACAAGCCCGGTAGACTGAAGAGGCCGCGCCTTTTCCTATACAAGCTGAGATTTGGCCGGAAGGCCGTGGAAGGCCACGCCTCTCCGTACGATCCTGCAGGCCGGGCCTGTTCATGTAGAAGGCCCATTACGCCTCAAGAACTGTACCTACAGTCTTGTCATATTGATATGGAATTATTGAAGTGGAATGCTTGTGGCCTCGCAACGAGTAATTAGTAGCTGTAAAAACGGATAAAATATATAAATACTTACATTTATTAAATTTAGATTTTTTGCATTCACAATGCTATATTTGTATTATGATAAATAATATTAGAACCCTTGGGATTCCGACCCAATGCACTGACCAATTATGCTACTGAGTCGCTAGTGGGAACGGCGAAATTTTTTAGTTATGTTTACTTCTTCGCTGTAAGCCAGCGTAATTCGTCCCCTAGGTGCGGGTTCGAGTCCCGTCTGAGGTGCTACGGGTGAGTCGATTTTTTCTAGTATTTTTTCGAATATTATTTATCTTAATTACATTTAGCGAAAAAATCCACAATATGTATTACCGTTGTTGGTATTCCGAATAAGATACATAAATCTATTATTTACAGCTAATGAAGGAAGACTAATCGAAAAAGTGATGTGGCCAAATATGATCTTGTTACACTTCATAGTGCTGATGGTTATGATGGAAACTTATCATGGACTTTATCGGGAGGTAAAGATAGATTGAAAGAAAATACTTTTACTACGACATACATTTTGGAAACGAACAAATACAGCCAATTAATTCTGTTTTCCATGACAATAATGATCTGTTTCTGTTCTGCGAACTATTAATTCGCCAACATTCAGATTCTTTAAAGTGAGAAGATTTTTGGCGGAAATAACAAATACACTAAAACGCAAGTGCACAAATACATAAAACTTACATCAATACGGAAATATACACAAATTAAATAATGAAAAGTCGGTTAATAAATAAATACTGAAAAGCACAAATTAATCCATAAATTTTATTAGATGAACCTCCATACAATAAAATCTTGGGCGTTACAAGCAGTGATAGTTTGGCCGCATGATGGAAACTGATGGAAACCAATATTTTTTTGTTTGGAGTTCATACCTACTAAATACACCAAAAAGGCTACCACTCAGCATGATCTTGCGATTGCAGCATAAATATCACCTTCAACGCTGATATTCTGCGGGACCCATGGTGTTAAAATGTAATAATAATTCAATGGTAGGTAGAACCTGATGTTTTTAGGGTTCCGTACTTCAAAAGGAGAAAACGGAACCCTTATAAGATCACTTTGTTGTCCGTCTGTATGTCTATCTGTCAAGACCCTTTATTTCGGGAACGCGTGGAGGTATCGAGTTGAAATTAAAAGCTGACCTGAGTATGAAGCTGGAAAAAAACAAACTTCTAAGTTAACTTAAAAAAAAGATACGGCCGTTTATGCTGCAAAAAAAGAGTATTTCAACACTCTCAAGGGAATCAAAATTTATAGGATACTTCCCGTTGACCTAGAACTATGAAATTTGGCAAGTAATAGCGTCTTATACTACAAGTAGGGGAAAAAAATCTGTAAACTATACACTTGTAGTTAAATCATAAATAAAATTATCTTTATTTAGGTAGGTACCTACAAATTCGCACAAAACCCTCGGTGAGCAAGTCCGACTCGCACTGGTCCGGTTGTTTATTTAAATTTAATATTCCTTTCTACGTTTGAAGAAGAACTTTTAATAATGCAACTGCCTTTTCAGTGTATGCGCACACGCAGCGAGGTGGGACAGCTGCTAAGTGAATATAGCAACGAGCGCGTCGCCGAGCAGCTGGGCAAGCTGCAGCTGTGCCTGCGTCTCAGTGACGTCACTGCATCCAACATCAAGCTTAGCACGCTGTCAAGGGTCAGCGTTTTGCAAGTACGTCCTTATAAGTAGCTAGCTTACGATGAAGGTCAGGTTCGATTGTATTCTTGTGTAGTTGCTCTCGAGTCTCCGACTGCTCCAAGCAGTCCGTCTATGAAAACCTTAATTTAAAATAAATATTATTCCTGATTTTCAGAAATGCAGTAATGTGGCGACATATATTTTGATGATTGCTAGTTTCAAAGACTACGATAAAACTGGTCAACACTAATAAAAATCTAATTTTATTATCAAATTAACAAAATACTTCACAAATGGTATGAAATTTGTACAATTGTGTGAGCTGCATTTTTATTATGAACTGATTTATTTCACATTTTTGTAGCAAGTATGTTTTTTCGTTGTGGTTTTAAACAAGAAATATAGTGTGTTTGTTGATTTCTGGTTGTTTATTATTCCTACATTAAATATTAATTCCTTTTTAGCCAACTTCAAAAAAGGATATAGGCCATAACGCACCGCACGGGCCAGTTCCAGCTGCATTTGCAGTTATTAACACCCACAAATCCGTAATGCAAATGCAGCTGGAACTAACGGCTTAACGTACCATCTGAAGCACGGAGGAACTTAAGATAATACACTTTGGTCACCCATCCCATGACTGACCCTTCCTAAAGTTTCTTACATTCTACAATCGCAGGCCAATGCACTAAGCCACTGCATCGAGTTCCTTTGGTAAAAAATCCAAAACAGGGATAGGTAGGTACCTAATTATGGTCTTGTACTTTCTGGACTAGAATTGGACTGCCAGGGTACACACGACGGCACCTCAGACTATACATGTTGACCTTGACACCGCCTTTATGCCCTACGTAATAAAAGTTGTTTTCGAAGTTTAACTGTATAACCTGTCGTGTGTACAACGGCGCGAATGTGTAAATTGAGTTACTAGGGTTATTTAATACCATTGAAAAGTATGAAACAAAGAAACGATTTATTTACAATATCGTCACTTATATGCATACCACAAAAAACTTAAAAATAAAAAATCTTTTAATAAAACAGAGCAGCTCTAAAAAGCAGAAATAATATTCAAAATCTGCATAATTACTAACATACGCATAAAAACATTTTTTGAATTCGGGTGGAGTTTCGGTCGATCGGGAAATAAAAAGAACAAACCTAACGTTAAGTTGGTTTAATTTCATTCATCCAAAGACTACCGAGACGAGACCCATCCACTACCTACGTAAAGGCAGAATTGGAATCACAGAACATTAAAACTAACTGTCATATTTTGCATTTAATTTTCTCAGGCTAAGGTCATCCGTGACCAGCGGCGGTATCAGCTAAAAACATTGAAGTTCATGTTAACTGTGTTTTGACAGATGTATGTGATACATTGCTATTTTTCTTTGTTAAGTTGTTATTTGTGCCAAGACGAAGTAGCAATGTATCACATACATCTGTCAAAACACTGTTAACATGAACTTCAATGTTTTTAGCTGATAGAGCCCCTGCGGCGGTATCGGCTAAAAACATTGAAGTTCATGTTAACTGTGTTTTGACAGATGTATGTGATACATTGCTACTTTTCTTTGGTAAGTTTTATTTGTGCCATTACGAAGTAGCAATGTATTACATACATCTGTCAAAACACAGTTAACATGAACTTTAATGTTTTTAGCCGATAGAGCCCCTGTACCCGCAGTAGGGACATTAAAATGCCGAATGATAATAAATTGCTAATGCTTTTTCTCAAAAAACATAATAACAGGTATCTACCTAAACATACGCAGATCTTTAAAAACCTCCTTAAAACAAGAAAGTAGCTTTTAATAATTTATGCCCACTCAAGCAAGGAAACTATCTCTGACGACAAAATAAATACTTATTACGTTTATTTACCGCACGTCGATTATATTTAAATTACCGACCTTTGAAATTAGCCTGTAATTTTTGTTTACATACCTTCCTCGTTCAACGAAAACAACTTTAAGTAAATAATAACATCATCAAGATTAACAACGATACTAAATTTTTTGAACGTATCTAATGTATTTAATTCTGAGTTGTTGATGGGTAAGTAGATAAATCGGTGGTAAATGAACAGGTAAGTAACTATAATCTTGTGTTGTTTGTATTTTTAGTGCTTGCCATGCTGTTTATGTATTGAATCTCGCGGTAAGGTTAAAAGCTACATTGGCCCTCCTGGCAATGCATTTCACCCAAGCTCTACCTCCACCCGTCCCTCAGAAATATCTTTCATAACCTGGGCACGTACCGTGACCTAGGCAAGAAAACAACTCTTGACTATGACCGCGGACTTCGGCATCGGGGAACCCATCTTTACCGAGCAGTATTCTCAGCAGTAGCACAGATTAATAACAGTACTGACGAGTAGCAGTAATATGTGGTTATTACCAGTCACCCCCACTGGTGGAAACCGGGAATTTTTCTAAAAATATATCTAAGTCCAATAGAGGGGTGACAAGGAATATCTATTTTTCTGAGCGCTATGAAGAGATAGAGGCTCTGAAATATATAAAGTTGGTGTAGGGACTTCATAATCGTATGAGAGAGACATGACTTTATTTACTTGAATCGGGCGTTACCTTGCAGGAGTCCATTATTCGGTGATTCGGTGCTTGGCATTGCACGGTCTAGCAGCTCTTGATGATCCTCGCGAAACACGTGTCGAGTACTTAGTCAATATAAGAGCAAGGTGTGTTGCTGCCGGTGTGTCTGCAGATATTTGCGTGTGCATTTATTTGTGGGCGGGCGGGTTTTGCACAGGGGCCATCTTTTTGAAAGGCGTCTCTTTACTTCTCATTTTCATTCGACAGCCATGGTTGTCGTGTCGAATCAAAATGAGTAGTAAAGAGTCTCAAGATTTCTATCCTAGCATTGCAGATCCAGCAAAGCATCATTTGTCTGCACAATGGCAAATAAATTCCAAAGACCGCAGTCTGTAGTTGATGATCAAGATGAGTGCGTGGTATCAGGAGCGATGTACGTGGTCCTCAGAGTGTGTCAGATTCTGGGGGTGGCACCTGTGAGGTTCAGGAAGCACAAGGATGGGTGGGCAATGCGCACCTCCAATATCCTGGGCCTTATTAACTATGTTTTCTCTACTGTGTTGGGTAAGATAGATGCATCACTTCACACAAAAATATGTCAAACAGAACTCTTCAAGTTTTTTTGTTACAATCACTAAAGCAACTGGTTGACTAATTCTAAAAATCTGAGAGCTAAATATAGAAGCAGAGGTGGATAAATCTTCCAGCTGCTTCTATGAATTAGTGGTTTTATCAGGACTTCAAAGCGTATTTAGAGAAAAGGTGGCCCTTCTTTCGTGGTATACTGCTAGAGCATCACCTAAGCCTTATTGTTACTTAGTATCAGACGAGAAATGAAACCTTCCCTAAACATTTCAATTCAATTAAATATGACTGAGATTGTAAGATATATTTAATTTATGTCACAGCACTATCTTATATGGTTGGTATGGCATTGATACAACGGAAAATGCCACCACATATACATGTCCTACGCCTCCCCGTCACTGAAGTAGTGTTGGGAGTGTGTGGCAACTTGTTCATTATGATAGTACCTACCTTAATGGGCTACACCTCTCTGGGAAGACTTAAGTCGATCACAATCGGTTTCAACAGGATCCAAAAGGTAACTGTTAGAATAATTTAGAATAACGGATTAAAAAGCTTAGTTTAAAATAAAATATTAAAACTTACATAAATTCTTGCGAATGTTGACGACCTCTGTGGTCGAGTGGTTTCTACACCGGTTTTCAAGGTGTCGCCATCTCTGAGGTCCCGGGTTCGATCCCCGGCTGGGTCAATTTAGAAAACGAACTTTTCTATAGTGGCTCAGGTCTGGGTGTCTGTAGTTCCACCGTTGTCTCTGATTTCCATAGCTCAAGTGCTTTAGCTACTTACTTAATCAGAATCAGAGCAATGTTTGTGATGTTTTCTAATATATATATAATACATAATTATATAATGTGCAACTGCCCGAAGAGTGTCGTCTGGTGCTCTATTTCCATTCCTAACACCATTCTAGAATTTTCCCCTACGGCCATCGGTTCTACTTGCTATGTGTCCCGCCCATTGCCACTTCGGCTGAGCAATCCTTCGAACGATATAACGCTACCTTAGTTCTACGGATCTCCTAATTTATGATATAGTATGGCTCTCTCCATTGCACGATGGTATGATATTAGTAAATATATAATGATTACTAACTTTAATTCCAGACCAGCCAAATAAACAGGAGCTTATTCAAGATTTCTCGAAAGTCTATTGTATTGATTGTGACTTACATCATCGTTATGTTGAGTTTTGGTGCGTTGAATAAATGGTTTATGTCATTAAGAAATCTTTTACGTAAGTAGATTACAGTCTTTTTAATAGACCTATTTAAGCGATTTCCATTATTATTAACCATTAATTTATATGACGCCATAATTTTTAGCCGAAGCTTTATTACAACACTGCGTAATTGATATTTATCAATTGATGACCGTGTTCACATTACTGCAGTTCATTTTTGTCACTTTAGAAGTCAAAACAGTCCTTCAACTAGTTAATAATCGGCTTTCAAAAGTAATTATCCATGAAGAAACTGAGAAGGAGAAAGAAAAATATATGTTTGGTAAGCACATCGACATCAGCCATTTTAATAATTCCTTATGGGTGGATAAGGAGAATGGGCCATAACCCACTACGCGAGCCCAATACGGATTGGTGGGTGTTAACGCCTGCAAGTGCAGCCGGGACCAACGGCTTAACGTGCCTTCCGAAGCACGGAGCAGCTCGATATAGTAAATTTTTGGTCACCCATCCCATAACTGACCCTTGCAAAAGTTGCTTAACCTCTGCAATCGCTGGGCCAAGCGCTATATCACTGCGCCATCGAGCTCCTTGACTATCATATCACAATAACTATTGCGCTTGTTCAGTAAGTTAAACTTTAATGGGACCAACAGCTTAACGTGTCTCTAAAGCACGGAGGAGCTCGAGAAAATTTGGACATCCATACCAAGACCGACCCTTGCGAAAGTTGTTTTTTTACCGGAATAAAAAGCAATTTTGCCTTCTCTATCGGAACAAATAGCAATTTTGCTTAGTAGGTATATTGTCTCAATAACACGTTTAGAAAAATCATGATCCGAAAACTTTTCCGATCATTTTCTTTATTAATTTAAGAAAAAAAGTACTACATGGGTATTTATTTTTGAAACAATATTTCGAAACCTCGCAATATTTGATACTAATGGCCGCCTTCGTTTTCGTCTGCGTGGGTGGAAAGTTATTTTTGTATCCCTTGGGGATAGTACTTACCTTGGATGAAGGTACCCTATGATGTCCTTTTATGCACCCTAGACTACGTGTATGCATCGGTTGAGTGGCGTAACGAACAAACAAACTTATTTTCGCATTTCTTTTTTTATGTTTATACTATAAATAAATCTAACAATATCATTCATTTTTGATATGGAAAAGTACTCGTTTCATTTTAGCTGAACACAATTCGACTGACGAAATAATTGACACACTCTTGGCGATGTACGGGACCATCTGTGAAGTGGTGGAGCAAATTAATGAGGCATTTGGGTTCACCGTAATGACAATACTGTGGCTGTGTTGCTGGACACTAGTGCTATACCCTTATTGTCTTACGCAATCTCTGAGTAAGTATTGAAATCAAAGATATCATACTAAATAATATACTAGAAAAAATTGGACTCGCACCAGATCATGTTCTCGGACGGGAATCGAACCCGTGACCTTTGGATATCCGGTCCAATGCTCTGACAGCGGTCAGAGCATTGGAGCTACCGAGTCACTAGTGAGAACGTCGAATTTCTTCTAGTATATCAACTCTTACGCTGCAAGCCAGCGCCATCTCACCAATGTAGAAGGAATTAACCTCGACAAAGACAAAGATATGAAGTCAAAATATCAAGTAGTCCACTTAAAAACACATTTTGTTTTTGGGTACTTTCTTGAGATCTAAATTAAATTAAATTAAATAATTTGTATTTCAGATATATTACACCCATATGTGTTAGTACCTGATCTTAATGCTATTGTTAGTAATTTTTTATCTGTAATAGTAATTTTAGATCTGAGTAAAATAATTATGTAGGTACCTCTAGCTAGTATAAAGCAGTTTCAGTACATCTTTTATAACAATACTTAAATATTTTTATCAGTTCCTGAATTATTCACCTGGAAGAACATCTTTTATTTCGGCAGCGAGTCCGTCGTCTCTGCCACATGGCTCCTAATGGTTGTAGAGCCTAGCCAGAGATTAAATTTTGAGGTAGGTAATAAGTTTATGTACCGCACTACCTATATTATTATTATACAACTTTTATTAATAATGAATAAATTTCTGAAAGTCATTATCTTTTATTCAAATACTACAACTAGTGAAATAAACAGAAACATATTTACACTGTATTTACGGTAGGTAAATGATACAGTGAACTTATTTGGTTAATTACCTCCGTAGTCGAATGGACTTCATTTACTAAACATTAGTTCCTTTAATAAATTAATTCCAAGTGTTAATGTGTCTGACATGTTATAACCCTAATTAGACCTTCGATAAGATGAAAAGTAGAAGTTATTCTTGCTTAGACGCGATACTCCTTTGACGACCTCCGTGGTCGAGTGGCTTTGTACACCGGTTTTTAAGGTGTCGCCATTTCTGAGTTCGATCCCCGGTTGGGTCAATTTAAAAAAGGTACTTTTCGATATTGGCTCAGGTCTGGGTGTTTGTAATACCACCGTTGTCTCTGAGTTCCATTACATTTGCTTTAGCTACTTACTTTGGAATCGGAGCAATGTATGTTATGTTGTCATTTATATTATATTATATTATTATACTTAACTTTTAGTTTAAATAAATAGAAAAATGTTATGACCAAAAAATATTACCGAACAGCAGTTGAGAATCTAATCTAACTAATTAGGTACCTACTCACATATTAAACAATTCTTACAACAACATTTAGATGTCACGCACTGTCAACCTGGTGAGCTGTCTGTCCATGCGGCGCCGGCAGCAGGAGGCCAACGTGCAGCTGCGCCAGTTCCAGCAGCACCTGCTGCTCTGCAAGGTCCAGTATAAGCCGATGCACATCTGCACGCTCGACCGACCTTTAGTTGTTACAGTAAGTAATACAAGTAAAAAGCTTTTATATGCATTTTAAGAAGTACAGGTGACAGGTAAGAACCCTGAGGAACGCCAGCATTATTGGGATTTGGAAAGGGAAACTAGCTAAATCCTACGACAGCAGACTGTCGCTAAGTTCCGATAAAATGCTGAAGACAACACAAGATGTTCATATACACGTCCGTCGTGGTATGGTGGTCTGTCCCCTTGTTCTTGTAATAACAAGCTCTTAAAACTTGTCAGTTTTCTGAATGGCTATCAATATGCCTATATATTAATCATGAGATGTAACTAGGTATAAAAATTCATAAACCTGGCAGTCCTGGCCTTTACGATGTGTCGAGTCTAATTGCTACTGCCTCCCCTTAACCACAGTCTTATGATAAATAAGACAGTGCCTTAACTATCGATAGCCGCTTATACTCTTACTCAAGAACTTTATAATCATAAATTCTTGCTCTAACTAGAATTCTAATTTCTATGCTGATTCATGAATCCTTAAAAGCTAATGCAGGTAATGTTACTATTTTCATTTTTCAGATAACTGGATTTGTCATTACCTACTTAGTCATATGTATACAGTTGAAGCAACTAGGCGGTAAGTATTTTTCAGGCACTTAATAGCGGTTGAAGATAGTCAAAATTTTGCTTTGGACCTCAGTCACAGAATATACAACGTCTTACAAAAATACCCCTAATGCCGAGTATGGTAGATAGGGACCATCAAGCTGAACAACTTTTACTATGGGGCCAACTTTGAAATCGCGAAAAATAAATCAGCTGTTTCATTTCATATTTTGATATTTTCGATTTTAATTTTTGTATAAAACAGCTGATTTTTTTTTCGCCATTTCAGAGTTGGTCCCGTAGTAAAAGTTGATCAGTTTGATGGTCCCTATATACCTACCATATACGGCATTAGTGGTATTTTTGTAACATGTTTTGATAATATTAATTTTTAATTTAATTTAATTTAATTTAATAGTACTAAACGTCCTCAGTAAGCTTATTAAACATTTAGTCACTGCACTTAACCCACAGAACATAGAAGTAGATAGAAATCGTATGAGCTCAAGTATGAAAACCAGACATTATAAAACGAAACCGCGCCTTAAATAGTTACATTCTACGAACACTCACTTTCAGCGAGGGGAAAAAAATTCTTTGTGACTGAACTTTTGCTTCTGGAAAAATGAAAATAGTACTAACTCCAGCTCCGTACAGATCCGGGGCGATTTCCTAGTTTCCAAGATCATCATACTTTTTTCTTATTTTCAGATTCGCATTGACTCCAGCCTCCAGCTTCAAAAATACTACAAAAATACATGAATGCCTTCAATCACTTTCTCAAAGATTAAATCGAGTTCCTTGTAACTAGCAAGTTTGAAATTGTTATTCCGTGTTTCAAACTATAACTTTTTGTTAAAATTTTATTGGTCTATTAAATGACTGATTTATCATAATTTTCCTTCAATTTTCGGTCGTATTTTCAAGGACCTCATTTTTGTCAAAATCAATATTTTTGTACTCTATATTTTCCCCACCCAACCCCATCATCAGTGGTATTAAAATTACTTACTAGGGGCCGTACCATCTAACGCATCGAACTTCAGAGAGTCTGCCGGGCTTCAAATTAAAACAGATAAATCGAGCCCAAATCGGGCCAAAATGGCGAACCTAAATTCATGATGTCACACGAACATCGATATATTCTAAATAACTTCGGCGAATAGTACAATACGAAACTTCTTACTACGATTATCTGTTTTAAGTTGAAGCTCGGCAGACCCGCCGAAGTTCGAATTATAATACCAACTTATCATTTACCTGGGGCCCTACCGGCTAACTTTTCGAACTTCAGCAGTTCTGCCGAGCTTCAACTTAAAACAGATAAATCGAAGTAAGGAGTTTCGTATTGTACTATTCGCTGAAGTTATTTAGAAGATATCGATTATCGTGTGACATCATGAAATTGGGGTTCGCCATTTTGGCCCGAGGGGCTCGATTTATCTGTGTTAATTTGAAGCCTGGCAGACTTTCCGATGTTTGATGAGTTAGCCGGTACGGCCCCTGTTCCTGTATTGAGTTTATCGAACATATTGTAATAACATCGTCAACATTTAAAAAAAATCTACTATTTATGTGTAATTATAGTCGTTTGAGTCGTTAACTCTATCATTGATGTGACGCTGCTAGTAAATAGTGCTTGTAATTTTCAAGTGTTTTCATTTCATATTTTCCATACTTCTCTTATGATATTTTTTGCTAGAAAAGACTCCAACCGACCCGTAGTTTCACCAACTTACCGTGTTTTCATTTCATATTTTCCATACTTATCTTATGATATTTTTTGCTAGAAAAGACTCCAACCGACCCGTAGTTTCACCAACTTACCGTGTTTTCATTTCATATTTTCCATACTTATCTTATGATTATAATTTTTGCTAGAAAAGACTCCAACCAACCCGTAGTTTCACCAACTTACCGTGTTTTCATTTCATATTTTCCATACTTATCTTATGATATTTTTTGCTAGAAAAGACTCCAACCGACCCGTAGTTTCACCAACTTACCGTGTTTTCATTTCATATTTTCCATACTTATCTTATGATATTTTTTGCTAGAAAAGACTCCAACCGACCCGTAGTTTCACCAACTTACCACAATGGTGTGACTAACGGTATTTTTTTTACCCGAAGTCACACCAGAACTAGCCCAACTCACCCTTAACAAGGCAAACAATTAAGACTGCAACTTCTTTCATAATATGATTGTCACACGATAGTTTTTTCTGCTAAGTTGAATATAATAACTTTGCTGCGCGACTGCAATAAACAAGGATTGTAGTAAATGAAAGAATAAAGTTCATAAAACTAAATATGCTTTATTTCACATCGTGTCAATATTCATTGGTCACAAACAAGTTTTGCACTTCGACAATGGAACTTATCGTTACTCCGAGCCCTCTTTACATTTACAATATAAAATATATGCAATTAACAACAATCCCCTCAAGTTTACTAATAAATTACAAAATCAGTTTTTACAAGAAGCAGTCGACTCGTCTTTGACGCAAGTCTGAATGTCACCATTAATGTCAACTTAGAGACCTATTACACTTGGAAAGTATTGATGATATGAACAAGTATGCAGACCTATCGGCCTGGTATGTGCATGCGCAGTACTACAAATAGACAAATATTGTAAAACACTCAAAGCATAAAAGTAATGATTTCTTCAATTACCAATAATCTCTCAACTTTTACATTTAATTACCACCTCGATATCAGCCATTTTTAATTTCCCCATAGCTGGGGCACAGCCCTTTCTCATGGGTGAGTAAGGATGGGCCATAACCCATCACGCGGGCCCAATGCGGATTGGTGGGTATAATGACTGCAAATGCAGCCGGGACCAACGGCTCAACCTGTCTTTCCAAGCATGGAGCTCAAGATAATAATTTTTGGTCACCCATCCCATGATCGACCCTTGTGTAACCTTCGCAATCGCAGTGCCAGGCGCAAAACCACTGCACCGACGAGCTCCTTCTTTTGAATATTGTTAGATTTTTCTAGATCACATAAGGTTGAAAATGTATTTGATTGGGCTGGTACAATCCGCTCGTAATTTAAGCTTATAAGCCAAACCACAAAAGGGGGTAGCTCATGCAACTGCATTTTATTAAGCTATTCCCACTTCTAAAGATTTCTTGCCTAGATATTTCTCTATGACGGGAAATAACTACAGTTATCTAGTACTGATCGATTGAAGTAAATCTCTTTTTAGTATCCTCAAATTATTATTTTTATTAGAACCAACCGTAAGGAGGCAAATATTTGGTATTTAAGTAACTTTGTATTTAGTACGTACGTAAAGACTCCTACACACAATGCCGGCGGCACGGGTAGCCGGCTTTTGTCGTGCGGCACGTATATATCCGCATAGTGTGTAGGAGCCTTAAGAGGCGAATGGTATTGAATAAATCAGGGTTGTACCGAATAGATTTCATTTTTATACTTTCTCAGACTTGCATCAAAGACATTACAAATATCAGTTGTGAGACAATTCCACGCTTCTAGCGTAATATTCGGTCGCAATCCATAGAATAATATTAATAGGTATTTTATTTAAATAATGGTTAGCTGCTCCTTCTTACTCAATCTACTATATCCAGTTAAGTATTTAAACACATTTAAATTTATTAAGAATGAACTACTTGACATATGATATTATTCAAACTTTCATATCACATACAAGCTCTATAATAGCTGCTTAAAACTCCATAAGATCGCGACCGATTCTCAACAACCACATCTCAACGCACCGCGAGGGTATAAAAATAATCACCAGTAAAATTTAACGCCTAATAACATGTTATTAAACTCTTATATCATACAAAATTATAATCGATATCACAAACAAAATATAGAACCCGGCGTTCGATCTTCATTGCTCGATAAAACAGCGTTTTCACCCTTACTTAGAGTATTAATAGAGACTTAATTCGTGTAAGGAATATTTATTTTATATAAATCAAATTCAGTCGAGTCGTCTTTTCACATGTATCTAATACATATCTCAACGCAGGTTAAACACTACAAGTCTTGCAGGACGAAATAAGCCTCAGATTCAACTGACAACTATCTCCCTCGCACGCGTTGACCGCCTATACACCTGTCCTTCTCTAGCCGTCTGACAGAGTGAAACAAAACGTTACTGTACAAAAATAATTATAGAACAAATGAAACACTATAATACAAAATAAAATAAACAAAAAACAGTATTTTATACAAAAAATATTCCGCGTTGAGAAGGATATTTTACCCTTTATCACGAATTGATGGGCCTGGCAATACACATCTAAACATTTCTGTTATTAAATAAAAGTTCATATTTTTCAGTTTTTTCTAAAACTCATAAATCAACAAACAACAATGTCTACTACCAGTTCCATGGACATACAAGTAACAACAAAATGAGTGACGCAATAGTTAAAATTAAATCATAATTACATTAACAGAAAATCAGCCTTCGCATAATCATTCACTCACTATACCCTTTTTCTAACTATTCCAACCGCCCGCACTCACTAACATCAGCGAAAGACTAGATCACCATTTTCCAAACAACACCGCACAAGTCTGGAGAGCATAGCTTAATTCAAATATATACAATGCGATTAATTTGACTTTGTACAATAGAAGTAACCAACTTCAGAGCGCTCGCGGTTGCCGCTAATCAGTGTCTATTGTCAATTTAATCGCATTGTAGATTGACTGCAAGTGCAGTGCCGCGCCTTGGTTAGGAGCGCGTAGAGGGCGGGGGCAGAGCAGCCTCTTTTATCTCTCTCCCGCACGTACGTCTATCGCAGCTTTCCCTTTCCCCGCCACGCCGATAACCACCCAAGGCGCGGTAGAGCGCTTGCGCTCAAATTATAACGACTTTATCCCAACGACGTAAGGTTTAGTTTAGCAAACGCTTTTACGGAATGCGTTTCTAAATATAGTCTTCATTTGTTCACAAACTTCTGGTCTAGCCATTCAAAAACTTTTCGGAGCCCTGCGATGCAAAAACATTTCATTTTACAGCTGTGTTGAAATAAGATTCTTATCCTTTTGATATAAGGAATACTTTTGTAAATTTTCTTATTCACGACCAAAACGAAAAAAAATAATCTTTGAAAAACAGGTATTTTTTTACAAACAATAGACACAACTGTATTACAGCCATACAATCACAAGTTTGCCGATAAACATTCAATAAAACACATTATTGAATTACAAGATATCGATTAAGCGATGACATTATCGATGCGGGCAGTCGCAGGACCATTGATGCGTTATTGTGCGATAAACAACCTTAAAGAACAGCAACAGCACATGTCTCAAGTTCATAGATAGAAAGAGAATTGGACAAATATAACATACAGAATTAGGTCACAAAAAAGATCGCATGATTCATAACCTTATGTCAAGTAATTATAAGGGCTATTTTTATCAGTTATTTTAGTTATAAAGCATCATTAGTCCTGCGTCTATCCTTACATTGTATATAATTAGTGGATGTCACTTAAAAAAGCGGTTGACTAGTCGAGATTGGACGTGAACTGTTTTATTCATAAATTATTGTACCGACATAATCTTTTTTATATTAAATACCGGAAAATATGACGTCAACAGTTCCGTCTTGTCTATCTAATGAAATAGGAGCGTCATTTCTTATTTATCAAGTAGAACCAGTAATTGGAGTAGTTTTTTACAGGATAACGATTATAATAGCACGTTACAAAATGATGTAAGCAATTTTAATTTGATTGAAATGAAAATAAAAGTAATTTATTTAAGTCTCATTTTGTAAACGAATATAATGGCGTTTCGAGAATAATAGACAATAATATTGTTATGAAACAATTGAAAATTAAGAGTGATAAATAAACGAAATCGATCAATAGGTTCAAATTTCATAATATTACGAAAGATTTGAGTAGTTCGTATACAAAATAAGACTCTTAAAAATGTATTATACAATAAGGAAATATCATTGTAAAAAGAAAAATAAATTAAATACCGTGCTATAATATTCTCAAAACTCATTCTGGGTTATTTTCTTAATCTGAACAGAAAACACGTAAAGATTTCAGCAGCGGGTATTTATCAATGGCGCTGTTGTAAGAGACGCTCACTGAAGCCAGTGGGTGCGGGTCTCGTAGCGTTGGCGGTTGCCGTAGCACTCGTAGCGTCCGTAGCGTTCGTAGCGCGCGTCACCGTAGCGCGCGGCAGCGGCGGCACACGCGCACGGGCCCGCAGTCGCCCCACGGGCTCAGTTCGGAGCACGAGCCGCAGAATATGCCGCCGCAACGTCTGGTGAACAAAACCATGTATTTTATTATTGATTTCCGTTAAGTCGGGTTGACATGATAAGAGTCAGCTCGGACCGAGTGCACTCCGACTACTACTCAGATGCTACTCGTGTTGTGTAAACATGTAATCCGAGCGTATTGTGTAAACATGTAATCCGATAGTCTGAGGTGCCGTCGTGTGTACTTCCTAGCGTGTATGTATATTCACCTGCAATGATGCCGGCGCCTCGCCAACCAGAAGTGGTTGCTACAGTGCTGGCAGCGCGGCGCAGCGCTGTCGGGCAGCCAGACCACGCCGCGCGCTTCCTCCCCCACTTCCACTTCGGAAGCGCTGCCGCTACTACCGCCGCTGCTGTTTGAGGCGCTCGTGGCGCTGCCTGAGGTGCTACGCTTCTGCTTCTGTGTTAAAAGTTGGTTTGATAAGTGACCGGTTAAATTATTTTTAGACTTTCTTATATTCGGTTGGACACTCACAAAATTAAGCTTGCATATTAAAGATTGCAGAAACATACCATTATGAAATTAGATATCAAAAAGTGATGATCTCATTGGTTCGAATCCAAATTTAGAGAATTTAGTAATGACCTCGATGACATAAAATATGTGTGATAACGATGGCAGTTTTAGCGGCACGTGCGAGCGAGACAAATAATGAACTCTTTTGTAGCAATAAATTGTTGGTGTCTATGTATGTCATACTAAATAACAAGTCACGGTTCTTATGTTTGTATGTAAGTGTGTGCCGGGTGCACAGACGACGTCAATAATTCGATGTCTGACTAACAGATACTTTCTCATATAAACTATTGTAACTTGTAATCGAGTCAGTGTGTATGCAGTGAAAATATAATCGTGACATATGAACGGCGTGAGTCTTCTCATTTCCACGACACACTCCTAGTAACTTATAATAATCATCGGTAAACACGCAAAAGTGGCGGTTAAAGTGTATAGACATTGTAGATACAGGGTTGTATATGGTGCTGGAGGTAGTCTCTGTATAGCTACCAGTGGCGCCGCGGGCAAGGTTGGACGTCGTAGTAATATGTGTGTGTAAAGTCGCGTCTCCTGCGACAGTTTTTAAAACATTACACAAAAACATCAAAACCTTGGGACGTGGCTAGACACATTTTTGTATTCATACACAATCTTTTTCTTTTCCGCTACCGACGGAAAACATTACCCGCGCGGAATAGAGAGAGGAGGGTTTGTTTAATTAAAAACCTTTGATGATAAATAATAATAAACCTTTCTATAATCTGTGGCAAATTTTTCTAACCTAAGTGCTAGTGCAAGCTTGCTAAAATCTAATTAATTATTGTGATGGAGTGGAATAAAGAGACAGTGCTTTATTTTTAACTGAATTGAAAAGTACAACCACAGCTATAGTATGTATTTTTACGGACTGCTGAATAAAGATAATCCCCGGTCAAAAACTATAACGACGTTAAAGAAAGACTCAAAATAAACAGGTACATGGTGTAAATCCCGATATAGTTTATTCTAATAACGTCAAAAACCATGGAAATTTAAAACATTATAAAGAAAGACCATTTTGTGATTGCTTCCATACGTATCACAGATAAGGTTAGATGTAGGTGTGCTTATTGTCATTTTGATCTGTTATTAACACTTTTTTTTAAGTTCGCTTGGGGAGGGGCGGCCGTCGCGTCGCCCACCCCCCATAGATCCGCGCTTGGGTGGAGATAGCCTTAGTTTAACTACCTGTGACGTCCGCCGAAGTAATATGAGTATGTATGTAGGTATGAGTGTTACCCCTCGTTTTCACCAAGAAACAAGTAAAATACTAGTAGTAAACAAAACATGTAGGATACTTGTCTAAAACCAAACTTGTAGAATTATTTGTTCTATACATGTATTGCAACTGTTTGAAACATTGTTTCGTTCACACTGTGTCGCCAACAAGTATTTATACAAGTTTACAACGCATTGGTGTTTACACTTATGTCTGTGACATGTTCAAACTTGTCTAATACACTGACAGCGTTCTCACCTACAAAACACAGTCGTGTTAACTCGTGTTTTAGACAAGTATTGATTATTTTATTGAAATTTCTGTAGAATACTAATTACAAACAAGTTTTAAACTTTATCCATGCTTGTTGGATAATGTTTTAAACTTTTTCAACACACTTGCTCATAAAGTTAGCCTTAACATCGCCTAGGGCCATAAACCGAGCTATAATAACACACGTGCGTAATAAATTATGCACTAGTGCGTAGAAATATCCCTAAAAAGTTAAATTACTGTAAGATATATGCGAGAAAACAGAGCATTTTCAATTTAACCGGGAGGTTTCAAGCTGTTGAAAATCCATATAAATTTTTGGAATAAATAAATGTGTACGCCCTTAATTAAGTCAAACAAACATTTATTATTATCACTTTGTATACAATATACAATACAATAACCGACTTCAAAAAAGGAGGAGGTCGTATTCTACAAGTGTTCACTACTCGTTTTCTACAAGTTTAGCTACAACATGTATAAAACATGAGATGTACATGTAGACAACTAGAAGCAAAACCTGTCCGAAACTTATTCACCTCAACCAACAAGTTTCATACAAGTTTTGTATACAACATGTTTGATACATGTTTATGAATGAGAACAAAAATCAAAACAATTGCATAAAACTTGTATTATACTTGTGTTATACCTTGGTGAAAACGAGGGGTCAAACATGTTCGTGAACATACAAGGGTTATACAAACATATTGAGGAGTTCGATGGCGCAATGATTTAGCACATTCAGTCAATCATGTTATGCGTGACACGCGGGCGAAAAATAGTGCTTAATTTTTAAGTTTATTTAAAAAAAATGGGTTATTTTTTAAGTTTTTTTTATAAAGCTTAATAGGTTTTGTGTATAGAAGGGTTGTACAAAGATCTAACATGGTGGTGGAGGTAGCCTCAGTATAGCTACCTGTGGCGGCGCGGGCGCGGGGGGCGCGGGGGCCGGCGCGGGGGACGCCCGCCGAAGCAACTCTCTAGCTTCTCGCAGTTGACCGCTCAGCTCTTCTACTACTTTCTGTAACAAATCAAATAATATTAAACATTAAACAGCCAAGTCAAAGTCGCGTTATTAATGATAGGACAAAGTGTGACTTGACTACGCGAACACACTGCGTTGAAATAGAGCTCTGTGATTGGTTCGTTTATTTTACGTTTTACGTGTGATTGGTTCGTGGGACGCTGTGACTGTGTACTTCATAGTAATGCTTGTGAATACCGGTGTAAGCCGTGGGAACACGGGTCTGCTACTCGCCGATATAATTCAAACTAAGCATAAAATCCTTACTAGTTTGTTTGTTTGTTATGCTTTCACATCTTGACTACTCAACCGATCATCATGAAGTTTTATACTCACGTTGTCAGGGGTACAGATAAGGACATAGGGTACCTTTCATCCATAAAAAAGTACTGTTCCCAATCCCGAGGGGAAAATAACTGCCCACGCAGACGAAGTCACGGGCGGTCGCTAGTCACATATAATAATATGGTACAGTATATTACCTGGTGGTGCAATATGATCTGGTGCAGTCGCGCCTGCGTGGCGTCGGGCGCGGGGGGCAGCCCGTCGAGGGGGTCCAGGCCCCCCCCGCCGCCGGCCCCCCCGCCGCACGCACACCGCGCGCGCGCCCCCCGCCCGCGGGACACGCACCAGCACGCGTCTGCCGAGTCGCCGGACGTTTCTATGCCACCTGGGACAAACGATAGCGACGTGTGACTCTATGTGGTTTTAATTTTATGCGGTCTGTTATTTAAATGTCATACGTGACATCTGACGTCAACGTTCCTATACGTTTTTACTTGCGCGTTACGCCGCGTCGCCACTCACTATTAGACTATTATTTATAAGCTTTATCTCGATTGGTTAATGATAGAATAATGAGTATTATGTATGACACACAGCTGACACGCCTAATCCTTTGTTTCCACTTGTTCTACTATGTAGTTCAACGGTAGAACTAATGAGACTTATTTTTCTCATTAGTGTTACTATTTAAAAAGTTGGAAGACAGTAGAACTAGTGGGACCTTTTGAGAGTTGGGACTGATCGCGTGAGACTGATTGCGCCACTATGAAAATGTATAATATGTATATGTACACAGTTATACAATCCTTACAGTTGGGAAACGAATGAACTTGCATATCACGGGGGTTGGACGGCGCGGAACGCGGCCCCCGAACGCGCATAGTTTGCGCACTCCAACGCTGAGGACCGACGCAACCGTGTAAAATGGCAACGTGCATAACACAGTACCTACTTCGCGGGATTGTTTTGGCTACAGTTACCGCCAGCTGATTTTATTGACTACTGCAATGATTTAGAAAACCATTCAAGGCAGAACTTTGGTTCATTTGTTGGAAACAATATTTTAGAGAAATTATTTAACGTAATAAGTAAAGTAGGATTTAAAATACGAATACATTACATAAACCAATAGAAAACTGAAAACATCTATAAATAAAGCGTCACGTAAACATATGGCAGTGCAACACATGTAAATGTAAAAAATAGGTTAACTGTAAATAAATTATTGCATACTAATTCACAATTATTTTCTTTTTCTTTTTTGACAACCCTTGCACATTTGCGACTTCTAGCGGTTAGTACATTGTCGTCATTTCGCCGTAAATGTGAACTGTTGGTGCTATTCTATTTTGCGGAAACCACATGGTTAACAATACTCGACACTGTAAACAATACTCGACACGGTTAACAATACTCGACACGGTTAACAATACTCGACACGGTTAACAATACTCGACACGGTTAACAATACTCGACACGGTTAACAATACTCGACACGGTTAACAATACTCGACACTGTAAACAATACTCGACACGGTTAACAATACTCGACACGGTTAACAATACTCGACACGGTTAACAATATTCGACACGGTTAGCAATACTCGACACGGTTAACAATACTCGACACGGTTATTATAAATTTATTGTATAAAATATAGTACTGACTAGTGGTAGAGTGAGCGCGGCTGCAGCGACAACATCTGCGCGGGGAGGCCGGGCATAGAGTGAGCTGGCTTCCATGTCTTCTCCCGCTGCGTCTCGCCGCGCCCGCTTCACCCTCGCTCTCGGAACTGACACTACTGGATGTACCACCGCCTGAGCACAAAAGAACAAATTGTGCTATAAACCGTAAGCGCTGTGCCGCGCCTGGAGTGGTGACGGCGATAGACGTACGTGCGGGAGGGAGATAAAAGACGATGGTCTACCCCGCCCTCCTTCCCAAGGCGCGGCACTGCACTTGCACGCAAACTATAGGCTTCCAGTAGATGGATGGATGCACCGGAGATCTGAATATAGCTCACTAAATGCTGCTTAGTCTAAATCTAAAGCTATCAGATTCAGTGTTTCTGTAAAATCTGACAACTTAAAATAAGGTGACTTTAACTTTATGGATTATTAGAGTATTTGGCCGTAAATCTCGAAATATTTATTAAGGCGATTAGTACCCTCACAGTGGCGCTCTCATTATATTGGCAAAAGTCGCCACTTATTGCTCTTTTGCCTACTACTACTTCAACGAACTATATTTTACCGAGGTTATTTTTTGTGCACAACTATAGAACCTTAGCTTCGATCTGTACGTGAAAATTTTTGATAAATTATGTACGTACTTAGCGAGCAATAGATTTAATTATGATTAGGGCCTTAAATGATACTCACCATTCAACTCCACCTCCAAGAACTTAGTAGTAACTTCATCGACTCCATTCACCCCCACTCCATTCACGGATGCATTCCCATTGGTCAGTTCTAACACATTATGATTGGCTCTATCAGCGTCTATCTCGTCTGTGCCATTACGGTTGTCTGGCGACGGTTCGTGGGATACTGGCGGTCGGTCGGGGAGGTCGAAGCCGGTTGATGATTGGTTACTGGACTCTGATATTGAGCGCCAAGTGATGCTTACGTTGCGCGTTCGACCGATTTCTCTAGTCGCCTGTGAGAGATATTAAGACAACAAGTCTGTTATCTACTTTGATCAAGTATCTCCTAGATAACGCTTCACGAACTAAAATAGCACACAAAAAAAGCAATTCGAAACTTTTAATTTTTAATCCCCACATTTTGATCTTGGACTGAGTACAAATTACTATTCTATCCAAATTCAACGTTAAGGCCCGGTTTATAGTGAAATGTGTTTTTGAAAGCATAGCGGACTTCTAAAAAGATTTCCTTCGTTATATTTAAGTATGTGTAACTTCAGTCCTGTAACTAAATATATACAAAACAGAAACACGATTGGTAATACCTTTGTCGATAGTTTTTTATATTGAAAATGTGCTTTCTATTTTGAAAAGAACCAAATATTCTCAAAACTATGCCGCAATTAAAAAGCTGTATTTGATACTTTTCCGTTAAACTGATTTTTTGACAGAATATTTTAGCGATACGTTTAATATTTCAATTACTACGAATAAGTTCGTCTTTTTCTCATTGCTATCTCGCTTTAGTAAAGGAGCGCGTTAAATAGTAAGAAATCAAGAGTTGTTGCGGGGCTTTATTCTGAAGTGCCGTTTTTAAGATTGACGGTACATCTATGATGTTCTTGATTGAAGGTACAACAAAGTTATAATCACGTTCATTCTTATTGGCGGCTGTGAACTTATAGCGGGTTCACACGAGGCGATTTTAGTTGACAACTGCTAAATCGCTTGCGGTTTGAACCGTCTGAACATTCAAATCTCAAGCAACTGCGTACATTTTTTGTTGACCGATAATATTTGATCAACTAAAATCGACTATGTCCCCACTGCTGGGGCACAGGCCTTCCTTATGAGTGGATAAGGAGGATGGGCCATGCCCACCACGCGGGCCCAATGCGGATTGGTAACGACTGCAAATTCAGACGGGACCAACGGCTTAACGTGCCTTCAAAAGCACGGAGGAGCTCGAAATAACAAATTTTTGGTCACCCATCTCATGACCGACCCTTGTGAAAGTTGCTTAATCTCCGCAATCGCTGGGCCAGACGCTATACCACTGCGCCACCGAGCTCCCCTTTATCGCACACTTATTCTGAAATAAGTAAGAATCTGATAATTACATTTGACGAAGGACTGTTAGATAAAAATCGTACGAATTATATTGGGTGTGTTTTTAACATATTTAACTAAATTACGAACTATTTTCGATTCAATCTCAAGTCGCAATATTTTTACTTTGTTATATACAAGGTGTTACAAAAATACCCCTAATGCCAAATATGGTATAAAGGAACCATCAAACTGAACAACTTTTACTATGGGGCCAACTCTGAAATCGCGAAAAAAAATCATTTGTTTCATACATTTTGATATTTTCAATTTTATTTTTTGTATGAAACAGCTGAAACTAAGCTTAAACTCATGAGTCAATAAAGATATTTGTATTCGTATTTGCTGATTTTTTTTTCGCGATTTCAGAGTTGGTCCCATAGTAAAAGTTGATCAGTTCGGTGGTCCCTATCTACCATATTCTGCATTAGGGGTATTTTTATAACATGTCGTATAAACCAATTTAATAATGTTAAAAAATCTATTTAGAAATAATGTTTAGTATACTTACATCAGCAATCCCCAAGACATCAGTATATCCGTCTCCTAGAAACACCGCAGGTTCTTCGGGCGTGCCGACATCCGGCGTGACGTCTCCGATCGCGGTCGTGTCGGTGTCGGTGGCGTCGGTCGGGTCGGACGCTGGCAGGTCGGGCGCGAGGTCGACGACCTTGGGCGCGAGCTCCCGCTCCAAGGAGCTCGAATTACTGGCGATGTCGCGGAGGTGGGTTGTGTTCTCGAAGTGGTCGGGGTGGAGACCGTCCACCTGTTAGTTCGGGGATGGTTTGAGATGGTTTCTATTTGTAAATAAGAAATAAGTCTAAATAGAGTTGAAGTGATACAATTTCGAGTCGGACGAACCTAAGTAAGATAAAGCGGCAACCCCAAAAATCTTTTGTAACAGCAACACTGGCGTAGACAAGTACGTGGATGGACCAAACAGTTTTGAACCTTTATAAATTAATTTGATTTTATGATTATTTTTTTGTATCGGAATTCAAGTCCACTCTTATGTGACGGCTACACTACCGTGATATGGCAATAATTATGCCCATAATTTATTTTCCTTATTATATGCATAAGGTTCATCAATTGCAATATTCAATGGCATTTTACGGTAGTGTGGCCGTAACATTACGCTGCAAGCCAGCGTTATTTCATCAATGTAAGGAATCACCTCGACATTCAATTTAAATATTTTTCCAGATATTTTGACAATTGATTAAGATGAAACAGTCATATTTTTAAACGCGAATTTTCAAATTTAAGATTTTAGCATTCACTACGCTATTTTTATACAATACTAAATAATAATTATACTCGAAAAAATACTACTCGCTTATTTAGTATGGTATAAAAATAGCAAAGTGAATGCTAAAATCTCAAATTAAAAAAATACTTTAATAATAATTTTGTTTTCACATAAGTAAAAAAAAAAATATTTTGATTACCTGGTCCTGATCCTGACATACTGGACTAGGCGGCAGGCCGGGTAGTTCATCAACGCAGCTGTCCGTCAATGCCCCGCGACACGACCGCCTCGAGTCGCAATCCGTTGCGACCACTGACAATTTCCTGTAACAACAAAATATGTAAAATAAATAAATATATTAGACAACATCACAAACATTGCTCTAATCCCAAAGTAAGTAGCTAAATCACTTGTGTTATGAAAATCAAAGACAACGGTGGTAAACCACCCAGACCTGAGCCAATATAGAAAAGTTAGTTTTCTAAATTGACCCAGCCAGGGATCGAACCCGGGACCTCAGAGATGAGACCACGGAGGTCGTCAAAATATGTAAAATTGTAAACATGTAAATAGTATGTAAAGGAAGTCTAAAAGTGGCACCAGTCACAGTGACGGAAAAGTTGAATGAGAATCTGTCCGCCTCGATATGTTGTGTGCAGAATGCTATGAATTAGAGTAACAACAATAACAATGAAAGAGTAGAACGTATTACACCAACCCCCGAATTAACTAGGATAAGGGTAGAAAGATGATTAATTTAACACATGTTTTGTGCATAACTCTATTTCTAAAGCCATCGAAATTGCTACTATAAGTTTCTGACAAGACCTAACCTGCCACGTTGGCTTTAAAAATACGTAGCTTTTAATAATATATTTCCGCGTTTTCTTTTGAAACTTCCTATATTAACCCTTCAACGCCCGGAAAATGAGACAATAGATATTCCATTGTTATCCGGCCGCATGCGTCCGCTCGGGCGTTGATGAATTAAACACTGGTACTCACATAACATCGGGTGCCAGACTCGGATCACTGCACCTCCTTTGCGTTGTCCTTTTCTCAATCTCGTTTAGTAGATTGTCGCACGATCTGGTTTTTGTCATGAGACCTGCGGGTAATCAGAATAAATACATGCTTTATTAATGTAAACTAACCACAATTACAGTGTCGTGTAAAGAATATAAACCAAACATTACCGTGTAAAGAAGAAAATAAATAAAAAACAATGGAACCGGTTTTTAAGAATATTATTATAGCAACTTTATCACTATTCCCAGTGTCATGACATGATGCTAGCGAATTTGAGCGAAGTAAAACTGTCAGAATTCTTTATAATTATGTAATAATGACAAACTGAGTGACTCGGTAGCTCAGCGGTCAGAGCAATGGACCAGACATCCAAAGGTCGCGGGCTCGATTCACGTCCGAGAATACAGTCAGTACAGTCCCGCCCACACACGCACAATTACAAGTCCTCACCAAATTATTTTTCCCTATGTTCTATGAGAAGTAACATTATCGTTATGGGAGTCGAACCCATTACTCACCGTTATGTGTGTCGGGGCGTGGCAGCGGCGGCGGAGTTCGCTCGGGCTCCTCCCGCTCGCCGCTGAATAGCCCCGCCCACACGCGAAAACTGCGAACGCTGCAGTCGGGCCATAGCACTTGTTGCTCCATCACCTATGAAGAGTGTCATTTATTTTATTAGTTTATTTGTAATCTGACAACGATAGCCCATAGATTATATAGGTACCTTAAGAAATTAACAAAACTTTAAATACAAAACAATACTGCTAGTAAATAACTATTGGCCGAATACTCAAACGTCATTCAAATTTGAGAGGCTCTCAAACATCGTCCTGGCGCATTAAATGTCAAAGATACGACAAAGACAGCATTATGTTTGAGCGTCCCTCAAAGTTGAGTATCGTTTGAGTATTCGGCCATAACGCTTGTATTTGAAGGGTACTTATTCAGTGGAAAATGTGAAATCCGTATTAGATATGTGGCGCCATCTACCTACGCCGCACACCATAACACACGATACAACAAGTTTCATCGCCCTGTTACTAGATGACGCTAGTGTCTATGGAAATGAATATCAGTATGTAATAGGTTTCATAGTATGGAAATCCTTCATTTCGAAAGAAATTCAGATTTAAATGCTACACCACAACCCAACCCAACGTCTCAATTATAAGCTTTATGACACTCATGTGTTAGGCGAAGTCGCTGCTATTCAATTATATACTTTAACGTCGTATCAATAAGGTTGATTCTCACCTGCTCGGTACTAGGTGTATACAGATGGTTTCTATACGCCGGTGCTTGTAGTAAATGCCATACATGTGCCGTAGTTTCTGAGACGCGAGATTCGGCGCGCTCTCGGCCAGTGTTGCAGAGGAAAGTGCCGAACATACACGAGTGGACGTGGGTCGCTAGTTTTATCTGTAAAGATAAGGTAAAATAATATTAGAAAAAATACTAGAAAAATCGACTCACCCGTAGCACCTCAGACGGGACTCGAACCCGCACCCTTGGGATTCCGGCCCAATGCACTGAGCAATTATGCCTCTTCGCTTAAGGGTCAAATCAAAATTATCTTTATTCAAATAAGTTGAGAGAGTGAATAGACGATATTTCCACCGTTTCAAAACTTTTTGGCTTGTGAAAAGATTTTAATTAGTTTGATAGTTTTTGCAATGAGGCAGATAAAGACAATTTTGTCAGGTTGCTCATGCTATGCCCGTGTATCCCTATCTACCATATTCGGCATTAGGGGTTATTTTGTAACACGTAGTATATAAATATTCATAAAGTTAAAAAAAATATTTAACGGGGAAAAAAAATAAAGTTATGTGTTTGTGTTGTCTTACTACTTGGCTTAAATTGATAAGACATGCAAATTTTGGAACTTGTTCAATATTTCAAACGTACGTAGTCTATCGCCGCTTTCCCTCCCCCCGAAAATATCAATACCCAAGGCGTGATACAACGCTTGCGGTCAAATTATCAAAAAATCAGCTGTTTCATACAAAAATTAATTACGAAAATATCAAAATGTGTGAAACGGCTGTTTTTTTCGAGATTTCAGAGTTGGTCCCATAGTTGTTCAGTTTAATGGTCCCTATCTACCATATTCGGCATTAGGGGTACTTTTGTAACACCTTGTATACAACGTGTTACAAAATAACCCCTAATTATAATTCAGTATCGCAACTCACCAAGTAAGCTTCATTAAACTCGAAGTTGCAAGGATGCTGCAGCATCAGTTGGTAGGTAACGTCGAGCCACTGCAGGAATATGGGAGATCGCTCGTTGGGCTCCTCGGGCCCGAACTGGTGGCCGCACCGGTCGGCAAACTTGTGGCCGAAATCTAACCATTCGCGCTCGATTAGAATCCGGAATCCCTGTAGAAGAAAGAGGACGTACACAATGATTAAAACAAACTGCGAAATAAATAGTATGGTATTAGATGAGAATCACGTATCGTGCGATTTTGAATCATATGAACAATGTTATAATGACTTTTTTTTTACCAAGGCTTTTTCGATTAATTAATGGTGTGTATACACAATCGCGGACAAAGTCTAGACATTCGCGCCCGATTAGGATCCAGAAACCCTGTTGGAGAATGGGGATTTATGTGATTTTGATTATTTTATACAATGTAATAAATGTTTGTCTTGGTAAGATTCTACGCAAATGTGTTCAACACCTCGCGAACTACGATAGAGGCTGCTCGTAGCACAAATCCAGGCGGTCGTAGCACTACTAATAGGTATGAATACTGAAAAACTAATGGCGTCACAAGAGACTGTCCTAAAATCGTTTGATTGGTTGTTTCAAATGTCAAATATCATTTCTGACCTATAAATAGAAACCATTGATAGAAGTCGGGTCGCCGATGGCGCCATCTGAGATTAGCTTTGCGTGTGGATCCCCACTGCCGTAGCACTTATAAAGATCTTTATTTCTCATTAAGACAATCGCAACTTACATGAGAATAATACTAACAAGTTATTACATCAATTTGTCTCGAGGTGGTTGAATAAAAATTTGTACTGTTACACTTTAACACTGCACAATATTCCATAAAAGTTGGGTTCTCGCATACCTCAGGAGGTGGCACAAGTAACAAAATATCAAGTAATAAATGTAAGTGCTTGTATTAACTTACCTCTATCGTCCTATAGTGCGGATCCAGCAACAACTGCGCCGTAGCTACGATCTGCGGCGTTCTGTCCCAGCCATCAGAACAATGCACTAGCGCCGGGCGACCGTTCAACACCGCGCGGACTACGACAGACGCTGCTCGTAGCACGCCCGATACGTATTGGGGCCATAGTGACCGTTCTAGGTTGCTGTGCCAACTGTTGACAAAGAAAATAGGGTTTTAAACATGTGAATTTCATAATGATTCTATAAATAGCTTTAAAATACTTTGAGCCGATTATGTAGGTAGTTGAATAATGTCATACCTTACTAAACATATTTTATACTCTATCATACTGAACGATTTAAAAAAAACAATGTAATTGTATTTAAATCGCTTAGTTTAGCACTTTTTATTTTTATTTTTGTATTGTTGGTAGTGTACTAAATAAAGTACATTTTGGTAGTGTACTAAATAAAGTACATTTGGTAGGGTACTAAATAAAGTACATACTTGGCCTGGTCGCTCGGTTCCGCCGCTAGCGCCCTCATCTGCTGGAAGCTGCGTCGCACGTGGTGGATGTTGGGGAGGCACATGAACTGTATGTCGGCCGCGGGGTAGTATTGTTGGCACTCGCAACCACCGCCTCGAGCACGGTTGGTAACCGCTGAGGCGTATGAACGGGCATCGACTATGAGGAGTTTTAGTTGCTGGAACAAATTGTTTATGAGTATGTTTGTTATACACACGACTGCACCTAAGGGTTGCTACACACAAGCGGTCCGGCATTAATCGGCAAGGTCGGGCAGCAAAACCGAATATATGTAGATGAATGTTCGGGAATCACAGCCGCTCGGCTGCCGCACATTATCACTCGACTTGGGAGTTGCTAAACACAGCGGGCCGGGCAACCCTAAGACTATGCATGTTGACCTTGAGACCGCCTTTATGCCCTACGTAATACAAGCTGTTTTCGCAGTTTAACTGTATAACCTGACGTGCTGTCGTGTATACAAATGTTTTAAACCTGCTTAATAAGACCCCCGATGCAACTTATGGCCCGTTCTATCATTCAGGCATATGTGGTATTGGCCTTAACAATTAGATAACCAACATGATGATTATACTCGCTAGAAGATAGAGGTTTCGGTGGATTTATACATTGTTAAGCTTCCTTACACTAACCAATTGTTTTCAGTACCTAAAGGCTACATTGTCGCGGGCGAACAAGAGCACTGCGACCGCGTCACACAGACACACGCACGCGCACACGCACGCACACACACACACACACACACACACACACACACACACACACACACACACACACACACATACACACACACACACACACACACACACACACACACACACACGCGCACTTTGCTAGAGTGAGACAGCGTGCTCTCTCGGTCAGCGTTCTAGGCAGGTATGAATGCCGCTAGCAATCGCTAATACTTGCTGGACAGCTGCGCAAGTGAGCCGAGTCATACCTTGCTAGAGTGAGACGGCATGCTGCCCCTGTCAGCGTTGCAGGCAGACACGAACGCCGCTAACAATCGCTCGTCTTCGCTAGACCGCCATCCGAGCCAACCGACTTCGGGTTGGGACGAACGAGCGATCACAGCGCCGTTGCCTCTGTGCCGCCACACTACTGCTGGGATGCGACGCATCGCACGAAACCTGTGTTGGACAAACACAAATAAATATTAGACAACATCATATAGGTACACACTTATAAGACTTCTGTGCGTATACTTAATTAGAAAATAAACACTTTTTACGGATTACAGCACGTGCTGGTGTAGTTTAAGAATTATTTGGTTTTGTTTTATTCGTTTTTTGAATTCCCGACGTTAGGACTGGACACCACGATCCAGACTTTTTTTACTGCTAAGAAGAACGGGCGCAAGAAACTTCAGCCTTAACAGAAATAAGTAGGTTGGTACCACAAACATTCGAGGCGTTAGAAAAGTTAGCAAAAGTTAAGTTTTCAACACTGAACCGGTGGCACCGGCGCCGGCGCAGGATCGAAACCAGCCCTCCTACCGCGTAAGAACATTGATATGAAGTTGATGTAAATGTTGACACATAAAGTCACGCGGTAGAGCCCCAGAACGTCGGCGATCGCGACACCATAAATACCAGCGTATGCCATTCGACCATGGATGTCGTCAACCAACACAAAACTTAAGATTAATTCTAATGCATATTCATGCATCAACATTTTTGTGGCGTAAGTCTATTAATAGAATTTAATTAATAAACGGACTTAAGTGCTCCACACACGGCGCGATCGGTTGTTTCGATCCACCGTCGATCAATAGCTTATAGATAGCATCAAAATATCGCTCCACAGACGATAGATCGGTCGTTACGATACTTAAATTATCGCAATGCCCCTTCAACCTACGAAACGAATAACACCGATAGTCGGACGATGTTCGTCTTACTCAGAGACATGCTCGTGCTCATAAACGCCATAGCATAACGCTCATTGGCGCCAAAAAAATAGAAGCCAGTAAGTATAAAATAGGTAGTCGGAATAAGTCGCAGCCTTTTTGAAGCATGATTTTTGCGTGTTATATTTCTAGCAATACTAAACTTAGGCGGGAATATAATATGTTGTTTGACAGCTGACTTCTGGTAATAGTGGTAAAATTAAAACAAATTGATAATTGTCTTGCTTTTTCATATTTTTTATTAGATACGTTTTGCATTTTTTTTCGATAAGGGTTCAGACCCCTAACGAAAAAAATGAATGCTGCTAGTGCTCGAGAATGGTTAGTAATGTTTATGGAGAAGATGCTTTGTCGAATACAACTGCAAAAAATGGTTCAGCAGATTCAGGTCTTGTAATTTTGTTGATAAAGATGTTCCTCGCTGTGGTATCTTTATTATTTTTAGTACAAAAAGGCCGCGAACTTTTCCGACTACCTACCTAATATTTTATGCCACAGAGTAGGTATATCATGGCAGGTCAAACTGTCATTTGTTAATCAAAACGTGACGCACCTACTGATTGGAATGTCAAGATGATAACAAGCATTGGGTCAAAACGTACATGTATTTGCATTTTATTAATTCTAATATTAAAAAGGTATATGCCACCAGACCTATGTGATCTGGACATTAATTTAATAACTAACAGCCGAAGTAAGGATTTCGCAATCCAAACGAAAATGTATATAGTACCTACTCTATAACTTTTGATGAAACTATCAACAATATCTTAAACTCGGATAGACAGAAAAACAGTCGATGCTATCAAAAGAGACAGCGCGAGCGATAGTTTTCGGTGACGAATATAGTTTGCTAAACACGTAAGCTATAAAGATGATTATTCTCACTACTGAACTATATTTGCAATAATTTCAGCCTAAATGACTCAAATAATATAAAAGTACTGCCTAGAATGCGTGACCAAGCCGTTAAGTAGGTACTACCTACCGAGTGACGGAGTCTACACGCTATAATTTATTAGGAATTCGCTTGCCACGCCGCCGGTCGCATTGTTGCGTGGCCAGGCCGTTAAGTATAAGTATAAAGTACCGCCTACCGAGCGACAAAGTCTAGGTTTTCATTTTCAATGGACGCTGGGACCACCAACTAAAACAAAAAAGCTTACCGCACAACGGTGTTCGGAATTCGTTGGCCACGCCGCCGCGGTCTTCATCTCCAATGGACGCTGGCACCACCAACAGCGGCGGGTACGAGGCACAGAGCTTGTAGTCTTCGTTTGCTGAACCAGTCGCTTCGTTGCGTGGTCAAGCAATAGTGCAGACCACCTACCGAGCGACGGAATCCAGGTCTTCATCTCCAATGGACGCTGGCACCACCAACAGCGGCGGTTACGAGGCACAGAGCTTATAGTCTGCGTTTGCTGAGCCGGTCGCTTCGTTGCGTGGTCAAGCAATAATGGAGACCACCTACCGAGCGACGGAATCCAGGTCTTCATCTCCAATGGACGCTGGCACCACCAACAGCGGCGGGTACGAGGCACAGAGCTTGTAGTCTGCGTTTGCTGAACCGGTCGCTTCGTTGCGTGGTCAAGCAATAATGGAGACCACCTACCGAGCGACGGAATCCAGGTCTTCATCTCCAATGGAGGCTGGCACTACCAACAGCGGCGGGTACGAGGCACAGAGCTTGTAGTCTGCGTTTGCTGCTGACACTCGCCACGCACCTCTTGAAGTGAAGCCCAAGCGTTCAACCTGGAGGACAGAAAGGAATCGATTACATAAAACGAATGAGATTGCTAACATAATAGAAAGTAGGTTAATTTAATCAAAATGTCCCAAGACGGGATCCCTAGTTTTGCATATTTTTTTCTTCTGAAATCTGTTTCTCTAATTGCAAAGCATCTTTAATAGGTTCTTGCCTTATTATTCTTAGGGCCTGTTTTACAATGTACAAGTAAGTTCTGAGTAGCTTACTTGACAGATGATGTGACATATTTTTCATATCACAACTGTCAGATAATTTGTCAAGTAAGCTACTTAGAACTTACTTTTACACTGTGAAACAGACCCACACAGTGTCAAACCAAGTTCTAATTAACGTTACAATGACGCAAATCTATTTTTTTAACTGTCAATTTATGTACAAAATGTTATATAAAAAATGTATGTTTTTGCCTAGCAACTACATAGTATAAATATGTATTGAAGGCGGCTTAAATTTTGTGTAATGTATTTAAATACAAAGATATGGCCTTTACGGTAATAACGTCAAAAAATAATAGGCATTATGTAAAGTGCACATAGGTACCTACATGTCAGTTACATAACATAATGTATTTAAACGTAAAATCTATTGGCTGCGCAACGCGATAACATTCTTAAGCGTAAACTTATTTTTATTTTTACAAATTAACATATGAATAAGGTAAATGACAAAAGGTAAATTGATAACTTTTTGCTTTCATTTCTAGAACACAACACAGACCCAAAATATTTAACCAAATCCCACCCAACGTCGTTTTAGAAGCAAAACAGTATCATAATACTGCTCTGCTTGTAATGGCCTGCGCCCACTGACAGTATTGTACGCGGCACGGCTGGCGGGCATATGGCAAAGGATATTTTTCGCAGACAAATGATTTTCGAACTCATTTCAATGGCTTTAGACTGAAATTCTATTTTTTTCACACAAAGCCCGAAACGTGCCGCGGCATGCCGCGATTGCCGCAGGATGCTGCAGCACGTCGCGACATTCCATAAGACGCCACGGCACGCTGCTGCATCACGTGAGGCGGTGAGATGTTTAGGTTACGTCATTTGTGAAAGGAATGAAATGAGTGCTAAGTAATTAAAATAAGGTTGAATCTGGCTCGGCGGAGCGGCAATCTCAGACTGCGCTGGCTTTTGTTTCGACGTGGAATGCCACAAGATCCTGCGATATGCTTATGGATGATTATCGCCCACTGACGGCGTGACGCGGCGTGCCGTGCCACGCCGCGTCACGCCGTCAGTGGGCGCTGGCCTTAAAAGTACAAGGCATGCTAACTCTGCCACGCTCTGTAGACGGTTGCAGGAGGCTGTTCTTTAGACCAGCGTATGCTGCTGCAGAGTTTCCTGGACTGAGCTTATAGGAAATTATCTCGGACCCATTGCAATAAATAAATCCCAATCCGAGAGAAGAGCGCCTTTAATCCATAAAAGTACCAGGGTAGCATAAATCCCAAGAGCTTACCTCTGGCCCAAACCAGTGTCTATGTGGAGCAAGTGACGCCCTCATGAGAGCTCTGTGGACGGACGCTGGGGGCTGTTCTTTAGCCCAGGCGGCGTACGCTGCTGCGAAAGTTTCTTGGACTGAGCTGATTGGCGCTAATGCCGTGTTCAGCCGCCTCCACCACTCGACGCACTGCTCACCGGTGGCAAAGGTTGCTCTGATGACACAAAAATTATCTAGTTGAAATAACAGAGAATTGACTGTGGAATTGGTATAATAATAAAAGCATATATGATCTGTGTACGTCCTTCTCAATGTCAATTTAATAATAAAGATATTGATGAAAATTCAGAGACAGGTTATGCTTTGACTAAGTCCGTTTTTAAAAAACATTTTTCCTCTATCTATGAAATGTCGTCAATAAATACTTATTTAATTTTTAAGCTATACAGCTTAAAACAAAAAACGTCTGTCTAAAAATTTCAAAGCAAAGCTTAGTCATTATTGTTCCACTTAAGGCCCCTATATACCTCAAAGTGGCGCTCTTAATTAAATTAATTGCTCGCTAAGTTCATAACGTGTAGAAAATTCACATGTACAGATTGATGCTAAGGTTCTACAGTTTTATTTACAAACAATAAACTCAGTAAAATACAGTTCTTTATGCACTTTTGCCTACTACTAAGCAAAAGTGCATAAAGCGACCTCTTTTCGCTATTTTGCTTACTACTACTTACTTACTTAGCGAGCAATAAATTTAATTAAGATGAGAACGCCATTTGAGGGATATAGTCGCCTTAAAAAAATCGGAAACCATTCAAAGATCTATAAAGTTGTAAATATCATAATTATTTTTATCACGAAATTCATAAAATTTTGTTTTGGTAACCAAAATGAGTACTTTTCGCTTATCTGTTATTATTGTGGAAATATTTTAAGTCATACTTTCGTTGTTTCGATATGAATTTATCAAAATAACCTCAATCCGATTTGTGTTATCGCTGCAACTTAATACATAATATTAATATGATGCATAACATACCTATACTTACTTAAAAATATTCTTGACGAATTTAGAGAAACATATTACTAATGCTATACTTAGTGTTATAATAAAATCAACAGCGATAAACCTGTTAGACCACATTTTACTACTATTCGTTAACATTTACGTTGGTACTAGTTTGAACAAAGAAAAACATAACAGATTTGTATGTATACTTATTCAAGTACCAGGGCAGCATGAGATATAAAGAGTTCCCACTACTCACTTGAGTTGTCTTCCATGCTTGCATAGTACTATCAAGTGCAGTAGATCGCGTATCTCCACTGCGTCGATAAGCCGGATGGGTACAGAAGACCCTGGACCCGTACACTTCTTTGGCTGCATGTGCAGTCTATAATTTGACATCGCTATTGTGCCTCCGTCCGCCATGCGGCCAACCCACTGTAACAAAAGATAGTCCATTGTTTACAATTTTACTTCCTTCTTTTAGTTATATTGTATTTTAATTCTTCCTTGAACCTTAACTGAATTGTAAAATTAGGTTAACTGTTTTTGGCTTAACTTCAAAATATTACTACATAGAAATATATTATGTAACCTAGCTAAAGAAAAAAATTAAGATATGATGATAAGAGACTGGATTATTTGCATATTGCATATGCATTTGCATATTTAACTCCTATTGACCGGTTGTTGCACATTTTAATCATAAACTTGTGATGCGGCTGACATACCTATTAGCTAGGTAAAAGCCTCTAAATAAAAATAGATTAAAAAAAACTTGTGATGATGCAGTTTTAGATATGTTTACAAAAGCTCGATCTCGCTCGATCGATAGCCGAGGCGCTTATTCGTCTGATGATTTCCTTATAGCTGAAGACCATTACTACCTATTAAACTTAAATACAAGTTTGAAAACATTTTGTACAACAACCCAGTTTTTAAAGCTTAGTCTCAAATTAATAGTTTTATAAATGGGGCGGATGAACTTTTGTCCAAGACAATAAATTCCAACATACTCAGCACCCTTTACAAACTTCGATCGCTTCGTATGTAAAATAATTGGTAAACTATACTTTTTTTTAAAGATTCTTTTATTATTTAATGTTGCATATTTTGTCACTTTTCATGGATATTTTATGAATTTTTCATGCATATTTGCAATTTGCATGCATATTTCGGTGTTTTTATGTTGCAATAATGTTTTTACGATCTACATAAGCTTGCAATTGCAATATCGAAGTATACATCAAATTAATTGGTTAAATGTATTGATATAATTAACTTAATCGAATGAAGAATAAAATTAACTTTTAAAGTTAACATTGAGAATTTTACTACAACATTTAAGTTCCATACTGATCGGTCATTCAACCTAGAACATCAACCCATTGACCTTTACTCCAACTGCATAGAACACAAGTGAAACTTATCTATTACGAGCGACGTCCGTCATTTTGCTAATTGGTTCCAGATAGTTGAATATTCCTACGTAGCGGACCATAGACTACATAACTTAGTAGTGGACAGCGCAAACACAAAATAAAAATAGTCTGCGTTCGCGCCATCAACGAAGTCCAGTAGATAAGACTCTGATATCGTTTTGAGTCATTGGAAAAAAGCTGGTTTTTTTAAATATTAAACAACATCGACAACATCACAAACATTGCTCTGATTCCAAAGTAAGTTGCTAAAGCACTTGTGTTATGGAAATCAGAGGCAACGGTGGAACTACAGACACCCAGACCTGAGCCAATATAGAAAAGTTCGTTTTCTAAATTGACCCAGCCGGCCGGTGGTGCGGTGATCGAACCCGGGTCCGGCTGCTCGGAACCAATCACAGGACAGGAGGATGATGCTGTAAGATGGATGATATGGCTAGAGTGGAAGTTATAATTCTGATGATTTATGGAACCTCAATCAAATAAATGAATGAATGGAAATGGAATCAATGGCTAGGCTAAAGGCCAAAATACTTAAACGATTCTAAAACGCTATGAAACTGACAGCTTCCTTACAATTGACAAAAACTCGGCTAAAGATTTTAGCTAAAAAGCGTTGAGTATTCGGCCAAAAGTTATCATAAAAATCAACCACACGACATTCACTGCTGGCTGGCTATATGGTGCCTCCCCCAAGTATCTTCACAACGATTGGTCCCGCGTGCGCTGCTCGAATCCGCGGTTTTTCCGTCCCAATGACCATCGGTTTTTCCCTATGTGTGCCACCCACTACCACTTCAGCTGAGCAATCCTTCAAGCTATATCGATTACCTTTCTTCTCCTACGGATCTCATCATTTCCGATTCGATCACGCAGGGTAATGTAAGTCCATTCTAAAACCAACCTGTATAAATTCCCCACATATGGGCGTGAAACCCGCGTCGAGGGCGGGCTCGTCATAATGCGTGCGCAGGCGCGGGTACAAGTCTGCGGCGCGCACGCGGTGCGGCGGCGGTTCCGGCTGCGGCGGCGCACGGTACCTCTCGCGCTCGCTCATCTCGCTTGTCGATGCTGACACCTACAACAATGCAAAATCTTCTATAAATATAAAAGGAGAAAATGACTGACCAAGGACCGAGGAACTTGAATTGTACAAGGAGTCGTTTCATTGTGTAGGCACTAAGAAAATTTTCACGGGGAGCGGATAAAGGCCGAAAATAGAAAGCAACAATGTACGAAACGTTTGATTTTACGCCTAAACCGCCAAACCGATGGCAGGATAATTTTGCTGATTCACAAATCGTCCACCAGGCGACGTAATACCACAGTAGTGACCAGTTGACAGTAGTTAGCACAGTACCACACAGTAGCACAGTACTACAGTTACCACAGTAGTGACCAGTTGACAGTAGTTAGTCAGTTGACAGTAGTGAAAGTAGTGACCACAGAATTAGTAATAGTACTGACGTACAGAACGGCCACACTCCGCCTCCCGCCCAGATCCAAGATACCGAAAACGCTCTCTTATATTTAATCCTTTGTTCTCTTATTAGTTTATTACTGATTATTTAATTAAATGTGATAGCAACTATAATACTTCACTACCATACTATTTATTTTCTCGCAATCAATGGTAAAAAATATTTGGTAACAAATTTTTCGAAAAAGTAGAGTACACAACTAGTGAAGGGTTCTCACTTGTAATATAATCTATTATTATTAGGTCCCTAAACAAAAACAAATCATTTATTAACTTAAGTTTAATTAAATTCGAATATCTATAAGGTCTTATTAATTTACTTACACAGTTTATGAACATTAATTAAATTAAATATTTACTCTAGATCCGCAGAAAACACCATAGAGCCAAGATGTATCTAGACACGGCACGCTTACCACAGACACAATCATTTTTTCGTCGGTTAAAAAAAAATTAAAATAACAATATGTACTCAAAAGATTAATAACATTAAATTCACAAACAAAACGTTCGTTACTAAAACTGATGTGAGAGCAATTGTTATAACTTGTCAGTTAAATTGATAATGTCTAAGGAATATTCCTTTATGTTGGAAAGGGAAGAAACAGTTATCTCTTTTTATTTATCACTAAACAAAGTTTATAGGTAAACGTATGGCTCTAACAAATATGATTTATCAGTGAGATTGTCTTATTTTGTTGCTGGAACTAGAGTTTGACGTAACAAAAGGGTTCAAGGATAAAAACATATTTATCAAATTGGATATAAATAGGTAGCGGGTGCGTACTGTTATTTATTATTATAGACAGAGTACAACAATGCTTTTTTTTCTGGACCTTAAAGTCTTTGAAGTATTAAAAAATAAAAAAATATGAATTGAAGCAAATCTCCGTTGACTATGTCTATGTGAACATTGTCAACAATATCAATAGATTTTTTTCTTACTTTTTTCTCTACAATAGAGCAACTCAATAATGCAGTTATGTGGTATTTTTTATTTTTTAAATGCGTTTTAATTTTAAGCATTAAAATCAATAAAAGGATAATATACACAGATAATAATGACTATTTCTCCTAAAAATAACATATTTGAGGAAAGATTTAATTAACTCATTAATAAACTAGAAATAACAGTAATGTTTAGTTTGTCTCGGTCAATTTTGGGTTCGGTTTGACGTTCACAAGATAAGAGTCAGCTCGGACCGAGTCCACTCGTACGAGTCAGCACTTCCGAGTGCGCTCGGATTATATGTTTACAAAAGACGAGTATCGGCGAAGTAGTAATCCTAGTGCACTCGGTCCGAGCTGACTCTTATCATGTCAACCCGGCTTTAACGACTTGACAGTTAGCATACTGGAATGATACTGGCAAGTGGCAACCGTCACACTTATCGCGTATTCGTTAGCCGAAGATTTGAATCTATTACAAGTATTGCAACTCGTGAATCGATTAAAGCAATCATTCATATCTTTCGAAATTGCATCAACAAAAATGCTCTACGCAACATTCACAGAGTTTGTTAGTTACTTACTGCATTCCAAAGTGCTTAACATTTAAGGTTGAGGTCTTAAGTTGTATTACTGCTTTTTTGAGCAATTGTGTGCACGTCTATTTGCACATTGCATCAATGTTAGTTAGGGCTGCCATTCGAAACATAAAAGCCTCTACTGACCACCATTAAAGGATCATGCCAATTTTACTATGAGAGTTAGGCCATAAATTGCGCTTTGATGTAATTGACCGAGCGTCTCTGCTTCATCTTGGGCAAAAATGCTTTCGTACGTTTGTTCTACTCTACAGTTCACATTTCTCAAGCGATTTCGAACTGAATTTTGTGAGCAGGTTCCATAATTATATACTTAGATATTTTTTGTCGAGACAGATTTTCTAAATTTTTCGAAAACAAAACACATTTCAGCCATTTCTAAAATGATCAAAAATGTCACAAACGCGACGTCTACAGCTTACAGAACCACTAGTAACTAATATATTAGAGGTATTGGCCCGATATTGTGAGGGAAGAATTTCATTAAATTATAATGCGGGAGATAAGAGAAATCTCAATCTCAAAGAGCCATTTTGAGGTTATATTTTATTGACATTTCGTATCAATTAAATGACGTGTAGTTATCTGCCTCTTTTCAACCAGCCTTGTAATTAGGCAAAGGCTAAGCCATACAGCCTCGTCGTGACATGAATATTATTAGTTGTTGGTTAAATAACGACGTATACACGATCAAGTGTAAGGAAAAGCCTTAACATTTTTCTTACTACTTAGGTAATTTAAGACGCATCATGTCTTGGAATCCGGCATGATCCTTTACATTCAATTTGTTGAAGACAAGATTGGCCGTAGTAGGCAAGTCGAAGATAGAGTTTAACTTGCTTATTCCATTCACTACGCGATTTGTCAACTCTCAACATATTGAATCAACAGTTTAAATATGAAATAGAATGGTGACATCCCATGCCCACGAGTGTGCAGGCAGACATTGCATTCGGGAGTTATGCTTTTCATAAGGATAAATGAGTTTTCTTGTGATATAAATATGTTATGTTAACTTATAATATGGATAATTTAATTAACCAGAATTTGTATTTACCAGATTTCCAGCCCACACTCCACTCAAGTCGCACTATAATCACGCGCACGCGTCTCCCGCCCGCGCCCTTTATAAATTATATGTTTAGTTTTAAGTACTTATATATCTATTGGCCATCGTTGTCCGAGCATAAATAAATAAATAAAATAAAAATAAAAATAATACTCGTATTACTCAATTTTCTTTTGTCGTGTTTTATTCTTCTTTGCGTCATTTCTTCCTTGGCGTTCCATTCCATTCTTCCCGTCGATCAAACAATATACCTTATATCTGAGGGAGTAAGTAAGTCTTATTTAAGTTTAATCCCCTTTCAAAATTACTGATTCAGTGTGACACAGTAGGTAAGGTAGTTGTAGCAGCCCTAACGCAAGAGTACAAATAAACAATGTAAGCAGGTCAGCAAACATTGTTCACAATTATTATGTTTGTTGGTATATCTGAGGACCAGGAAAATAGAAACGAGTCGGTCAACGCATGGTGCAATGAAGTATTGACATTAAGAATGTTGCAATAAGTACATACTACTGCAAAGAGATACTAGAAATAATTCAACATGTTAGAGATTACATCTGAACGCCGAGGACGTTTCAAACTGAAGCAATAAGATTGTTAGACAAGGGTCAAAAGGAAGCAATTCCCACACGAGATATTTAGACTATAGTTCGAGTATGGAATTGATAACTTTACTTTTACTTTACTTTTCAAACACTCTACTTTCCATTTCGAAATTAAGGAAAGTAAAAAAATCGTAGTTTTTCTAAAAAAATATTAAAGTTATTTGTTTCAATGTTCTATGTTATTTCTTTCCATAGTTAAAATGTACTCTATGGCAATCGATGACTCAGCGATTAAGCTGTTGGTATGCACCCATTGTAAACGTTTTCATTGCCGATGAGGTAACTCTATGGTTGACTATGCAACCCAATTCAGTTCTATTTAAAAATTCTTTTACATCCTAGGGTGGAACGCAGTTTTTAACCCGCTGCTCAGTTTAAATATACATCACATTCCTAATATGAGAAATTAAAAATACTTAATTTACACTCTAAGTAAAGTATCTTCGTTCATACTTAAGGTTAATTGTAGATCTTAAGGCATTATTTATACCTCAGGGCAACAAACCGTCCGAAGAGAGGACCTAATTGATGCAGCATTCCACTATAATGATGTAACAACTCACAAACATAATAAATATACACATACTAAACCATCATAAAAAGGTCCTTCAATAACTCTTATCGATATAGCAATATAGACTAAAATCGGATATTGCCATGCAATTTTAAGTTGGTTCTTTACGATTACATCTGTAAGTACTTGAAATGAATCATGAGCATGGTATGTCATGTCTTAAGACTTGTTTTGTTTTCAAATACAGGGCTATTTTGAGCTTATTTTTGTTATTTTCGCACGTGTTTAAGTCAGCTATAATTCAAAATCTGGGAACTATGTCCATTCCACAACGAGTCGTATAATATGGCAAAATCATTTGTTAGGAATCTTTTCCTGGATGGATTTTTACAAAAAATGTTTGCGAAAACTAGAAAATGACCAAATGACAATTAAGCAGTTTAAAAAAAAAACATATTTTTACGTCTTTTTAAAATGAAGCTTTGTTAATTAACAATAATTGTCTTTTTTGTAATATCCTGGAGTTAAAACTATTTTTCACATTTGATTTTTTGAAAATTACAATTACCAACAACTATTTTTGATTTTCTAAGTTGATTTTATTTGATTTATGTTACTTAAAAAAATATAAAAAATAAAACAGATTTGAACTAATAACTTGACTAATCAATCATTATAACCCGACGCTTGATACAATTACTATTTGGTAAGTGTGGCGTTATGATGAATATTGGACATTTCTGCGAATTGGTCATTGTGCGAACTGGACATTGTGAGAACTGGACATTGTGCGAATTGGACTTTGTGCGAACTGGACAATCTGCGAACTGGACGATATGAGAACTGGACATTTTGCGACCGCTGGACATTTTGCGAATTGGACATTATGCGCCTAAACGGTTCCAACACCCCCAAAATATAAAGAAGAAATAAAAGACGATCACACGTCAAAGAACAACAAGTTGATCGTCAAAGAACAAGAACACGAACTGTTATCAAAGCTGTGCTGGTAATGAATGCTACAGAGTAGTCAATGATCTTCATCACCCAGGGCCCTATTTAATAACGTGACAATTTGTTAATTTTCATGACATTTTGGTTTACGTTGCGGTGTAGCTATGAGTAGTTTGTTCTATTTTCAAATTGGTTGACGCAATGGATATAAAATTGTAATGACAGATGACAAATTGTCACGTTTATTAAATAGGGCCCAGGTAACCATAATTTCGAAACCTTTACAAAAATAAACTATTCAACCATAACTAGGTCCTTTATCATTCCAACGGAACCGAAAATGACAACGATAAAATATTAGGCGGTTGCGTAGGCGACAAACCCGCCTACAAGTTCGTTCGAACATTCACCCTTTGGTTTTGCATGCCACGCCATTTACGGTCACAGAGCGGGCATTGTATTTTTTTTTTCGTTTTGTCGATCAACGGCAGCCACAAAAAGTGCCAACTTTCTGTTGAACCTCGTCAAAGCTGCTATAAAGATAAAACTAGCTTTTTTTACCGTAGATTTTTACATTAATTGATTTTTATAAGTTCCTTATGATGAGATTAATTTCATTGCTTGGTTAAAAGTCGACAATTGTTTTGCTCATACAAAAACTAGCTTTCTTCCGCGTGGATATTTAAGAAAATCCTTAGGGAACCTTTAACCAGGGTAAATAGTATTCTATTTAAATTTCATCAATATCCGATCAGCCGTTTTTACGTAAACAGGTGTCCGTCCAAGCGCTGCCCTTCCCCATTCCCATCTCCGTCCGCCCCCGTCCAAAATCCGACATCCATATATTTATATTATCGATTTTTTGGTTTAATTATACCATTTACCCCCTAAGGGGTTGTTTTTCGGAAAATCACAAAATGTATTTGCTTTTTGAAGTCGAAATGTTTATTTATATTATTTTACCATAGAGTTTGAACAGCCATTTCATCCCCTTAGGGGTTAAATCATGCCCACCGTGTTAGACTTCAAAATAAATGTCATTTCACAATCAAAATCCTATAAAACCAGCATAACGACATTCATATTAATTCTTAGGTTTATTTACTTACCTCATTTCACCCCCTTAAGGGTTGAAACCCCAACAATACCAATACACGTTGCGTTAGTTTTCAACCATAAGCCTAAATGATTTTTACTTCGAAAACGAAGGATTTTTATACACAACTTCATCCCCCTTTTCACCCCTTCGGGGGTGGAATTGTCAAAAACGCTGAAACACATATATATTAATTTTTTAATCATCATCCTTAACACAAAATTTGAAGATCCTGGCTTCGAAATCGAGGGACTTTCATACAAACTTTCATTCCCTATTTCAACCCCTTCAAGCCATTTTTCTCGCGATAAAAGACTATGTCCTTTCCCAAGCTCTACTCTATCCTCTACCAAATTTCTTCAAAATCGGTTCAGTAATTTAGGCCAGGCGTGAAAGGGTAACAGACAGAGTTACTTTCGCATTTATAATAATTATAATATGGATTACAGATAGGAATCGAAATTATTTCGCAATTAACAACAATAGTTTATAATACACTTGTATTTAAATAATGAAATTTATGTAGTGTAGAAAAGTTTAAATGTTACTTAAAAGATTTTGCATACAAAAGAAAGAACTATTTACAATACTGTTAATATTCTTCTATCTCACGAAGACCGTTTTGCTACGAATGTGCGCGTGCACATGCACATTGTGCACGCTCTCGTATTACGCACACTATAAAATATGCATGTGCACGCCTAACAATAATTCATAGCAAAACGGTCTTCGTGAGATAGACCCTGTGGCAACACTAGCGTAAACAGCTGTTAATAATTGCTCCCAAATTAAATAATAAAATTTCATTGTTTTAAGTGTAATATCAAGGCCCCAATCCAATAATCACGTTCATAAGCATATAATTGTGTAGTGTGTAGTGTTTTTAAGTGAAGATAATACAAACAGTAACTAAAAAACTGGTTTTAAATCAACCCGGTTGAAAGCCGGTAAGTCAATGTCAGTTCGTATTTAAATTGAATGTGAATCACTGTTATCCCTTTTGTAGCGAATATTTACTCCGTATTTACGGATATTATACTTTAATAATATAATTATCACAAATTATTACGCAAATTGAGTTTGAGTAAGTATAGGTTATCTTACCTACCTGCAATATAAACAACTCACGGTTGTTTGACAACTACCTGGACTCTAAATAAATTGTATTAAGATTATTTAATTTTCAACATAATGATGACTCGCAAGGCTTTATCTCGTCAGGAGGAATCAAAACTTCAATTGACCTTGCAAGAATTAAAAGTTTCCAAGGAGTTAATCAAACAATTGAATAGGGAAAGGGATGACAATGAAAAGGAATTATTGGATGTGCTGAGTAGAAATAGTGCTTTGAAAAAAGAAATGGCTGAGTTACATAGCCAACAATTAGTTTTAAGAGAAGACCGAGATAGGCTTCAAGTGTTGTTAGACGGGTTCGATCAATGCAGGGATGAGTATGAGCAGGCCCTCAGGCACATCTCTCTATTGGAGCAGGAGCTATATGAGGCCAATAATAACATCATTAAATTGGAGTCACAACAAACACAGTTATCAACTTCACAGAATCAAAGTTTGTTTGATGAACTAGTTGGTAGCGCGCCTGAAATGGTTTCTGCTTCTTACAGTAATAATCATACTGTGATAGATTTAACAAGTGATGATTCAGTATGTTGTAAGAGTCCTAAAATAAATATTAAATGTAGCAAAAACAAATTGAAAAAATATATTAAAATTAATAGATATATCTCAAAAACAAAAAAAATAATTATTAAACATAAAGCATGTTTTAAATATGCAAAAAGTGCAAAAGACCGTTTACAATTAATTGAAAAACTTAATGTTTGCACCTCCATAATAGAAGAAAATAGAATTATTTATGAAAACAATATTAAGTCATTGAATCACAAAATTGTTAACTTACATGACTTACTGACTAAGATGACTCAAAATTATGAATCATCTAAAAAAGAGATAGGGGAATACATACTGGCACTTAAACACTTATCAAATTCTCCTAATATAAATAAGTCACACATCACTAATTGTCTTTCTCCATCCGGGGCATCAGGCCGGACTGCCCCGGAGAGTTCATCAATCCAACCAGTCTGTGAGCCCTCAATCTCTAATCACTGTAATAGTATAGAATGCACAAATGAAAATAATTCCTTTCCACAAAACAGCTGTAGTAAGTCAATTATGTTCAGTGATGAGATTGGAAAGAATTTAAGCCAACTTGTCCAAAAACACTCAAGGGATAGCATTATTAACCATTGCATGCCGGGTTCAAGTATAAATGAAATAATGAAAACCATTGTGAAACAAAAGTTTACTGATGACACAGATTTGATAATTTTAATTGGAAATAGGGGTAATGTAAGCAAAAACCAACTGATCTCCTATTTCAATACCTTGTGTTCTTTAAATGTTAAGAAAATTGTTATGTTTACATTTCCCTATAGTAAAAGTTTGCCACAGGCGGAAAACAACTTTAGATTTAAATTAAATCAATGTTTAAATACTATGGCATTTCATAATAGCCAGCAGTTTCATATAATTGACATTAATAAATTAATTGACAATTTTTACCTGACAAAAGATAAATACTATCTTTCAAAATTTTACAAAAGACAGTTAGCATTATCGCTATCTTTTTATTTTGAACATTTAGCCAATAATTTGGCTAGTAAACCTTCTGCTTTTATTGAGCAGGTAAACTCTGACATGATAAATCTATCTTTGGAATTTGTTCCAAGCAATAATAATGTTTCTATTAACAATAATTTAATTAATTTAAATTGCAACTTGAGACAATAGAGGTGCACTCTAGCTCAGTGATGACAAAAGAAAAGTCGAAATGCTTAAATATAGTTCATCAAAACATGCAAGGCTTTTCTGGCAAAGATTTAGAAGTTAGTTTGTTTTTAAATTCTGAGAATATTGATGTGTTATGTGTTACTGAGCATTGGTTAAAAAATTATGAACTGATCATAAATATAGATAATTATAGTAATGCAAGTTCGTTTAGTAGGAATTTTGCTATAAGAGGTGGAACGCTTATATTATTGCATAATTCAATACAATATAAAGAGCGCAAAGATGTAATATCTCATACAATTGAACAAATTATTGAGCTCTCTTGTGTGGAACTGGAACAAATGATTATAATTTGTGTATATAGACCCCCATCTGGGAACTACCCAGCGTTTGAGTCCGCTATGGAGGAAGTTTTAATAAAAACATGTAGAAGCAATAAAAAAGTGGTGGTATGTGGGGATTTTAATGTTGATATTCTAGAATCTAACCACCTCTCGAGTAGGTTCATTAACTTATTTAAATCTTTTAATTTGTTTCACACTTTTGAAGAGCCGACTCGAATAACGCCCACATCAGCTACTTGTTTGGATAACATTTTTTCAAATTGTAATATCCTTAAAAAATATATATTAAATTGTATTAGATCCGACCATAGCGGACAATTTGCCTCTATAGAGCACCATCATGTCTGTCCTAAACGCGAAATAGTTTGTAGGCCAATAAATAAACATTGTGTAGATAAATTTAGGAATAACATTATGGATAAACTTGAAAATTTACCAGTACCTTCTATGGAACCCAATATCCTTTACAATCATTTATTTAGTGTGGTCCAAATTGAATTTAATAAAAATTTTAAACAAAGAGTAATCAAATGTAGCAATAAAAAGGAATTTAGTGATTGGGCCACACCAGGTATTTATCAGAGTAGAAATAAATTATATGAACTGTATGCTTTAAAAGCTACTTCCTGTGACCCTAATTTCATTGAATATGTCAGGAAGTATTCCAAAACATTTAGAAATGTGTGTATTCTCGCAAAGTTCATGTCTATCTCAAATAAAATTAAATCATCAGCGAATAAAATAAAGGCTACATGGAATATTATTAATCAAGAAACAGGGAAACCAAAAGATAAAATAAATTCTTTCTCTCTTAGACTTGGAAATAAGACTGTAGATGCCGATATTGAAGTTGCGGGTGTTTTTGAGGATTTTTTCACTCGGGTTCCCCTGGAAACTACTGGTAATCTAAATTCCTGTCCTAACATTGCTATCGCCCTCCTTGAGTCAAGTGTTGATAAGTGTAATGAAGTATTCAATTTTAAATATATTAACAGTGATGATATCATAAAAGCTTTTAAAATAATTAATGTTAAAAAAACAGAGGATCTATGGGGCATTTCTACCAATATTATTAAATCAATTATTGATGTAATAGCTCCTTATTTAGCGTTTATTTTTAACAAATGCATTGACGAAGGTACCTTTCCTGACTTAATGAAATACAGTAAATTAATTCCTCTGTTTAAAGCAGGAGATAAAAGTGATCCAACAAATTTTAGACCAATATCAATTTTACCTGCACTAAGTAAACTATTTGAAAAAATTATATATCTTCAATTATTAGAATATTTTACAAAGAATAATATACTACATAAGAATCAGTTTGGTTTTTCTAAAGGCAAAAGCACTACTGATGCTGGAATTGCACTTTTGAAGCATATCTTTGACGCTTGGGAGGCTAAGCAAGATGTAATTGGCATTTTTTGTGACCTTTCTAAAGCGTTTGATTGTGTTGATCACATAACTCTCTTAAATAAGTTGGAACATTATGGTGTCTCTAATAAATCAGTTAGCCTTTTGCAATCTTATCTGTGTGGTAGAACACAACAAGTAATTATTAATAAAGCAGCATCTACTGGAGCCCCCATTAGCATGGGCGTGCCCCAAGGATCGATATTGGGACCTTTACTGTTCTTAATCTATATTAATGACCTACCTTACTACGCGGAGAATTTATGTGAGACAGTGCTATTTGCAGATGATACCTCCTTAGTCTTCAAAGTCGATAGAGGTAATAATTGTTCTGACGATGTAAATAGTGCTCTCTCTAAAGTTTTGAATTGGTTTAACATTAATAATTTAGCATTAAACCCGAAGAAAACAAAATGTGTAAAATTCACTTTACCTAATGTAAGGCAGGTAGACGTGCATATTAATTTGAATGCAGAAGTAGTCGAGTGTGTTGAGAGCACAAAATTTCTAGGTATTACAGTAGATTCACGACTACAATGGGATCCACATATTGATGCCTTGTCGAGTAGACTCAGTTCTGCGGCATTCGCAGTTAAACAAATAAGGCTCTTAACTGACATTGAAACGGCAAGGCTGGTCTATTTTAGTTATTTTCATAGTGTAATGTCCTACGGAATGTTGTTGTGGGGCTCAGCAGCTAATATTGGAAATATTTTTGTGCTCCAAAAAAGAGCTGTTCGCGCCATATACAACCTTCGGCCGCGAGATTCTTTAAGAGAATTGTTTAAAGAAATTAATATTTTAACAGTTGTAGGCCAATACATCTATGATAATTTAGTTAATGTAAGGAAACATTATTGCTCACTTGCTAAAAATAGTGATGTACACCGTTTTAATACAAGAAATAAAGACAAACTTGCCGTTCCTAGTTTTAGACTAGCAAAAACTAGGGGCTCATTTATGGGGAAAGGAATTGCCCTTTTTAATAAAGTTCCACAAAATGTAATTGAACTGCCTTTGCATGAATTCAAAATACATGTTAAAAAGACGCTCATGAGCAAAGGTTATTACAAAGTAGAAGATTATTTAAAAGACAGCAATGCATGGATGTAACATTATAAGTAACTATCCTAATTTTCAGTTTTTAATAACTTTATTGTTTTATTTATTATGTTGTTTTAAATTAAGGTATTTGGTAACGATATAATTTCTTTGTAAATATCGTTACTCTGATTTCTGACAAAGCTGATAAGTTTCTTGCGCCCATTCTTCTTGTCAGCTAAAAAAGTCTCGAATGGGTGGTAGGAAAATATAGACCATTCAAAAGCACTTAATATCTAAGTTTATTTGAATAAAGAATATTTCATTTCATTTCATTTCATTTCATAGAACAACTATACAAGGCCGTCTTTTAACCTATTTTAGGCCCTGGGCATATTATAAGGGCCCCCTATGATCTTGACTTAAATTTATCTAAACGTGCAGAAATCACATCAGAAAGCCTGATATTCGAGCAAGAGTAGGATAGCTATGCGCATGAAAAATCAGTAGTCAGTAAAACGTAATTATTGTTTAAGTTTTCGAAATACCTAAATATGTTTAATTATGTTTTTTGATATTGTCCGTTATTGTTTAGCGACCTAGCAGGAACTAGGGAGCCCCTATCGATCGCGGGGCCCTGGGCATGTGCCAGTGGGAAAGATGAGCCTGCATATACCACAAAGCATTAAACTAATTTGATAATGTTCTAGCTAGAACGTTGTTGGGATCGTCAAAAAACAAATGAAGCGAGTGGGCTGGGCACGGCGTTAACCAACCAAATTGAGAAGTAACATGGATGGCTTAAACATTAAAACCTGCAACACTGCTCTCAAACTTGGTTACTTTATAGTTGAATTTGGTCGTAGTTCGTTCACCTTGCAGACGAATAGATGGATCACGTGGATGACAGACATAAAAAAGTAATGAAGTTTTCGGTTTAAATGGGGTTTACTTTGGGAGCAAGCAACACTAATACTGTAAAAAAATGATCCATTTTCAACCTTATAGTCCGAAGATAAAACAGACTGATATTTCGGATGGCTCTAGAAATACTGTTCAAGCTTCTGATGATATTTGGTTGGGCTTTTGATTGAAGAATCTTAAGCTTTTCTGTTTTACGAAAATTTTAATCTGGTTATTTTTCGAAGGACCAAAAGGAGAAGAGGCACTCGCCATAGGAAAAATTCTTAACGTGTACACGATTGCATTTGGTCTTAAAATAAAGCCAATAATATTTGCTACATTGATCAAGTTCTGTTTTATTTTTAGCGCATGTAAAAGAAAGTTATTTAATTATGAATATTTTTTGATACGGAAACACTACAGAAACATACAATTTTTTTAAAACTATCCGTATTATCCACATTCAATTTTCAAAGGGAAGAAAAGTCACTATAACATGTAAAAGCGTGGCTGCATAAACCACATGATTATTCTTTTTTTAGAAATTAAGAAAATGAAATGTCAATTTGACTTCCGATTTGGCATTGATCTGTCATTTAGTTGACAGATACCACAGACTAATAGGTGAAAAGGTACAGCAGATTATGAATCACAGATTAAAAAAGTATACAACTTTAGCATAAAAGGCCGGGTCTCCTTTTGAAAGTAGCCTGACTTTATTAAAAATTATAAATTAATAAACTTTGCTATTGACTTAATTCCGTGTCCGTACGATCGACGGCGATGACGTATTAAAGATGAAGTAATCACTAATCATACACAAAGAAACAGGTTTAGAAAATATTATAATATCATCAAGAGATGTAATTGGTTACGTTATATGAATAGTTTCTCACGCGAAGTGGAGAGAGATAGAAGATCATTGCATCACACAAATGAATGAACGAAACGTACGCAAACGCAACCAGCAAACTAAATTAAAAAAGAAAACATGCAAGTGGTGTAACAGCGAAATCTATATAAACGAAAAGTTTTAAGGCGAGGCGAGTGTGAGTGAATGTACACGAATTACACACATAACAAAAACAAATTAAACAGGTAAGTGTACCAAAGTTAAATAACTTTAACTAGGTTACTTTTGTTTTACCGTATCAAAACAAAAGGCTGAAAAATGACCTGCTTTTCGTCAGCTGAAGGTAAGCTAAGTACCTATACGATAACAAAAAAGTCTTGAGTAAAGAATTCAAGACTCGCTAATTTTGTTTGGGCCCAAGTTCAAGCGCTGAAAGATGTCACCGAACCTTTTCTTCCCATAAAAATGGAGAGTTAATTACCAACATCAATGTTAAATGCTAAATTGCTTGTGACTTTCCATTTCCACAGTGTTTTTCTTAAACACTTGACTGCCACTTGATTAAATTCTCTCCCCAAAACATCCCATAAAAGTCAACCCATAAGTCAATCTGTCAAGTCTCGGTCTACTTACATGAACATAAGGAGCGATAACCCACAGTCAGTTGCATAAGCGCCCGCATAACTAACGCCACTAACGCATAGGATACTGTATTGGGGTCGTTGGAGGTCGCCATATGGGCATTAGCTTACGCACATCCGCGTTTCAAAATTACGTTGGCCAACAGTCCGTCACGCACAGTGCTGTCGATCGCATCGAACGCGTGTGATTGGTAAATATGTGTTTACACGAAGACAACAATACTCAACGAGCTTTTAACATTTTTTTTATCTTTAATACCAACTTTGTCTACCGACACTTTTTGATTCACACCTGCGTTGTTTTCGATTGCATATTGCGGAACTTTCAATCTATTCTATGTACACAATTATGATTCGTGTTTCTGAAACGTTTAGACATTATAGAAGTCATTTCCCATTTTAGTTTAACAGTTGCTTGGATCGCGTCTAGATCTTTATGCCAACTAACCAACAGGGAGGTCGTCGGTCCACAATCTTATCATTCAACACAATGACTACAGCTGATCTACGTTTTGTTTCTTCTACAGTTAGCAGAAACGTTATCTCAGTTAAAGCCGCCCGCGATGTTGAATGAACAAGATCCATTCACACATCCCCGCTGTCATTCAAGTCATTGGAACTGAAAGGACCATTCAATTCAACGACTTGTTTTAAGCAGTTACTATTCAAAGGTCAGAGTGAGATGACTTATCTTTTACTAGCGTTTCCCGTCCCTTTCGAGCATAACCGTCTTTATTGTAGACAACAATGGCTGAAGCTTCCGGTGCATACGGTTCTCGTTTAAAATTGTTAGCTATGTCCATGTATACTTCGCCGGATAAACTCCATTATAGTGTAATCAATTCTAATGATGTGCTAATGGTATCATTCCTGGCGATAGACGATCGCAGTTCGCAACAATTGATATCACGGATTAGGATTTAGAACATTAATTTTTGTGACTGAAATTCAGTTTGGTATTATATAAAACTAGTATTTCGCCCTGGTGCGCGGGCTGCTGAAGCAGCCCGCGGGCACCGTTCTATTGGTCTTTAAGTGGCGGTCTTTGGAGAGTCGGACTGTGCATTGTGGAATGCGGTATTGCCATCAGATCAAATCACATTGCGATTTGTCTGCAAGTTGCAGTGCGGTGTGGTGATGCGTGCGTGGTTAACTTGTGTTGCAGCCCGGTGAAATGAATGCTCTATATATTTTTTTTCTTAGAGTTTCGCTGGCTGATATCATCATAGTAATGAAACATCCAATCACATTGAGGAAGTAGTGGGCCCAGCATAGTCTGCCTATTTTTGACGAACCCGAACCCGAATCTAAACCTAAAACTGAACCCGAACTCGAACGCGAACCCGAACGCGAACCCGAACACGAACCCGAGACTGAAAACGAACCAAACTCAAACTTGAACCCAAGCCTGAACCCGAAACCAAATCTGAACCCGAACCCAAAACCGAACCGAATCCAAACCCGAACCGAACCTGAATCCGAACCCGATCCTTAACCCAAGACCGAGCCAAATCAAACCCAAACCCGAACCGAATCCGAATTTGAACCAGAGCCCGAGCCCGAAACCGAACCTGAACCCGAACCTAAGACCGAACCGAATTCGAACCCGAACACGAACCTGAACCCGAACCTCCTTGTCGATTCTGTAACTAAACTCGAACCTCACTTCGAATCTCACTTAACTGCGCGGGTATTTTAAATCATAAATGGGAAAATGATAGGCTGTTTTTTTAATCACAAAAGATTTTAGATAGCTACAGTATAGCTACCTAAAACCTTTTGCAACCGGTAAAGTAGCTTATATTCAACTTATTTATAATAACATATTCACGCGAAGTGAAGTGAGGTTCGAAGTGAGATGCGAGTTTGGTTACAGAATCGACAGTCTCAACCCGAAGCCAAAGCCAAACCCGAACCCGAACGCGAACTGAACCCAAACCCGAGCCCGAGCCCGAGCCCAAAACAAAACCTGAACCGAGCCCAGGACTGAAACGAATCCGAAACGGAACATGAACCCAAAACCTAAACCCGAACGCGAACCCGAACCCGAACTCGAACCCGAACCCGAACCCGAACCCGAACTCGAACCCGAACCAGAACCCAAACTCGAACCCGAACCAGAACCCGAACTCGAACCAGAACCCGAATCCGAGACCGAAACCAAATCCGAACCAAACTCAAACTTGAACCCAAGCCCGAGCCCAAATCCGAACCCGAAACCAAACCCGAAACCGAATCTGAACCCGAGCCCAAGTCCGAACCGAATCCGAACCCGAACCGAACCTGAACCCGAACCCAATTCTGAATCTGACCGAGCCAAATCGAAACCGAACCGAATCCAAATTTGAGCCCAAGCTTGAGCCCGAGCCCGAAACCGAACCCAAGACCGAACCGAATCTGAACCCGAACACGAACCTGAACTCGAACTTCAACCCGAAGCCTAAGCCAAACACGAACCGAACCCGAACCCGAGCCCGAGCCCGAAACGCATCCTGAACCCGAGCCCAGGACTGAAACGAATCCGAACCGGAACACGAACCCGAACCGGAACACGAACCCGAACCTAAACCCGAATACGAGCCCGAACCTGAACGCGAACTCGTACTCGAATCCGAACCCGAACCCGCATTTGAACTTGAACCAGAACCCAAACTCGAGCCCGAGCCCGAACTCGAACCCAAACCCGAACCAGAACCCGAAACCGAACCTGAACCCAAAACAGAACCGAATCCAAACCAGCACCCGAACCGGAGTCTAAGACCGAGTCTGAGTCCGAGCCCAAATCCAAACCCGAAAGTGAACCCGAATCCGAATCTGAACCCGAACCTAAACCCGAACCAAAACCGAACCAAAACCCAAACCAAAACCCGAATCTGAACTCGAACCCGAACCAAAAACGGAACTGAATCCGAACCCAAAACTGTCCCAAACCCGAACGCGAACCCGAACTCAAACCCGAATTTTAACCCAAACCCAAACCCGAACATAAAATCGAACCGAATCCGAACCCAAAACCTGACCGTATCTGAACCCGAACCCAAGACCGAACCGAATTTGAACCCAAAACTGGACCAAACTCGAGCCTGAACCCGAGCCCGAGCTTGAACCTGAACCCGAAACCGAAGCCGAAGTTAGCCGAACCCAAATCCGAATCCGAATCCGAACCCGTACCCGTACCCGTACCCGTATCCGTACCCGTACCCGTACCCGTACCCGTACCCGTACCCGTACTTGTACCCGTACCCGAACCCGAACCCGTACCCGTACCCGAACCCGAACCCGAACCCGAACCCGAACCCGAACCCGAACCCGAACCCGAACTCGAACCCGAACCCGAACCCGAAACCTATCCTGAACCCAAACGAACGACCGAACTGAATCTGAACCCAAAACCAGATCGTATCCGAACCCGAACCATATCCAGACCAAACCCGAGCCTGAACTCGAACCCAAGACCGAAAAGAATTTGAACCCAAAACTGGACCAAACCCAAGCCTGAACTCGAGCCCGAGCCCGAGCTTGAACATGAACCCGAAACCGAAGCCGAACCCGAACCCGAAACCGAACCCGAAACCAATCCTGAATCCAAACGAAAGTCCGAACTAAATTTGAACCCAAAACCGCCGCACCCAAGACGGAACCGAATCCGAACCCATAACCGAACCAAACCCGAGCCTGAACCCGAGCCCTAGCCCGAACTCGAAACCGAACCTGAACTTGAACCCAAGAACAAACCGAATCCGAATCCAAAAACGAACCGAATCCAAACCCGAAACCGAACCCGAACCTCTATTAATTGCTCGTATTTTGTATGGCGGCAATTTGAATATTTTTTCCTCGCTTCAGTATCTGCTTAGAGTTCTCTACAACTTTAGTTTGAGCACCAACAACCTATGTAGTACCATTTTGGCGGGCAGCACCCCGTCATGAGGATCTTAACCTGGACTTCCACTTTCCCGAGACCGAAACCCGAACGCGAACCCAAACCCGAACGCGAACCCAAACCCGAACGCGAACGCGAACCCAAACCCGAACCCGAACTCGAGCCGAAACCAAACCCGAACCCGAACCTGAACTCGAATCCAAACAAGAACCCGAACCCGAGACCGAAACCAAACCCGAAACCGAACCCAAGACTGAAACAAATCCGAACCCGTGCACGAACCCTAACCCAAACCCGAACGCGAATCCGAACCCGAACTCGAACCTGAACCCGAAACCGAACTCGAACCTGAACCCGAAACCGAACTTGAACCCGAACCAGGGGCCCTACCGCGCAAATAATACATTGCTACTTTTCTTTGGTGAGTTTTTATTTGTGCCAAAAAAGAAGTAGTAATGGTTCTCATCTAGCTGTCAAATGAAGCCGACGGCGAAGTCGACGACACTTGCGCGGTAGCCTTACAGAATCTGAACCCGAACCCGAACTCGAACTCGAACCCAAACCCGAACCCGAACCCGAGCCCGAACCCGAAGCCGAAGCCGACCCCGAGGCCGAGACCGAACACAAGCCCGAGCGAGACCGAGCCCGAGCCTGAACCCAAATCTGAACTTGATCCAAAACCCGAACCCAAACTCGAGCCTGAGCCCGAACCCGAAACCGAACCCGAACCCGAACCCCGAACCCCGAACCCCGAACCCCGAACCCGAATCCGAATCCGAACCCGAGCCCAAGCCCGAACCCGAAGCCGAAGCCGACCCCGAGGCCGAGCCCGAGCCCGAACCCGAACCCGAAACCGAACCGAATCTTAGCACAAACCTGGTCCGAACCGAACGCGAACACGAACTCGAACTCGAGCTCGAACCTGAACTCGAAACCGAACTCGAACCCGAACCGAATCTTAACACAAAACTGGCTCGACCCGAACGCAAACACGAACTCGAACCTTGTCAAGTATTTCCTGGCCCGGCGAAAAACATGAAATAGTGAGCAGGTTTTTAAATATTTACAAATAAAACAAGTAGACTAAAGATGTACATACAAGTATGTTAAATAAATAAGACATTAAAAGAGATGTAAGAAAAACTTAAAACAAAGACTTATGTATGGTAAGTAGGTAGGTGATGAAATGATTGATATTACACTAACTGTACAAAATGAATGGGGTGGGCACCTTATCTTTTGCTCTCTTAAATTATGAAATAATATGAAAAAAATATTTAGTTGTTGAAATTAAGAGTTGTTTTTACGAAATCGTGGTCTTCTATGGTACAATTTAATACCATCGTCTCCCTGCAACGAAGACGCAGTTTTTCTTGTTAAATAAAATCATAAAAATAAGAACGCCCTTACTTGAAACAGACGAAAAGCACGTATAAAAACTTCCAAGATCAGGACTGGAGCTGCCCCGCATAATGTAGGTACTAATTAATAGTAATTTAATCATCAAATTATAAAAACAAAAATTAATCAATATCTTTCCTCCTCTGCCCTCCTGGAATTGAAAAAGAAAAAATAGAGTTAATAAAAGGAATAAGAAAAATATATATATAAATAAATGCGAAGAACAGTTAAAAGAAATTACTTAGAATACATACATACCCTTTATACATACCCTTTATTGATTAATGCAATTGTCATGAAAATTATATTTACAGCGGTTTTTCACAGTATTTAATATTAGCTGTTTGTGTTTCTCCAACGAGATTTTCCAAAAAAAGCCTTAAAAAATCAAACGATTTCATCAACCATGTGAAGACTTTATAAAAATCAACATTTAATATACTTCTAACATACTTACTGAACAAAAATATGTTATTCACAAAAGGAATCAACAAAATTTCAACATTTGTTTTAAAATTATACGTCTCCTTAAAGTTCGGAATAAAAATAAGCTTCGCGCCGTGTAGAGTGAAAATTTTCCCAAGAAAAGGCGGGAAAAACCACGCAAACGGCCAACGCAAGAAAAAAGTATTAGAGTGAAAAGGATGAATGATGTAAAATGGAAGTGTGAGAAAAGGATAGTAGAATACTTGAATATTTTTAAATGTTGTCGAACATGAACAAAATGTAATAAAAAAATAAACACATAAATACCAAGAAGTTTTTTACAAGAAAGTTGACAGTTTGAATTGGGAGTATGGATGAAATGAGGTCGCATGTATTAAATAAATATAGAATAAGGAAAATTAATGAAATATAATAACATATTAGTGTTTTATGTTTGTAAATAAATAAATAAGATGGAATATTGATACATATGAGAATGTGACGTTGTTTTTCTATGTAAAAAATACACAACGGTCGTGACGGTTACGATTACGATTACGGTTAAGGTTTTGGCTACGGTTCTGGTTACGGTTAGGTACGGTTTTACGATTACGATTACGATTAAGAGTTACTGTGGTGAAACGGTAAAAATATTTCTGTACCTTCAGTGAAAACTGATCTAACTCGAGTTATATCGATTTTGAATTTATTTCACTATTCAAGTCATCGAAAAATTAGCTTTTTTTGTGTCTAATCGGTGTATTTTTACGACTTATATCAACAGAGATACATTTTGTGCATAGTAATATAAGTGCTTGCTTTTCTATGATTTTTTTGAAATAAAATGTGTAATTTAATATATCTCTAGTTAAAACAATGTGTACCGAAACTTATTTCTCTTTAAATTAGTGTCTAGAAATATAACTCGTTTTAAAACTTTACACACAATTCAATAACAACTGACTTAAATTGTGCGTAGTGATTTATCTAAAATTATATCAATACACACATATAATTTCACAGTATGCTAGTTTGTGAACATTGATTTAACTCGACTTATAGCATTAAAAAATGAAGTAATAATCAAGTTTTATTTTGTGTTTATCGATATAATTCAAGTTGAATCAATAATCACATATAGGTTTGGGATAGGTGTAAAATGATATAATTGACTTATATCAAAAAATATTATGAATAAACGAAGTAAAACGTTTGATTACTTATTGTGTAAAATGATAAAACTGCCCAATATACACTAACTTTTTACACCATTGCACGTTATTTTTTACAAAAAATTAAATTCATAGTATTTTTTGATTCGGGCGTATTTTTGTTTATTTTTATTCATTATTGCCTGTCTTACTAACACGTGGAAAAAGAGTTGTGTTTTTAACTGCTTTTTGACCCCCGACGCAAAAAGAGAGGTGTTATAAGTTTAACGTGTCTGTGTATCTGTCTGTGGTATCGTAGCTCCCAAACGGATGAACTGATTTTGGTTTAGTTTTTTGTTTGAAGATAATTTTATCCTGATTGTTCTTAGTCATGTTTCATGAAAATTTGTTCAGCTGCTTGAAGATCATCAGCTCTTTTCTAGTTGATGACGGGATCTGGCTAACTTCTTTATGTCCGATCGATTCGGAATTTGGTACAGTATTACTTCAATGACATTGAAAGAACATAGTAAGGCAACCATGACCTGATCAGCCGTTAGAAGATCATCAGCTCTTTTCTAGTTGATGAGGGGATCTAGCTAAGTTGCATATGTCCGGTCAATTCGAAATTTGGTACCGTGTTACTGCAATGATATTAAAAGAACATGGTAAGGTAACCATGACCTGAAGCTTAAGCATCAACTGGAATCTGCAGAATACTCAACTCCTCACCAACATACAGGAGAGGTATAGTGTTTGGGATCACTAGAATGGTCTTTAATGAGTAGATTGCGAATAAAGTATAATAGGTGGTGATGATGAGGCATCATCTAGAATCTGAAGGATACCCAACTCTTCAACAACATACAGCAGAGGTATCGTGTTTGGGCTCATTGGAATGGTCTCGATGATTAGGTTATACTCCTAGATTGGTAATCAACTCATCAGCTTTTTGAAATTGAATTCAAAATTTGGTACCGTGTTACTTCAATGATAATGGCCGCCAAAAATTTAGTTTAAAAAGCTTCAAATAAAACTGAAATTAAAAATTTAATAAACCCCCGATACAAAAAGCTAACTCTTAATAAAATACCCCCATACAAAAAAGCTAACTCTTAAAAAGTTGAAAATAATGTCATCATATCATCAAGTCTTAAATAGATCTATGAAAAAATTGTAGACGTCGGGGGACCGCTAAGTTAATGGATTTACATGTAAGCTCGTCACATTAACTTCGCGGTCCACCGACGTCTATAATTTTTCCATAGATTTATTTATAACCTGATAATAATGATGATATTATATTTAACTTTTTAAGAGGTAAGCTTTTTTGTATGGGGGGTTTTTATTAAGAGTTAGCTTTTCTGTGTCGGGAGTTTTTAAGAATAATTAATTTACTATCATTAAATGTACTATTTTGGGAGTAAATTAATTTATTTTAATTTGCTACTGAATGGAAATAGGACTTATGAATGGTTTTTTTAAGATCGGTTTATTGCTAGTTGTCATTTACAAGTTGGCTAAGTTTGAGTGAATGACTGTAGTAATGATTGTGTTGTCTTTACATGAAGCACTCCATAGTCAAGTCAATATTAAGCCAATGGGATCAATTCCCGATCAGTTCAATGGTTATTCCATTGAACTGATCGGGAATTGATCCCATATTCATTTTCTTTTCTCTGAGTAGGTGTTTAAATACCAGCCTGTTTTCTATATTATGTTACGTTGAATTTCGATACAACAACAGTTTTAACAAGTCTAAAGATCTGTTATGTTTTGTTTAAGTAAACCTTTAAGTTTAATATTGTTATGTTAATTTTTCTAAATTTAAAACACATTGTTCTGCTTATTCAAGTTGATTTAAGCGCTAATGAAGCAAGATTTAGTATTTTATATGATTACCAAAGTGTTAGTAATAAATTACCGAAATATTTTTGGGTCTTAATAACAGCAAACATTACCTCATGATATTATTTAGTATTTTATCATAAGTTATATCACTATTCACATAGTATACGTACTAGTTATATCGTTTGTGATAAAAGTTATAATAATATCCACATCGATTTTTTTCAAAAAAGATGTGTAAATTGATATAATTCGATTTTTTTAAACGATTCTACAAAACTAAGTTCTAATCACTAACATTTAGAGTGTGTTCAACAATGTTTGTTCTACAACTTTAAAAAAAACATTCAATTGAAATGGCATACACAAAAAAATAAAGTCAGTTAACATTTTACACGAAAGCAGATTTTCATGGTGAAAAATGATATAAGTCTTATTACATCAATATACACAAAACAAATAAATGTGATTAGTGATGTAACTAAACAATTTCATGAATACTGAAAAATCTGTAAGACAATTCTCTTTAAATAATACAAGAAAACAAAGTTAGCTTAACCATCTACAGTCTACAAGCACTTATTTTATTTTATCATTCTCAGTTGAAGAGTGAGATTTTTTTTAACTTTAAAGTCAATTTCCCGAAAATCATGTTTTTAGAGTTATACCTCTTTTCACGGAAGGTACAGATTTTTCTCGAACCAAACAAACAACACTTCAAAGCTGTGGGCCCCGTGGTTTGCGGTCCAAAATTTTTTTTTTCAAAATTCCAGTGCGGAGTCTATCTCATTTTTCAAAATTTTAAATAACAAAATCTACCATTCTGGAAAGTTTGAACAAAACCGGTTCGAAAAAAAATAACAAACCTCGCCACATATTTCCCAAATGTTATCATTTTTCCCCAGTTCGATTGGGGTTTTGCACATTTCCCCCAAATATCATCATCTTGTTTTTCCCAAATGTCATCATTTTTCTTCAGTTCAATTTATTGGGGTTTTGCACATTTTACCCAAACATCATAATAATAATTTGTACTTTCGAGATAGAAATCTCCATTTTTATTACGTGCTGGGTTTTCTGTAATTTTGTATGGCGGCCATTTTGTTTTACCGCCACTTTGAATATTTTTTCGTCGCTTCAGGATCTGCTTAGAGTCTTCTACAACATTAGTTTGAGCACCACCTACCTATGTAGTACCATTTTTGCGGGCAGCACCCCGTCATGAGGATCTTAACCAAGACTTCCACTTTTATTTTATTTTTTCTGAGAGTTTTCTTGATCAAGAATACTTTGTTCTACTTTATACCCCTCTACAACTGCTCTTTTTTGGTAATAAAAATGATGCGGTACCTGGAAAATGAGCGGCCATTTTGTTTTTCCGCCATTTTGAATATTTTTTCCTCGCTTCAGAATCTACTTAAAGTTCTCTACAACTTTAGTTTGAGCACCATCTACCTATGTAGTACCATTTTGGCGGGCAGCACCCCATCATGAGGATCCTAACCTGGTCTTCCACTTTTAGTTTATTTTTTTGAGAGTTTTTAGATCTTGAATACTTTCTTAATACATTACACCCCTCTAAAACTGCTCCTGTTTGGTAATAATAAAGGCGGTACCCGGAAAATAAACCTTACTTCCAATTCCAGTGTTGCCATCCGATCGATATAAAAATGATCAAATGTCATTAGTATTGGCAAAATCTAATGGTTTTTGATAAAAAATATTTGAAAATGCCGCTATTTCTATTTTTCTCATTTTTGGGGTAAATCTCAAAAAGTACCCCGAAAATGGGTAATTACGTTTTACATGGCAATACTCCTTGATATGTTGCATACTTCGGCTATACATGCCAACCTTCTCAAGTGTTGTGAACTGCCTCAAAATAACCTTAGAATTTTTAAAATATGTATAAAATTTACAAAATGGCCGCCACCGCGTCCGCCATATTGATTTTTCTATTGTTCATATTTTTCCTATATTCTGCAGCATATACTGCGTGCAACCACGTTTTGATTTTCTTTCTCACTTGCACCCAGCCGCCGCAATAGGACTTGAAAAAAGGGTATCTCAAAAATGACTTTTTCCTCAGCAGTTTCCAGGGTTGCCAGAAGTTGTCGACCAAAATACCAAAATGTCATTTGTATACAGACAATACATAAACCCTCATACTCGAAATTCCCAAAAAGTAGTGGATTCACTTTTTTTCATTTTGGGGTAAATCTCGAAAATTACCCCGAAATGAGGTAAAAATATTACACCAATCTATACACTGAGTCTATACCTACAACTGTTCTATGAATCTCAAAACGCTCCAGTGTTGCTAACTGGAAGAAAATTGACTTTAAAAATGTCATGTTTTCGTACCTCAAACAAAATGGCCACTACAACAGGCGCCATCTTGATTTTTTTTTAATTTTCCTAGTTTTGTCAAAATTGAGGGCTATTGTGGTGAAACGGTAAAAATATTTTTCCCAAACCTAACAACACTTCAGAGCTGTGGCCCCGCAGTTTGCGGTCCAAAAATCGATTTTTTCAAAGCTCTCCAGCGCGGCCGCCATTTTGTTTTTGACACTTTTTCTCATTTTCCTAAACATAATACGTCAAAATCTACCAGTCTTGAAAGTTTGAACACAATCGGTTGGAAAACAAAAAAGTTACAAATCTCCCCACAGCCGCCATCTTGTTTTTCCCAAATGTCATAATTTTTCCCCAGTTCGATTGGGGTTTTGCACATTTTCCCCAAACATCATTATACCTTTTTCCACCTCCTTCTGGGAGAACAATTATGTCAATGAGTCAGTCAGTGAGTGAGTGAGTGGTAATCGAGCTATATATAGTATAATAATAGCATTGTGAATGCTTAAATCTCAAAATTTAAATTCAGATACTATGATTTTATTATTCAGATACGAAGAAAATAACAGTTATTTTCTTCTGTATATTTGATCTAAAAATAAAAAGAAACCCATCATTTCATTTTTAAATAACTAAGTTAATGAATTGAAAAACCATCACGCTTATTTACAATTTTCTCCCAATAAGGTAGAGCTATCGAAGGCTATCCAAGTGACTAACAAAACATTACCCAAATTGAATACAGTGAATCGGCCCGACTATTGTTGATGGAAAGCAGCTGTGTTTAACACCGCGGTGACTCACGAGTCTGGCATTCACATTGGGACGCCGTCAGTGAAACGGTGATTATCTACCACCAGACATTCAATTGAATTGAAGAACCAGTAATTGTATTCTCTGGATATGCCAGACATGTGTCTGTTTGATTATTGATGATATTTCAGGGGGGGGGGGGGGGGGGGGGTAAATATTTTTGATTACATAGTTGATACACAGTGCTTAAAAAATTATTCAAATACTCTTATTGATAAACAAAAAATGACGACGTCATGGTTAGCTCATTGAGTAGCTGTTAGCTGGTGCAATCAATGTGATGAGTGAAGACTGACAATAGTATCTGCTACATAAATAAACTAGCATTCAAATGAATCATCAATGACATTCTAAAAAAGTCTTCAATGAGACTTTTATATTGGTCCACTAGCAGACTTACCTTACTATAAAACAATTACGAAGGTAACTATTATATCATTTAGTTTATTTATATGACACTAATCTACTAAATGTAGTTTTGATACATACGGAAGTAGTCAGATTAATAAACAACAAATCGAATAGAGGTGTCAATGAGCAGGTTTCAATTACAGATAATGGTTTGGCCCTTTTATTACATCAGAATAGTTCATTGAATCCTAATGCGTCGCCCATTGCACCGGATACAAACACACTTGTCCTAGAGCTCTCAATGAATGGAATTGTGAGGAGGCGTCGTGTTGCCGCACAATCACATTAATTAACCACAGATAATATTATATTAAACAATGATCGATAAGGATATGTACAATAGCAAATAGCAGTAGAAAAATTTCGTGAGGAAAATAATCGACTTACCGCAATTAAGAGTAAAGAGTGAGACTGAAACCATGTCATGTCAAACCAAATATTGATATCTGTGAATAAGTTTTCCATCATTCGTTTTGCTTCATGATTCAAAACGTGATATTATTTTTATGACTTTCAACATTTTTGATGTGTTATTATGCATTACTATCAACTAGCGTTTGAAGCCTTCTAAATATACTTTCAATACTAAGGTGACTTTTCCCTTATTATTCAATAAAATTCCTTAACGTTTATAACATCCAATAAAAATGCATTCTTTTCTATAATATTTGAGCTTGAATTTTTGTCTCAAAAACATTGAAATGCCCCCGATGGGAGTCAGGAGTCTTTAAGGCTATGAATAGGTTTTTGATGCCATGTCTGGCCAGATAAAAATTAATAATATGTATCTAATATTTAACAAACCTGTGAATACTCAGGCGACGGTGGACGCGCAGGGTACTTGGAAGCCATCCGAGCGCCAGCACCACAACCCTGAGCGGGAGCAGGAGCCTCATCCTCCGGATAATATAGATGCACGAAATCCTCCGTGTCCAAAAACGTATTGATCAACATAATCCACACCACAACGTACAAAACTAACACATAAATAACTTAACGCAGTCTAATAGATCAGACTTTAGCACCACAACTATAATATGCACTAGTTTAACGATAAGGAAGCACACCATCGAAACATGTCCGATTTATAACGTTCCATCTTTAATTCTACACTTATTAATAAATAATAAATTAGTTTAATTAAATACACTACACTTGTATAAAATCACATTTGCCTGGCGACCATACAGTTATCTACTGGAAATAAAACAATATTAACGTCATTTGACACGGTGACAAAATCGGCCAGTCACAATATGTCGACCTCCTTACTAGCAATACTTGACTATATTTTTGTTAAATCTTATCGATTACTAATCTTATTAAAGATACAATATGTTTTATCTTCCACGTTATCAATATCATCTATATTATTTAGATTTACTTTTAACTTGCCATCTTTGCTAGAATTAGCGTTATTACCGAGTGGGGTCTACAGACTGTGTATGGCCTTGATCTTTGACTAGGCGTTTTATTTACGCATATGCTAAAGATCCTGTGACCGTGATTTGAATGAGGTCTTGACGTCAATCATAATAATATGGTGCTGTTTCAAATATGTACGAACGAACGTAAAAAGAGAGTGTGTCTTGTCTTTATCATTACCTAATAGTATTTGGTATCGTCATATTGTTTGTAAACATTTTCCACTTGGGGAAGCCACTGTCATTATATTAGTCATCGAGTGAATAAGGGTATTTTATATTGATTGTCTATTTCAGTAATTATACAAATACAAGTAAGGAACCGATTATCGTCTGAGTATATATAGGGCAAAGTATTATCCTCTTTTTTGAAGTGAGTGAGTGTCTTCCATGATTTTTTAATAGGAGCAAATATTGCGGACGATAAAACGCAGATACTAAATACGAACGAATCACCTATAGAAGATGGATTTTTAACCTATCAAGGCCCGGAAAATGAGACACAACAAATTAAGACACATTACCACAATCGAGTCATAGAAGTATTTCTAGATGTTGTTGTCTCTCACAAGGAACTGTTTTATCGTAGTTGACAAATACATTACTTATGCAGTTCCACCAAGTAAAGGAGTAACATCTGCAACGAGCGTAAAAGGAAAATGACATAATTATATCAATAAGGTTTGCAGTATTATGTGTATTCATCATCCAACATTCGATCATAATCAATACAGATAAATATCATTTTCAGTAAAGTGCCTTATCTGTGAAATATTTTTTATCTCAATTTGGGGCTGGGCATATTTTATCAATTATCACTATTTGACTTATAATCAGTAGGAAATACAAACCAGCATCGTACATCGTGTTTGATAATAGTAACACCTTGCGAATATTTTAGGTTATCAAAGGCCATTGTAGAAGTTTTGATTCGACTAGCTTCCGCATCGAGTGTTAATATTGAACTGTAATTGTCTATATCGAAACTTAAATATTGCTTCAAGAGGATAAAAAGAAAAACGTAGACGTAAAAGAATTTTCAGATATTTACTTCGTGAACGCCGTAAAAACAATGAACAAACAAAATTCATCTCATTAGCTACGAGGAAATAGTAAGTTGAATAATGACAAATGGTAGAAGGTCGCTAATGGTAATTGTTTTAAAGTACCTACCATCGAAATTGAAGGTTAGTTGAAACATTTACAAAAGAAAACAAGTCCAGAAAAATCGTCAGCAGACAGACTATTTTTGAAATACAAGCGACTAAACACAAGCGTATTAAACAGAGACAACCGAAGGAACTGTTTTAGTGAAATGTTTTAACATCAAAGAAATGCTTTATATGCAGTTTTTTATATAGAATGGTGCAAATTAAAATGAGACAAAGAAGATGATGAAAACTACAAATGATGTGAGGTTGTCTGGTAATCGGTTTATACTGTTTAATAGATTAATAGTACATGCAATGGTAGTAAAGGTCGATTCAATATTAATATCAAGTGTCTGCGTCTGGATTTATTAACATATTTCCAGAAAATAAAAGAAAGTAAGCAAAATAATGTTTACTACTCTCGATTTAGATAAAAATTACAAAAATAACAGATTTCACAATATCGTGATTCATACCATTTGGATTTTTGTACAAAGGTTTCACGAATTGCATTTTAACATAAATATTATTCAAATGCCCTTCATGATTCAGCTAAACTTAAAAACGAGATTGAATAAAGAGATACTTTCTTTGTCTGAATCAGTAAACAAAGTCACTATAACCGATTCCAATGATGTTCTTTGTTGCATAAAAATATATTGACATATATTGTTTATTTACAAACGTAAAAAGACTAAACAAATTACAGCTATATCTAAGTGAAAGCAAAGAATCAAGAGTAATATCAAGTCAGGGTAATCATAACAAATTAAAAATAAATAAATATTTGACAACGTTATATACATTGCTCCGATTCCAAAGAAAGTAGCTAAAGCACTTGTGTTATGGAAATCGGAGACAACGGTGGTATCACAAACACCCAGACCTGAGCCAATATAGAAAAGTTCGTTTTCTAAATTGACCCAACCGGGGATCGAACCCGGGACCTCAGAGATGGCGACACCTTGAAACCCGGTGTACAAAGCGACCAAGGAGGTTGTCAAGTACAAATTATTCGTATCAACTTAGGACACCTTCTCCAACAAAAATATTCGTGCGTTTGCATTTCTAATCGATTGTTTGTTCAATGTCCGTTGACCCAAGCGTAAATATTATGTAACTGGAACCCGTTGACGTATCAATATGCACGTTACAACAATCAATATTTCCATTCATGAATTTTAATTTGGTAATTATTCCGTTGGGGTATTGTACTCGATGACTTGCGTTACGTAAAATTTCCATTAAACCAATAACTGCTTTCGGGAAATTTTCCAAAATAAAAAATTGCGTTGTGAGAAAGAAAACGATGATGTCAACTAGATACAGGATCCGAGATGGCGTCAAAAGGTATCACATTGCAAATCGCGTTGTTCGACGGATGTTTGCTCCACTTTCTGAACAGTATGCGCAAAAGAATGCGGCCACGGCGCGGCGGCGCCTCTACTTGCTATAGAATGTACTTACTGTAGTATTGACTGTAGTCCTAATAAACAATACACGAAATGTGTTTCTGTCAAATGATTGGTAATGATTAGTGTTTAAAAAATTCACTTCCTTTAATGACGCAATTGAATTCAATTGACCAGAATTTTCAGTAGAAGCGTTCAATAGGCTTCTCCTAAAAATTATAATAGTTTCATAAACTCTAATACGTATATACATACATGTAAATGTTGCGTGTTGCAAGTCTATTTTAGTAGAGCATTGCATCATTAGCTATTAACAAAACTGAAATTAAGGTCAGAAAAAATATAAAGCATTGATAAAGTTCGAATTTATCTGCTTTCGTCTAATAGGGTCAGGTTCAAAATAAGGCGAATTCTTCGGTTATACAGTTTCGAATATATATTGACTTATATTACAAAGTTTTTAAAGGTATATAAAAAAAAAGGTGAGAAGTGAGAATTTATTTGAAGTGGTCGTCGTCTTCATGCGCAGCCCAATATATAGCTGGAATTAGCGCCCTCTGGTGTTGTTTCTCTGGTACTGTGTAATCCATATAAGCCGATCGATGATCGTCGTATAAAACCACCTGCGTGCGGCGCTTCTCGCTTAGTCCACTAGATGGCGCGTGAACATCCCGGCGGACCTTGAGAGATCCACGCTCAACAGTGTGTCATGTCGGACATCGAACCTGGTTCCTCGACGACCGGCAGTGGACATATTTTGGAAAATGCCCGGTGAATGACGCCCGTTGCTGTACGAATGATCGCAACCCTGGGTACACTGTCCTTGCCTGGAATCAAAGATAAAATACGTCCCAAACGCCATTTGAGCGGGGGGAGGTTATCTTCCTTTATGACAACTAAAGTTCCTGCTTCTAAGTTGTCATTCTTCGTCTGCCATTTAGTGCGTCTTTGTAGTTCTGAAATGTACTCTGTGGACCATCGCTTCCAGAATGCTTGTCGTAGTTGTTCGACTCGTTGATAGCGGGATAATGAGTGCGTGGGCGTAGTGGTCACGTCTTCCTCTGCTGGAGCTGTCAGCGGCCGGCCAATCATGAAGTGGGCAGGAGTAAGAGGAGTGTAGTCACTAGGATCTGAAGATAAAGGATACATAGGGCGGGAATTCAGGACAGCTTCAATCTGTACTAAAACTGTGCTGAACTCCTCATAAGTCATATGTGCATTTCCTACTACTCGAGTAATATGGTGTTTGCAGGATTTGACCCCAGCTTCCCATAACCCGCCAAAATGAGGTGCGTACGGAGGTATGAACGTGAATTTAATGTGATTATCTGACGCATAATCAATGATAGACTCTGAATTCTTTTTGAATAAATCTGAAAATTCACGAGCTGTCCCCACAAAGTTCCTACCATGATCAGAAAATATTTGGGAGGGTTTTCCTCTCCGAGAAATGAATCTTTTCAAAGCTGAAATATAACCTTCTGATGACAAACTAGTAACAAGTTCTAAGTGTATGGCACGCGTGGAAAAACATACAAATAGACATATATAACATTTTTCAAGTTTGGAACCCCTACCCTTTCTATTTAAAATATATAGGGGCCCTGCGTAATCTACTCCACAAGTAATGAATGGAAAGCTTGCAGTTACGCGTTCAATAGGTAAGTTACCCATTATAGGTTTTAAAATATTACCTTTCATACGACTACATATCACGCATTGTTTTACAATTTTTCTTGCCAAATTTCTACCACCTAATGGCCACCATTTATCTCTGATATGAGATAAAAGAAGTTGTGGACCAGCATGTAATAAATTTAAATGTTCACTTTGAAATAAAATATGAGTAAAAACATGTTTACTACATAATAAAATGGGATGCTTTTTATCATATGCAAAATCTGAATTTACTAGTCTGCCTCCAACTCTTATAATCTTATTTTTATCTAGAAATATATTTAAACTAGAAATGTTACGATTAGATTTTAAAATTTGATTATTTACTAGTGCATTGTATTCATAAGGAAATGATTGCATTTGAGCTTGCTTTATTATAAAATTTAAAGACTTATCCAGTTCGTCTACATTTAACGGCCCCCGCAATCTTTGATCATTATTTTGCACTCGTGTGTTACGTATAAAGCGTATCATATATGCACACGTTCGCTGTAATCTAGAAAATTTCGAAAATCTATTAAAATCAATAATCTCGGTATTTTCAAAATTGTTATTACTCAAAATATTAACAGTATATTGTTTCAATTCAGGTAAATTGTCATTTTCTAAAGTAACAAACTGGTTTTGTGACCAAGCTGTCCCATCTTCACGCAAAAACTTTGGTCCGTTCCACCATAACTCAGATGAATTTAATTCGGGTAGAAATAAACCGCGCGAAACTAGATCAGCTGGATTATGTGATGAGCTAACGTGAAGCCAGGTCGAGTCGCTTGTTAACTCATTTATCTCAACCACACGGTTCTGTACGAAAGTCTTTAAATTATGTGGAGACATTCGCAACCAGCCGAGAACAATAGTTGAATCTGTCCAAAATAAAATCTTATCAAAAGTTAAACGCAATGTTTTTAATATTTTATCGCCTAATTTAGCGCCTAACAATGCACCGCATAATTCAAGCCGAGGAATGCTAACCGGTTTCACTGGCGCGACGCGGCTCTTCGAACATAACAACCTCGTTGTGACGTCACCATTGCTACTGCATGTCCGTATGTAAGCACACGCGCCGTACGCAGTCTCGCTTGCATCCGTAAATACGTGAAGTTCTATTTTAGAATAATCGCGTCCTATGACATAACGCGGTACACGAATAACTTGTAAATATTCCAACGATTTAATAAACTTTTCCCAAATAATTGATAATTTCTTAGGAACTATTTCATCCCAATCTAGTTTACATAACCATAACTTCTGTAACAACGATTTTCCTATAATAATAAACGGGCTTAATAAACCGAGTGGGTCGTATACCTGTGAAACGATTGATAATATTTGACGTTTAGTAATTTTATTGTTATTTTCTATGTTTATTTTTGTTGTAAAATGCAATTCATCACTTTTATTATACCAACCCATACCAAGGGTCCTATTAAAACAATTTTCATCGAATGATAAACTTTTAGTTTGGTTAATACTGTCTACATCGTTATCAAAAGTAATGTCGGATGTGTTAAAAATCCATTTTCTTAATGAAAAACAACCCGATAAACAAGTATCCGATACGCCCTTACATATCTGCGATAACTTAAGTACTGAGTCCGCCCCTATACATACATCGTCGATATACATATTTTCTAAAATAGTGCGTGATACGTCTTCGTCCGAGCATTCTAATCCTAATTGCTTAATGCATCGATTGCTAAGATAAGGCGCGGACGCAGTGCCGTATGTGACCGTATTAAGGCGGTACACACTAATGGGATCGGACGAATTTTGTCGCCATAAAATTAAATGTAAATATCTTTGATCTTCGTGAATTAATATTTGTCTGAACATTTTTTCTATATCAGCACATGCTACAAACTTGTACTGACGAAAACGTAAAATAATAGAAAATAATTCATTTTGTAGTGCCGGGCCTGTCATCTGAACGTCATTTAATGACTTACCGGTTGTCGTTTTTTGACTTGCGTTAAAAACTACTCGTAACTTTGTAGTAGTGCTCTGTTCCCTCATTACACCATGATGCGGTAAAAAATAATGAGGCGACGCATAATTCTCAATTCGCGTCATGTGTCCTAAGCTTAAATATTCTTGCATGAAATCGCAATACATTTTTTTATATTCTGGTGATTTTTCTAATCTACGTTCCAATGACAAAAATCTATTCTCAGCTATTTTGTAACTATCACCTAACTGATCAAGTGAATCTCTCACTGGAACCCTAACCGAAAAACGACCGCCGTCTACCCGCTTTGTCGTTTCGGTAAATAATTGTTCACAGTAGCGTTCTTCGTCTGTCTGGTATTGTTTAGGAGAAACAATTTCTTCTAATTCCCAAAATTTACTTAACTGTTTATTTAACTGAACTGTTTGCATATAATGACATTGTACTCGATTATTATGTACGCGACTATCATAAATAATACCAGATATAATCCAACCTAGCGTAGTATTCTGTAGGTATGGACCTGTTTTCAAGCGTATTTTACCGTCTATCAATAAGCCCCAAAACACATCTGCACCGATCAATATATCGATTTGTGACGATTTGTAAAATAAAGAATCGGCGAGTTGAATATTGTTTGGAATTTCTAATGAATTATAATTTAAGCTGATTGACGGTAATGCAGTAGTAATATGATTCAAAACTATGCAATTAAAGCGAGTATTAAATTCACCGTCTAACGATCTTAGTTTAATTTCACACGACTCCGTTGAGTAAGTGTGCGACTGCCCTATACCCGTGATATGAAAAGCGGACTGTATCGATTTAACGTTTAACTGTTTGCTTAAATTTTCTGTAATTAAACAATGTTGACTACCGCTGTCTAGTAAGGCACGGGCCTTAACGTAGACATTGTCGCTGCCTGCTACTTCCACTAATGCTGTGGATAATAAAACAGTTTCCGACGCGCTTACGATATTACTCGCGGTTTCCTTACAACCAATATTAATGCGTGGTTGCTGGATCGTATGTAAAACGGATGACGCGTGGGGTTCGGGGTTCGATTCCGATCGACCTTCCACGACTGACAATAATGCGCTTTCGATGATATTATTTTGGTGTAATAAGCTGTTGTGTTTTTTATTACACTGTTTACACGCACCAAAATAACAATCTGAAGCAGAATGTCCTGCACGTAAACAATTAATACACAATTTCATATTATTAACGAATTCTAATCTATTCTGGATTGTAAAGTCCAAGAATTTTGTACACGTATAAAGCGAGTGATTTCCGCTGCATAATGGACATGTGCGGGTAGTACTCTTTAAATTATTTTTTGTTGAAGTGAAACTATGTACCCTTTGTTGAACAGGTCGTTTAATAGTTTCTGGAATGACTTTATTATTAGAAAATGAAGAAGAATTATGCGCTTTAATCATTTCTAAAGTATCTGCTTTATTTCTCAAAAACGAAATAAGATCGTCTAGCTTGAAACTTTTATTAACATGGGTAGTTAAATTATTTTTATATTGTTCCCATTCTTTCTCAATTACAGAATCTAATTTTGAGGTGATTATGAAAATAATGAGTGTGTCCCAATACTCAGTGGGTTCGCCAAGAGTCTTTAAAGCGCGTAAATTTTTTAAAATTATATCTATTAATTTTCTAATGTGAAAAGAAGACTCTTTATTCAAACTTTGCATAGAAAATATTGCTTTTACATGATTGTGTATTAACAGTTGAGTGTTATTGTCTCTCATAAAGCAAATCCCAAGCCATTACGTAGTTTTCTGACGTAAATTCAATTGACTTGATTACTTGAGCAGCATTACCTAACAGTGAGGAACGTAAATAATGAAATTTCTGAATTTGTTCAAGTTGAGTAGAATTATGAATCATAGAAAAGTAGGTGTCCCTAAACTCCAACCAATTATCGTACGAACCGTCAAAAGATGGTAGTGAGATCGTAGGAAGCTTAACTAACGATTTTGCGCCACACTTAGACTCACAACTAGCTTGATCAGAACTACTTAAACGTTTAAGCAAAGTATCCACTTCCGCCATGGTATCGTAAAAAACATTTTCAAACGATTCTCGAATTTCTAACTGAACTGCAATATCGTCTTCGGACGCCATTGACATTTCAATTGAGTTTTGAATATTGTTAAATTCACTGATTAACGGTTTAGATGCATCGCTACGTAACTTTAATTCCGTTACTTGCTTATCGTTTAAATCAATATTACGGAACGAGCTCACAAATTTTACGAATAAAGTTAGTCTACCTTTGATTGAACCGCGTTTTTTATTCAATTCTTTAATCACACTTTCATCTGATTCTACACGTAAATTAGAACTAGCACTAGGAATAGGAGATTTACTGCGAAAAGTTACGTTTTCAACACTCATTTTGACGAATTATAAAAAGTAGGGTACTCACCAAATTTCTGCCTGTTGATGAGGCGAACACCGGAATCTAATGGTAAAAAGCACAGTTTTAGCACAAATTGAAATGGGATAAGACGGTATAGGGAAATAAAGGAACGAATTGGCCAGACCCTTCGTGGTTCCCTCGATGATCCTGGCTCGTAGGTCCAATGATAAAGTTCGAATTTATCTGCTTTCGTCTAATAGGGTCAGGTTCAAAATAAGGCGAATTCTTCGGTTATACAGTTTCGAATATATATTGACTTATATTACAAAGTTTTTAAAGGTATATAAAAAAAAAGGTGAGAAGTGAGAATTTATTTGAAGTGGTCGTCGTCTTCATGCGCAGCCCAATATATAGCTGGAATTAGCGCCCTCTGGTGTTGTTTCTCTGGTACTGTGTAATCCATATAAGCCGATCGATGATCGTCGTATAAAACCACCTGCGTGCGGCGCTTCTCGCTTAGTCCACTAGATGGCGCGTGAACAAGCATGTTTCCTCGACTAGCACACGTCAATAACGAAAAAGCAAAGAAAAACTATTGAATTAGGCATCCTGCCTTTCGATTTGTTAATTACAAATCGAAAGGCAGGAATTAAATTGTATCATAATAACATAACTTAATGAATAATATGATTAACATTTAAAAAACAAAGTCCACCGCCGCTGACTGTCTGTTTGTTCGCGATAAACTCAAAAACAACTGCACGGATTTTCATGCGGTTTTCACCAATAGATAAAGTGATTCATGATGAAGGTTTAGGTACAAAATTTGTCAAGGTTTTGTGTGAATTGGTTAAAATATATAGTTTTCAAATTGATATTCTTTATAAGTTACCTAATCGTAACTAAAATCCAATAAAATAGTAACTAATCCCCTAAAGGTAGGGAAATTAAAACTATTTCGTTGTTATAGGTACGATTAGGTAACGTATGAAGGATAAAAATCTGAAAACTAAGCAAACATTTTGGCTCAGTATTATTTGCCTCACCTTTGACAGTGAGCTTTGTAGGGAACTATCGTTCAAGGTTGTTATTTTTCTAAGGGTATCGTATAATTTTTAGACTGCGTAACGTAACAATTCCATCGTATATTTTTATATATTAACATTAAAAATCCCTTCGCACTTTTCCGGATATATTTCCGCTATCAGACCAGACCGACAATTTCATATCGATTCTGTTCTATTAACTAAACTAAACCAGAAGAAGTGCTACCTATCCAGAACCTGCGAAACAGGCCCTCAAACTATGTATTTAGCAACAGTGATTGTAAGTATCATTCTCCCTGAGGAAGTTACGAAATAACTACATAAATATCTTGCCACAGACTCAACATATGAAATTGATAGAAATTCAAGTAAAGAGGTCAGATATCACATTCCGGGACCGCAAATGCAGTCGCATTCGCGCGCACTCGAGTTACATGACAGACAGCCATCTTGTCTTTCATCTACGCAAAATGGTGGACGAATAACAGCCTTAACACTAAGTTTTTAAAGTTATTTTAATTCTGTATTTGTAGAGACGGGCGATCTTCTCGTATTTCTGGCCAGCTCGTTGTTTGTATCGGAACTGGAGATAATACTATAAGCTACCTAGAGGATTTGGTTATAAAGATTAAAATGGCTATTATTTTTTTATAAACTGCAGCTACGTCTTTAGTGTTATGGTTTGTGTGTAAAATGATGATGTAAAGGAACGAAAGGAAAACAAAAAATAATAAGCAATTCGATACAATTCCCTGTAAATTCAAGAACGTATTGTAAATACAGGAAACTTAAGTCAGGATGATGATGCTTCATAGTCATAATTAATTATAAGCAGTTGCTTTAAAAACGCAAGTTAATAAAAACAAAAATTTAAGTACCTAGAATATACGAAAAAAAAAATTAAGCGATATTCCTATACAATGTGTGCAAGTACCTACAACTTTAATAATTTCTGAAGGAAGCCGGAAATCGACGATGACCTATCTCCTTCTTCTTTTTTTTTAATCATTTATTATGTAATTTGCTTATTCTCTAGTACATATTTTTCCCCGCAAAACCATTTATCGATCTAAGATCATTTATTTGGAATACAAATAAATAAACCTCTCTTTACAACAACTAGTGGCTCAGTGAGCTGTAGACCTCACGTTTGTACATACCTACGTTAAAAATAAGCTTAAATTTTATGTTGTTTAAAAATTAATCTAACTGATGTCGCCTAGAGGTTTTCAAAAGCAGTACTATGTGCTCTTTGGTAGTATTCCTTTAGTATATCTATTAGAAACTAGACGGCTCTTCTAATTTTAAACATTTTTCGTTATGGGGTTTTTTTTTTTTAATTTTGAAAGCTGTGTCGACAAAAATCTATAATATCATTATCGAATCTGCTCACAAAATTTCACGAGAATCGTTTGAGAAATACGACCTGTCCTGTTGAGGAGAACAAACGGACAGCCTGACAGACATATATAAAAGCATTTTTGCCCAAGCTGAAGCAGAGACGCTTCGTTCGCGCTACGCGCTCGCTCATTCAAAAATAACAGCATTGCAATTATGTAATTTTTGACATTCATGAACCGACATTATCAGAAGCACAATGCGAAAATGCAATCAATAATAGCTAACGATGAGCTCTGCATAATAGGATATCGAAGTAGCCCATACTCTACATACCAACTTCATGCACACTACAAAGATTTATTAGATATTCTACATCAGTCTTATCTAAAATAGATAAGCCTTCACAAATTTTATATATTTTGACCTATAATCAACAACATTGAATGACAATACCTAATTATAAGCAAGTTTATCTGTGATTCGGACCTTGAACATTGTTTTTTTAGACACCAATTTGGACATTTGTCAATGAAATGTGTTATCATGCAGTAAGTAAGGTCAGCATTCACACAAAGTATCTAATAATATTGATAACATTCATTAACACACATTTCATATACCAAATCCTATTTTCCTTATGGGTTGTAAGTTGTAAAGGTAACGAGAAAATCCGATCTTTAAGGCGACATTATTTATCTGAAATTCTTCTAATTATTATACGAAACTAAAAGACAAAACTCTTGAATGTCGTTTATAGGTTTTAGAATTAGTAGCTAATGCCCGCCCTGTTTACTTTGACATAGAAACAAAAAGACCTAGTGATGGCAGATCTACAAGGCAAGTAGCTGTTGATTTCATAATCGTGTTGGAAGTCACGATTTTCTTAAGGATGCGTTAGTTGAAAGCGCATGAGTGGATGACCTTGCCTAAAAACTGAACGTGGTTCATGTTTTAACGGACGGACAGTCCAAAGTACTTTCAATAAAACCGCGCTTGTATGCGTTAAAAGTGTTTAACGTACGTTAGCGCGTAAGCTTGAGAGGTGAATCTGAAATTGGTCGACCAATTCGTTCGGAGTAAAAGACGTTTGGGGAAGTGGACGTTCAGGGAAAAGGAAATTTGAGTAAATGGGTGTTCGGGGAATGGACGTTCAGGTAAGTGGAGGTTAAGGGATGGGGACGTTCAGGTAAGTGCAGATTCGGGGAATGGACGTTCCGTCAATAGACGTAATCAACCGACTGGACATTCCGGTAAAAGGAAGTCGCAGTGATTACGAAATGAATAAATATAAAATTAAGAATAAAATACTTACGGAAAATCTGACTAAATGTAAGTAAATTAGCGTAAACTGATTTGTCCTGATCCCGATACATGATATACCAGACGATTCGTAAAAAAAACAATCACTTCACCTCGACAAATACGATTCAATTGTTTCTTTTTTCACGACATTACTTGCAGTTTACTTGCGCTAGACATGACACTTAAATATTTAGTTGGCGACCTTCTATTGCCTAATGATGACCAAAATGATTGGACCTTTTGGTAAGTGATGAGAACTAAATGATGCAAGCAAAACTAAATGGGTCAATCGTGATGCATTATTTGACAAACAAAATAAGCGCGATAACGTCTATATTTTAGGTGATGTATTCTACTGTACATTAGCCCAAAACTATTTTTATTGCAGACAGCATATGGCATGTTTTAAACTCTTGAAATAATGACGATATATTTTTATATTTCTCAAAACCCATGGGTTGATATGCTCAAGTGGGTTAGACAATATAGCATGCATTCTGATTTAAGAATAGAAGATACAGAAATTAAAGGATATTGTACTAAAGCAGATAATACTAGCTAGGACACTTAAAACTAACATAATAAAGTAAGATCACAAACAAGAAGTTGATGATATTATAAAAGACTGTTAACGTACACATAAAACGGTTTGAAGGTCAAACCATTAAGATATTCAAACAAGCTGATAAAAGAATCAAAACAATACTTACTTTATATAAATCATTTAGTAATGTAATCAGTAAAGAAAAGGCTGACGTAATTTGAACAAAAGTACATAATAAGTAAATGAAGATCATTTTTAAATGAAAGGATTTAAATATTTAAAATTTATAAGTATTGTTATTTTATTGTAAAAAAGTAAGTCGTTCTCTCAAAAAATTTTGCCATGGCCTTTTCAAGATCTACAATGTTCTTTGTTATTTTATTTACCTACCTACCATCTTGTTATCATTGTGGAATGCAAAGTGAATTTGATTGAATGAAATTAAATGTTCTTTTAAGAGTCCGGCGAACTTCGCTTCCCATATTGAAATTGAAATTGAAAAATTCTTTATTAAATAAGCTTACATAACAAGCATTTTTAAATCGTCAATTCTTTTATCCTACCACCCATTATGACGTCTTTTAGCTGACAAGAAAAATGGGCGCAAAAAACTTATCAGCTTTATTAGAAGGAACGATATTTACAAACGTAATACCAAAATGATTAGCAATTTGAGAATAATTAACTCTTCTTGTGATGTTATTCGGATTAAGACAGTATTCGTGAACCCTAGACACATGGAAAATCATTAAGATAGGTATTCATTTATGATTTTCCATGCATTTAATGTCATAATAACATTATCTTAAATGCTTGAATAACCGTTACGACAGTTATTAAGCATTATTTATAATAATAATCTGAAGTACTTAAACGATAATGGGATAAAATAATTACTATTTTGTTTACACCTATAACGTCAAGATTAAAAGTTAATAATAGAAATCATTACATAACACCAACAACACATATTTGTGAAATTATTAATAAAAAATGCGATTGGAAGGGCTAAGAAGGTTGACTTGAAGAAGATAAAGAATTTGACTCATTATCATTCTTGATCTCATGAATTTTGGCATCAAATGAGAATGCAATTTAAAAAAAGATTTAATTAAAAATGTTTAACTAAAACTTTTTTAAATTGCATTCTGTCAATGGACAGAGATAACTTTTTATGAGGCAAACAGGAAGTTTTTCATATGTTTAAGGCATTAAAAGAACAAGATCCTCCCAAGCAGCTAATGCAAGTGGCCTTAAAATCGCTTGTCAATCTGACCTTCGCACCGTTATTTGCATATGAATCCTCACTGTACAAACTCAAAGCCTACAATTTTGCGAAAATGCTTATTGTTGTTTTAAGACAAATGCCACTTTGTAATACAAATAATATTACAAAAAAACTACCATGAGCTATCTATTCAGTAGCCAATGCAAGTCTTTTGTAAATTTTTACCTTTTCAGCGGATATTTATTAGACACATATTTCCCTGCCGATCCCGACCCGTGGTACAACTGCCGCGTTCAACTGGTTGTACCACAGGGAAGTAAATGTTACTTGTTAGAAATTTAATCTTTCAAAAACAAGCGTCTACACTATTATCTACTTTATCATACATACTATAGACGTTGTTTTCGTCAAGAGCGAATGCGCGCACTGCTTCTTCTAATTTACGTTTCACAACATTGCTACAACAATCACGTTTTCTGCCAACAATGTAGACCGTAATTACACTACTGTTAACACTATTTTGGTCTGCTAAACGTGCACAATCTTATTTAAGTTATTTATAGGTTACGTTACAGTGTAACAGATATCATATAACACACTACTACCTTTCCTATTCAAATTTCAATAAATTATGTTACCTTCAATTTGTTTCGCTTATGGATCTCGTTCATAATATTGAATCAGATGGTATGGATGGTATTGAACTATGAAAATGTAAATTCTACAGACACCAATGTAACCCAATACATAATTATAAACCAAATAATTAAAACATAACGAAAAAAGCAGTAACATTGGACAAAATGACAACCTCCGTGGTAGAGTGGTTCGCACGCCGGTTTTCAAGGTGTCGCCATCTCTGAGGTCACGGGTTCTATTCCCTGCTGGGTCAATTTAGAAAACGAACTTTTCTATATTGGTTCAGGTCTGGATGTTTGTGTTACCACCATTGTCTCTGATTTCCATAAGACAAGTGCTTTAGCTAGGTACTTACTTTGGAATTGGAACAATGTATGTGATGTTGTCAAATATTATTATATTAAATATCAAAATATTATTAGTATTAAGTATTAAAATAAATCAAAATATTTTTCCATAGAGGAAAATCTGCTTTTATCTACATAATATTATACTTAACGTAACATTTATTAAAACTAATAAAGCGTCCACATATAAATGTGAAATTAGCACACTCTAACTAGCATATTTACCAATACAAACAACGCGGTTGAAACCAATGGGCCTATAGCATGAACACACGTCGGTACAAACAAGTCATGTGAGCTATTCCGGCTCCGGGCCACGGGACCGGCCATGACCTTCACCTGTCTACATGAATTGCAGTAAACAAACCGAATACTACCAGTACAGACTACAGACACAGTGCAACCATACCGAATCGGCACGCTCAAAGACAAGAAAAACCCCTTCGTTTTCTATAAGGGGGACTAGTACTAGGTATTATTTAATCTGTGTTAAGGTTTAGATCCGCAACTGAAATATTCGTATCTTAGGAAATGTTTAAAATAATTATTTGGCTTGTTCCTTTCTTCAAGGTCGTGTCAATGAACTTATTACAATACAACTAGAGTTTACTTTAATAATGTATACACTGCACTGCAAAACGTGCAAAATAAGTAATGTGGTGTACAATTTCAAAACTATTATGGGGCACATCATCTCCTGAAATGATATGCTCAGCTTCTTAAAATATTTTTAAACAATAAGTTCTCAGATTCTCAGTTTCAATTGTGTGTAAACAAAACGAGTGTCGGGTAAAACACAATACATTGACATCCGTACCTATATAGACTAGAATTTATCCCAATAAAAAAAATCGACAGCATAATGCAGAAACAAAAGAACGCTAAAGAAAGGAAGTCTGAAATCTATTGTTACGAGATGAATAATGTTATCTGGAATTGTCAAGAGGATATTGTGATTCGCCACGATGTTGTTTGCGTGCCGAAGCCAGAAACAATAAACAAATGGCTACAATGAGCCAGCTAAAGTTAAATCAAAAGGGATAGTGAAAATGACGACGATGACATAAGCTGTGTTTTGCACGTCAAACAAAATGCAGACTTCCGCAAAATACATAAAACTTCCGTGATAAGTCAAGTCTAGAACACTTATTAGGATGAAGACTGTGAAAGTTGTCTTACAGACAGATCTTGTAAATGTCACACGTTTTATATATCAACTGGTACACACGGACATAGAGCTGACATTCTCTAAACACAAGGTCATCTAGACGTGGCCTAGCAAGGTCGCACTCACTTATTTATTCCATTAGAGTAATATAAAAACAAACATCAATGATGAAAAAACTTACAGACAAAAATAAGATGTTTTAAATGGAAAATTTTAGTAATTTATCAAGGCAGAACGTTCTATGTATGTAATAATCGAATCGTAAGTCACAAACATTATATATCTGATATCTCGTTTAGTTGCCCTGAACTGTTTGAAAGATTTATTGAGCCCAATGAGGATAGAGAAAGTAGAATTGTCACATGCCGATTGCGATCACAAGTGAAAACATAGGATAGGTGCATTGCATTCTCTAAGTCACGTGAAACTTAAAGGTCGGACTAAATACATCTTGGCATCGTTAGTTAATAATTAGATAATCCTTTGTCTTTGTAACACAGGCAAATGAATTATTTCAAAGAGAAAAAATCTTGATAATTAAATAGATGTTGCTGAAGAAATTATTCTCGTTTAGTCAATCAGTCACGCAAGGAGTTCATGAGCGACCGCGACCCAAATGCATGATGATAAAAAGTTGAACTTTGTTATTTTATTGACGATTCTTTCTCGTAATTGAAGGTAATTTATTGTGCGCTTGTTTGTGTTGAGTATTTTTATAAAAACAAATATTGGCGAGTTGTTGAGTTATCAGGAGAGTTCATTAATAAATATCTAATAATAAATTATAAATGTGATTTTAAAACGATAATTAGAATGCAGTTTCAAAAAAGTGTAAGCACTAGTGAATCTAATAATACAGAAAAAATACCCAAGCTAATTCGATAGACGGCGAAAAGTTTTCATCGATAAAGATTAATAACAAAGATTAAAAAGTAGCGTTAAACTGGGACACGTAAATTTTTTGTTCCGATAAGATTATCAAAAATGTCTTCATGCATTCTAAAGTTAATCAATTAGATAAAAATCAAGCTCTCAACAAATTCCCATGACCCAAGACTTTTTAAAAATTAACTGGTTTAATGCGTTTGCAGCTGCATCCAATTTTGCAGTCAATGGAATTGTAATATGTATTATACACGTGATTGTAAACTAGCAACGCGGTCTATATAACAAGTAACGATTTTTCCAGAATCACAGCTCACAGCTGAGAAGGCGACGAGCGACGTGCGGACATGCGCAGAGCCGCCAGCCACCACGTGGCTACAACAACTTATGTTTTAATTGAATAACGTGTAACGGAGCACTTTCTAATAGGAAAGTGAGTTTCCACACATTTTTAAAATATTTTCAAGATCATCAGCGACTCGGCGTATGTTGTTATAAAAATAAACGAAGACGACATATTCATATAATTATTGATTCTTGTCTAAGTTTTTATTTAGTTTGCCAAAGGTACTATTGATTCCTTTTCTTCTTTATATAAATGTTAGTTCTTTATTAACTTAGGTGACACTATGTATGACTGTAGACAAAAACCCTGACAGATATTTGATCTGAGTTTAATTTAAACTTATATTTTCATCAAGTTGATGATTGATCTACAAAACGGTAAATATATAAAACGGCCTACGACCGTCCGACGGACCGACACCCTGAATTTCGAGAACGTCTCGTCTTACGGATTTATTGAGTAGACATGCGCATTAGGGATGATTTCAAGGGAGCCACGTGGCTTTCTCCCGTTGCATAACCTTTCTTATAGCAGAATGTTTCACTAGGTTCTCCTTAAGACATCATTTACTGCCTAGAACAGTAACGACATCAACTCAAATAGTAATGACATCATATTTATTTAATACTTTTAAAACTTTTCCTACATACGTCCAATTTAAATCATGTCAACGTTACTGTTGAATTAATTTATTAAATGTATAGGCATTTCAAACTCTATTATTAAACTTTTAAAATGTTAATACTCAATTCAGTAAGTAGTTTATATTATTTTTATCCTTAAACCTCATACTATGTTACTTTATATCTTTTAATTTAGTAGTGTTATTTACGCAAACGAAATCATTAAACTAATGTTCTTCGCTGAGATTTTCATAATTAACTTAGTAAAAATTCTTAATAATAGTTACTGATTCATTAAGATTAGTCCTTAATAATAGTTACTGATTAATTTAGATTAGTAAACGTTGTGAAAAATAGCCTTTTAACTTTCTTACAATACAAACAAACGATTTTCAAGTACCAGGAACCCAGAAATGGAAAAGAGATCCGACACGCCCTCAGAGTACTACAACATGCCGCAGTCACGTTGCACTATGACAACGCGCTTATGCACTTCGCACACACAGAAGCGAACTGCAGAATGGCGGCAAGGGCCCGCCATTTTCCGCATGGACTTAACCAAGCTTTCGCCCACTCAGAAAACGACGAAAGTATAACTCTCAAGACATTATCGATTTGGATAAAGTAGTAAATGATTGCAATACCATCACAGACACCGGTTTAATTCAAAACAAACGAGTAAATGTATGGACTTTGATCGTGGTTATTGAGTCGAGCAATTCATTCAGCGGTGCGAAGTGATTAGCCAACGTTTTGTTGAGCTGGTGACCTCGGACGAAATCGTACTCAGAACAAAGCAATATCGAATACAATCAAGAATTCAAAACACCGATTGCAAAATCTCACTTTTTAAAACTCACAGTAAGCTCTTCAAACCACTTTTTGCTCATTGGAATGCCGTGTGTTTCAATTCAACAATAGCGGCGTCATATCAACGTTCCTCAACGGTATTTAAGTTTTTGTTATTAAAGTTATGTTCTATTCTATTCTAATAGACAACCATTTCAAGAATTTTTCAGATTCGTCCAAGAACAAACACCCGCCATAACGTACCGTAGACGTGGACGCCACGAGTGCGCCGCAACGCACAAACCTTGCCACTAATTTCTCGACCTTATCAACTTCTATCAACGAGATCCTTGAGGACTCAATATTTACACTCTCGTTTTACTTCACTTCTGATAGTAGTGATCCGTGACGTAATTTCCGCCAGCACCATATTATTATGAAGCCATGTGCCGAACACGTCGGCGCGCCATGGATTGCCATATTAGAAATTCCAATGCAGACCTTACAAAACTAGTTGTTCCTTGAAGCACTTTACAATATAATCCATTTATACTTGTCGAAGACTTCGCAAAACCACAGATATGAAAACTGGATGTTGATAAGAGCGCGGATGTGCTGTATATCCATATTATGGAACAGGGATAGCGAAGTCGCATAGAGCATGCGACGAACACGCGCGGCAGCTGCGGGGCAACTGAGGGAGGCGCGGGCATCATGGCGCTTGAGGTGGGAGGGGCGCGGGGAGGGGAAGGCGCCACCGCCGGCCGGTCAGGAGGGGAGGGGGGGACTAGGTATCGTCTGAACCGCGTCTCCGCTCACTACTAGAGGCCCGCCGCCGTGAATTGTGCAACGTCAGCAGCAGGCGCGTGCGTACTCGTATTTACCTCATCTGGCGCCCCGCGGCCCCAACTCGGCAGACAAACGTTGCAAAAAATCTACGCGCTTCACTGCCGGCCGACAGACACGACTGATGAGCTACAAGAAAACTCATTATCACTTACGCGAAGCTCGCTTAATTTGCCGATTCTTCACGGGCCTCACAACGACTAAACAGTTTCCAATAAGATTGCTGTTGGTCATTCCCCTTTTGCAATCAAGGCCATCCAATCAAAACGAATCATCAATATCATTCGTATAGTTATTGGACACGAGTCAATTGCTGAAACTAAAAATATCGTTATGAATCTTAATGATTGCACTTCTTCTTATCGTATGAGGATTAGTGGCCACCGGTGTTAGAGTTTATGCAGCCGCCTGTAAGGCCTCTGACTTGGCTTAACGACTGTCATCAGATGACAACAGCCGGGACCGACGGTTTAACGTGCCCTCCGAAGCACGTAAGTTCTCAGTTGTAATGCCACTTAACGGTCACCCATCCGACATCTGGCCGGACCGAGCGTTGCTTAACAAACGTGATCGAGTCCGATCAGTCAAGCTCCGCCATGATTGCACTACTATTGATAGAAATACATATTATGTATCCAGTTATACCCACATAACAAGTATCAAATTAATAAAATCCATGACAACAAGATCTGTTATTACGAATAATGGTGATAGTATTTGATTTGAATAGACCTTTATTACATCCGGTACTCGAGTATCGACTAAAACAAAACAATAACATTTATACATCTGCTGTCTGTCCCACCATGTAAACAAATTTGTGTGACAGGAGTAGCACATGTGAAAACAACATTTTCTTCCCTAAGGAACAAAGCAATAAAGTAAAACTCTATTTGAGTAGGTCAGCAGGTAGGTCAACGGTGTGCTTCCACGACAGGGTAATTATATTCAATGAATTTTATACTTAATATGAATATTTTAATTTTCAAAATAAATTGCAGATTTTTATAACTTTACGTGCTTCTGATTGTACATTTTTTCGTCGCATTCATTTATTTTTTATTCAATTTCTATTTCAGTGTCATAAATTAGGTTGGGAATATGCGGTTCAATATTGGTATCTGATTTTATTGGCTCTGGTATTTGCGTTATCAATCTCATGAAAAAAATCATTTACGAAGAATGTCGTTATGGTATTGCTTATCGGTTTGTCGTGGCGGCCAAGGCTAGAACTGCACGTGACCAGTCGCTATGGTGACCACGCAAGGTTACCTAACCTATAGCCTACGAAAGGAAATCATACTTTTATCGCTTGTTATTTCTAAACGAATGATTACTGCGGAACTGATGCAGGTACCTCTTTTCATAACTTCATACTCGGCTGGAAAAAGTGATTCGATATTCAAAGTCGAGGATATTTAGATTTCTTTAATATTGCACCTGCTTAAATTTTGAAACTTTCCTACAATCCGAACGTTTTTTGCATATCACATGGCGTGGAAATGCAGAAATAAAAGTGTCTAATTTTTCTATTTTATCACTAGCTAGTACTCCGGTATCTAGTAAAAATACACAAAGGTCAGTATGTCTATCTACATTGTCGACCCATTCATGAGCGTTATCTTTGTGAATTCCCAAATCGAATGCTCTCAATGTTAGTGTTTGATTAAGAAGATAAGGAGGGAAAGGAGCATTGCATTTTGAATTCAGCGAAAGTGTTAGCGAAGCAATACAATTTTCGGTACGGTAGTGGGTGTAGATAGTCCGCCTACGAGCGTACGCCCACCAGCGATGTCGTTATAAATTGCTATCAGCTTTTACCACGTTACAATAAAGCTAATATTTTCGGATGCGGAAATTGTGCGGTAAGTAAATTTGTTTTTTTTATTGGAATATCGCTAAAGATACTTCAGCATAACCTTGATTTTATTTACTTAAGTAATGGATTTTGGAATTTGCGTGAAGTGATCCTTGTATTTGAGTAAAATCTATAAGTAGTGGCTTTGTAGAGAGCTGTAGGGTTCGCGTTTGTAACACTTGAACATTTTTCTCCGCCATTACAAATAACTGAATCGATATAATAAGGAACCTGCTCACAAACTTTCACGAGCATTGGTTGAGAAAATGCGACCTGTAGAGAAGAACAGACGGACAGCCGAAAAAGCATTTTTGCCCAAACTGAAACGCTTCGCGCTCGCTCGGTCAAATATCAAGCAATTGTTTGAGCAATTAAAAAAAAAATAACTATTTGTGATTTGTGGTAGATACTTATTCAGAAATCTGAAACCTATTCCAACTCTATGTTGAATGAAAGCATAAACTTTAAACACGAATTCATGTGTTTAGTCACTAGTACAATGCCTTATCTTGTTTTTCTGTATTTGCCTTTCAATAAATATTTTCTTTCCTTTTGATTATGTGAAATTTCAAGCCATTAACTAAAAGTTTATAAATTTTGTTTTGGAAAACACCACCGGGTATCGGTTTATGACCGTCCGTCGGTATACCTTTTGACGTAGAGTCCAAGTCTTTGTTAGCATTGCTATTAAACGTTCGTACTAAACTACTAACCTTATAATTTGACTACCTCCGTGGTCAAGTAGCTTTGTACACCGCTTTTCAAGGTGTCGCCATCTCTGAGGTCCCGGGTTCGATTCCCGGTTGGGTCAATTTAGAAAACGAACTTTTCTATATTGGCTCAGGTCTGGGTGTTTCTGATACCACCGTTGTCTCTGATTATCATAACACAAGTGCTTTAGCTACTTACTTTGGAATCGGAGCAATGTATGTGATGTTGTCAAATATTTATTTATTATATTTATAATAGTGACTTCCTCATAGCAAGCAGAGAATGCACCATTCCATTAGCCGTTCAGTGCAGTCAATCGTCGTGACTCCACGGAGCTGGTTAGTAAAACAGAACGGCTCGTAAATCTAGCCCACGCCCCAGCGGTCTAGCAGCTGAATTGGGGCAGGAAAATCAATACCAATGCGGCTAGTGGGCTCTTAAGATTTGTAGATTATTGCGAAAGTTTCGCTATGACCGTCGCATTGTTGAGAGACTTGAAAGTTCTTTTAAAGAGTTTGACATAAATACTAGTACCACAACACTTTTTTACAATACTTTTTTCATAGGTAATCGGAAAAGTTTGCGGCCTTTTTGAAGCATGAATTTTGCGTGTTATATTTCTAGCAATGCTGCTTTATGCTGTTTTAAAAAATATCTGGAAAGATGTTCAGTTGAATGTTGAAGTTAATTCCTTCTACATTGGTGAGATGGCGCTGGCTTGCAGCGTAAGAGTTGATATACTAGAAGAAATTCGACGTTCCCACTAGTGACTCGGTAGCTCAGCGGTCAGAGCATTGGACCGGTTATCCAAAGGTCGCGGGTTCGATTCCCGTCCGAGAACATGATCTGGTGCGAGTCCTATTTTTTCTAGTATATTATTTAGTATTATATAAAAATAGCATTGTGAATGCTTAAATCTCAACATTTAAAATAATGCTGCTAGTGCTCAAATAAAGATTTGTAATTTTAATGGAAAAGATGTTTGTCGAACACTAACTGCAAAAAATGGTACAGCAGCTTCAGGTCTGGTAAATTTGATGATTCCTCTCTGTGGTAACTTTATTATTTTTAGTACAAAAAGGCCGCAAACTTATCCAACTACCTAATAAGTCTAGTTTTTGATTAGCAGTTAGCGATTTTCCATGTATTATGAACGTGAGGATCAATGGTGGTTGAACTTGATCTACCCAATAATCTCTGAGGTAATCGGACGATCACTGACAACCCTATGTCGAAGTACGAAAACGCAATTGCATAATTTTATAATCCCTGTAAGTATATTTTTTATTTGATGCATCTTGACTGGACGACCTTGTAAACCGGAATAGGAAACATTTTGCTTTTGTTTTTATTTTGTTAACAGGAAAACTTAGACCAGCGAATTAAAATCTATGGAACAAGCATTCCGCACAAACAATAGCACCACTCAAAATGACAACCAAGAGGGCGAACCTAAAAATGCTGGCATTTAGTTATGCAGCAAAAAGCGACTGAACACTGGTTGCATAATAGCGACCATAATCTGTATACTCATAGATATTTTTTATACTAATACGAAAATATTGTCTTATAATACGTTATTTCTGCAGGTGCACCAGATGCAGACGTGTTTCAAATACAACATGTACAACCTCATCTTGTAGTATAACAATCTGTGGTATAACATAATTTTGTTGTTGCGTTATTACGATGCATTTACGGATACGTCCTTTTTGATCTTCAGAAGAGCCATTAGCGTCCATCTCATTGTTTGCCTTAATCAAAACAAACTTTTTTATTTTCTTTTGTTAAGATTTAAAAAAACCACCGATCGTTAGTCTTCATTTTGTTTTTGTCACATTTGCAAATCTTCGTACTTTAATCGCTTCGCTTTCGAAAAATGTATGGGGTTGACAAAGGTTTTCATTCAATAGATTTTTGAAACGTCAAATCCATACATCTTGTAAAGCGAAGTTTCTGTGACTGCAAATTATTAATATTATTAAAGAACAGATAAATACATCCTGGCGCTGCATATAGGCTCGCGGAACCGGTCGGCCTTGCGGGACGTCTTTAGCTGCAGCGAGCGTCGTTATTTCCGCAGCCTCTTCCGTAAACAGCAAGTCGAAACAAACTTAGCAATACAGTGACGCATTATAACCAATCGGAGATGCGTTAAGCGGATATTCTTTAGAACGTGTAGATTCTGTTTTACAACCTCTTGAAACTTGTCATTTTGTCGCTTTTATTTGCTATACAGTAAGAAAATGACATGATGCCCCCTCTGAAGAGAACTGAGGAAGGAAATGTGCAACATAGTCATAGACCCGAGAAGATGATTAAGATTTAAGAGTGTTTTTAAATGAGCATATAATATCAAAAAAATTAATCAATTAAAATTTAATATTAAAAAATTAGACAAATACTAACAAAGTGCACTTTATTTTGGAAACGTTATAAGCTTAGTCCATGAAAAGAGAGCTATTAATCACTGAACTATAATTACTAGCCTTAACATTAGTACATTATACGGTACTTCGATGCTATTAATATAATCGGTTATTTGTCTAGGATCGAAGCTGTTATTTACATCATCACATGTAACTTTGATGGCATTGGATAACATTGATGAGCTAATTAATTAAATTCTGTCTTCATCAAATTCATTATAAATGTCAATGTCATGAGTTGTAACTATTTTGTTGATCAAAACACACATTATCAGTGTGACTGTCAATTTCAGAAAGGAGAACTACATACTTATTTTAGAATGTGTTAGATGCAACAAGGCAAAAGGTGTTACAAATCTTTTTGGCAATTCTGTCGTCAACAACAACGCTACGTGCGAAGGGCGCGCAGTGATGTACACGAAATTTCGTCGCAAGATCGTGGGATTACACGAAATTTATAAAATGCCTCTAATTTGAAATAAAAAAACCTGTCCCATAGATAGACGTGTTTGCGTATGTGATGAAGTTAGATAATGGTAATAAAAAAAAACGAAAGATACAAAACTGTTGAAACCAGTCACTGAATAGCGAAGGTGTCAAAAGATTGCATTGAAATCTGTCGCGTTTAGTACTATCTGAACTGAATAACAGAGTATAATCTGTATTGTGAGCATAATTTATTCAGCATGAAATAAACATTCTTATTCATCGCAAATAATGTGGGATGTAAAAAAATTTAGAAAGACCGATACGGATGAGACATTTAAAGGTTGATGTACGTATATTTTTGGTGGCCGCCTACGCCCGCACATCACACATTCAATTTACACTTACTCAATGCGTCCTGGCTGGATGTATTATAGAAATTTCAATACCTTCAAAATCGATAGATAGTTTTAAAATATTGAAAAATATTACTAAAATTCCGTTTCTAATTAATATCTAAGCTGTGGCATTCCTATAATCTTTTGTTTTAATTTTCCTAGCCTTTTTGTTTGTTATTCGAGAAAAACTACACATACTAGCGCTAACACAATATTTCTCAACTTTTCCACTAGCTATGTCAACTAAAATATACAGGTACTTTTAATGAAATTCTAAGGTAATGAAATGAAAGTAAAATAAAAGAACTACTTACATAAACCAAGAATGTAATAATGTTGGCCAAAACGAGAAACCACAAGTTTTTGGATACTATGATACAATAGTAAATAATCGTAAATACATAATTACAGGAATAGATGAGAAATCGTTTAGGTGGTTTTAATGGAAGCCAATTATAAACACGAGAGGTTGGGAAGTGATGATTTAAATTAAGTATGTCAATCTCACGAATAGGTAAGTATTATTAAAATGACTGTATGTGATATTTTTTTCAAATATATAACATGTCTATGCTGGTTCCATATGAGTGAGTGAGAGAAGTGCTAGAGCTCACTGGATTTGCACGTCGGAACTGACAGTCGTTTAAATTATTTTGGGAGCAGACAACTGTACTATAGTCAATTCCGTGTTACTAAGCCTAGAAATTCGACGCAGTTGAAGATTTAGCAATGTTTACAACTTCGCTCAGGAGTTTTAAATTAGCTTGTCTTCATTTCTTCAAAAACGTCACAACATTTTACTAACAGTTGCCGACGGTTTCACGTTATTTTCAACCCAATAATGGTTGATTGCTTAATAATTAAAAAAAAAACATGTCTTCATTTCTTCAAAAAACATCACATTTTATTAGCAGTTGCCCACGGTTTCACTTTATTTTCAACCCAATAATGGTAAGTTGCTCAATAATTTAAAAAATGAAAGAACTATCTTAAATCATTGCAGTAGATCTAGGCTTTTTGACTACTATAGATTGACAGGTTACGGTAGTTTTAGATTTGCTCGAATATGTTCAATTATGAATGATTTTTTTTCTTTCAAGACATCGTAATTGCTGAGGAAACGTGTATTAACTTTCCAATTTCCCACACATAAGCCGCCGCTTCTAAGTCAACTGATGTCAAGTTTGTAAATGCTCAGTAATTTCGTTGTTCTGGACAATTTTAACATCTTCATTTCCAGTCTGAATTTTAAACTTTACTGCTAATATTATAAGTGTCAGTTTCTCTAAGTATATAGTATAATTAGTAGAGAATTTGCCTGTAGGTTCCCAGTCTCACGCGCCGTTTTGCACAAATGCATTGTTTAAGATTAGTTCTAGTCTTAATTAAGTAGGTAACGCTGATGGGCAACTTTATTTTTTTATTCGGTCCAATTAGTATTTGGTGTAAGCCATGTCGGTATCTGTAAATTAAGGAAATGTAGACAAAAAACATTTTTGATTGCAAAGTATTTGGGGCTTCATAGGCTTGGCGACTAGGTGGACCGACGATCTGGAAAGTCACGGGATGCGGGCAGCGCAGAACCGATCGTTGTGGAGAATGGAGATCCTTGAGGGAGTCCTATACTCAGCAGTGGTTGTCGTACGGCTGATGTAAAGTAATGATGATGATGATGATGATAATGATTTGGGGATTGGACGTGCATTTGGAAAATTTTGAAAACGAGAACTTCACTCGATTCTCCCAAAATTTCAAAGAAACAACTGACATGTAGCAATGCAAACATTGAGGATATTTGCAAAGAAAGTGGTGAACTAATGGTTTTAATTTTTTGTGGAGAGTATGGTACGTTTAATTAACCAATATGATTGTCAATTCGTGCATTGGTTGCCGGCATCTTATGCATATTAACTAACAATCTGCTTTTGATTCAACCACAACAGCTGTTGTAATTGTAAACGATTATGTCAACTTCTTGCCAAGCCCACGTTGTTTTATTCTCCAGCTGTCAGACGGTGACCCAAATAAACACGCTAGCTAGAATGAAAGAGACAGCAGCAGGGTTAGAAAAGTGCGTGTGAAACGTCACGTAGGCCGAGTTGTGGGCCAAGGCCGCAAGAAACTTGTCTTTGGAACTGTCTTGTTTACGTTCATTGGAAACTTCCTAATCGATTTAATTGAAAATATTCTAACTTAAATCATGGCAAAGTATTGGTGCAACCCTGCCGGTGGAATATGAATCATGAGTACAGTTACGATTACGAGCATTGTAATTACAAACACCTTACATGTTTTTATCACTGTTACTCAAATGAAATATTTGATAATGTGTAAATACGACTCTGCTTGCCATCGATCGATTGAATGTATGAATTCAAGAGCTGGTTAGAGAAATAGTTTAGATTGTTTTGAGTTGTCAGGAAGTTGTCCTTATCAAATATTTTTCGTTAGATAACTACTACACGCTTCTTGGATGTGTTAAGTTACGCTAGTAGTGTGATTTATTCTGTTGAGTGTGTCTATGAAAGTTATCTAATTTGATTATCTGGTACTTGCTCAGAGGGTTCTGAATTCTCATCAGTTTAAATAGCAAAATGGTTACAAAAAAGGAGGTCCTTAACTCAATTCGTCGGGATGTTTTTTTGTCTGCCATTCACTGTCTGCTAGAGGTTGCCTATTAACATTTTATCTCTCTAATAAGGTCGGTGTAGGGACACTCGATACATCTTACTTAACATTAACACCAGCAAGGGAATTAGCTGCGTGACACTTGCCTGGCTTCACGTTCGCGACGACACTTACTAATTAACTTGTATCTACTAATGTGTGCGTGTGAATCTTAACTAACCTGTCAAGAGATCGACCTATATAGTCGGTGGTTCAAGGATTTTAAGTATTGTCTGCTAAATCCACCGTCAAAGCCTAATTAACAGATAAATTCTAAGCTGTGTGATAGATTTAAAAATTGCATCTGGAAATATTACTGACAACTGATTGTTAGATCAGATGTATTCCACAATTAGATTAATTTATCGAATAGTAATTGGGCGAATAGAAAATTAAGTATTCCACTTACATAAATTTTCAATATTCTGGCCAATAAGTGATATCTCCACTCCAACCAGTCACCAAATACTGCAGACCGTATTCGCAATACTCCCAATTTTAGTAGGCGGAAAACTTTTAGAGGTCTTGAAATTAAATTAAGCATCAATTCAGGATTCGAGTTACACTAACACGTTTTATAGTAGAGTTCATGCTCCATATTTGAATTCAGAGAAAAAACGTAATAGAGGCGAAAGACAATATGTAGTTACAAAATTAGTGGAAGACGTAACGAATAGCGATCGTGTTTGTACTGAAATAAAAGGCAGCAGTTTTGTTTATCGTACGGAAAACTGAAACTTTATCGCTTGGTTCAGATTTAGATTTTTGCGTTCACAATGATATTTTTACAAGTTTTTAATACCTACCTAATAGAAAAGCTTCGTCTTCTCGACTCTAACTAATAACTTGTAGATGTTCAAGTTTATTTTATTGCTTCACATTAAATTGTTTATCATTCAACATAGTTTATTATGTTAGGTTAAAATCAAAGGGATTAAACGCGTTGTTAAGAATAATATATTTTTAAAGTTCAGTTAGGTGTTTAAACACCTAACTAAAGTAAAAAAATATATTATTATGTGCTGTACCGTAGGTCATTTATCTAGTTTTCAACACTCATCATCATCCATTTTTGATGTCTCCATTACTGAGGCCTTCTTTTTGGGTAAAAGATGGATGAGCCATACATAACATAACCCACCACAGACCCAATGGTGAATATAGAACTGAGGCATCCTTCAAGGTAAGATTCTAAAACCTAATCTTACAGATTTTATTACTATAAACTATGTCGGGATTTACACCATAAATAAATAAATATTTGACAACATCACATACATTGCTCCTATTCCAAAGTAAGTAGCTAAAGCACTTGTGTTATGGAAATCAGAGACAACGGTGGTATCACAAACACCCAGACCTGAGCCAATATAGAAAAGTTCGTTTTCTAAATTGACCCAACCGGGGATCGAAACCCGGGACCTCGGAGTTGGTGACACCTTGAAAACCGGTGTACAAAGCCACTCGACCACGGAGGTCGTCACCATGTAGGTACCTTTTTATTTTTTAGGCTCCGATATTATTACAGATTGTACACTTTTGAAAGATTTGAAATACATCAATGCAACTTCAATAAATGTGGAGAACTGATAAAAGTAAAGATATGATTTATGAGTATTGTCAACTTCACTCCTTTATTTGGACAAGTTTCGATTCAAATGTTAACATTATCTAGATATTGCCTATTGCAGCCTTTTTTGTAAGTAATTAATTCATTAATAACATCTTTTGTTTCGTTCATTGCGAATTTTATTAAGTTAACGTAAGTTAATCTAATGGTTGAAAGTGCAAACAAAGCCAAATGCAAAGCGAGATGTCATTGAACAACACTGAACAGTTCCTTATTAAGATGGCGGTTCTGAGAAAAATCCTGCAAACGTGACCTTCACGTCAAAAATGGCGGCGTAATAACATCGCATAAGGGCAGCCGACTAACCTTGAACTCGTGTAGGGAGGGGTCCGTCTGTCTGGATCTGATTACTCTATCGATTTTAATAAATGTACCACGCCACGTTACACGGTTGTTTTCACTTGAAAGTTTAAAGCAGTTAATTTAGGTGTCTTCTCCTTTGTTGTGGCTCTTTTTAGTCAATGTTTTCTTTTGAATGTTGAAAGCCTTTTTTTATATCTGTATCGATTTTATTACAAATACAAATTACAAATTAACTTTATTTGCTGTAAATAGGGTGATTACAATTCTGATGTTCTAAATAAAAAATGATACCTTAGCCTATTTAGCCATTCTACATAGCATGCAAATATATAACAACATATTTAGAATTTAAATTTGATTACAACTCAATTGAGGATACGCATATTACCTAATCACCACAAAGGAACACAAATTATTGAAATAAGTAATAATGAAATAATGATTACAGTTGAACCATGCATATAAGTAATGTCATAAAAAAATATACTCGAAATGTCAACAGGTATGGTAGTCTTGGAAAGTTGAGAGCAGCCATTTTGTTTTAAGAAGTCTTTAAAAACAATCGGGTCTCTATCGATTTTAATAATGTGTGCCGTGAAGTGTGGGTCGCAGTTTTGCTTTCTCTCAAAAATTGCTCATTGTCTTTAATATCCTTTTTACAGACCCAATTCAGCAAATATGGCAAAATTTCTCCACTTGAATTAAGGGAATAGTAATTTTAAGTTGCCGCAAGTGTTAATATTCAAAACCAGATAACATACCTAATTAATAAATAACATAATCATCAACAATTTGCAAGGAATTTTTGAGAACCAGATTTAAGTAGCTTACTTTTAATAGATAAGTAGTGTAAGTACTAAACTTACGTGTGCTCCGCTACTCCGGCCATCTTACCTGTAACAGAAATTAAATGATAATTCAAAAACCTGTGCGCAATATTTACACGAAGACTAGGGTTTCAAAGAGCCAATGTCGGCTAAATAGCCCCCTGTAGCATGACGAGCTCTAGAACTTTTTCTCTACATTGGAATATTAATAATGACATCCATCATTCTTGTTTACAAATGTTCTCACTAGTTCCGGTGGAAGTAGTCCCGGTGGAACTGGTGAAACCTTTTCTTCTCATTAGTTCCTTGTGATTTAGCTGTCAAAAATAACATTTTGGATTTTGGTGTAGAAAAACATTTGTCACTGGCGTCACTGCTCCAGCTGCTGGACACGGACACCACGAAAACTATCAACGATGACTGTTTAGCTGGTGGCTGAACGAAATTATCATTGCGCATTTGTTGTTATTCCGCATGTTGCATGAATTTTCTTCCGATTATTTTATTAAAACCTTCATGTTCCTTTCCTCTAACACCAAACAATGATGACCTTGAGTCAATGCGCAATCGTAGTAAGTTATCACGGCGCCAAGTAGAGATAACAACACTATCAATTGTTTTATAATTTTTTTATCTATGGTCCAAGAGTGATATGATAGTATGCCACAACGATAAGGTGTACGCTTTGTTTATGGTTAGGTTTTTTAATGTAGAAAATTAAAAAAAAATTACAGTCAACGGCAAGTTTGGCTTCCACGACAGGATAATCATATTCAATCAATTTTATACTTATATGCGAAGATACTAAGATTCTAAATAAATTGCAGATTTTTGACAATTCATTTCATTTTCGAAATGCGGTTCTATTACAGTCATTAAAATTGCGCGTAGAGAAAACGTGCAGAAAACACGGTTCTTACTGGTCTATTTTGATGGACTTCTATAACGATAGGTCCCAGGGTCTCGCCGATGCCATACCCTAAAAAAATTAAAACTTATCTCTGCTCCACACGCTACAAATGCTTGAAACCCCCACTTATTTTATACAGACAGTAGATATGTGAATTTCGATCAACTTTGTTGACGTTCAAGAGTAAATTACAATTTCAAAATACGCCAAAACTAACTGTATCCTCCGGTCAACTGAAACTCTGAAAGGCGCATTTGAAAATCAAATCAATAGTGTCTAATTTCAAAATCTATCGCAATCGCTTTCAAGATGTAACACATTGATGCTTCTTTTTGGCATAAATAAAAACTTACCAAAGAAATGCAGCAATGTGTCACATCCATCTGTCAAATGAAAGCGATTGCGATAGATTTTGAAATTAGACAATTAACCCCCTGTTTTCTGTCTTTAATTTACTTAGTAACTTATAAACATGAAGAAAAGAATTCTGTTGATTAACTTATTCTATATTATGTTATTTTTTATGAATTATTTTCATAGTAAGTAGGTAGGTAAGTAAAAGCACCTGTACTAAAATTAGCCACAATCTCATAATAATAGGGGCTTAAGTATGAAATTGCCGATTTTCTCACACACAGAGACTCATAACTATGATCATAACGGCCTAAACTACCTGTCAGCAATAAAAATATTTCTAATTTTCTTTCCTTAACTTTAAAAAAAGTATCTTCTTATTAGTAACTTCTTTTTTGTTAGCAGAAATGTCCTCCTATTTCGTTGTAACTTAGCCGATACTTATTTTTTTCGCGTAACCTAAGTGGCATACAATACTAAATAATATACTAGAAAAAATAGGACTCGCACCAGATCATGTTCTCGGACGGGAATCAAACCCGCGACCTTTGGATATCCGGTCCAATGCTCTGACCGCTGAGCTACCGAGTCACTGGTGAGAACGTCGAATTTCTTCTAGTATATCAACTCTTACGCTGCAAGCCAGCGCCATCTCACCAATGTAGAAGGAATTACCTTCGACATTCAACTGAACATCTTTCCAGATATTTTTAAACAGTTGATTAAGATGAGAAAGTGGCATACGTTGTCTTAGTGTTTAAACATCAATGCATAAAAGTTTTAAAACATTTGTGTTCGTGGTTGTTAAGTAAATTAAGAAAATGTTCGTACCAATGGAAAATTCAAATTCTTTAAAATTCTCCATACAAAACGGCAATTCCATACTTAAACTGTACTGGGGGCATAGCCAAAGTAACATTTGCAAATCTTCGTTATCGCTTCGCTTTTGAAATATGTAAAGGATTAACATAAGGTTTCGTTATCAATCGAAATTTAAAACGTCAAATCCATACATTTTTGGAAGCGAAGCGATAGCGAAAATTTATAAGTATTACTTTGGCTAGACCCCCTGTACTTTTGTAAAAAGTACTTATTCAGTTTATTGATTTTCTGAAATAATTAAACAGAACAACATGTTACAAAAATACCCCTAATACCGAATATAGGGACCATCAAACTGAACAACTTTTACTATGGGACCAACTTTGAAATCGCGAAAATAAATTCAGCTGTTTCATACATTTTCATATTTTCGTAATTATTTTTTGTATTGGGTTATTTTTATTTGGTCCCTATCTACCATAGTCGCCATTAGGGGTATTTTTCTAACACCTTGTATATAGGTAATTCATACTACCTATACTTTTTTGACGACCTCCTTGGTCGAGTGGCTTTGTACACCGGTTTTCAAGGTGCCGCCATCTCTGAGGTCCCGGGTTCGATCCCCGGTTGGGTCAATTTAGAAAACGAACTTTTCTATATTGGCTCAGGTCTGGGTGTTTGTGATACCACCGTCTCCGATTTCTGTAACACAAGTGCTTTAGCTACTTTCTTTGGAATCGGAGCAATGTATGTGATGTTGTCAAATACTTACTTATACTTATAATTTGTAAAAGTTATATTATACTTAAAGGTAGGTGGACAGGATACCTACACAAAACTACTGGTGAATAATTTTAAGGGGGTACGTAAGCTGATGCAAATTTTATAATAAGAATCACTGTTTTTCTAGGGATTTTTGAATACAAATGAAAAGTTGTTTATACATAAGGAGGTAATTGTCCACACAAACAATTAATCATTAACATTTGCATTTTGTAACCGAAGTTATTGACGTAGTTTATTGTACAGTTCAACAACCTACGGTTTCGATAAGCACAGTTACTGCTTTTCAAGGATACCAACCGAGTCTGAATTAATACTAACTGAAAAGTCAATACCTACTTACGCAATATAGGTATACTAGCTAATTGTATATTACAATTAGCTGGTAAACAAAATGACATAAATCATTATTATTTAGCACTTACTGGAAACGAAAAAGAAAAATTTATGAAATAATAGTAAAGCAACGAATATTAAAACATGAAGACAAGAATAAAAAAAACCTCGACTAGCTTAATCAGACATTCAATTAACAGCCTAGCCTTTTTACTAAAGGCGCCGATTAACCAGAGGAAAGCTTAGATTAAGAAGAAAGCGAAATGAAACAGCTAGGAAAGAATAATGGAGACGTGATTCATGGCAGAAACACGAAAGCAAAAGAAGACTTGTTAGTTTGAACAGCAGTAAGTCGCCTAATGTTAAGTAAATAGATTAATATTACTATTGATTTGTACAAAAACTAGACGACATCATTCAAGACTGTTCTGGCCTCATTATCTAAAGCCTTTAATCCCATTTGAAGATAAGAAAAATATAGTAAGGCAGATATTAAACTCCAGACAGAAGGCCTCGTATGACAAAAGGTTTTTCTTTTGTCTTACGAGGCCTTCTGGAGTTTAATATCTACATCTACATCAAAATGTCAATTTTGACAGTTTAGCTGTTAAACACATCAGGCTATGGTATTGAACCTCAAACATCGCAAGTCCACTGAATTTGACTACATACCGCTGGTTTAATTTACGGAAATACTCATCTACGGCAACAATGACTTCATCATTTGATGAAAATGTCTGGCCGCCTAATCATTTCTTCAGGTTTGGGAACAAGTGGAATAATAAATAATTAATTTATACGAAGATGGGTTTAATTAATGTTACTGATCGGACAGTATGGGTTTTATTTATACTGGATTTAAAAGATCTTTTGAATTTTCGATTTGCAAATCCATAAAGTTAGAGGTTAGGCAATTGAAATCCTACCACAAAGTCCAGTACTTATGATATTTTTTAATAATATTAATTCAAAACGACAATATCAATATCGCATTTGTTTCGAAATGCCGACGTCGAGCGTTTTGAAAGGCGCCAAGTTTTTGCAACATTCTGATTCTGGTCTCAGTATCGTGTTTCGTGCCTGTAGTCTTTTCGGTCTAGTAATTCTTAAGAGATTCCGGTTTTGAATTGAGTGAAAAACTGGGCTTAAATTCCTACTACAAAAGGTACAAAACCCTGCTCTCAGAATAGGGTTACTTGAGATGTTCTGGCGGTTGAAATTCCAAATTCTAGATTTATTATCTAATCAGTACTTCTGTGCATAAAAAAATTCGAGCACCTACTGGTAAGTTTGTTCGTGGATATTTTCATCCCTGAAGCAGATCTCCAGTCTCAGTCTTGACTTGATTTAATTAATCTTAAAGCAATCTAAGTTCAATTTCAATGTTGACAAAACTGTACTCTTGAATTCAAGAGTGCATTCTAACGGATTTGATGATTTCAATTTCAATCGCAATAGACACACTCACTGAACACACAATATGGCGGTGGTGTCGTAAATCAAGAGTAAAAAAAATCCTATGTCGATCGATCGGGATTGATTTCAAGTGTAGTGTAGAAACCACTGAGCCACAGTGTGCAGAGTAGTAGTAATATTTGAGTAAACTGCTTATTGTTGAAACATTGTCAATTTTAATAAGTTTAAATTGAAGAAATTTATAAATTAAACCAGCGGTATGTAGTCAAATTCAGTGGACTTGCGATGTTTGAGGTTCAATACCATAGCCTGATGTGTTTAACAGCTAAACTGTCAAAATTGTCATTTTGATGTAGATGTAGATATTTAACTCCAGAAGGCCTCGTAAGACAAAAGAAAAACCTTTTGTCATTGTAAACTTATTAAAATTGACAATGCCTCAACAATAAGCAGTTTACTCAAATATTACTAGGATTTATTGCCCCTATATCAATATTATCAATATTACGTAAGCTACAATAATCGTTTGTGATAAATATAGCAAAATATAAATGTTCTCTGAAGGTCAAATGTTTGTGTACACAACGTTATTGTAATTTATGCAATAACTCTTAATTTTAAACTAATAAGGCTTAAATTCATTGTGTCGGTGGTTTGCTGTTTAATGATAGCCACAATCATAATAAACACGAAGATAACTTTTGTTGACAGCAAAACAAATGTTATGTAAAATGAAAACGGAAATAGCAATAAAACAATAGTTTGGAGTCAACTAACTCTTTTTTATGCTGTGTGCTACCAGGCTTCCACCCACTTCTTCAGTTATGCTTATGCTAAATTTAACAGAATCGATCGAATTCGTCGCTGAGGCAGAGTTGGCAGTTGTCAAATACTCTCATTTTCAATCAGATCGATGGCCGGATTTTCTGTTACTGTCTAATACTAATCTGATACTTTCCCTCTGAAATTTCAAAGTTGAATTTTGAGGCGACAAAAATTTTGCTTGATAGCATAGGATCTGACGCCTCTGAAAGTTATTTTCAAACTCCCCTCCGGACGATTTCGTCATTTTCTTAAACTTGACACTTTCCTAACTTGTCAGAATCTATCCCACAAATGGCCCACCTATAACCATTTGGATAGCGTAAGACTAAATGTTTCCTGACCCAGTTATTTAAATGAATGTTTTAGAGTAGTATACAAAACTTAACCTACATTACTTAAGTGTTTAAAGGCGATTACCATTACTTTTGTTAACCATGTTAAAGTGACATACAGTTTCTGAATTTTAAATATTTTTTCTTTTCTTTCATTTATAGAGAAGGCTACTTGTATACTGCGTTAATAATAACTTTTCATCTAACTGTCAATATTAATATGTATAGTTTACTATCAACTTATTATCACTTTCCAGTCACTTACTTTCAAAGACATCATAAAGAGCAATTCTTTTGTCATCTTTTATAAGTATGCATAATGCTTTTTTCGTTTACACATTGGTTTTAACCTAAAATAATTGAGCTTACTCCCGCAAAAATTTTTGCGGGAGTAAGCTACATGTATTTCTCTTTTCACAATGGTTTGGGACTTCCGCCAAGTAATGCCTGATTCAATCAAATACTAAAATAATTATTTAATTCTTTCGTGTGCACTGTCGCTACTAGACCAGACTTGTACTCGATGTACTTCTGTATTGACCACATAATCATCATCATCGCCACCGCTATCCATTTTATTTATCTCTGCACACTGTGGCTCAGTGGTTTCTACACTACACTTGAAATCAATCCCGATCGATCGACATAGGATTTTTTTACTCTTGATTTACGACACCACCGCCATATTGTGTGTTCAGTGAGTGTGTCTATTGCGATTGAAATTGAAATCATCAAATCCGTTAGAATGCACTCTTGAATTCAAGAGTACAGTTTTGTCAACATTGAAATTGAACTTAGATTGCTTTAAGATTAATTAAATCAAGTCAAGACTGAGACTGGAGATCTGCTTCAGGGATGAAAATATCCACGAACAAACTTACCAGTAGGTGCTCGAATTTTTTTTATGCACAGAAGTACTGATTAGATAATAAATCTAGAAGTTGGAATGGCAACCGCCAGAACATCTCAAGTAACCCTATTCTGAGAACAGGGTTTTGTACCTTTTGTAGTAGGAATTTAAGCCCAGTTTTTCACTCAATTCGAAACCGGAATCTCTTAAGAATTACTAGACCGAAAAGACTACAGGCACGAAACACGATACTGAGACCAGAATCAGAATGTTGCAAAAACTTGGCGCCTTTCAAAACGCTTGAGGTCGGCATTTCGAAACAAATGCGATATTGATATTGTCGTTTTGAACTGATATTATTAAAAAAATATCATAAGTACTGGACTTTGTGGTAGGATTTCAATTGCCTAACCTCTAACTTTATGGATTTGCAAATCGAAAATTCAAAAGATCTTTTGAATCCAGTATAAATAAAAACCCATACTGTCCGATCCGTAAAATTAATAAAACCCATCTTCGTATTAATTAATTATTTATTATTCCACTTGTTCCCAAACCTGAAGAAATGATTAGGTGGCCAGACATTTTCATCAAATGATGAAGTCATTGTTGCCGTAGATGAGTATTTCGAGGGGTTGGAGAAAACCTTTTTTTCTGGTGTTGTAACGGCATTGGAGAAGCGCTGGACTAAATGCATCGAGGTATAGGGAAACTACGTTGAGAAATACATTAATTTAAAATAGATTATTGAAGTTTTTCTTGGTCGTTTCGGAAACAAATAAATCTGCCCTCGTATTTTTTGATTAACAAATAATGTATAGGATACGCTAGAATTAGGATAGTAAACATTTCTCTAGTTTAGTTTAGCAGAAGCTTATGAGTTATTAGCTTCTGCTAAACTTAGCATTGAGGCTGAACGGCTGAACTTAACATGAGATGAAACTGATGTTATTAGTAATAACCTTCCTTTTGACGACCTCCGTGGTCGAGTGGCTTTGTACACCGGTTTTCAAGGTGTCACCATCTCTGAGGTCCCGGGTTCGATCCCCGGTTGGGTCAATTTAGAAAACGAACTTTTCTATATTGGCTCAGGTCTGGGTGTTTGTGATACCACCGTTGTCTCTGATTTTCATTACACAAGAGCTTTAGCTACTTACTTTGGAATCGGAGCAATGTATGTGATGTTGCCTAATATTTATTTATTTATACCTAAAAATTATTAAAGTTCCCTATATTCAGTCGTCAATGTCGTTACATCACTGTGAAACCTTACAAACAAACAGTATTCCAGCTTGAAAATAAACATACGAGTATGTAGTTATGTTTTGTTCACATTATAAAGAGTTGACTATAATATGCTTATGGCCATTTTGTAAAGCCGCGTGTTTTTCTGAGTGCGGCGTATAAACAGCGAGTCGGCGGCGTCAATGCGACGGTCGCGAAGGGTAAAAATAGACTGCCTGATACTTCGCTTCGATACGATGCATGTGTGAAACTGTACAAGGTGTAAGCTGCGGCTATTGAAATGTCCAAGGGTGGCGTAACGCAGGAAGGTAAACTAACGGCATCAGTGTTATTAATGTCATGCAAGAACTTATGAAAGGTAGTAAAAAATATAATGAGTTTACGTCGCGGCGGTAAGTGAGTGTTGGTCTTCATCCAATCACTTTCCTTTTCTTTTTCGTCTTCAACTTTCAATTTGTCTTGCGTCAAACACATGCAATACAAAAGTTTTTTTAAAAGTACCTATAGGGCATGCCTTATTGTTGCATGCCCTGAGGCCTGCCTTAGATGAAAGCGCAAAAGGAAAGTGAAAGCGACTCCGTGAAGACACACCAATAGGGTACACTACTACAACTCTGAAATTCAATTTTAATGTTGACTGCTTTGGTTGGTTCAACCAAATTGAAAGGCAAACGTGAACCGTGTATTTTCGGCATTATCACACTTATCTGCAACTGCTTCGGACTCTTCAGAGTGATGGTGACTCAAATTCAAATGACAGTGTCCCCGTGTCGTACAGTAGCGCGTGAGCAATCCACGCTGTGTCGTGTGCAGAGGGCACTAAACATGTTACTGGTCACTAACCCTGAACTAGATGTATTCATTGACAGCCGTCAATCGCTATTAAGCGAAGTTAAGCATTGTTGTAAGTAATTAATTAAGCTTTCATAATTATGTAATTGGGTTAATCCCGTTTAATTGTGTTAAATAAATAAAATAAAAAAAAATAAAAAAATTACTGTCCCATTACCAAATTCGCCTCCATCCGCCAGTCCCTTACACCACTCATCCCATACACACACAAGTCAAGGTTAAACTCGCATCTGCGTCCCCGCCCCAATATTTTGTTTTAGTACAACAAAACTTTTATTGCACTCTGTGGAGGACTTTTAAATTTAAACATGGCTGACCGCTTTAAGCGAGTACCACTAGGGTTGCATATTGCATTGGAAAGTAAAAAAACGGTCAAGAGCCAATTGGACTCGCGCACCGAGTGTTCCGTACCATCATTCTGAAATTCATCTGAAGATAACGATTTACATAAACTTCTATCACATAAAATAGTTTCAGATTTTTCTCTATGCAAACTTCAGAGATAATGGGGGGGAGGCTCAATGAATGCTGATTGCTGTACTTTCCTGTAATGTAAACTTTTCTCACACCAGTTGCCAGGTTAAAAAAATGTACTACCATTTAAGTCATCAGAAAGAGCTTAACCATGTTCTTGTTTATTTATAACCAAGAATGCATCTCGATGCTTTTGAAGTTTTTATATAGCAACGTGTTATTTAATGCACAAGCACGTGAGTTTTATTTAAATACCTACGTACGAGGAGCTGGTTGAGCAAATGAGAGTCGTGGAATAAGTTATGATGCGTTCAACTGCAACGTAATAAACATGGATGGTTGTTTGTTACATTACAAATATTAGAATCGGTAACTTTCGAGATCATAGAATATTTGAATCCTTTTTTTTTATTCACAACGGATTAGCGCTTGGCCTTCATCTCACCTGATGTTAAGTGACGATAAGGCCGAAGGTGGAAGCGCACGGAATCCTCACCACTGATGAACTGGCTCTTACCTCTAACTGCCGGAACACAACAATTTTTAAATTATTGTGATGGCGTCAGACTTAGGGAAGATGGTGGTAGCTAGCCAGGCGGACTTGAAATAAAAATTCATAATTCAAAAATTCAAAACTCGTTTATTCAGTCTAGGCTGTTACAAGCACTTGTGAATGTCAAAGAAGCTACGCCATCGGTTCGCAAACCCTAAGCGGGAGACCTTGTAACGAGAAGAACCGGCAAGAAACTCGTCAAGGGCTGCTTTTTTCTCCCGCCCTACCACCAACCAAACCGAGTCCAATTTTCCCCCCCTCCTGGGCATCGAACCCGGGACCCTTGCGTCTTACACGAGTGGGACACACACTAGACCACAGAGGCGGTTAAAACTTCCTTCAACTTTATTTAAGACGAAATCATCATCATCATGGCAGTCCCATCATAACAGGTTATATTATACGCCACTGGAAGACGACGGACCTTTCCCATGGGAGATAAGGCGATATTGAGACTTGAGATCGCAGTGTTGAACTGTGGTTGGACCAGCGAACTTAAATCTATGGAAGTGTAATTGCAAACAAATATTGGCACCACGGGGCTGAAAAATGTCAACGCGCACAGCATTTAGTCGGGCCAGTCACGCGCCCGGTGACAGGACGTTAGCGTTCGCAGTTTGTATGGTAAAGAAAAGAGAGAAAGAGAGAGTTTATTAGAAAATTTTAATGACATCCTGTGTAGTCAAATGGTGTAAAAGACGCAAAGAAGGCATTAAAAAGATGCAGAAATAACGTAAGTATCATATATTTTCGTTTAAGTATAGAAAATATCTATGAGCATGGTAAAGATTTATGAGTAAACAAATTATGGTCACTATGCAACCAATGTTCAGTGGCTTTGTGCAGCATAATGAAATGCCAGTATTTTAAACTCTACCCACTTATTGACATTTTCGTGTGGTGCCATTTTTTGAGCGGATTGCTTGTTCCATAGCTTGTTTTAGTTCGCTGGGTTGGACCGATTTCATATAAAAACGGAGCTGCCTTTTTTCTGTGGTGGTGTGTATGTTAGTTGCCTAACGCCCGTTACAACTCCTAAGTATGAAGAGTTGGGTGCTTGGCTATATTCTAATATGAAATTAATCATACTTAGATGTCCATTAGTTAATTCTATTGGGTGGGTCTTAATAATAACAACTATTTTTATTATATGCTTGTCCCAAAGTTTAACACAGAATGCATAATGCTTTAGTTGAAATCGATTTATTGATTCAGATGGTGCGTTACATATTTTAAAACCGGACAAGTGCGAGTCGGACTCGCCCACCGAGGGTTGCGTACACTTTATTATTTTTTATGATTTAATTACAAATGTAATTAAATCATAAAAAATAATATAGTGTACGCAACCCTAAATAGTTTCAGACTTTTCGTTGTAGTTGTAGTATAAGACGATATTACTTGCCAAATTTCATAATTCTAGCTCAACGGGAAGTACCCTATGAATTTTAATTCCCTTGAGTGTCGAAATATGCGTTTTATGCGGCATAAACGGTCGCATCTTGTTTTTACGTTAACTTAGAAGTTTGATTTTTCACAGCTATAAAGAACTCTAGTCCTGAGTATACGGTTTTAATTTCACCTCGATACATCCAGTCCTCCACGCGTTCCCGAGATAAAGGGTCTTGACAGTCAGACAGACGGACAACAAAGTGATCCTATAAAGGTTCCGTTTTTGTTCCTTTTGCGGTACGGAACCCTAAAAATCATGTTTTGTTCTCTTGACCTGCCTTTCGTTATGTTATCTACCTAACTTCTTAAACAAAGAAACAAAATATGTAGGTATATGTTACCTACTTTACTTTAAGTTTCACCGTACAACTTGTTATGAGAGCATGTCACGTACTTACGTCAAAAAAACCTTTCCCTTATTCATAAAATAGTAACAAAATAAATAATTGAAATCTTAACAAAAGAAACTCGTACAATGTTAAATGTTTATATTTCACTGGCAACATTCTTGTCAGTCACAGAATATAATTCTAGCTAAATGCAGCCTGTGGGGCTACCGCGTAAGTGTCGTCGACTTCGCCGTCGGCTTCATTTGACAGATGGATGTAATACATTGCTACTTTTCTTTGGTAGGTTTTTTATTTGTGCCAAAAAGAAGTAGCAATGTATCTCATCCATCTGTCAAATGAAGCCGACGGCGAAGTCGACGACACTTGCGCGGTAGGGCCCCTGATGTCTTTACAAATTCATTGCGATGCATGAGACATGCATTCGTAATCCCGCTAGCTCATGCATAAGTTTACCACAATTTAACCATAAATAATGTGTAATTGTATTTTCCGATTCACTCAGACTTGATAATTACTTAAATGGCAAGTAGCTATATTAATAATAATAATCTTGTATTGAAGTCTGTTAGCTTATCCTTCAATCCATATGTACACACGACGGCACCTCAGACTATACATGTTGACCTTGAGACTGCCTTTATGCCCTACGTAATATGAAATGAAATAAAACGAAAAATTCTTTTTTCAAATAAACTTAGATATTAAGTGCTTTTGAATTGTCTATATTTTCCTACCACCCATTCGAGACTTTTTTAGCTGACAAGAAGACTGATGACAATGAAAGTAAAATGAAACACATTTTTAAAAATTAGCGAAACGGGACCATCTGACACAAGTGTTTTTAAATACTTAATATGAAGGTTCTAACCACTTGTATTATTATATTAAGGGCCTGTTTCACAATCAAAAAGTAAGTTCTGAGTAGTTTCATTGACAGAAGATTTGACAGTTTTGATACGAAAAATATGTCAAATCACCTATCAAGTAAGCTACTCAGAACTTACTTTTTTATTGTGAAACAGGCATTAAGACGTTATATTGAAAAAATAATTTATTCATTATTATTAGTTTAGTTTTTCATACTAAATTGATAAGAATCGCTAACCTTTTGATAAGTATGAGCTAATACTATTATTTATTCTGAACGTAATAAAAAAAATATTAAAAAAACATAAAAGTTATAGGTACTTCTAAAAGTAAGTACTTACCTACAGCTTGGCCAGAAAGAGAAGAAATTAAATAAAATTGAACTAAAATTTGTCAGTACAAAATATAGTCAGTGTTACCAAGTTATTCATGATTTTGACGTGTTTGCATAGAAAGTGGCGCCCTCATTTTTTGCCAACTCTTATGGTCAAGCTGTATATTTAAAATTTTGTTCATATAATAAGGGCCTGTTTCATTATCAAAAAGTAAGTTCTGAGTAGCTTACTTGACAGATGATTTGACAGTTGTGATATAAAAAATAAGACGTCAACCCATTTGTCAAGTAAGCTACTCAGAATTTACCTACTTTTTGATTGTGAAACAGGCTTTAAATCAATTTTGTACCGCTGTCTGCGTTAAAGATCTTGTGTGAATACAGTATCTACTAGTAGATATAAAAAAATCTAAAACCACGATGTTCGCATCTTTATGTTCATAAACGACCACCCCACTAGCTAATCCTAAACCTGAATACTTGGTCTCAATAACAGCGGTATTTATAGTAGGTACGAACGATAAATGCTAAGAAACTAGTTTTCACGCGTACAGAAAATAGAACTAGTCATGGGTTCAATAACCTAACCAGTTCACTTAGTGAGTTAGGTACTAGGTGTAGATAATTATAACATACCTACCTACTTAATTAAATAATATCTGGTATACCTATGCGAAAGTATCACAATTATCTCATCTACATCAACTTTTTCCACTTTCTAAAGAATTATTGTATGACCATTGTACTAGCACAATTTTATAATTAAACTGGCCCGTTGTTGTTAATATACTTATTTTACCAGTTAGGGTTGCCACCTTTTTTTGTACTAATAAAGTACCTGCCTACATTGGTTGCTAAAGGGAGGAAAAAAGTACCTACATTGTGTGGAAATAAAGTATTAGGTTACATTTATTTTTACCTTTAAACATACTTTTTAGTACTTTTGGCAATTTATCCTAGAGAAATAACAAGCCATGTGAAATAAAGTATATACTTTATTATAAAGTACGGGTGGCAACCCTATTACCAGTACCTACTGATATAAAGTTAAATCGCAAGCAATTTATGTGAAAAGCAATCGTAATGGTATCACACATCACACTTTCAAACTTCTCCTATAAAAGAAATATGAGCAAATATCTTTTACCAAGGTTTTAACGTTTTGCCTGAAGCAAAATTATAGGCGTCAACCACCGATCAATGATCGAAAGCGTCAACATTCACAATTACAAGAATAATGAGATCAATCAGTCGTCATGTCGATCGTTATATGGGACTAAGATATAAATAGGACAGATGAAAGCAAAATACTATCAGATTTATGAATGCTGAGACTGAGATGGATTCGTGGAATGACGCGAATAAATAAAATTAGAAATAAGTAGTGAAAACAGAGGCGAGTCGCGCAATCATATATATAGGCTCTTATATACCTCAAGTGGCGCCCTCATTTTAATTAAATTTTTGCTCGCTAAGTACATAATGTATCGAAAATTCACATGTACAGATTGAAGCTAAGGTTCAATAGTTTATTTACAAACAGTAACCTCAGTAAAATATAGTTCGTTGTAGTAGTAGTTCGCAAAAGTGCAAAAAGTGGCCACTTTTAGCACTTTTTCGATACATTATGTACTTAGCGAGCAATAAATTTAATTAAAATGAGGGCGCCACTTGAGGTATATAGGGGCCTTAAATGGCTATACTGCTACGCGCAGCAAACCAAGCAGTGATCCCAAGATATTTTTTTTTAATAATTGAAAATTAAACAGCTTGATATAAATAAGGGCAAGGAGATGGTGATCATGGGGTTAGCGATCTATAAAAAAATGTGAATACGACAGGCGAATATAAGTCCTCCACACTAATTTTGTTTGCACGCCGCGCCGGTATTCGGTTCGTTGAATGTGTGGACGAGAACTAGGTGTCTCTGAACAAGTTTTTTTTTAATTTATTCTCATATCCATCCAACTTAATTGATATCAAAGCCTCTATACAGATAAAAATAAGACTATTAATGGACGATCACCTTATCTGTGTAGGTTAACAACCTGTTACGTCATTCATATTCAAGGCTTCACAGCCTTTAGTAAAGACTAAAGACTGATTTTATTATAGAAACACCTAGTGTACACACGACGGCACCTCAGACTATACATGTTGACCTTGAGACCGCCTTTATGCCCTACGTAATAAAAGCTGTTTTCGCAGTTTAACTGTATAACCTGACGTGCTGTCGTGTGTACATAGATATTGCTAGGTGTGAAAATTAATTTTGGAAGTTACCTAGTTTAATTACCTACTGTGAGACGCGATAAATATGTATTTTAAGTTTTTTATTTCTTTTTGATTAATATTTTAATATTAATATTTGTATGTACAAAATATGACATAATTGAGATGGGTAGATTATTGTTTTCTTGTAGCTCTGATCTAACAAAATTTATGAGCTACAAAATTTGTTTACCACCCAAAAATAAATGTTGGGAACCCTACCAACCCTTTCATAGCAAAATGCATGGTGTTCATTTTAACTTTTGAGCTATTTGTGATCCTTATTGGTTTTACCCAGTTATCAACTTCCAACTACTACCAAGATCAGTATCTGGTAGATTCCTACCCACACTGCATCTACCATTTTACAGTTATGCGACTAATCAAAAGCAATTATACAAATAAGTGGAACGGAACACTTGTGGCCTCACCTTATTAGGTAATTAATAAATTAGCACCTAATACTTCAACTATAAATGACGAAAGCAAAAAAGTAGGACTGCACATGAATACATCTAAAACTAAATAATGACAAACAGGCACCAAAAACAACCGTTTCCTTGCAGAAGGGTAAAAACAAATATGTTTAAATAAAGGGGAACCAAATACAATATGTGGAACGTTATATCTACCTTTTGGCCTATGCCTATGCAGTAATGATGAAGAAGTGGAAAGTCGAAACAGAAACTCTTGGAATTTTTGGTCGCATAAAGAAAGACTAAAGAGGAGTTACAGCACCAGAATGAAAAAAACTGTCATGGATACCTGTGTATTGCCATGCCTTACATATACATACCAGACATGGCTGTACATGTCCAGTACACAAATAGAGTAAGAAATAAAGTGCAATGTTGCCAGCAGCAACGAAACATAAATAAATATTTGACAATATTACATACATTGCTCCGATTCCAAAGTAAGTAGATGAAGCACTTGTGTTGTGGAAATTAGAGACAACGGTGGTATCACAAACACCCAGACTTGAGCCAATATGGAAAAGTTTGTTTTCTAAATTGATCCAACCGGGGATCGAACCTGGGACCTCAGAGATAGCGACACCTTGAAAACCGGTGTACAAAGCCACTCGACCACGAAGGTCATCATTCTGAGACCCTACCCTATGAATAAATTTTATATACTCAATTTCTACAGACATAACTGATGTGATTTGTTGTTTGTTAGTGAATTGCATTATAAACATTTTTGAAGTAAGCGTGTCTGTTCTCTTTCTTTACTTGTGCACAGACGGGATCCCCTATCCATTTGATTACTGACAGGTGTCTGTTTAGTGGACAGTGTTCTGTCAATATAGTGTGTGTGAGTAGTGTGCTTACACTTTTGGTCTTATCGTCACTTCACATCGAGTGAGGTGATGGCCAAGCACCATCCTGTTGTGGACACTTGTGGATAAATAAAATCATGAACGCAATCATTTGTTTGACAATATAGCAGATAAGTCATTATCAAAATTCACAATACATTTTTATTACATTTTTCACACATTGCAAGCAGAGGGTAGTACCACAATCTCATAATAAAAATTGTAAATGTTTTTTTAACAACCGGCAACCAAAAACAACAGTGTTATTTTCTAATTACGTTTAGATTTAAATCTGCAAGGTGGTGGTGGCCTTGCTTCAGATATTAAATGAAAGAAAGAAATGGGAAAACAAAAAGGTGGAACTGCATTTGACATTTATAGTTGTCTCAATATATTATCAATTTCGCCAACGATAACGTTGAAACAATAGCGTACGAAATCCTGGTATTCTCAAACAGATAGAGGTCATCAAAAGGAAATTTATTTATGTTTTATGATATGAAACAAACAATCATAACTAGGGCATGTAAGCATTAAGAAAACGGAAAAAAACTGTGTCATAGTAAGCATATTGCTGAACTATTTATAGCATAACTCCAAAAATTTTTAAAGAACAAAGAAAAGTCACATTTTCTATAATTTTCAAGGTTGATAAGATGTTCCGAGCTACATTAAATTGTATCAATCGTGAAATGTCACAAAATTCGATGCGTAATTACAAACAAAGTTACCTCGATTTAGAAGTCCCTAGCTGGCGCTGGATGTTGGTGCCCAAAGTGATATCTTGAAATCCACTTAAATTGTTCACTTCACAACAGTAAATCAAGATAGGGAATTATTTCCATATCACTATAAAAATGCAAGACAATCGAAACAGAAACAGACAGACAGGACGACGCACGCAACGCAAACGCAAGACAAGCGAAGCGACCGCGAACAAAACAAGGGAGAGAGAAAGAGATAGAGAATAAAACATAGACAATAAATAAGACCAAAGATAATAATCAGCTGTTATTTTGTTCCATAGAGAAAGGTAAAATAAAAAAATCTCAATACATAGTGTAAATTATTCTTCTGAGAGTGTAATGGTCATCACTCATGTACACTCTCGTCCGAGTCCCTCACCCATCCATCCGTCCTATTATAAGCGCTCGCTAGTCGCTAGAGCGACTTTGTACTGTAGTCTGTCGAAAAAGTCTAGTCGTAAACTAGTGGATCTGTAGAGCTGTAAACCTCGCTTTGTGAGTTGTTTCACATTTTTCGAAAAAGCTGAAAAATTTACGTGCTTGACAAGCCATGCTTGACCGTTTAGTGAGGTCTTAAAATTAAATTTAGTTTAGTCTTGCATTGCAGTCCGCCGCTGGATTGTGAATGATGTTCGTCATTTCGTATGTGGGCGAATCTACGTTGTTTCTTACTTCCTGCGTGATTGTCGTTTACTCGAAAATCTATAAAAATCCAATGCATCGCAATAAATAAGTTAAGAATATGCAAATTAATATATTTTATTATCGTACTCTAGCGATGGCAAATTCCGTTGTGATGCATTGGATTTTTAAAGATTTTCGAGTAAACGACAATAACGCAGGAAAAAAGAAACAACAAAACAACGTAGATTCATCCATATGCCTTACTCCTTGGGGGTGTAGCCAAAGTAACATTTGCAAATCTTCATTATCGCTTAGCTTTTGAAACATATATGGCATTGACAAAAGGTTTCGTTATCAATCGAAAAGTAAATGTGACATTGGCTTCGGGATCGAGCTATAAAATCCTCAGATAAAATTCTTCAGTGACAGATAAACAATTTCTAATCTGTCACTGTCACAATTGACGAAAATATTTTTTTCAGTTTCTATCAGGGGCTCTATCGGCTAAAAACATTGAACTTCATGTTAACTGTGTTTTGACAGATGTATATGATACATTGCTACTTTGTTTTGGCACAAATAAAAACTTACCAAAGAAAAGTAGCAATGTATTACATATATCTGTCAAAACACAGTTAATATGAACTTCAATGTTTTTAGCTGATACCGCCGCAGCTATGTTCTTTCCTTCAGTCAGTCCGTCCGTCATCCATCATTGGATCCAGTGTTGCCAGACCCACGGATTTTTCCGTAGATCTACGGTCTTTAGGTCTTGTCTACGGACATACTGAGGAATTGTCTTTCGTCTATCTGCGGCGGTATCGGCTAAAAACATTGAAGTTTATGTTAACTGTGTTTTACAGATATATGTGATACATTGCTACTTTTCTTTGGTAAGTTTTTATTTGTGCCAAAACAAAGTAGCAATGTATCATATACATCTTTCAAAACACAGTTACCGCCGCCGTTCTCAAGTTTTTTTGTTATTTTGTCTGTATTACCTGCCTGTGATATCATACGTCCAAAGACTAGTTTGACTAAAGTAAAATGGGGCGAACTATTCGTTGGTTTGGTTGTCTGTCGGCGACACAGTGACAATGATCAATAAAAATTAAGAAAAGATCGAATTTTTTATTGCTTCTTCTTATTCCAACTGCTTTTTTTAGTTTACGATTTTTTTACTGGCACAAGAAGTTAGGATTAAGGCCAGTCCATTCTTAATTTTTAGATTTTAGCATTCACAATGCTAGTTTTATATAATATTAGTCCATCCCTATAAATAGTCAGTTTTGGTTTTAAAAAATATGTCCGTAGATCTACGGACTTTTGTAGAGGCTATCTACGGATTTCTACGGACTTTATAATTTGTGGATTTTTGAGCGCTCTACGGACATTTAAAAATTGGATCTGGTAATACTGATTGGATCCGTCATATATCATATATTAATCTGTGGTGTGGTCGTTGTCGTTGAGTTTGACTTTAAGAAAAGGAAAATTATCTTTATTTCTATGACCTATTAAATCGAAAAATAGATAGTGTGAAAGTTATATTTAAAATTGAGGAAGATCCAAGTAATTTATTAAAATATTTATAATATCCCGTAATCAGTTCTGTGTGTATACTTTAATTTGTGTACCGTTGCGTTGATAGTTTTGTCGGGTGGACAACAATAACCTTTCGTCATTGTGGTTCGGGGTTAATTACGTGAAACTATTTTACGAAAAAAAACATAAAAGCTACAATCGTGAGCGGTATGGCAAAGGAGGAAGACGATGATAGTTTGCCTGATAAAGATGCGGCGAAAGAGTTTTATGCAAAGTACGAGCCGAAGGAGATAATAGGCAGGTATGGTATTAAGTAGTTTGCTAATTTTGCTATATCTCCATCACTAGATACCATCGTGATTTCCTGTGTTGCGCTGGTGCCAATTTTAAATGAAGACAGAATCATTAGTTGTACTCGAGTATATATTGTGTTGTAAGTCTTCAATGACCTTGAGAATGAAATTGTCGCCTAGTTAATTGCTGGTTTTTAAAGTTTACAAGTCCATAAAGATATCAGTAATTAGGTACATTACCCTTGTTTTTTCATTTCAATACCATAATAAAACTAATCATGACGCGTTCGAAAATTGGAGATGGACGTAACATAAGGCTGCCAACTTTCCTAAAACAAAATAAGGGACAGACCTAAAAATCCAAAAGGTTTTTCTTGGCCATCTAGGCCAGAAAAACCAATAATCGCCACCTTGCCTTGTATTCTTTTAACTCGTTTGGTAAGTGAGATTTGGGTGCAATTAGCTGATTTTACTGTGGCTATTGCTGTCTATGTGCGCATGTTTTCAATTTGGGCAATGGAATAATAAACAACATTGAATTTGAGACAATTTTGATGTTTGTAGGATGCTTCCGATAAAGGGGAACAATAAGGACAATGCAGGACTGTCCCCTCCAATGTGGGACAGTTGGCAGCCTTAATGTAACATCTCTGTAAACTTACATTTTTAATTAAACACGCATATTTTTTAAAAATTTCCAGACAGATGTTGTTATTGTTTGGGACATACAACTTTATCATGATACCTGCTATCTAATCTTGAGTACCTATGTCATTAACAATCTATTGTGCTCTATTTGATTTTATTACATAGGAAGTAAATTACCTAAATAAATACATCACTAAGAATGTATAAAATGATGATTAGGTACTCCTTATGTGAAAATTATTATATACTTTAATGACTTACAGCAGACCTTGGACCACAGCCCCAAAAGGATCTGAATTGTCAAATTCTCACTCTAAAATTAAACTTAATTACATATTAAATATGTATAATATTTGTGTTAAATGAAAAATGCTTTAACCTTCCTGAACATACTATTAATTGAAATAAAACACTTAGGCAGGATTCATATTTTGTTTAAGTTCAAAGATTTCATCTGATACGGACACCCACCCTGCAAGCTGATATAAAACTATCTTTTAATGAGGTCAGGATGGGCTATTTAGTTGGGCCTTTCCCAATTAACTTTCTAGACTTATTCCGAAACTAGCACCAGATAAAATCTGTAAACCATTTACCAGGCGCTGAATTTCTCAAGGTTATTTTTAGTATATTCGAATCCTGAAAACTGTTTGTTCAGAATCAGTAATAGAATCGATTGCAATATTTTTTATATCATGTTATATTTTGACTAATTTAATATAATTTAAATCATATTTACAAAACCATAATTAACACACACCCTACTAAAATGTCTTGCGCATGCAACACAATAAGCTTGTAACTTTGTGCGTTTTTAAGGTATGATTATCATGTTTTTATACTGATTCTGAAAATGAAAATATGTGACCCGTATTTCGGCTTTCTTATACATATACAAAAAATTATTATTATTATTATTAAGCTTATATACATATATATGTTCCAAAGCATGTTTGTGGTTTACAATAGTATTTATTTATTCTCTGTGATATGGATCCCTTTCTTGGGTGTAAGCCTCTATCAGCATCCATTCTTTTCTATTTTTAGCCGACTGTAACCAGTCTTTCCCTACTACCCGCTTTATGTTGTCAGACCAGCATTGTTTGGGTCAACCAACATTTCTTTTTCCCCCTGGTCCCTTCCATACTGTGGATTTAAAAGTCCATCTGTAGTTTTTTGTCCATGGACAGATTGACAAAAAATAATGTTGTATATTAATCAAAAAAGTGCTTTTAGTTTGGCTGTTATAATTTTCTTAAAAAAACGTGCTTAATGCTGTTCTGGTGCAGTAAACAATGTTATTAAGTTATTAACTTTTATAGTTACTAGCGGAACTGAATATCCTCAATTAAAAAAATATGCAGTCATTAAATATTGTATTTCAGTGTACCTACTGTAAAATGTTTTCTAAATTCCTATTTCATAATGGAGATAGTTACTTTACAGCTTAAATTAAATTACTTTACATCTTAATTCTCAGCTTTAATTTTTTCTTGCACATATTTAACCCATCAAGGCCTGGTAAATGAGACACAATAGATATTCCTTTGTTGTCCGGCCACATTCACAGCTCAGGCATTAATGAATTAAGCCTTTTCTCGAATCTCCTTTTGGGTGAAATGGTTCCGATTAGGGAGATTGATCACCCCTGGCGTCCCCCTTTCCAAATAATAAGATATTACTCATCTTAAATTGTATCTTAAAATGTTTATAAATTAATGCTTTTCTTTAACGCGTCAACCTACTAGTATACTCGTAGTATTTTTTATTTGCCCCACAAATTACTATATGGCAGCCAACATGTTAATTTTCTTCAGAGGCATCAGTTCCACAGTCAGAAGATGTGTGGAGAAGGAAACCGGAAAAGAGTATGCTGCCAAGATCATCGACCTCAGTCAGGAGTCACAAGATGGTGTCGACACTCACATGATGCGCGACGCGACTCGCCAAGAGATCCACATTCTAAGGATGGTGGCTGGTCACCCTTATATTAGTGAGTGAGTTGTTATTCCGGGTTTTGAGAGGTAATCAAATAATTGGAATTAGAAACGATTCTTTGTTAGTCTGAGTGAAGACATTATTGTTATAAGCTTTTCATGGTTTTTCTGAGTACATACTCTTGCAAATCAGGTTCACTTTATGTGAATAGCAACCTGACATGACAGCAGCAATTTGACTAGCTTTGACAATGAAAGTGCAATGAGCATGTCAACTTTTGAAGAAGAACTGTAAATGTTGCATAATGACCAGCTTTAGATATTTCCAAAGTGAAATACTCCACTACAGTGGCTCCCAATTCGTTTTTTCTTCGTACCCCTCCAAGAAAGACCTCAAACTCACGTAAACCTTATTGCAGGAATGATGAATAAAAAAATAAATTAGATGTATGAAATACTGTACATGAGATTGCTGCGCGTACCCCTTGATGCAACCTCGCGTATCCCTTGATGCAACCTCGCGTATCCCTTGATGCAACCTCGCGTATCCCTTGATGCAACCTCGCGTATCCCTTGATGCAACCTCGCGTATCCCTTGATGCAACCTCGCGTATCCATTGATTCAACCTCGCGTATCCCTTGATGCAACCTCGCGAATGCCTTTGGGCGTACGCGTAACACTAATTGGGAAACACTGCTCCACTACAATGTAACAGCTAACAAAACTCTATTTTTACTTTTGAATTAAAAATATCTACAATATGTTTTGTTCCAGTTGAACTGCAAGATGTGTTTGAATCCGAAACATTCATATTCTTGGTGTTTGAGTTGTGCAAAAATGGAGAATTGTTCGACTACCTCACCTCTGTCGTCACACTCTCCGAGAAGAAAACTAGATATATCATGAGGTAACCATACATTCTTTTTTTTAAATCCTCGAAAATTTTTTTTTTAAGTGCTTGGCCTGATGTATGATTTTTTTTTAAATACATCATCACATACATTGCTCCGATTCCAAAGTAAGTAGCTAAAGCACTTGTGTTATGGAAATCAGAGACAACGGTGGTATCACAAACACCCAGACCTGACCAATAAAGAAAAGTTCGTTTTTTTAAATTGACCCAACCGGGGATCGAACCCGGAACCTCAGAGATAGCGACACCTTGAAAACCGGTGTACAAAGCCACTCGACCACGGAGATCGTCGGAGATTGACCTGATGTAAAGATGATGATTGATGATGATGAGAACTGTGATCGGTTCGTTTGTTTTACGTATTACGTGTGATTGGTAGTTGATTTGTGAGTACTTTAAGACCTCATTGTAATGTTGGTGAATATGGATGTTAAAATCTCAGCTTTATCAACAAGTACATACTGCAAACGATAAAAAAAAATCTTTACTTTAGAGTCAATTGCAATGTGTTAAATATAATTTTACCACGAAAATAATCGTTAATTAATTCTAAGGCAATTAAACTCAATTAATCACTCACAATCGAAGGAAATTAAGAAAAAACCATCTAAATCGAAAACCATAGTGTAGTTATTAGTGGTAAAATAAACGAGTTGTTAATCAGTAATAGTAATTAATTCCAATGGCCATATAATCACTTAAGGGGCTGACATGAGCCAACTAGCGCCGCCAGTCGATTTTATTTTATTTATTCTAAATAAGCCCAATTTCTTAACAAAGGAATCAGTCAAAAGTTTTGTTAATAACGTCTAATATTTATTGAATAACTTTACACAGTTTGAAAAGGCATTCAAACAGTTTAAAACGCGATTTTGTTTAAAGTGGCTACTGTTGGTACAAACCCGTTTTTAAACTATTGCACGCATTTTGTAATGTTTTAACGTTATTCAATAAACATTAGACGTCATTCAAAAGACTGTAGGCACACAGTAATAAGATTCCTTACATGTATATGTGTGCATGCAGCAATGTCAGATCATCTTATGTAGTAACCGATGTCTGTCTGTGCATTTAAATTTAAATAAAAAAACAGTTATCGTTGCGCGCCGGTCTTGGCCGCTCGTCACCCAAATCCCTTGTTTTATTTTCTGAACCTTCTGAACTTTATATTCGTTTGGTAGCTATAGGACACATATATTTAGCCCAACCAACATTGGTGACCCCGACGTGATGTGATGTATGTAGATTTAATTAAAATAGGTATATAGTTATGTAACATTCTTTTGGGTAGACGAGTACTAATTAACATTAAAAATACTTACCTGATATCATGATTGTTGTTACAATTACCTATTATCATTAAAACAAAATATCTAAAATTTAAGGTATAACTTCATCTGAGTCCTACAGTACTTACCTACTAATTCTAGTTATCAGCATTACTTACGTTTCACTTTGTAAACATTGGCGTGATTGTTTTATTACTTATTATTGTATTCATATTAACTTGTGTATTTTTGTTTTGATTTTTTTTTCTCTTCCTTTTAAGAGGGGGGCTGCTGTAGGCACACAGTAATAAGATTCCTTACATGTATATGTGTGCATGCAGCAATGTCAGATCATCTTATGTAGTAACCGATGTCTGTCTGTGCATTTAAATTTAAATAAAAAAACAGTTATCGTTGCGCGCCGGTCTTGGCCGCTCGTCACCCAAATCCCTTGTTTTATTTTCTGAACCTTCTGAACTTTATATTCGTTTGGTAGCTATAGGACACATATATTTAGCCCAACCAACAAGACCTTGACTAATTCCTTTTTTAAGAAATTGGGCTTATTTAGAATAAATAAAATAAAATCGACTGGCGGCGCTAGTTGGCTCATCCCCTTAAGTCCCTGAAGTACGGGAAAGCGAATATACTGCTCAAAAGAAATTAGGGGCCACCATATAATTTTCCATACAAACGAGCTAAGTTCTCAATATATATTTCTCTGATAAATTCAAATTGATTTTATTTGAATTTGCTTTTGTTTGAAAGCTGTAATAGTCAAATTGCTAACTTTACTATCGAATTTACTGTATAATTTCTCTATGTCGTGTTAGTAAAATAAAAGGAAATTGGAGTTTCATTCAAAAATACGCGAAATTTAACTTTCAGTTCTAACTGGCACACGGCGAATAGGAGAAATGACACAGTAAAGTCGGCAAGTTGACTTTTACAGGTTTCGAACAATATCAAATTTAAAAAAAAAACAGAGTGAATTTATCAGAAAAATACCTTTCTGAACTTCGCTCTTTTGTATGGAAAATCATATGGTGGCCCCTATTTTCTTTTGAGCAGTATGTATATTAAGTTTTCTTAAATTAATTGTGTATTTTTTAAACAGAATTGACAATTTTACGTAGACAAGTAATTACTCGTCTACAGATACGAGGTTAGGCTCCCTGTGTTGTTGGAAAATCTGGTTCCGATCAATGCCCTAACAAACTTTTACGGGCATTAAAATTACTATAATTTCATGATAATTAGGGCCTTTATTTTTAACCGACTTCAAAAAAAGGAGGAGGTTATCAAGTCGACGGTATTTTTTTTTAATGTATGTTTTTGTTGTATTGACTACGTGACGCGATCATAGCACTTATTTCGCATAATATATCATCAAATGTTATATTTGCATTTGTAGATACACACCCACTTACATTAGTTTGTTAGACCGTCGTCCATGTACCACGAGGCGCCTACAAAATCAAATAGGGAATAATACTAGGCAATACATTTGTATTGGTTTTTCTGTTATCGCTATTGAGATATGAAAGAAAGTAGTGAGTTGCGACGCATAATATCGTGGTTAGGGAATATTATTGTATTCGGCTTTTCTGTTATCGCATTTTTTAAACTCGACAGTAATGAGTTTCGACGCGTGGTAAGGGTTACATAGTGATAACCGGGATTCGCATAAATTCTAAATACGTAGTTCTGACAACTCAGTTGTTTGAGAGCTCTTGTGTTGTCCTGCGCTCCTGGTATCTCGCGTTCAGTGTTTTCTATATTAGAGAAAATAGTTCTTGAAAATATAAAAAAAAAACCTTATTCTAACAAAATGGCTTTGTGTGTGTATCTTAAAGAAAAACTACATGCATCGGAGAAGAAAACAACTATGGAGTGTGTTGATTTTATTTTGCACAAAGTAGTTTTAGATAGTTTACTCAACTGTTGTATAAGGTGAATAAATGTTTGCTATTTATGCCATACGAATAAAAAATAAAGTAGTTAGAAGTTGAAAAATGTTACTTTGGCTGTAGTAATCAAAATAACAGACTTTAATGTGTTTATTTATTATTTTGATTTAAATATTAGTCAGAAACTTGAAAACTAACTATCTTTGTTCTCAGACTGTATTACAATTTATCATATTAAAATAACATTTGAGTGGTAAACAATATCCTTACTAATATTATAAATGCGAAAGTCCGTTTGTTTGTTACACCTTCACGTCTTAACTACTGAACTGATCATCATAAAATTTTGCATACTCGTTGTCAAGGGTACAGAGAAAGACATAGGGTACCTTTCATCCCGAAAAAAAAATAATTGTTCCCGAGGGATAGCAAAAAAACTTTCCACGCAGACGAAGTCGCGGGCGGCCGCTAGTCTAAAATAAAAAACAATATTTATCTGGAAGTTAATAGAAAGGATTAACTATGAAAATATTTCGGATAGTGTTTAACCTTTTTTGGCCTTGAAATAAACTTTATTATTATTATTATTATTAACAAAAGTCTTTTCCAACAAAAGTTGAAAAGGTGTGAACAGTGAACTTCCACGTTTGATTAAGACTTTAACCCTTCAACGCCCAGAAAATGAGACACAATATATATTCCATTGTTATCCGGCCGCAATACCGCATGCGTCCGCTCGGGCGTTGATGAATTAAATAAAAGTTGGTAAAACTAAAAAGCTATGCAGTGTAGTACTAAAAGTAATTTTATTAAAATGTAAATAAGGGAGCTATGGCTATCAATGCGTCTCTTTCTCGCTGTAGAGTAAATAAAGATTGATTGACAACTTTAAGTGCTCATAATACCCCCCAGCTTGTCTCCCTGGTTTTAGGATTTTAAGTAGATAACACATTAAATTATTTCTTGTCCTCCAGGCAAGTACTAGAAGGAGTCCGGTTCGTGCACAGCAAGAGCATCGTCCACCGTGACCTGAAGCCGGAGAACATCCTACTGGATGACCAGCTCAACGTCAAGATCACTGACTTCGGCTTCGCCAAGGTGCTCAAAGAGGGCGAGAGGCTGTTTGGTGAGTTTATTTGCCCATTAAAAAAAAAGAGCTTAAAAAATAATATTTATTCAATTAAACTCACATCATAAACATTTTCGAAATGTTTTTTATTAATTTAAAGTTTAACATGTTGTATACTGATGTCCTTATAAATACTACGTATCGTATGTCAATCCTACTATAATAATACTATAAATAATTGCGAAAGTTTGTGTGTGTGTATTGTTTGTAACCTCTTCACGCCTAAACAGCTGTACGGATTTAGATGAAATTTTGTTGGTAGACAGATTAGCTACTTTTTATCCTGGTCAAAGGTTCCCTAGGTTTCAAGCGGGCGAAGTCGCGGGTGGCCGCTAGTGTTGCTCATAATGCCCTAACCTAACAATGACAGGTCATGCTTCAAGAAGCCTAGGTCACATGCAATCCTAGACAATAGTAACTATCTCGAGTTACTTCCAGTTGTTGCATTTGCAAACAAAAGCCTTTGTTATTATTTTTTTATTTTCATAAAAGTGCACTATTCTAATATTATAACTACGGCTTAGGGTCAAACTATACAAGGTGTTACAAAAATACCCCTAATGCCGAATATGGTATACAAGGTGTTGCAAAAATACCCCTAATGCCGAATATGGTATATAGGGACCATCAAACTGAACAACTTTTACTATGGGACCAACTCTGAAATCGCGAAAAAAAAAACAGCTGTTTCATACATTTTGATATTTTCGATTTTAATTTTTGTATGAAACAGCTGATTTTTTTTTCGCGATTTCAGAGTTGGTCCCATAGTAAAAGTTGTTCAGTTTGATGGCCCCTATCTACCATATTCGGCATTAGGGGTACTTTTGTAACACCTTGTATAGGGACCATCAAACTGATCAACTTTTACTATGAGACCAACTCTAAAATCGCGAAAAAAAAAATCAGCTGTTTCATACAAAAATTAAAATCGAAAATATCAAAATGTATGAAACAGCTGATTTTTTTTTCGCGATTTCAGAGTTGGCCCCATAGTAAAAGTTGTTCAGTTTGATGGTCCCTATCTACCATATTCGGCATTAGGGGTACTTTTGTAACACCTTGTATTATGTTGAACTACCCAACTATAATATAGAAGAAGCAAAACGGTGCGTCGTAGAGTAAAATTTTGATGATTGGTAGGGTCCCAGGGAGTTGGTCTATCCCTCTTCCAACGAGTGATATATCACTAGAAAGGCCTTTTTAGACAAATATTTGCTGCTAACATCTTTAATATCTGTTGTTAGTATTAATGGGTATATATAAAACGATATCGGATTTTTTATTTTATAAGATTTTAATTGGTAGAAAAACACATTTCTCTGCGACGCATCGTTTCGGAGATATCAGCGAAATACCCAAAAGTGAAACCTTTAAGCAGCGCCATCTATCCTCAAACTAAGCAAAGCTTGTAATATGTGTGCTAGACAACTAATATACTACTTATATATTTTTTAAATATATACCCAGACACGTCACAGAAATTAGCCCGGCGCTGGGAATCGAACCCGGGACCTCGTGCGTGGTACACCACTACACCACTCAAGTGGTCAAAAATAGATTATTTTCGGAAGGCACGCTAACGGGTTAGCGGCTAAATTCACAGTCGTTAACACTCACCAATACGCATTAGGCCCGCGTGGATTCTGGCCCATCCTGCTTGTGAAAATGACTAGTGCCTGAGTGGCTTGTACACCGGGTTCCATCCTCTGGGATACGGGTCAGGGGCCGTACCGGCTAACAAATCGAACTTCGGATAGTTTGCCGGGCTTCAAATTGAAACAGATAAATCGAGTTTGGCCCGATTCGAAATGGCGAACCCCAATTCATGATGTCACACGAACATCGATATCTTCTAAATAACTTCGGCGAATAGTACAATACGAAACTCTTTACTTCGATTAATCTGTTTTAAGTTGAAGCTCGGCAGATCCGCCGAAGTTCGAAAAGTTAGCCGGTAGGGCCCCAGGTTGACACAGCAGGGGAACTTGCGACCGTACTTGGGCATAAAAAAAAATATACTTTTATTAAATATAATTGACTCAAATACCCAGAGTTTGGGGTAGTACCGTTGTCTCTGATTTCCATAATCGTGTTTTAGCTACTTCGGAATTGGGTCAATGTGTGTGATTTTGTGATGTTGTTCAAAATGCTATGCTCCGACAGTGGGGTCGTTAAAAAATTGTCTGATTTGAGGAAAACGCTCGCCCCCAGAACTGTGCGGCACACCCGGCTACCTCGCGCCGGAGACGCTGAAGGCGAACATGTTTGACGACGCTCCGGGCTACGGGATGGAGGTGGACATGTAAGTACGATGCCATAGAATATAATATAATATAAAATAAAGAAAAGAATATACAACGTGTTACAAAAATACCCCTAATTCCGAATATAGTAGATAGGGACCATCAAACTGAACAACTTTTACTATGGGACCAACTTTGAAATCGCGAAAAAAAATCAGCTGTTTCATACAAAAATTAAAATCGAAAATATCAAAATGTATGAAACAGCTGATTTTTTTTTCGCGATTTTAGAATTGGTCCCATAGTAAAAGTTGATCAGTTTTATGGTCCCTTTATACCATATTCGGCATTAGGGGTATTTTTGTAACATGTTGTATAATAACGGTGTTCTTCCATAGGTTCCATGACTTAGCCACGCGAAGCGGTAAACTGACGAGATAATTCTCTCTACATCGCTCGCACATCTTTCTTATCGCACAGCGGATAGTTAATAATTCGCGGCATCACACGATATATAAGGATTTGGTCGCTTCGCGTAGCCAGGACGTACTACGCGTTCATTTCGTGATTGCCGTCGTGGACCGTTATGACGTCACATATAGCTAACGGTACTGTAGACAAAAAAAAATAATGATGTTTTTCATCTGATATACAACGTGTTACAAAAATACCCCTAATGCCGAATATGGTGTATAGGGACCATCAAACTGATTAACTTTTACTATGGGACCAACTGAAATCGCGAAAAAAATCAGCTGTTTCATACAACAATTAAAATCGAAAATATCAAAATCCTTATGGATCAAACTCTTCTAAATAACAAACGGCCAAATACTCCAACGAATCTTAAAGTTAAGGCCACCTTAAATTCAAAAAAATTGTCAGATTTGACAGAAACTCTACGAAACTGACAGCTTCCTTAAAGTTAAGGAGACCCTAACCGAAGATTTTAGCTAAGAAGCCTTTGAGCATTCGGTCGTAAGGTGTCTTATAAAGGCAGACCCAAGAGAGATTAAAAATAGTAGTATAGCCCGTTCGATTCCCGGCTGGGACAAGCGACTTATCAAATCTTTGAATGCAGTTTTACTTAAAAATAGAAGAATGTTTCCTTTTAGTTAAATTTACCATCATCAATATTTAGGGTACTTTCCCTCCGACAACCGTATTTTTTTCCACCCCGCTTAAGGACTTGTACACACGACAGCACCTGCGAAAACAGCTTTTATTACGCAGGGCATAAAAGCGGTTTCAAGATCAACATGTATAGACTGAGGTGCCGCCGTGTGTTCAAAAAACTGTGATGCGACGCGATGCGAATTCGCAACGCAGAAAATTGCAATACGAATTGCTGCGTTGCGATTTCGTGCGGCAAGGCGTCCCCCTTCCACGTCATCGCAATCACACGTAACATCGCAGGAAAGCGCGATGCGAATCAATTCGCAAGTTCTTGCGACACGTCGCATCGCAGTTTTGTGTACCCACGACAGCACGTCAGGTTATACAATTAAACTGCGAAAACAGCTTTTATTACGTAGGACATAAAGGCGGTCTCAAGGTCAACATCTATAGTCTGAGGTGCCGTCGTCTGTACAAGCCCTAATAGCCCATTTAACTATTGGATAAAATGACAAATGGCGTATATTGTTTACCTATTTGAAAAGTTATTCAAACGGACTGTACACACCCATTTGTTTACTTGTTTGTACAATAAATTGAGAGATAAGTTGTTGAACGATATCAACTAATTTATTCACTTATGTCTAATAAGTTTTGGTTTTGATGATAATGTTTACATCCTGCACTTGTTTAGTTCGAAAGATATAATGCTTATATAAAATATGATAATTATGATATGCTCAAGCATCGCTGAAATATTACAATGTTGCGGTTGAAAACTGGTACCTATTTTTGAAAGATACGTTATTTTTTTTATTCTATAACTTAACTTAGGTAATAAGTAATGAAAGTTAACAGTTTTGGTCATAACATCTTCCAATTTAAGGACGTTGATGACGGCATTTTATACCTATAAACTTTAAAGTCCTTATTAAATTTTTTTTACACTACCTGCTCGTCAATGACATATTATGTGTCATGCAAACCTTACCTAAAGTAAGTCATTTTTCCCATGGGAATAATGTGATTTGAATTTGGAATGCAACTCATGTCGGTCGTGCTTGATTGAGGTTGGTTTCAAAAATGTTTAGGTGCAATGAGATTTTATTCTGAGTTAGGCTGCATGTTATGTTATGTACAAATTATAAAAAAAAGAAACATGAAAACTTTTTGCGAAATTCATTTTCACCTGCGCATTAAGAAGGATTTATTTTTGAATGTCGAACTGACCACTACAGAACAGACGACAAAAAAAATTACTTAAGTACCTACTTTCTTTATAACAGTCATTGGTTTCAATTGCCTCGCAGAAAGTATAAAAAGTAGAGTATGCATCGCGGGCTTAAATGTGTATTTGTCTTGGGCGATCTTGAACACCTCGTACTCAGGATTCTAGCCTTAACTCCCTCGCTCCGCTCGGGAGTTAACCATAGAATCCCTCGTACTCGGGGTTCAACATAGCGCCCGGGACATAATACACTACTTTAAGCCCTTATTGCATAATCTACTATTAAATGCCGTATTTCGTCAGTGCTCTTAACAATAATTATTATTGACTTTTTACTCGTTATAAGATAAGATACATCATCAATGACGCACGAAAGTCCGTTATGTATTTCTGGTAATCTGAACTCTGATATCAAGTGGACAAGGATGAGTCTCGTCTGACGGGGTTATCCGAAACAGAGAATGGCGCGTGCTGAGATAACGATTCTAAATAAACGTTTAATTTGCACGGCTAAATTAGTGTTGTCTCGCTTTGATATCAACGTTTAGGGATTCGTGTGTAAGGGATAGATTGATGTGCTCCCAAATAAAATTAAAACTGGAAAATAAAAATTTAAATTCTCTAACGGACAGTTCAATTTTAAATTCTCTTTTATAAAATATCATTAATGTTAATTTATTTAACTAAATTTCTATATATAAGCTTTGAATATGTTATTTGTAAAATGTTTTGTATTAACATTTATTTTTGTTTTTTTTTTTTCAGTTGGGCTTGTGGAGTCATCATGTTTACCCTGTAAGTACCTATGTGGTCATCCTTTACAATAATATTCTAAAATTAGGGTAAAGATAAATCATGGTTACATCGCGATCTTATAGTAAAAAAAATAATAATAATAAATATTTGACAACATCACATACATTGCTCCGATTCCAAAGTAAGTAGCTAAAGCACTTGTGTTATGAAAATCAGAGACAACGGTGGAACTACAAACACCTAGACCTGAGTCAATATAGAAAAGTTTATTTTTACATTGACCCATCCGGGGATCGAACCCGGGACCTCAAGAGATGGTGAAAACCGGTGTGCAAACCAGTCGACCACAGACATTGACAGACCATGTCGTCAAATACTAACGTAAATTTCCACATACTGGGACACAAATGATGATTACTTTTATGAACATTTTTGCTAGGTATTTTTAAACAATACTAAATAATATACTAGAAAAAAATACGACTCGCACCAGATCATATTCTCGGACGGGAATCGAACCCTTTGGATGTCCGGTCCAATGCTCTGACCTCATTTCTGTTGACCGGGTCGTATTTTTTCTAGTTAATTTTAGTATAGTATAAAATAGCATTGTGAATGCTAAAATCTCAAATTTAAAAAAACTTGGGTTTTCTTTTAATCGACCCATAAAATTGTTTAAGCATTATGAAATATAGAACAGACCAAAAATATGAGTCAAATATCTTATTAAGTATTTATATGTCTACAGTCAAGAAGCAGCCGATAAACGCTTATACAATACGCAATCATTTTCATTACATAACTGAGTCCAAGCTGTAACATAGTGATTACACACGACATAATTAAGTAGATTAAATAATAGCTATTTATAGTTGCCTGAACCAATCGTTAATGACTTCTAATGTATGTATCATATCGAAAAAACGGTTTTACGTCAGTATTTTTAATTGCAAATCGACAAAACAGAATTACGGCTCAAATATAACCATTAAGTAAAGTACCTACCTACTTTGATTCTAACAAAGTTAGCATAACTAAAAAGTTAGTAAAAGTCAAAGTAACATTATCAGAAGTCGGTTAAAATTTGTTTTTAAATGCAAGCCTACATACAGCTTGACCATAAAGAGTTGACAAAAATGAGGGCGCCACTTTCTATGCAAACACGTCAAAATCACGAATAACTTGGCAACACTGACTATAGTTTGTACTGAAAAATTTTAGTTCCATTTTATTTCATTTCTTCTCTTTCTGGAAAAGCTATATTATACAGTTTATATTTGCATTTGAGATTACCGTGAAAAAAGGTTATTTTTGTTTCTAATCAGCTTTTAAGTGATACTTAAAAATGCAAAAAAAAATCTAATTAATGAAAAGTTTAGTTGATAAATAAATAATAATAAATGCTTGGACATTTTCACTCTGCGCCATCTAGCCCCTAACTTAACTTAGCAAATATTGTAATATGGGTGCTAAACAACAGTGGCTCTACCACTCTCTTTCACTCGTATTGATTATGAGCAGTATACAAGGTGTTACAAAAGTACCCCTAATGCCGAATATGGTATATAGGGACCATCAAACTGAACAACTTTTACTATGGGACCAACTCTGAAATCGCGAAAAAAAATCAGCTGTTTCATACATTTTGATATTTTCGATTTTAATTTTTGTATGGAATAGCTAATTTTTTTTTCGCGATTTCAGAGTTGGTCCCATAGTAAAAGTTGTTCAGTTTGATGGTCCCTATCTACCATATTCGGCATTAGGGGTACTTTTGTAACACCTTGTATACGATAGTTTACGGTAGCGGCATCAACTTATGTTAGAGCTACTGATATACTAATTTATATACTTTTAAATATATACCTATTATATAAGTTAACACCCAGACCCGTCACAGAAATTAAAATGTATCATTTCAATTTCTGCCCGGCCGGGAATCGAACCCAGGACCTCCTGCGTGGTAGATCGGCATGTTGACCACTGCACCACTCAGGTCGTCTAGTTAGACAGAGACTTAGAATAATAACAACCTAGAACGATAGTTCCCTACAAAGCGCACTGTCAAAAGTGAGGCAAAAAATACTGAACCCATTATGGCTCACTTAAGTTTTCAGATTTTTATCATTCATACGTTACCTAATCGTACCTATAAGAACTAAATAGTTTCAATTTCCCTACCTTTAGGGGATTAGTTACTCTTTTATTAGATTTTAGTTACAATTAGGTAACGTACGAAGGATATAAATCTGAAAACTAAGCCATTTTGGCTCAGTATTTTTTTGCCTCAATTTACATACAAGGACACGGCTTCGGAGATATGATCAAACTTTCTTTAAAGTTGAGGTAAAAGTAATAGTTTTTTTGTGTTATAGACTGGTCGGCTGTCCGCCTTTCTGGCATCGCAAACAGATGGTCATGCTTCGGAACATCATGGAGGGCAAATACTCCTTCACGAGCCCCGAGTGGGTTGATATATCAGGTATGTTTTCCATTTACGGTACAGATGATATACGTGAAAAAAAAATCAGCTGTTTCATTCACTTTGATATTTTCGATTTTATTTTTTGTATGAAACAGCTGATTTTTTTTCGCGATTTCAGAGTTGGTCCCATAGTAAAAGTTGATCAGTTTGATGGTCCCTATATACCATATTCGGCATTAGGAGTATTTTTGTAACAACTTGTATAACTATAATCTATTTATTAGACCCCATATTCAGAAAGTTTTGATCCTACTACCGCCTCTGTGGTCTTGTGTTTCGCCCACCAGTGTAAGACGCAGGGGCCCCGGGTTTGATTTCCAGGTGGGGGGTACATTTGTGCTCGGTTTGGTTGATGGTAGGGCTCATTTCATGTTGGTCAGGTTAGCTACCACCATCTTACCTAGGTTACGCTATTACAATAATTTAAAAATAGTTATGCTCCAGCAGTAAGAGGTATGATAGCTAGTTCCTCATTGGTGAGGATTCCGGGTGTAGTGCTTACACTTTCGGCCTTATCGTCACTTAACATCAGGTGAGGTGAACGCCAATCAATATCCTTTTCTGGATAAAAAACTTGCAATATGCCAAAGTTAAAAGGAATGTAAAACGGAATTTGATTGGCTACTTCTTGTCACGTGGTTATCGTATCATCATAATATCGTAAAATATTACTTATTTAATTAAGCTCGCATAATAAGCGTTTTCGAATAGTCATTTCATTCAAAATGTCTTTTAGTTAACAAGAAGAAATGCCGCAAGAAATTTATCAGCTCTATCAGAAAGAACAATATTCGAAAGTATGTATGTTACCATATAATATGATAACGTATAAACTAATAGCCATCGTTACCATAAATTACTGTATAGTAGCGTATAAAGTAATACTCGCGCATTATGCCAATTATGTAACTAGAAATTTATCAGCTCTTTGAGAAAGAACGATATTTGAAAGTATGTATGTTACCATATAATATGGTAACGTATAAACTAATAGCCATCGTTACCATAAATTACTGTATAGTAGAGTATAAAGTAATACTCGCGCATTATGCCAATTATGTAACTAGAAATTTATCAGCTCTATCAGAAAGAACGATATTTGAAAGTATGTATGTTACCATATAATATGGTAACGTATAAACTAATACCCGTCGTTACCATAAATTACTGTATAGTAGCGTATAAACTAATACTCGCTCATTATGCCAGTTTTGTAACTAGAAATTTATCAGCTCTATCAGAAAGAACGATATTTGAAAGTATCTATGTTACCATATAATATGGTAACGTATAAACTAATACCCATCGTTACCATTAATTACAGTATAGTAGCGTATAAACTATACTCGCGCATTATGCCAGTTTTGTAACTACATTCATGTATATGTTTACAGAGGATCCCAAAGATCTCATCAGAAGGTTACTGGTGGTAGACCCGAACGAAAGAATCGGCATCGCTGATGCGTTAAATCATTCGTTCTTCAACACAGTGGTATGTATACTTATTTTTTGCATCACAGATAACGTTATGAGTAACTTTCTTATTTCAAATCATAGATTAAAAATAGTAACTGATATTGAATCGTTTATATTATTTCAATAATTCAATCATAATCATGTGTTTAAAGTTGCCTAAAAAGTAGCATAATCTTCTAAGTATTAGCTTTTCTATGCATTTAATTTTTTAAATTATAAGGGCGTTTTCCAACATCTGTTTTAGGTTATCACGTTTTTATTAACATAAATCATAATTAAAAAATTCTAAGGGCCTATAATTCACAATCACAATTGACATATTTCTCTTATCACAACTGTCAAATCATCTGTCAAGTAAGCTCGGGACTTACTTTTTGATTGTGAAACAGGCCCTAAAGACACCTAGTACTTATTAAGTGATAAAACCATTATAAAATAATATTACTGCCTCATCATTAAACATGTATTTTGAATTCGCCCTGTAAATCGTAGTACTGCACAGAAACCTTAAAGTTTATAAGCTTATAGTTAAAGTTTTTTGTCTTCTTTTTACTTTTCTTTATTTAGCTTCAGTAACTAACGCGTTGATAAAACATTTTCTGCTTATTATTTGTGAACATGCACTTCTGAAACAATGCATGGAGCACTCTAGAGCTTTGTGCAATATTTCACAATTATGTAGTCGGCTTGATCAAATTTTCTTAAAAAACTTCATGATAAAATTTTGTCAAACTTGCAAAGTAAAATATCGCTTAAATTAAAGACAGAAAGTACAAAATACAAAAGCATAAAAATGTACCTTTTCTTTTAATTGACCGAGCGAGCGCGAAGCGTGTCCGTTTCAGCTTGCCCAATAATGCTTTTGTATGTACGGATGTCAGCTGTTCTCTACAGGTCGCATTTCTCCACCGATGTTTCGAAATTATTCAAATTGTAAAAAAACATTTTAGCCATATCGAAAAAAACAAAAAGTTCTCAAACGTGAGGTCTACAGCTTACAAAGGTTCAACTCTATGTCTTAAACATAAACATTAATTTACTTTCCATGATGATAATAATCGACCAAACTTATTAAAAGAAAATTTGATTGAACCGTAACACACATTGTTTACCAATACTCCATCATTTCACGAAGTTTGTCCAAAATCTCTAAAACACATAAAGAATAATGCAAAGGAGTTTCCTAAAAATGTTAGTCAAATAATACTGAATCATAAACTAAAGAAGCGGTGCTAAACCGGCGGCCCGCGGACTTCCTCGTTGCGGCCAGTAGTCACGAATAAGGGGTAGTAAATATTATACTATTCAACCCGAAATAAAAATTATCATAAATAGTATACTAGGTGTTACAAAAATACCCCTAATGCCGAATATGGCATATATGGATTTCAGAGTTGGTCCCATAGTAAAAGTTGTTCAGTTTGATGGTCCCCATAAACCATATTCGGCATTAGGGGTATTTTTGTAACACCTTGTATAGTAAATAATCCAAGTTTTAAATAAAGTTACTTATCATTAATCACATTTCAACTGAGACACCTGTTTAAATGTGATGCTGTCTATCTCAAAAAAGTGACAGCATCACATTTACAAACAGCGTGTCTCAGTTAAACAGTGTTTAAAAACTTTTGTTATAACACGACTTGTGTTTTTTTTTAATTTTTACTCCTGTTAAATATTCCTACCATATGCCTCGTGGCCTCTAAAATGTAACCGACCTCCGAACTAAAGAGATGAACAGACTTCGTGAAATGTAGGTAAATATATTCGACATTACAACTGATTCTCCACCCCTGCTAGTTGTGGGACCAAGACATGACGCCACTCAAGAAGTCGCTATCGAGCAGCAGTCGCAAGATGTCTAGGATCGACCAGTTGACTATGGTAATTGTGTGTGTCTGTACATACGGGGATGCTTCACCTGGGTGTTCATTCGGGCGCGTATAAGATTTTTGGACCTTGTCTAACTAAACAATATGTGGCGTTTAGTGCTCGTAGTAGTTTTATGTGCGAATGTTGTAATATGTTACATTAACACAGTTTCTCTTGAGTGAAAAAAAACAGTTTTTTACTCTTTTTTATTGAACAAATAAAATAATGATCAATTTAAAGTCTACAGTGCGCTAACATTTTTTAAATACCTAATGTATGAATATACCTGCTATCCTGCGCGAAGGACCAATAATTTTTTTCTTCCTATTGTTTATTATGATTAGTTTTTATACTATAAATCACACACAACATTACACATAATATTTCAGAATCTGCACTTATTGTCACTAATGCTATATTCAACTAATTGTGATTGTTTTTCTACTAAACTTAGGCTATAATTAACAATTCTTGCTTCTAGCTAATCGTATTATTAAAATGCATGAATCCTTGGAATGCGGGCTTTTTTTATTAAGTAAGATTTGACGACAACCGGTGTGTCTTATGTCAGCCATAGACAACGATAAACCGTCGCAAGCTTAGACTTGCACAACTGTATTGTTCTTAAAAATATGATCCAACACACGTGTGTACTTACTTGTGCATGTGTAAGTTCATGCAAGTAGATAGTTACAGCTGGTATTGGATCAAGGATCTTGACATCTGTAGCATACCTTTGCTGCGAAACAATACCAGCGAAACAGCAGTAGTTCCGCCATAACTTGTGCGTTATACTACAACCTAAACAGACAGACTGACAACTAGTTGTCCGACTTTAAATAAAATGGCTATGCAGAAATGTCAAAAAGAGCAGTTGTCACTGTTGTCAGTTGACTTTTTTTTAATATGCGGTGACTAATTTTAGATAAATAAATAAATAAATATTTGACAACATCACATACATTGCTCCAATTCCAAAGTAAGTAGCTAAAGCACTTGTGTTATGGAAATCAGTGACAACGGTCGTATCACAAACACCCAGACCTGAGCCAATATAGAAAAGTTCGTTTTCTAAATTGACCCAACCGGGGATCGCACACGGGCCCTCAGAGATGGCGACAACTTAAAAACCGGTGTACAAAGGCACTCGACGACGGAGGTCGTCAAAAAACAAATTCCCTAAGGAATCCGTCTGCTGTTACTTCCGTACGTTTGCGGAAACGAAGTGGTATTTTTTTTCATGCAAAAAATATTCGGCCATGTTTTTTTTCAGACATTCCCCATTGACTTACATTCGTGAACAATGCGATCAAATAAATGAAATTACTTAACAGTTTTGATATTGTTTTAAAGGATCTGAATTACTGTAATTTCTTTTACTTTTTCTTCCTCAAAGATTTGTACTTAGAGTTATATTTGTAGATATTAACTAGTAAATGATGGGTGATTTTTTTTTTTAAAACACACCCATGCTTGTTTATTAATTCAACAATATCTGAAACACCCTGTACTTAATGATTTATTGAATGGCTATAGGCAATAAAATCGGGTCGATTCAACGCCCGCGCTAAGCTCCGGCTTGGTTTGCTGACCGTACGGGCGGCGGTGCGGCTGAGCCGCCTGCCTCACACCGCCACCAGGGCGCTGCCCTTAGAAGATGCGCTGAGGGACCCTTACACTATGCGAGTGCTCCGAAAGGTTAATATATTGTTATTATGATAAATAATATTACAAAAAATACAAAAAAATATCGACTCACCCGTAGCACCTCAGACGGGATTCGTACCCGCACCCTTTGGATTCCGGCCCAATACACTGACCAATTATGCTTCCGAATCGCTAGTGGGAGCGGCGAAATTTTCTAGTACTCTTTACTTCTTCGTTGCAAGCCAGCACAATTACGTCAATGTGAGGAAATACCCCATTCGAATTATTGTTATTGTTGTTTAATAAACTCTGGATTGGTTTGCTGACTGTACGTGCGGCGCCTTATACATCTACTACCTTTAGAAGATGCGTTGAGGGATCCTTACACTATGCGAGTGCTAAGAAAGGTAAATATACAGTAGTGGACGGATAATTATGAACACCAATCGATTTTCAAACAAACGAGGTAACTTTGAACCCTTGGTTTACCGCCAGGGATGGATTGAGCGGATCTGATGATGGGTATTAAGGAAGTATAGGAAATCCAGATCAGCATTCTAAGAGCTGTTTGGATTTGTTAAAAAAAACTACAAAAATAGCATTAAAATGCAGAGAACTAAAATCTATGGAAGTGTGTTAACAAATATTGCTTAAAAATGGCACCACAGGCACAGAATATACGGGGTGGAGACGACAATACGACAATAAATGAAATTTGTGACACTAATTCATAGGAGTATTTTAAAACTATAAAATAATTCCTAGGAACGAAATATTTTTTTTCCAACAAACTAAATAGCACGAAAATTAATTGTACTGAAAATCGTAACTGATAAATATTTCCTGTGACTAAACTATTGGATATTTTAAATTGTTTTTTATGAGACTGCATAGGAGTGTTCTTAGCTATATCACATTTAATTATTGTCACATTGTCGTCTCCAGGTTGTATAATAATACTACATTACAGGTCATAGACGGTTGCGCGTTCCGCGTATACGGGCACTGGGTGAAGAAGGGCGAAGGGCAGAACCGCGCAGCTCTGTTCGAGAACACGCCGAAGACGGAGCTCAAGAGTCTGTACGTGAGCAACCTGAGCCGATAGCCGATAGCTGCGCCCGCGCACTGTGTGGAGTGTCCCCTTGCCGCTTCTGCGCCCCTGCTCCAAGGTATGTATATTACTATTAAATAGACTCTATTTAATAGAGTTTACTTATTGTTGTGTGTATAGAGTGGAGATCCTTAAATAAATAAATAGAGTATTTTAATATTTTTGCTTCAAGCTTTGAATAATTTTTAAATTTTTTTAGCATTCACAATTCTATTTTTATATAATACCAAATAATATACTATAAAAAATACGACTCGCACCAAATCATGTTCTCGGACGGGAATCGAACCCGCGACCTTTGGATATCCGGTCCAATGCTCTGACCGCTGAGCTACCGGAGTCACTAGTGGGAACATCGAATTTCTCCTAGTATATCAACTCTCACGCTGCAAGCCAGCGCCATCTCACCAATGTACAAGGAATTACCTCGACATCAATTGAATACCTTTCCAGTTATTTTTAAACAATTGAATAATGTTCATAAATACCATTATTATAAATCAATTGTACAGATTTCAGTTACGACAGCTGATATTCAATTATTTTAGATATTATCTGATAGTGTTATTTTTACGGTAGTTAAGCGAAAACTTGTCATAACCACACCACCCACTCAGGTCCGCGAACCTCCGCGCTCCGCGAACTTGGAACAGTGTGCCATAGTATTTTTTTTTACCCTGTGGTCATAGTGTGTACGTGTGCTTCGTATACGTGTTCGCACACGTACACACTATGGCGCACTGTTGTAGCACAGTATAAAAAAAATGGCACAGGTTCGCGAACCTAAGTGGATACCCACCCATAGACTTCGCTGATTGTATCCGAATTATATCCGAAATTTTTCAAAACTTATTTCAGCGGATTCGGATAGATTTTTATTTCCAATATCCGTACGATAAAAAAATCAAATTTAATTTAATACTAAATAATATACTAGAAAAAATAGGACTCGCACCAGATCATGTTCTCGGACGGGAATCGAACCCGCGACCTTTGGATATCCGGTCCAATGCTCTGACCGCTGAGCTACCGAGTCACTAGTGGAAACGTCGAATTTCTTCTAGTATATCAACTCTTACGCTGCAAGACAGCGCGTGGTACGAGTCGTATTTTTTCTAGTATATTATTTAGTATTATATAAAAATAGCATAGTGAATGCTAAAAACTCAAAATTTAAAAATTTAATTTAATTTGTTTTCTTTTACTGTAGGAGTTCAATTGGTACCAGGGTAGCAGAATTACAGAGAGATATCGCAGCGCGTTCCCGAGATAACGCATAACCCTGCCGAGTGAAGTACGTAGACTAGCCGTAGTAAATTATCGAATTAATAGTTCAATTTTATTGAGTCGTATTATATGTTATATGGCCGCTATAGAATAGCGACAGTGTTGCTACGTTGTAAAACGTAAACATTATTAGTATTTAAACTGTACCATTTGTGGTACAAGTTGGCAATAAATATTGCTTGATCGTTTGTTACAGCAGTAGGTAATCAAAGATTGTGTAGTTTTCTTTTATTTGTATATTTTTTCTGACTAAACTAAGGTCAACAGTGTAGTACAATTAGTTATTTCCAAACATTTTGCTATCGACTGGTAGATAAGACAGCTATAAATTATGTTAGTTAGTCAAAAATTAAAAGTATTTTTTTATTGTAATATCTTCAATATGTATGAGAAACAATCAGTAGGTGTATCGTTGTGTGCAGTGAATGCGATTTTATTTAGTCAGTATGGAATTTTCAAGGAGGTTTTCACTATTTCGAATATTTGTTTTCAGTTAGACAACATTTGGTTTTTTGCTAACTAAATAGTTTTAATCCCGTATTCAAAAATAATTCTCAAATTACACTTGCCTGTGCGAACACACTTCGTTAAAATAGAGCTCTGTGATTGGTTCGTTTGTTTTACGTATTACGTGTGATTGGTTCGTGGGACGTGCGGGCAGAGACCTCATAGTAATGTTAGAGAATACGGGTGTTATTCAGTTGGAAGTTAAAAATAATAAAATAGAATACTCTCGAGGTGCCTTCTATTACTGTAACTAAGCCGGTGCAATCTACAGGATGAAATTGAAGTCATTGGCAATCTTTTAAACTTACCCCCTAACTAATAAAGATTGTATAGCAGATGTATACTTACACAATGGTTACTCTCTGTCAAACTATTTAAGCTTGACATTTTGAAAGGGACAACACTGTGTAACTATACATCATTATATTAATTTATTTATTTATTTATTCTTCAGGAACAAACAGTTACAATTTAAATTACAGTTGTTACTAAAAAATTCTTACTTACGAACCTATAGTTTCCTAAATTAGTTGCAAATATTACAGAAAGAATACAAAGTATCAGTAATTAATGAACCATAATAATATGGCTAATTTGTGTTAGTCCTAATACTTACAATTAGAATGAGACAAAAGTATATACGGCTATTAAGTATGAAGAATGTTCATAATAACTTTAGAATAAAAATTTCTTTTTTACCATCATGTTTTTTAGCATCTTTAGTAATCTTTTACTTATGACTTTTTATGATTTACTTATGTTTATTTCACCTTGAACTTTTTTAAGAAATTTTTGTTCTAAAGTTATCAATATCGCGGTTATATTCTTACCCCCTTACTAATAAAGATTGTATAGCAGATGTATAGTTACACAATGGTTACTCTTTGTCAAACTATTTAAGTTTGACATTAAAAAGAAAAGGGCAAAACACTGTGTAACTATACATCTGTTAAACAATCTTTATTACTAAAGGGGTTAATTTAAAAGATTGCCAACGATTTATGTGTAAAAGTATAGGTAAGTCGAAAATGTGTATTGTGTTTTGTAATATTTCTCATTCAATACTTATCAAAAAGTACTAAATAGGAATAATATCCATTCCTCCTTTGCAAAATATTTATAAAAGTTGCTTTTGTAATAGGTATTCTATGAAAATTGTAAAGGCTAACTTACATTGAGTCAGTTCCAGGCGTCAGTGTGGAAAACTTACAGATTGCTGCGTTTCAGCGCACACTGACTTCTTTAAATCAATTTACACAGCGCAATACCGAGCTTAACATAACATGTTTTATTACTATACAAGGTGTTACAAAAATAATCTTACATTTTGATATTTTCGATTTTAATTTTTGTATGAAACAGCTGATTTTTTTTTCGCGTTTTCAGAGTTGGTCCCATAGTAAAAGTTGTTCAGTTTGATGGTCCCTATATACCATATTCGGCATTAGAGGTATTTTTGTAACACCTTGTATAACATTACATGTTTTAAAACATTGTTTTATAATATGTTTCAGATAATGTGGACACAGAATGTTATAAAACATTAAATACAACATTATAATAACATGTTATTAATATGTACAACAATATTACTGTACGGATAGCACTGAAGAACAACAAACTACAATGGTTGTATTGTACATTGTTATATTATATTGTTATTATAATGTGTACAGTATTTTTTTATGTTGCAATGTTGATTAACAAGGTTACATAATGTGGACGTGTTATAAAATACAAGTTATATAACATGTTACATAGTCTGTACGCACCTTAACATTTTAAAACTTGTCAGTTTTCTGTATGTTGTGTTGTGATGTTGCGGAGTGCATCTTCTGTACTTGTACTATTATGTATTCTGTGACGCCACTTATTATGTAACGGACCCTGAGTCCCTGTTTTGTACTACATTACCCTGTCCCTCCGGGCCAGGCAGGGCGCAGGGCCCGAGAAATCGTGTAGTGTATGTAATAGGTCCTTTAGCGCTAATTTGAAGTCAGTAACTGACCCAATGTATATCTAATTTCTGCCGTGAGTGTCACTGTTGTTTGGTTTACATAGCGTAAAACGACAAAATAACGATAACATTGAAATAAGTTGTATTGTTTTATAGAAGAAAATGTTTGTATTACCGACTTATTAAAGTCAAATAATCAAATTCTGAAATTTTGTAAGGAACTAATTATTATACTTTGAAGCTAAAAACATCACATGTAAGTCAGAAAGAACCAATACTTAAAAGAACATTTTATTACTACTTAATTTTGTTAACTTGTCTTATATTACCCCTCAAGTAATAGTTAAGTTAGTTAATTGCAAATTCGAGCAAAAAATAGTGAAAGGTTTAGTGTTACACCATATGCAAGTGTAAATAAAAAGACGTATTTTCCTGCTGTACTTATAAACTGACCCAAAAACTGATAAAAGAATTTTATTATAAGAATGGCTTAGGAAAGACAACTTTTTTGACTACACTGCAATATTCTCTAATGTTTTTTTTACTAAATGTATGGTTTTTTATCAAATCACTAGTGGTCAGTTTGTCAATATAGCACTGAAAAATAAATTTTGTAGTCATAGCGATAGTTGCTATTGCACAGCAATAATTTTTTAAAGTATTTTTGATGTGAATAAAAGGGATTTGTTTATCAAGTGCGAAAAGAAAGTATAGTTTGAATAATGTGATTTATTCTTATCATTTCGGTAATTCGATATACACTTTTTACGATTTCTGATGCAAACCATTTTCGACTAATTCATTGCGATGCTTGCAAACATGAAACTTGCTTATCAGAATTACCAATAGTTAATTAGCAATCCATTGCTTACTTGTAACTGGCTGTGCCAGAAATGTAGGCGATATCAACAGCGGTGATTGAATAATCGCGTCGCTTTGAAAGGTATTTCTATGGTAAAATAATATACTGCGCCAGGTAAAGCATTCCGAGGCAGAAGAAGTCACGTGGGTGACACTTGCTTACGTCATCGCCATCGATATTGAAAATAACGTTCATTAATCTTCAACTAAAACTGTTTCGTTTGCTAAGAGAAACAAACCACATTTAAAATGCACTACAATAATTTTGTAATTAGTGTTACAGAAAAACAATCCTTCATTCTTTGCTTGTTACTATAAAGTCGCGCAATTGGACAGTGGTAGTTTTTTGGCGCCATTTTGTCGAGTTTGGTTAGGTGTCTATTTTAATTATTTTCAAATTGATTCATAGCGGATATTGTGTCTTAAAATTAGTGCAGTCATATGGTACAAGTGTCTACGCAACTGAACAATATGTGGGATAATCGAAATAGGCGCGATCTTGGTTGTGTGAAGCTGAGACTTTTATTGAAGTGGTGGCTTCCTCGGCAGAACTAACCGAGTAAACTGTTTTGATATACTTGGTGCCAAATGCTCCAAGCAGCATTGGAATGCGATGCACTCGCATTTTAATGAAAAATTAAACAATATCTACCACTGAACTATTTAACACTTGACACTGGCAAAAATTACTTCCAAGAGGAAAGTAGATTGCCATAACAAATAAAGAAGAAGAAGTGACGTAAGCGATGTGTCTCTCCCGGAATGTCAGACCTTGTTTTCTTGGATCATGCGTTTTTATTTGTCTAGCGAGTATCGTACCGTGTAAAGAGAGACCTTATTTTTTTAGAGTACATTATTGTCACAGAAAACATATAGCTAAAGCAGTAATGCAACTTCATACAAACGTTCGAAACGACACAATCATACAGAGAAGCGTCGCTGCAAGACCTGAGCGAGAACATTTCTATTACGTGACACTTAAGAATATAATTTGTAAGTCTATGTAACCACTATCCAAATATTATCCGTGTATATCGTAAAAAGTTGCTCAGTTGCAATACTGCTTTAGCTGTATATTAACTGTGCGATTGTAAAAAGATATCTTCATACCTAAGAACAAACAGCTCCTAAAACATAAATGTACCTACCATTTTACTGAGAATTAAATCATTTTAAATCAATACTGGGTGTTTGATTTCAAATAACCAGAAAACCTGTCACCAGAAACTGTGCTTTATTGTTATAGGACGACAGTTATTATTTAAATAATCAATCACCTTTTCGAAGTAATACTTCTATACTCAAATGAGTTCCGTGTTTGAATGTTATAATTTCACATTCTTAGACGACCTCCGTGGTAGAGTGCCTTGCAATTCACACCAACCGGCGCGAGTCATGCGTGCGTCGGTAGCCGATTGTGTCTGCCTGAACCCGTCGGTACGCGCGTGCATCCGCCGGCTCGCGCATGCATCCGTCGGCACGCGCACGCATCCTTCGGCACGCGCACGCATCCGTCTTCATGCGCACACATTCGTCGGTACGTTGTCGAGTCCTAGCCTCATAAACGCATCCGTCGCCACACGCGTGCATCCGTCGGCACGCGCACGCATCCGTCGGCACGCGCACGCATCCTTCGGCACGCGCACGCATTCGTCGGCACGCGCACGCATCCGTCGGCATGCGCACACATTTGTCGGTACGTTGTCGAGTCCTAGCCTCATAAACGCATCCGTCGCCACACGCGTGCATCCGTCGGCACGCGCACGCATCCGTCGGCACGCGCACGCATCCGTCGGCACGCGCACGCATCCGTCGGCATGCGCACACATTCGTCGGTACGTTGTCGAGTCCTAGCCTCATAAAGGGTTAAGAAAAAAGTATTTTTTATTTTTTTCAAGTTTATTAAACCATTCAGTGGTTAGGTAGGTACAATAAAAATGTTAGGTAGGTACTCTTATGTCCTTGATATACCATAACATTTGGAGTTGTCAGTCTCACCTAAGATAATTAATTTAAAATCTATTGAGATAATTTTAAATGTATCTATTTTACTTATTAAATAATATGCCTTATCAATGGATTTTTTAAACGGTTATATTTTTTCATAATTTTTACAGCATTCGAATTGCCATTGATAAGACGCAAGTAAAACAGTAGATACTTACTTATTAAAAAAGTTTAATATCGAAAACGCTCAACCAATTCGAATCTTAAGGTGTCAACACATTTAACATACTAAGAGACAAATGTGATCACTGATCACTGATCACTTTGTCTCTCAGTAGGTATGTGATATCGAATATTAATAATGCTGATCACTGATCAGTATTATTAACGAGTATGGTGACACCTTCAAAATTATTTTGAAATTGACGTACAACGCGATTAATTTAACAATGTATCACAGAAGTGACTAACTTCAGAGAGCTTTCGGTACAAAAGACGTAGGTATTTGAACCTGTAAAATGTTCTTTGCCATATACATTCTCGAGTGCAGTTGCAGTGCAGCAGATCACTGTCTATTGTCAATTTTATCTCATTGTGTACATGTATAATGTATTTTATTTATGGCACTAATCACACTTCTCTTTTATCATAAAATTGATTAAAACATAAATTATATTTCTATGGATAAGACGATGCATCTTATTTTAATTTTATTTATACTTAGGTAGGTACACACGACAGCACGTCAGGTTATACAGTTAAACTGCGAAAACAGCATTTATTACGTAGGTCATAAAGGTGGTCTCAAGGTCAACATGTGTAGTCTGAGGTGCCGTCGTGTGTACATAAAAATAGCAAATAATGGGCAAATCGAAAGAAACAAGAGAAATGTTGAGATCAACATTACATAATGTGGCAAAACTTTGTAGGTATATTAGAATGATTTGATATCAATCAAATACATAGCTTGGATATGTTTCAAATATTTCCATACGAGTAGGTATTAATTAATTATACAGTTATGTTTCTTATTTGAAATCAATCAAACTTCATAAAGAATCTTGTTATCGATTTTTTGATACCAATATTTAATATGCTCACGTGACTAAATTCTATGAGACCAATAATAAAATAATTTCAAATCTTTACGTGAATGAAAAGTGTTAAATATACTCGTATCTACCTATACAGATAAAATATTAAGAGGAATATACTAAAAGGGAAATGAAAGTGGTGCTATTTAATGTAATTCGCTATTTCCATCTATAAGAAAAGTAGGTAGGTACAGTCAAGTTCATAAATATGTAAGCATTACAAAGGCATAAGGTTGATGAACTGTCAAAGGTGCGTACATATTATTGAACTCGACTGTTCTTAATTTGTTGCCTTACTTACGATACAAGATCCTAAGAAAATTCATATGCACTAAGTAATAAATAAACTGGTATAGAATTTGATTCTGGTGTGCGAACTTCAATAGCTAATGGGGTATTTACACTAGTGACTAAAGCCGCACGTCTTTTGCCGCACGGCGAAAATCGACTGTGTGAATGGCAATTCGGCCTAGGCTGCAGGTGACTGAACAAACTTATCTGATCCGGTGGCCAAAACTGGAACTACGCTATTACATGCGCCATCGGCGACGCCAACACCGATGTGTCACCTGCGATTCAATATTACAAACGGTCACAGGTGACTAAAATCTTCCCATATAAATAGCCCATCATTTGGAAGAAGCGAAAACTCATTCTTTTGTTTTTTTGTGTAGGTATTTTTGTGAAAAGCCAAAAGTTTTTTGTAATGGGATAGAAAATATAGAAAAAATTGATGGTAAACGCTGACGATATACCTACTGGCAGATAAAATGGCGAAGGGCTGGTATTTTTTAATCTTTGGTTTAAATTGCTTATGTTTTACAATGTACCTATTAGTAAAACTAAAACTCAAGTCTCACTTTATACATGTTACTCAGTAACACTTTTCTAACCCCATCACTTCGCACTCCAGAATTAAGCTCAAAATTGTCATCGGAATATAATAAAACTAAGACATTTGATACAAGTAAAACTACGTATAAAAGTTGAGTCATGACTTGAGAGGCACAAACCGACGGTGGAATTACAGCTTCTTGTACCAAAAGAGATAATGCTCTCCATCTTCTACTAGTAAGTCGTCTACACCTGGAAAAATGAAATTAACTTATTAAGCACACATTTTTTTAAATGTCCATTCACAATGATTAGTACAATTATTGTCATTAACAATGATGGATAGTAACAGCGGTAGCAGATAATGACAGCTATACTCCGCGCTAGTTAAAAAACTGTGTTGCGGCAGAGTAGTATCGTCGTCTACTAGTAGCCAAACATAAGTTTGCAGTATACGCAAGATGAACAGATCAAATTAACTTAAATAAATAAACTCAACTTACTAACATTAATGTGTCTTAAACTTTATACCATTTTTAATTTTATTTTTAAATGTTTGTATAATATGTTTGTTTTATATACTTTGTTTAGGTATTTATATGTAAATATGTATGTCGTGGGCCAATCGTTGAACTGGGCCGATCTAGATCTGCCTGGGCAGATCACGATACGCCGGCATTTCTTGATTTGCCTTTTCAAAACCCGCCATATCGTTCAAAGCATTTTGACGATTTGCCCGGCCATGCTTGGGCAAATCGATTCTGTACTAGCAAATAAGTACTAAATACTATGGTGTCCAAAGTACTAGCAAATAAAATGAAGTTTAGATAATAATTATTTTACTAGATAATATTAATCATTCATCATGTCACTTTATACATGCCTCCGACTGCATGTTATTATGTTGCCTTTAATATTTGATCTTGTTTCCATCCTTTCAGTTGACTTGTTTTTATTTATTTTTTCTTCAATTAACTCACTGCTATTGTTTTTATTATCACAATTTTCGATTTCTTGTGAAGCCGCCGTCTTGCTCGTACGTAAACACACAGCTGACAGAGCGCAAACAGCGTTACAGCGCCACAAGCGTCGCGAAACGGCAGTATATTACGATGCGCCCAGCCATATCTCGATGTGGCCAAGTACTAGTAGAGCAAATCGACGAATAGGTTGCTTTTATCGTTCTGCCTAATTTTTGATTGGGCACATCATGAAATTATTGACCAGATCATGAAATGCCGGCAGATCTCGATCGGCCCAGTTCAACGATTGGCCCACGACATGTATATATTTTTTTATCGTGAGGACACGAATCGAATGCTTTCGAGTAGATTTCCGACAATCGTGAATAACCCTACAGGGGCCGTACCGGCTGATCGACGCATCGAACTTCAAAAATTCTGTCGGGCTTCAAATTAAAACAGATAAATCGAGCCCCAATCGGGCCAAAATGGCGAACCTCAATTCATGATGTCACACGAACATCGATATCTTCTAAATAACTTCGGCCAATAGTACAATACGAAACTCCTTACGTCGATTTACCTGTTTTAAGTTGAAGCTCGGCAGACCCGCCGAAGTTTGAAAAGTTAGCCGGTAGGCCCCAGGGTCATAGATAATACATTATCTATGATAAACTTTAGTTTTCGATCACATACCGACAGGTGCCACTAGCTGGTTGCCCGGCGGGCTGGCAGGGTCGGGCGTCTCGGGCAGGCGGTACAGCAGCCAGTAGTGGTAGCCCATCGGCTCCTCCTTGTGGCCCGCCAGGGTGTGCACGTAGTGACCGTTAGGCCACTCGCTAGCCTCGAATTTGAACTTGGGATTCTGTTCCGCGGCCATTTGCATTACATGGTAGAATGATATGTTTCTGCAATTTGAAAAAGACAGAACCTCTTAGTGACTTGACAACACACAGTAATTCAACTTGCGCCTTTGCTAATTTCAGTCACATGACAGGCAACTGGATAAAAAAAATGTAAGGTACCTAGCTAAGTATAATTTACAAAAAGCGAACTTTCGGTTAAGCTGTAGCTTAAGTTATATAACTTATCACCAGACTTTGTATTTTTTATAGCTTCATCTCTTTCTGCCGCTCAGAGTGATATTGTCTCGCTCGCCAATGCTGAAGACCGCGGTAGTAGTAGTTTTTTTAGCTCTAGTGAATCATGTTTCCCAGTTACGGAAAATACAAAACTACATAAAAACGCGATGCCAGGCAGGCTACTCTAAATTCTATAGGTACCTATGTCCTCTAAGTATAGTGTGGAACTAATATCTATTCTGTAGTATGGATTATCAAGTTGCTCATGTTTTCTTTATAATGTACACAAGACGGCACCTCAGACTATACATGTTGACCTTGAGACCGCCTTTATCCCCGACATAATAAAAGCTGTTTTCGCAGTTTAACTGTATAGCCCGACGTCCTGTCGTGTGTACCTGGGAGCGACCATCTGCAGCGTGTAGTTCTCGGTGACGTTGGTGCCAAGCCACAGCGTATACGTGAATGTGACATTCCTTGCTTCTGAGTCGTTAGCGGTCTGGCCCGATTGGTAGGCCAGCTTCAGGCTGCCGTCGCCGCCGTTGTTATCTGTAAGAAATTAAAGACAAGAGGTTTTGTTATCAGCATAATCAAGGACCATTTTTTATGCCTTTATTGCTGACAGGATCTTAGGATGTATAGATTGGTGTGTCATCTACCTCCTCTGGGCCAAATGCGGATTGGTAAGTGTAAACCAACGGAATAACGTGCCATCGAGCTCCTCGAGTAAGAGATATGGACCAAGAGCTACGTCATCCAGTCCTTACAGCAGCAGTCGCTATACATTACTAGAGAAGAAAAGAACAGAGGGTCTGAGGAGTTAAGGAGAGGTTCAGCGCTTGTCACTGCAGTGCGCATTACCGCCAAAACCAACATAGTCGCTAGTATAAGGACCTGTCGTTATAATAGAAAAGAAATAGGTAGTAGGAAGTCTAAAGAGGGAAAAGAATGGTTGACAAGAAGCCACACGGTCCCTCACCAAGAGGTCCGTGTAGGTTGTCCAGTAGCTGATCATTGCACTGCCGCTAGAGAGCACTTATAAAGTTAATGTCATCTACAGAGGCCGGTGAGTGCAGCCACAGCGGCGTCAGTGCTGTAAGTCTGTGCATAGAAAAGAGGCGAGCTGAATAATTACCCAGAGGTTCATGCCTGTTGTCGAGCAACTTATCGCTGCAGTGCGGTGGTCGTACAGCCGCTAGAGACGCCGGTGTGAGCGCAGCCACCGCGGCGGCGGTGCTGGCGACGTCGCCCCAGCCGCCCTCTGCGCGCTGCCGCTCCAGCAGCCACTTGCGCGCCGCCGCCAGGCTCCAGTGCTGGTGCGCGCCCGGCCCGCTGTCCGAGTCTTCTAGAGCCTGGAGTGGATATAAATTATATTGGTCTTGATAAATAAATGTTGAACCATTATTACGGGATTGCTAATTGAATTTGGTATTCGATTTTTCTTGTGGTATAATTACCTACATTGAAGTCATAGTACCTACATTGATCTCGATGGGTAATTAATGACCTATTAAACCTGCCTCCCTACTCTCGCCGGAAATCGACGAGATCGAGTTCACACACAACCCCTCGTATCGTATCATGAGTGCCGTAAGAGCTAACTAAGGGAGCATAGGTAGGAGAGCAGGCGTCTTCTGAAAACTTGGCAACCCGCCTGCCAAACGATGGTGTTTATAGCAAACCTGGGAGGCCTAACATAAATGGGCATCATGCGGCTGTCAATGATATTATGTTAATGAAAATTAGACCGATGGGTATGAAACCTGTATAGCCAGGGCCGTGGTGGTGAGGCTGCCGAAGCTGCCGTCGGGGTGTTGCTGGCGCGCCAGGCCGGCCATCGGGCGCCGCACGAAGTGCAGAAGGCTGCGGTGGCGGTGGTCTTGCACCACGCACCGAAGCGCCAGGATCACCATCGATATTGTGTCTGCAATGCAACAGACAATAGGATTAAACAAAAGGAACGTACGCTGTTTTTAATATAAGTAGACCTATTAAGGACTTTAGGTAACAAAAATTTTTTATCAACTCCACACATTTTACAAGCGTTAGAAGTGTGTGTCCCTGGCGTCATCTTGTTTCTGATTCTACAAAATTTTGCTCAGTGGAGGGATATTAATATTACACCGATCATTTCTTTATAGACTTTAGTCTCGAATAGCTCAAAAAGCTTGATGAAAAAAAGAAAACAATAAAATTACCTCTGATAAAAAGTAAAAACCCTTCTTGTAGTTTTGTAGTAAGTAGGTATAGCCTAGCTATATTTAAGAATTGATTATTTTAGTTAGGTAAGGTCTTACCCAAGCTATGGTCAGCGGCAGCATTAGCAATATCGAGGAGCCTCCTAATATGGCGGCGGCGCACATGGGCTGCAGATGAGCAAGCAGCCAATGTGGCGTACGCAAACTCCAGGTCATGTGGTGGTTCCCGGTGAAGCAGGGCGGCGACCAGATCTCGTCCATGGAACGATCGAGGGTCCTTGCATAACGCGCCCAGGGCTAGGGTGTAGGCAGCCAGGCGTCCGAGTGGAGGAGGTGACTCGTGGTGCCTGGGAATGAATAAGAACAGAGGAATAGTTTTAAGCGTGATTTCTTCTAGTTTGGTACGGGACAGCTTTCATAGTAAATTTCCAAATCTGGACCATACGTGTAATCATGAAATATGCACAATCTTAGAAAAGAGGAGCGTGTCTAGTGATAACTACCTACTACCCCAGGAAAATTTTGCGAGAACGCTGTGATCCGAAAACTATGCCAAAATCAATGTCAAAATAAGGTAAATAATAATTTTTTGCAACATCTAAGTAAGTAATTTATTAAAAAATCCAAGACTTACTTTGACATCATGAGCAGTATCTCAATTTCCATTTGCTTGGCTGACAGCTGCATCTCCAGGCCTTGTTGCTCTATCTCCTTGCCAGTATTGTTAGCCAACTGAAATATAGTTTTATCGGGATAGTAAAGTTCTTTGGTGACAAACTCTTTCTGCAGAACAAGCACTGTAGTTAGTTCACACCAACACAATGCATGATCACATGCTCTGTAGAAAGAACACTAAGATAATTTATTATGAATACAATAATTAGCACGACATGGACCGAAGGGTTTCGGGACCGGGGGGCTGATTACGTAACTCTGTTGCTAACAATTCTCGATTGAAATCGATTGAAACTGCAGTTACGTTGCTGCTTTAAGTAAGATAGTTGTCACATTGGTTCTTACTAAAGCAGCAATGTAACTACGATTTCTGTCAGAGTTTATTGCAACAAAGTTACATAATCAGGGGGCCGATCTCTAGGACACTGCTACAGTACACTGACTTGACTATATACTTACCGGTTGGGTCCGATGTTATTCTGATAGCTTGCTTAGAGTTTCGGGCACCTAAAGTAGAGTACCAAAAATTAAATATCAAAATTACCTGCAGGGTCAGCATGACATGATGTGTATCGTTCCCCCATCCCCAGTCTGGCTGGCGGTGCTGCAGCAAGTACTGAAGAGCCTTTTGGATGGCCTGGCCTTCGTTGAGGGTCTCCTCCCATGCGATGGTGGACGTGGAAGTCACGGTCGTGGTGGGGGGTGCTTTAGTCGTCACTGTGCTTGGCGGTTCAGTTTCTGGAAAGTTCGTTTCTTATTTCATGTTTGGGAAAAATAACAAAAAGGGAAGATAACTCTACTCACTCGATTTGATCAAATTCATCCGTTTGAACATTTGAAAATTACATTCAGAATTATCAAATTAATTATTAAAATGTTTCCTTTAAACCAGGGGTTTCCAAAGTGGGGGCGCGGGCCATCTGTGTAGTTCTTATGTCATTATGTTGTGTTGGGTCAAATATTTTTTCTAACCTGCTATTAACCTAAAATTGTCTGGGTAGAGGGGGTGCGCGGTATTTTTATTGGGAAAGGGGGTGCATCTCAAATAAGTTAGAGAACCCCTACTTTACACAATGCCTATTTCATTTCAACTAAAAAAAATAGAATGAAAGGTGTTCACTCACCAGTCTGACCGCAAACAGAAGAAACCAGGAGAATTGAAAAAAACAACAATCGCAGACAACCCATGTTGCAGATCTGTAACAGACGAAAATTAACTTTATTAAGTAAGTACTTAATAATAGATAACAAAGCTTTTTCCATAAAATAAGTACTTATAGTAGGTATAAAATGTAGATTTTATGACAAGTTTTTTATTAAGGTGCACCAAACAAAAGCATAACAATTTAACTTTGAGACAAATAAGTATTTCACCTTAATATATTACGCAATGGTAGCCAAGTTCCAAAGAGCAGTAGTACTCAAATTCAATGCAGATTGAGACAATGTTCCAGTGGAGGAACACGACAAGACAGAGATGGGATTGTTCCACAGTAGATTAAATTACCCCGATAATAGTTGAACTTAGAATGGTGTTCGTGTTAAATTGTCCTGAGATTTATGGCACGATAGCAGCGTTCTAGAAAATTAGTGCATTAAGTATATGTTTCTTACAATGAAACTAGATTTAAAACAAGATTTAAGAAAGCCTAGTTTCCTAAATACAGCGTCTTCAGTAATAGGTTTAGATAATTATTTTCTAATCACAGTAAAAATGGTTTTGGAATGTTTAAAACAAAACTAGATGTTATATGATATTGTTATCCTACTGTGAAAGTTACGATGTTTGGATGTTTGTTACTCAATGATGCAAAAACGGCAAGACGGATTTTGATGAAATTTGGCATACAGTTAGTTTATAGCCTAGATTAAAACATAGGGTAATATGTATCTTGGTTAAAGGTTCCCTAGGGATTTTCCGAATGTCCGTGGACGAAGTCGCAGGCGGAAGCTATTGGTTTATAAAACACAAAATATTTTTTGGACACTATCTATGGGCTAAAATCACAAGGTCTATAAACATTATCTATTCCATACTTCTGATGACTGGTAACCCGTTAGTCTAATTTATAGTCTTGTTTACTTGCACCTCTCTCATAGATCAAACCGTAGCCCGTAGATACGGCACGCACCTGGTTCAGAGATATACGGCTACGTAGGGTAGGTTCCCATCGATAACACGGCAGCTATTTTAGGAAAACTCTAAAGTGAACTCGCCAAAGTGATGTTATGGCGAGAATGACAATTAGCAGTGTGGCGTCTGGCATACTAGAATATAACCAACTTGTTATATTACTCTAATCCTTGACAACTGAGCAGTCTTTGACAACGCTGAGTATGATGAAAATAAGAGAGACATATTTTCTACATACTAACCTGGGACCTCAAAGCTACTCCAGACCAGCTAACCACTCATCTGCAGAGGTCTTCGATCAGATATAATAAACAGTCAATTGATTGATTAACGGTCTCGAGCTGACGATGCAATTTTTCCTTGGCAAGCTATAAATCTACACAATGTATTCTCTCCGGATAATGGGAAACAAATTACTATACCAACGTCGATTCCGCGATAATGGAATCTGTGGAAACCATAATCACTTTACTCGATAAATATGGAGCAGTGTTCCTCATAGCTGTGGCTGTGACATAGAGAATGCTAAAGTTCTGCAGGAGACAAAATAGTTACATAATCGATTCACAAATTCTCAAGTTTTAATTGATAATCAATGTTTCCAAAGATATAATGGTTTGATTCACCACGCGGGCCCAATGCGGATTGGTGGTTGCTAACGACAGCAAAGCAGCCGGGACCAACGGCTTAACGTGCCTTCCGTAGCACGGAGAAGCTCAGATAATAAATTTTTGGTCACCCATCACATGACCGACCTTTGTGAAAGTTGCTTAACCCCCACAATCACTGCGCCAGGCGATAAACAACGGCGCCACCGAGCTCCTCCATTCGATGCTGACAAAAATAGTTTTAAAACGTAGTTAAGAAATAATTCTTGTATGCCACATCAAAGCTAAGTTTAGCTAAGCTGCATTATCTATCAGATTGTTGATATTTTACGATTTGATTGACGACCTCCGTGGTCGAGTGCCTTTGTACACCGGTTTTCAAGGTGTCGCCATCTCTGAGGTCCCGGGTTCGATCCCCGGTTGGGTCAATTTAGAAAACGAACTTTTCTATATTGGCTCTTGTCTGGGTGTTTGTGATACTACCGTCGTCTCTGATTTCCATAACACAAGTGCTTTAGCTACTTACTTTGGAATCGGAGCAATGTATGTGATGTTGTCAAATATTTATATCATACTGACGTTCGATAACGACCGTTTGTATCAGATATAGGTATGTAAATCATCAAATCACTTGTAATTAAAACCCTCGTACCTAGTTTAGTACAGCTGTACGTTTTACTTCTTCTGGAAGGAAAATGGGACGCATTTAAATGGCAGTTTTCTCGGTGCAGAAATATGAGCGGGCTTGCACTTTACAGCACTTAAGCACTTGCTCCTCTGATGCATTGTACCCTTAGAGCATATTGCACCCGTTGCTCTCACGCAGTAAGGGGAAAGGCACACAGTAAAAAGTTTTTCGACCTTTGTTCCAACTAGCCGACATGAGCCAACTAGCTCCGCCAGTCGATTTTATTTTATTTATTCTAAATAAGGTCAATTTATTAAAAAAGGAATCAGTCAAGGTTTTGTTAATAACGTCTAATATTTATTAAATAACTTTACACACTTTGAAAAGACATTCAAACAGTTTTTTAAAACGCAATTTTGTTCAAAGTGGCCACTGTTGGTTCAAACCCGTTTTTAAACTATTGCACGCATTTTGTAAGGTTGTAACGTTATTCAACAAACATTAGACGTCATTCACAAGACCTTGACTGATTCATTTTTTAAGAAATTGGGCTTATTTAGAATAAATAAAATAAAACCGACTGGCGGTGCTAGTTGGCTCATGTCAGCCCCTTAAGCAACACTATCACCTGTTTTAGTATTATTACTTAATTAGGTTCCACCTTATTATATTTAGTATTAAGTTAAAATTTATTTAGAAGTTAAAATATTCAGGACTTAATCTAACCACGTGAGCGTGCAACGGAAGCGCCGTCGGGTGTGGCTCGGGCCTTACCGCTGAATATGTATGATCACGAACATCATTTACGGGTATCTTGCCGTGGTCAGGAAATGTGATGCGTGGCATGGTATGTTGCAGTGTTTAGTGTGACGTACGACGTAGATTTTGTAAAATAGCTTACATTTTGGATAGTGTATTATGGGTACTATCGGTACTGAGGAGCTCGGTGGCACCGTGGTATAACGCCTGGCCCAGCGATTGCGTAAGTTAAGCAACTTTCGCAAGGGTCGGTCATGGAATGGGTGACCAAAAATTTATTATCTCGATCTCCTCCGTGCTTCGGAAGGCACGTTAAGCCGTTGGTCCCAGCTGCATTTGCAGTTAGCATCCACCAAGCCGCATTGGGTCACCTAGCAGTGGACACTAAAAATGGCTCATGGTCGATTATCGGTACTTAGTTATATATTTACACTAGCGCTCGCACGCAACATCGTTTTCGTGGAATTCCGTTACCCGAGAGCCTTTCTAATTATTAGCACATAATGTGCTAGTCCCTATAGTAAAGATTGGGCGTGCGCTGATAGTTTCTTAGTTAAAAGAAATAGTTGCAGCCAAATACTCTAAACGAATATTAAAGTTAAGGGTCTGACATGAGCCAACTAGCGCCGCCAGTCGATTTTATTTTATTCATTCTAAATAAGCCCAATTTTTTAAAACAGGAATTGTGAATGACGTCTTGTGTTTATTGAATAACGTTACAAGTTTACAAGATTACAAAATGCGTGCAATAGTTTAAAAACGGGTTTGAACCAACAGTGGCCTCTTTTAACAAAATCGCGTTTTAAACTGTTTGAATGCCTTTTTAAACTGTGTAAAGATATTCAATAAATATTAGACGTTATTAACAAAACCTTGACTGATTCCTTTTTTAAGAAATTGGGCTTATTTAGAATAAATAAAATAAAATTGACTGGCGACGCTAGTTGGCTCATGTCAGCCCCTCAGTTTTGACAGAAACTCTATGAAACTGACAGCTTCCTTAAAGTTAAGGCTCCTATATACCTCAAGTGGCGCCCTCATTTCAATTTAATTTATTGCTCGCTTAGTACATAATGTATCGAAAATTCACATGTACAGATTGAAGCTAAGGTTCTATATTTTATTTACAAACAATAACCTCAGTAAAATTTTGTTCGTTGAAGTAGTAGTTCGCAAAAGTGCTAAAAGTGGCCACTTTTTTAGAATTTTCGAAACATTATGTACTTAGCTAGCAATAAATTTAATTAAAATGAGGGTGCCACATGAGGTATATAGGGGCCTTAAGGAGACTTTAACTAAAGATTTTAGCTAAGAAGCCTTTGAGTATCCAGCCGTGTGAGTGCTTTATTTTTTTTTTAATTTTGCATGAAACACGCATCTCTGGTATTTTGCGTAAACCGTGCGAGCCTTGCGAAACTAAATTTTAATGCTTAGGAACAAAATCCAACGAGAAGAGAAGACTTATAGTAGATTATGCAACAATGGCTTAAAGTAGTGTATTATGTCCCGAGCGCTATATTGAACTAAGATCTCCAAACCTTCAAGATCGCCCAAGATAAATACACATTTAAGCCCGCGATGCATACTCTACTTTTTATACTTACTGTGAGGCTATTTTGGTGAAGATAACAGCACAGCGATTTGAGCAGTTGGCGCCTTTTTTTCTTTTTTTGTCGTCTATTCTGTAGTGGTCAGTTCAACATTCGAATAAATCCTTCTTGGTGCGCGGGTAAAAATGAATTTCGAAAAAAGTTTTCAAGTTAGAATAAAATCTCATTGCACCTAAACATTGTTGAAACCAACCTCGATCAAGCAAGATTACATGGGTTGCATTCCAAATTCAAATCACATTATTTCCCATGGGAAAAAATGATATTCAGTACAACATTATGACCCGGCTAGACCGTGGGGCTGTAATTACTTACTTTAGGAAAGGTTTGCATAACACATAATATGCCATTGACGAGCAGGTAGTATAAAAAAGATTTTTTATTAACAAAAGCATCTTAATTTCAGCGGTTTAATCACACAAAATTAGTGCGAAAGCAATGTTCCTTTTTTCAATCCACTATTAATTCAGTATGCGTAACGCATCATGTTTGGGATGGATTATATTTGCAATTTAGTTGGAAAGTAATCTTGTTTTGATTAGATTCGGCAATCTAATCATGCTTTGGCCTGCCGCCGGGCGCTTATTGAAGGCGCTGCGGAGTAGAGGGATCCTTTAGGAATATAAGGGTTTATTCACACACAAAGAAGTTAGAAAGTGTCGCTGGTAAAAAATTTGGGGAAGTTCCTTAGTCTTGAAGAATGAGAAGCATATACAACATGTTACAAAAATACCCCTAATGCTGAATATGGTATATAGGGGCCTTCAAACTGAACAACTTTTACTATAGGACCAACTCTGAAATCGCGAAAAAAATAGAATTTCAAACATTTTGATATTTTTGATTTTTTTTTTGTATGTAACAGCTGATTTTTTCGCGATTTCGGAGTTGGTCCCATAGTTAAAGTTGATCAGTTTGATGGTCCCCATAAACCATATTCGGCATTAGGGGTTTATTTGTAACATGTTGTATATTAAGTTTTGTGTGCGGACGTATATTATGGGTAGAAAATGGCAAAAATAACGGATTAATGGATTGGATAAACATATTTTGTTTTTTTTTTATTTTCTACGTTCCTTAACTGAATTGATTTTGAGGTTATTTATTTAATATATAAAAAACGGTCAAGAGCGAGTCGGACTCACGTCGTCCAAGGGTTCCGTCCTTTCCATCATAATTCTGGAAAAGTTTACTATTTAGAAACATCGTTTTATTTTTCCTGTAATATTTACATAAACTTCTACACATAAAATAATTTCAGATTTTTCTCTATGCAAACTTCGCAGATAAGAGGGACGGTTTTTTTTACATTTTACATCAAAAGTCGAAAACTATGCGGCCTAAAACAATAAAAATAAAAATAGAAAATGTGCAAGCAGCGCTCTTTCATATGATATCCCATATGCCCTAGTAGCCACACTTCGAATTTTTAAGACTCCCTTTCAGTCCCTGTTTCAAAAAAATATATGTAAATATTTTTATCTCTCTCTTATTTGTAAAATAGTCGGGCAAACGTCATGTAAAACTATTCCAAATTTCAAGTTGATAGCATAAGTAGTTCTCGAGATATCCAGCTGTGACAGACAGACAGACTGAGTCGCACCATAAGGGTACGGAATTTACCATTTTGGTACGGAACCCTAAAAGCTACACAAGTCTACATCAAAGTCATCCATATGACTGGGCAGCTTATTTAGGCGTTAGCTTATTTTCCGTCTGGTGAGCTAATTGAGTCTGCGACATCGGGATGAGGCAGTTTATACGCTACGGTTACCAAATCATGAAACTGCTATCAAATCTATGAGATGATAGATAATGTTACATAAATAAATAAATATTTGACAACATCACATACATTGCTCCGATTCCAAAGTAAGTAGCTAAAGCACTTGTGTTATGGAAATCGGAGACAACGGTGGTATCACAAACACCCAGACCTGAGCCAATATAGAAAAGTTCGTTTTCTAAATTGACCCAACCGCGGATCGAACCCGGGACCTCAGAGATGGTGACACCTTGAAAACGGGTGTACAAAGCCACTCGACCACGGAGGTCGTCGAATATAGAAACTAGCTGACCCGGCAAACGTTGTTTTGCCATATTAATTATTTCTAGTGAATATTTTGGTATTCAAATAACCGTTATTAAAATACTAATATCGCTATTAAAAAATAGGGGTTGGTTCCCACCAACCCATTTTTTTTATTCTCCTTCTAGCGAAGGGTGAAAATTTAAGGTTGTTTGTATTTTTTAATGTCAAATCATAAAAAAAATCCAAAATACCAAAAATGCTTTTTACAGATTTGTATGAAAAAAAAAATGTCATTTATTTTGAATTGGGTTAGGACGCGGAGATCGGTGTTATATTTTTCGAAATCAGGTATCACACTCGTATTTTGGATTTGTTATTAAATATAACCCTAGACAAATACTATCTTAATCCGAATAACATCACAAGAAGAGGTTAATTATGCTCAATCAATATTCGCACTTACGCTATTAAAGGTTTTGACATAAGTCAATAATTCCCGAATAACTTTTAAATCTCTGCTTTATATTATTATGATAAATTAGTAATATATTATTAAAAGACAAATTTTCACCCTTATTTGACCCAAAAATGATAGCTGGGACCAGGGGCCATACCGGCTAACTATTCGAATCTCGGCGGGTCTGCCGAGCTTCAACTTAAAACAGATAAATAGAAGTAAGGAGTTTCGCATTGAACTATTCGCCGAAGTTATTTAGAAGATATCGATGTTCGTGTGACATCATGAATTGAGGTTCGCCATTTTGGCCCGACTGGGGCTCGATTTATCTTTTTTAATTTGAAGCTCGGCAGACTTTCTGAAGTTCGATGCGTTAGCCGGTACTGCCCCTGTTGGGGAACAGCACTATGGGAAAATGGGCCATGTCATTTATTCGAATTGGGGGCGTCGACCACTGGGAGCCGCCATGAACCCAGAAATAGTGGGTACCAAGAATACAAAATACATCTGTTTTACGTTTTGTAAAACTGTGGATTGCCGAAAAAAAAGATCGATTGTTATAAAGTAAAATGATGAAGATAAAATTGGCTCAGTGAATTACGTAACAAGAAAAATGGCTTCCGAGCAACATATGGATCACCTGACTTCCAATCGAGAGGCGTCTCCTGGGAAATTTGAGGCAAACTAATATCTTATTAGGTTTCTTCTACGAAATAATGAGAATAAAATGTTCTAACACTAACTCTTTGTCTGATTATTCTACAGGGGTGACATGTTCAGTGTTTAAACAAACCCCTATAAATAAATAAAGAGAAAAAAAAAACTCTTTGTCACTCGAGAAAGAGCTTAGACAACTCTTTTGTACACATTTTCAATTAATTCCTTTTTGCTAGTGATACGAGTCTCAAAATGAAAAAGGGAACTCAAAACGAAGAATCAATTCATATGTCTTTTAGTATGTAAAGACCCTTATTTTCCCAAAAATCGTGTTATAAAGTTATAAATCTATATTATAGTCCCTTGGCTTGGAACTGTGGAAATATTTTACTTCTATTAAGGATGGTAACTCAATTAGAAGATAAAACGAAATTATTATTCCGAATGAAAGAAATAGCTAAAATATTTGAAAAAAAGTTAAGTCAAGTCAAATATTTTAGGTATTTGATTTTCACAACCCCAAACACTATTTTACTAGGCGAGCATACTAGTGCTAGTCATACAAAAAAAAGCGAATGTTTCATGTTTCGAAAGCGAAGCGATAACGAATATTTTCAAATGTTACTTTGGCTAAGGGCCCTGATCTGAGTTAGGTGTGTATAGCGATCTGAATTTCCTCTATTCACTCCCTGGATGGCCATCATCAGATCAAGCTAGGTCAATCCTTAGCGGCGAAACAAGGCTTCAAAGTTACCTTGTTTGTATGAAAATCGACTGGTATCCTTAATTATCTTGCCACCAGTAAATAAATATTTGACAACATCACATACATTGCTCCGATTCCAAAGTAAGTGGCTAAAGCACTTGTGTTATGGAAATCAGAGACAACGGTGGTATCGCAAATACCCAGACCTGAGCCAATATAGAAAAGTTCGTTTTCTAAATTGACCCAACCGGGGATCGAATCCGGGACCTCAGAGATGGCGACACCTTGAAAACCGGTGTACAAAGCCACTCGACCACGGAGGTCGTCAAACCACCAGTGTATGCCATACTGTACATCGATGTGCTGTTTCCCCTCGAAATTGGGCTCGTACGAGCGCCGCCGCCGCTTCGTACTTTGTGCTTGTACGCAGACCACCTCAAAAGAGGCTATCCTAACTGTAATGCATGCAAATTTTTTCATCTACACAATGTTCTAACATGCAAATAACCTACCTATGCGATACACCTCCACCATCTCTGCATGCTGTTCACAAATTTAAGATAATCTCGAAGAAATTCAACATTTAATTTATTTAGAGTAAATAAAGAATATTTATTATCTATTATCATTATTATTATAATTTTTAAATTTGAGACTTTAGAATTGAGCATTTACAATGCTATTTTTATATATACTAGAAAAAACACGACTCGCACCAGATCATATTCTCGGACGGGATCGAACCCGCAACCCTTGGAAGTCCGGTCCAATGCTCTTACCGCTGAGCTACTGTGACTCGGTAGCTCAGCAGTAAGAGCATTGTACCCGATTGGATTATTTTTTCTAGTATATTATTTAGTATTTAATAATTTATTTTTAGTTGCATAAAGTTTTTCAAAAAATATTTAAACTAAAAAGGAAAATAGGTAAATTAGTTTTAAATTAGCTAAGCTACGTATTTGACCCGCTAAGGAGTTAAATATATTTTTTTTTTAATAATTAAAACTTGTTTGTCCTTATTTCTGAAAGTATCCCTTTGATGTCCATAAATTTAATATTAATAAATTATCTACTCGAGTTCGCATTTCATCAGAGACAAATTGTCATATTTATTATCCGAAAACAAACTTTATTAATATCGTCGTAATTATCGTAACTCGTAGAGCAGAATCTTTTCCTTGTATTATGAATTAAACTCTTTGAAATTAAATAGGTATGTACCTATTTGTAATGAGACGTTGAATTTCCATATTCCTTCTGAAGGAAACAAAAGGCACTTTTTTTAAACAGTATACATTACTCCTAAAGAGAAGTTATCTTGATAATTTAAACAAAAGAGAGCGGCAATATTCATTCACAAAATACGTCATGAAAAAAATACGTTTCTTTGCGGTATCTCGGCGTAAAGGAAAACGAAAATTAAGATAAGCCAGTCTAAAGAGGAAACCATTTCTCTTTATTGTACAGAAGGTTTTTTTTATATTAAAAAAGTGGCAAAGAAGCAAACGTTTTGATGGTTAGAAAGTCTCGTTCTCGTCTAATGGTTATTGTGGCGTCAGGTTGTTATAAGAGGTAGGTTAAAGGTACAACTTAAGTCTAGATCAACATAAACACAGTTTTTTTATTAAATTAAGGCTCCTACACACTATGCCGGCAGCACTGCCGCGCGCACTGCCGATGCCGTCGGCCTCGCTGCCGGGCAAGCCGCGATGCGCCCGGCAGCTTTTAGCTTGACAAACGTGCCGCTCGACAAAAGCCGGCGACCCGTGCCGCCGGCATAGTGTGTAGAAGCCATTAGATTCAAAATATTGTGGAACCTACCCACTGATGTAAATATTTACCTCAGTGCCTACCCACATTCGATGTTTCCGAGATACTTACTTAAAGTTTGATCGGAGCAATGTTGTATGATAATATTCTATCATTCTTTTCAATGGGTACTGTGAGGCCTTAGCCTCATATGTAAACTATTTGGATTCTGTAATTCTTTGGTTACAGACTAAAGATAAAAAGATTTTTTTTTTCAAATGCGAACGACAGTTCTCTAGCTTTTGCTTAGATGAAGGAAAGCTAGACTGTGCCCTTCTGGCCACGAATTGTATCAATACCTATACGTAAAATAAATAAGAAAAGTGATTTAAATCTTATCTGATTTTAATCTACAACGATGTACTGAAAACCATCCGTAGAGTTGATCATTAGTAAAAACTTTTTGTATGGAAACAATACTGAAATCGCGAAACCTTTTTGAGATATTGCGTATAAGAATTTGAACTCTGGTAAAATGTATGAAACAGCTGAAAATTTTTGCGAAAGAGTTTACACAGTCACATTTACTATACTCGATAGCGAGTGTAGTAAGCAATTTTCTGTGCAATTTGGCACAGCACCTCTGACAGTAGTTACACTAAACTAAAAGATTTTATACAAATGTTAACTACATGAATGAATTATAGAATACGGTCGCTATCGAGTATAATAAGTGTAAACTCATGTTATTGTCTGTACAGTGCCTGTATTATGAGTGTGATGAGCGGCGTCGGGAGGCGGAATAACACAAGAAAAGTTGATTCTTAACAGCTGTCTGTTTATTTAGAGGAAATCTGGGGGTTTTTTTAGTAATTCCAAATAGGTCAATACGTTAATGTTTTCCAATGATATTTAGCTGACATTTAGCTTGTTTAGGAAAGTATCAGATTACATGTTACATGTTTACCTTAAGGCTCCTATATACCTCAAGTGGCGCCCTCATTTTAATTAAATTTATTGCTCGCTAAGTACATAATGTATCGAAAATTCACATGTACAGATTGAAGCTAAGGTTCTGTTCTGGCGCCACTTGAGGTATATAGGGGCCTTAAATAACAAAATAGAATATTAATTTATAATAAAAACAATATTATCTTTATACGTTATCGATGACGACGTCGTGAAACACACTACATGAGTTTGCACAGTTACGTTTCCTATACTCGATAGCGAGTGTAGTAAGCAATTTTCTGTGCAATTTAGCACAGCACCTGTGGCGGTAACTACACTAAATTAAAAGTATTTTTATACAAATGTTAACACTACTGGGTTGTTTCAGTACAAAAAGTAGTGAATGAATGAAATGAAATTCTTTTTATTTAATGAAAACAGAGTAAGTATATAGGTCTGTTTTTTTTCATAAAGTTCGTCTGTCTTGCCAACGTCAGGCATTGTGAATATTATAAAATTGTTATAACGTTACAATTATTATCATGTCATTATGTTATCAAATCATGTCAAGTAAGTAATTGTTAATCAAATATTTGTGTTAATTTTAGAATCTAGAAATTCTTTGACAGAGTAAAAACATTTTTGAGCAAGAAAATTAAATAATTTACTTTTAAACAAATTTAAAGGGAGCTCTTTTAAGGAATGCGGCAACTTATTATAAATTCTTATTTTTATACAAGTTTGTTTGCATCCTGGGTAACAATAGCCTGCCACGGTACCTTGCTGTTTTGAAATTATCTTTCTTTTTAAATAGTTAAGGATGCAACTTTATGAAAATGCAACATTCCATAATATACATGGACGATATGAATGAATGCTTAACTCTACAAAATTAAAGGCTTTCTTTGTGTTGGCAAAAATTATGTTGAAACTATTAAAGAAATCGATTGCGAAAGCTGGAATTAGAAGGAATTTCTCAACATTTTTTTAACATAATTATTATTATGATGTTGTTTAACAGTCTGGGAAATATAGCAATTCTTCTCGATAAAACAAGCAGAGCCGTTGTATCAAGTAATTTCATAGGATGAAAACTGTTTACTTCGCATATCGAAGTTTGTTATTCAACACTCCCCGTATTTTATTGGAAACTCATTATAATACCACAAACATTTTTAGACGAAATATTTTGGTTGGCAACCCTACGAAATGGGTTTATAATGGGGTCTGAAGGATTATATCGATTTTGAACTCTCTTGTAACCTTTAATAGGTTAAAATTATGAATAAAGTAAAAAGCGCCGTGTATAGAATACTTATGTTTCAATATCAGTGTTTGTCAAACACTTTACATCTGTATAGCTTTAAGAAGAAAAAGGATATTTTATCATAAAATAATACAGAAGAGACGCTCAAAACTGATCGCAGTTTTCGGTGCAATCCGTATAGACGTACAGGTAATCTCGGGTCAAATCGGACTACATTCAGTAGTCCGACTACTGTCAAACAGATTGCATGTAAATGCGGCAAGTTACAAACATTATCTGCGACCCCTGAAAATGAGACAATGATTGTGATAATACCTGCTGCATGTCTTATTATCAGAATGTTGGGCTACCAAGGGGATCCGAGTACAAATTAAGAATTTACTGATTTGTAGTAGAAGCGAGATAACAAAAGCCTGTTGATTTCGGCCAGGTACACACGACGGCACCTCAGACTATACATGTTGACCTTGAGACCGCCTTTATGCCCTACGTAATAAAAGCTGTTTTCGCATTTTAACTGTATAACCTGACGTGCTGTCGTGTGTACTTGGACGAAACGATCTGGCTTCTGTAGTGAATTTTTTAACCTGGATTTATGATTTAGTAAGTAAGTACAGTCAGCGGCACATCAGACTATACATGTTGCCCTTGAGACCGTCTTTATGACGTCCGTAATAAAAGCTGTTTTCGTAGTTCAACTGTTTAACTTACCGTGCTGTTGTGCGTACCTAGGCAATAGAAGTCATTGGTTTTTTTACCTACAGATTTTTGAAGCTGCCATGTATTGTGCGTTCTTTGCCTTATTGTTCCTAGATTGTAGTCTTTGTAGGTATTTTAGTTATTTCTCGTTCCGTAGCCATTTATCATCTACGCTCCCGTGATTGGTCGGTTGATCGATCTGCCTTTACACTGATAAATCGTTTGAACACGAAACCGCTTTAAATCAAACTTGACTATTTCCAATTGAGTAATTTTGAAGTGAGCGTCAGAATGGTTTCTTAGTTGATTACCTATGTTTAAGTTTTTGCTAATATTGAGACAAGTATGGGAAGAAGATATTTCTGGTTATGAGTACCTATGTTTAAGTTTTTGCTAATATTGAGACAAGTATGGGAAGAAAATATCTCTGGTTATGAGTTAAAATCTTATTATTATGGAAAAACCAATACAAGATAACCTGCCAATTAAAATGTACAGACAAGGTTCGCTGGACTTCCACGATAGAGTTATCAGTTTCAATGAATTGTAAACTTTAATGCAAAGACTTTAAGGTACAAAATAAACTGGAGATTTTTGATAGTTTTGTATAACCTGACGCGCTGCTGACTGTACTAACAAAAGTAATTCTTCATCGACATATCAGCCTAGGGCTGCCATCCGTCTGGGTTTCCCCGGATTTGTCCTAGTTTGTAGGGCGTCCGGGGAGCGCCCGGGCGGGATTTTTAAATAGTGTCCGGGACAAAGGATTCTAGGTTTTTATTTTAATGTACTTTTTTTGCAAGTGCGTCCGGGTAAAATAGGCTGACACTAGACAGGCTGTAGTGTAGTTACAGTAAAAATGCTCTTTAAGTTACGGTGCATGCACCGCAACTCCTTTAGTCTATTGTGAGCGACCGAGAGAAACAGTAGCGCCGCGAAGGTTGGTTGTGACACAATTTTAATTTTGAACAGCTCGTCTTTGTAATTGAAGTCAAATGAAAACCTACTTAAGTAAGTAGGTACCTACAAAAATAGATTATCAGAATTATAAAAACGCAAATAAAACTGATTTAATTCAAAATGGATGAATGATACATCAACATTATTTTCGAATTTAGATTGTATTGATATAATTGTATTCGCGAATCGTTTTCGGATGACCGATATTTGGGAATTTGCGCCGATCAATCAATCTATGTCAGATTGAGCATTGGTTCTTTGAACAAACAATACTTTATTGAAACAGAGAAAATTCTTTTTTAATTTCTTGTCTTGCGATGTTTTGTTATGCGATGGCGAAAGAGCATCATGCCCCTTTGGCATACCTATTTGTCCGCCATTTTGATCGATTGTCGTCTATCGATTGACACCTCTTTTATCATAGGCCGAAAAAACTTTTTCAAAATGGTGGACAAGTAGGTATGCTAGTCGCGCGTACAGTTCATTAGAAATAAAACACTTTTTACGGATTACAGCGCGTATATTATTAATTCAGGTGTTGTTTTGGACTTATTTAGTTTGTATTTATTGGTTTTTTAGAATTCCCGACGTTTCTACACCTTTCCAGGGGCCGTGGTCACGGGAGGACTAAAGCAAAAAGGCTGCTCATATTTTTATGAAATTACCCGCTCGAAATTAATATACGCGCTGTAATCCGTAAAAAGTGTTTTATTTCTAAGGTATGCTAGTCTTCATACATAGATATCCGAACCCTTTTGAAAAGCAATAACCTATTGTAAAAACTTCTTTTGCTAATGCTTATAGTTGAAACCTACTTTATTATTTTTATTGCGTTCTAAGGGGAGAATAAGTAACATATAAAAATAACAGAGTTCCATATCGTAATAATAAGGTAGTCACAAAAAGTGATGATCTTGGTTACATCTAGAAAACGTTATACAAAATGAAAAGGCAACACAATCAAATAGTTAATAAAACAACTGAGCTTTCGATACTAAAATTTTGTTGAAAAAACATGTAGGTACTTATACAGAGACTTGGAATTATTCCTAATACAAAACTTGTGGGTTTGGTTTTACATTAATATTATGCATTTAAAGGGATTCATGTGTGTGTATGTGTGTGTGTATGTGTGTGTGTGTGTGTATGTGTGTGTGTTTGTGTGTGTGTGTGCAGTGCGGGCAGGACAATAGACATAAATGAAAAAAATGAAAAAAATTGCCTAACAAAAGTCAGACGCAGTCTTTGGACAGATAAGAGAACAAAAAGCCTAATACTGTCCGGCTTTATCCGGACGAATGGCAACACTGCCTGTAGGTAATGTAACTAAGAGAATTTCGGTATGCACTAGAATGATAAATAATAACGAATATTTCTGAATACTGATCTTTATAAGTTATTTTTTCCACATCTATAATAATACTTATTAAATACCAATTTATCGATAGCCATCTATCGATTACCACCCCCACCCTATGATGCCAGAAATATAACTAAACGTTTATACCCAAAGTTATTTCTATACCGTTGGTACGTGACGCGAATGGAACAGGCTCGTTTCCCAAAACTTTCACGGTTTCCGTAAGAGAAACGTTATCTGTTTGTACGTAAACTTGAACACTTTAAAGATTTGAATTTGATATAACAAGAGTCGACATTGGATATCAATTAAATAGAGTAGAAAATCAAGCGACACAGTTTACATAAAGCAAAAAGAGACAATATAATTAGAAGTCAATCCAATTAGTTAGAAGATAAGAAAAACAAATAAGTACAAAACAATAACATAATAGGTATATTGCATCAAACAACCATAGACAAAATACTTACTATAAGTACTTATGTTTATAAGAATACTAAGGAACTATTACAAAGAAGCAACGCGATAAGTGTACGATACTCGTTCCACTCAAGTATAAGGTTCAAAATCAAGTAAATCGATCAACGAACATCGTCCGACTATATTCTTTTTTTTTAATAGGCCCTCTGTACATAGCCTACTAGCTAGTTAGTTTTGCAGTTAATCTTGACGTTTAATTATCCCTAGCTACTCTGTGCCTCGAGACTCGAAACTCAATACTAGTCCTGAATAAATTAGCAAAAGCCCAATTGGTAACACTCTCATCAGTTTAGGCTCCTCGAGGGTACAATTTTCTTGGACTAATTTCACTGATTACCACTTAATAAGATTTTGTCGGTACAGAGAAAATATCTCGGCACGAGGACCGATGGCGTAGCTTCTTCGACATTGACAAGAGGAGGCCACCCCTAGCCTCCTCTTTTTTTTTTGATTCTTGGGTACGTGTCGAATTCGAGATATCTCGAAAAAGTCAAGAAATCTTAGAGATTGCAAAGTCATTTGACTTGTAATGTCGAAAATACCCTGACAATAAATTTATGGGCTGCAATAGAGATTTTAGTGACATTTTTATAGAGATATTTGTGATTACGAGATGTGTCGCAGTGCACGAGAATCGGCACCTAGCTTATACAGTATACACCCTCCGGTGAGTGAATCCACCAAGATTGTCGCACAATAAATTCTTAGCACGAAACCCCAACGTGGTTGAGCCAATTTGAATATCCCGTACATGTGACCGATCTTCGGTAACGGAGCAGTGACATGGGATCATATTTTATTACATTCGTGCTGCGCCGCGCGTCATGTTACTGCCACAGGGAGGTATAATGGGACCGATATTTTACACCTTATACAACAAACGTTTTGCATGGTATACAACATATTGCAAAAATACCCCTAATGCCGAATATGGTGAATCAAACTGAATAACTTTTACTATGGGACCAACTCGGAAATCGCGAAAAAAAAATTAGCTGTTTTGATATTTTCGTAATTTTAATTTTGTATGAAACAGCTGATTTTTTTTCGCGATTTCAAAGTTGGTCCCATAGTAAAAGTTGTTCAGTTTGATGGTCCCTATGTACCATATTCGGCATTAGGGGTATTTTTGTAACACGTTGTATATTTATTCAGCAGAGAAGGAGACGTTTACTTCTACAAAGATGGTTTGGTTCATGGTTCAGACTGTATAAGGTCAACAATGGGCCAACAATTTTTATTACAGGTATGCCATTTAGGTTTGTTCTATTAGTCTTTCAACTAACAGCCTAGCATTTTTCCTAAAGTGTGCCGATTCAGCATTGGACTGAATGACATTAAAAATTTAGCCATGCGTGATGCGTCATTAAGTACATTATATTATATTGAACGTGTTGAGTGATCGTATATCGAAATATTTTGTTGAAAACTAAAGGAATCACGTTACAACTTTTGATTTTCTAAGAAACATTCTCCCTTAAATCCATCCCTGAGCTATACCAAAATAAATCGAGTTTGCGACGAATAAGGTCTATCGATTTGACTTTGGATATTCCCATTTTCGGGTCAAGGACTATGCGAGATGTTTGAGGCGTGATATTTTGTTCAATCTGAACATATGCTATTTTATTAAGAATAAACCTATAATTAAATAATTGGAAAAAATTACATTACTTAGATAATGTAAATAGACATAAAGGGTTTAAGTATAATTATGGTGTGTGAAATAAGACATAGCATGGTGGTAAAGCGTAAGTTTAATCATATTAAGTCAGGTAACATCAACTGTTGGACTAAGTATTTCTTTCTTTTAAACGATACATTCTTGCAAACAAAGAGTGTTATTTAACAGCAAGAGTTATTGCAAAAGTGCAATTTCCTGTCGAGAATACGGCGCAGTATTTCACCCGGACGGCGCCGGACGGCAGCCGGGCGGCAATGTCCGGTCAGTATTGCCAGGGGAGTTGTACAGTTCCCGTTTAAGGCTGTCTTCAATTTATTAAATGTTAAAAGGTTTATTACGTCACAGCATACTTTAAATGTGTTAAGGTAGACCATCCGCCATTTTTAATGTCTCCACTGCTGGGGCACAGGCCTTCCTTATGAGTGGATATGGATAATGGGCCATAACCTACCACGCGGGCCCAATGCGGATTGGTGGGTGTTAACGACTGCCAATGCTGCCGGGACCAATGGCTTAACGTGCCTTCCGAAGCACGGAGGCGCTCGAGATAGTAAATTTGTGGTCACTCATCCCATGACCGACCCTTGCGAAAGCTTAACCTCCGCAATCGCTAGGCCAGGCGCTAAACCACTGCGCCATACAGGGTCATTTGTAATTCATTTAAAACCTCTCGTGGGGTTGATCAGACCATCAAACTGAACGACTTTCATTATGGGACCAACCTTAAAATCGCGAAAAGAAAGCAGCTGTTTCATTCAAAAGTACTATGCCTACTCCATCGAAATGTATGAAACAGCTGTTTTTTTTTCGCGATTTCAAGGTTGGTCCCATAATGAAAGTTGTTCAGTTTGATGGTCTGATCAACCCCAAGAGAGGTTTTAAATGAAAAATTAGTATATTTTAGAGAACATAATATTATATCTTTTGTATAATCTTAGAAAAGCTTTTGTCTGGCGGGAGAGCTAAAATCGAAATATAACAATTGAGTTTAGTTTAACACCAGAATTTTTATGTGAGCTATTGCTAATAACATAAAATTGGTCTAAGACTAAATAAAACAAGTCTTTATTGTCGACTGTGGATATAAAACTTGGCTTCGATTTATCGTTTACCAGTGCAGCATGCATTTCGTTTACTTGGTAAGTGCACTCTGGAGCGAAATTGAGGTATAAAATAACCACAGGTAACCGCTTTAAGAATGCTTTTTTACAAGAAAACCACAACAAAATGCAAAAACGAAAATATCCAATTTTTAAATTTTGTGATTTTAGCATTCACAGTGCTATTTCTATGTAATCTCACTAGAGACTCAGTAGCTCAGCGGTCAGAGCATTGGACCGGATATCCAAAGGTCGCGGGTTCGATTCCCGTCCGAGAACATGATCTGGTGCGAGTCGTATTTTTTCTAGTATTACATGAAAATATCCAAGTTTTACTGTCTGTGTTTTTATGTTTATTTCACTTTGAATGTTGATCGCTTTGATTTAAGAAATGTTTGTCTGTTAAATAATATATTAGAAAAAATACTAGAAGAAATCGACTCACCCGTAGCACCTCAGACGGGACTCGAACCCGCACCTCTGGGATTCCGGCCCAATACACTGATCAATTATGCTACCGAGTCGCTAGTGGGAGCGGCAAAATCTTCTAGTACTTTTTACTTCTTCGCTGCAAGCCAGTGTTATCTCATCAATGCGAGGAAATGCCCCCTCACTCGAGTTTTTACGCGCCAAAAGCACCCTTCGTGCTGAAGAGGTGAAAATATATTATTGACAGATGAAGAGGAAGAGGAAAACCGTAGAAAATATGCATGGATTCTTCCAGAAATAAGGAAATGACGGCTAGGTAGAAAAATACTTGCTTTTGCGCTCCACATAAGTAGTACAGGATAATTTATGGGTTGACAGGAAAAGAATTGCCGACATTATTCCTAATCACAAAATATTTGACGACCTCCGTGGTCGAGTGGTTTCGTGCACCGGTTTTCAAGGTGTCGCCATCTCTGAGGTTAAGGGTTCGATCCCCGGTTGGGTCAATTTAGAAAACGAACTTTTCTATATTGGCACAGGTCTGGGTGTTTGTGATAGGTTTGTCTCTGATTTCCATAACACAAGTGCTTTAGCTACTTACTTTGGAATCGGAGCAATGTATGTGATGTTGTCAAATATTTATATTTATTATTCTAACAGTTGAAGATATACACGGATACTAAAGTATCTATAAGAAAAAAAATGTTTAGACAAATTAATGTTTTCTTCTTCTCAAGAGCACTGTTATTCTCGCAATTGCGACGTAAGTATAGCTTTAAGAGCACGTCATAAAATAAAGCCGTGCTATAAAACGCTGAAACGAAACAGGGAGGCTCGTACTTGCAGCGGAAAGCGCTCGAGAAAGCTGTGAGTGAGCGCTCGACATAGTTTCTCTGCTATCAACAAGACCCAGTGGAATACCATGTACTATCGAATATGGAACAGCGAGTTGGTGATGCTAATGACCTATAGAGACGTAGCAAACGTGATATTGCACTAACGAAACAAATGACAACAACAAAATATTTATAAAACAAAAGCAAACATTTTTGAAAAGAGAAAAGAAGTCCGGTTTTTTTCAACGTTCTGTGATTTTTGTTTGTTTCTGAACTTGCTTTTTTTTTATTTCGGCTTGTCTCTCTTTAGTAGTCGCGCGTCGGGATCTGTTCTTCTTTTTAACTTTTTTATTTTTGTGATTTAGTGAGAACTTGCATAATTTTTAATCATTCGAAATTAGATTTTAACTTAGTTTATAAGTATACTGTGTCACAATAGGTACATACATAGCCGAATAAGTATGAGTTATATGAAAAAAATATGATGTTGTATTTTTTTTAGGTAATATCAACATGCCAGATTTTCTCGCAAGTTTAGCGTAGGCATTTGATATCAAATATAAGAAACGCTATTTTGAGCTTCAAATCACATGCTCTGTATTTCCTACGCAATAAACTCAGTATTCAAAAACACCAGTAGCTTTAATAAATATTGTTATATGTTACCTCCTTCAGCAAACATGTTCGTAATAACTACAGTCAATATTAGTCGGCACACAATTACACATTTATCTTAGAATACGTTCACCCGTCTGAAATATTTCCGTTCCGTTCCGGGGGGTGTTTTCATTTGAAGTGGGAGACGATTGAAAATGATCAAATGGTAAATAATTTTATAAATATTTCGGGGGTGAAGTAAAATTAGGACTGCGTACGAGAGGTAACTCACACTTACTATATGTGGTTTCATTTGACATCGCTATTACAATTATTGTTTTTAGGTGACGTTCTACCGGCAAAGTACCTTATGGTCACTATTACATATTTTTGTAATTTGCAACTGATAAATATTTTGTCAACATCAGATACATTGCTCCGATTCCAAAGCAGCTAAAGCACTGTTATGGAAATCAGAGACAACGGTGGTATAACAAACACCCAGACCTGAGACGATATTATAGAAAAGTGCGTTTTCTAAATTGACGCAACCGGGGATCGAATCCGGGACCTCAAAGATGGCGACACCTTGAAAACCGGTGTACAAAGCCACTCGACCACGGAGGTCGTCAATAAAGCTATTCAAATTAAAAAAGATTATTCTCGTAAGATATGTAGTTACGGAGATATTATTTTTTGAAAATGTTAACCGAAATTGTGCACTTTCGGAAAAAGGAAATTTTGAAGTTAAAGGACACAAAAAACTATGTTACCGTTCTTGTTTTTGAGCTAATGACTTAGGTACTTACATAAAATAAAAAAAGAAAAAAAAGAAAATAGAAAATACATTATTCCCCTTACTAATAAAGATTGTATAGCCGATGTATAGTTACACAATGTCTCTTTCTTTTTAATGTCAAACTCAAATAGTTTTGACAGAGAGTCACCATTGTGTAACTAAACATCTGCTATACAATCTTTATTAGTAAAGGGGTCTGTATCTTAATAATAAGCAATAAACCAATCGTAGTTTTGCATATCTCTGAAACTATAAACCTCCTTATAGCATGTACCTTTTCTCGTGAATCATCACATATTAAAATAGAAGCAATAATAAAATCTTACTTGTCACATGGTTATTTTTGACAACAATCTGAAAACTATTTGTAGACATGATTATTATGGGCCAGGCGTTATACCACTGCGCCACCGAGCTCCTCGAGTCATTTATGAGAACTTATATAACTTATAAAAGATATTTATAAAAGAAATGTTCTAAATATGTGCATACAAATTTATAACAAGCTACCTGACAGTATTAAAATATTGAATGGGAATATGTTCAAAAGAGACCTAACGAAATGGCTGAAGGAAAAATGATTTTATAGTGTAAGAGAATACATGGATTTTGAAAAATAATAATAAAATTGACATGTAAATATATTTATTTCAAATTAATTTTAGATAGGATTTGTCTTTTAATTTTGATTTTAATTATGTAGGGATTGAACTTTAACTTCATAATATATAAATGATTTTAAAATATTTGCACATCGATTGTTTATCGATTAAATATGTTGGACTGAATTTAAGAACATTTTGTAACCATATTTTAGCAAATAAATAATTACTTACTTACTTACTATTTTTTACGTTTGAACAAAAGCTTGGCGAAAGAAAAGTAATAAAATAAAAAAGCAAAGAGGTTTCAAATGAAATGCCATAATACTAATGCATACCCACGAGGGTTATTTCCTTCCAACAATACTTTTTCACAAAGGCCCGCGGAGCAACGGTTATTACATTGAGGTGGCAAAATAATACCTTCTTGCTTGGGTTTTTTTTTCTATGCCTGGCATTTTTTACATTGTTCCGATACCAAAGTAAGTAGCTAAAGCACTAACCCACTTACTAATAAAGATTGTATAGCAGATGTATAGTAACACTCTTGACATTAAAAAGAAAGGGACAAAACACTAAATTGATTCAGTAGAAATGAGCTAATTAAATAATGTTATTTTTTTATGAATCTATGTTAATGGTAACATGTATGAATACTATGATGAATGTAATGTCTGGAAACGATATACATATTTGTAAATATCGTTCCTTCTAATAAAGCTGATAAGTTTTTTGCGCCCATTTTTCTTGTCAGCTAAAAGACGTCATAATAGGTGGTAGGATAAAAGAATTGACGATTTAAAAATGCTTGTTATGTGAGCTTATTTGAGTAAAGAATTTTTCAATTTCAATTTTCAATTTCAATTTCAATTTTAACTGTGTAACTATACATCTGTTATACAATCTTTATCAGTAAGGGGAGACTAGTGTTTTGGTTATGGAAACAACGGTGGTACACATTTGCGTAAATCAAAGTTGGTGTTCTGCTTAGATGGCGTATAAGTGGTGTTTTGCGTATGTCGTATTATGCGTCTAAAATCTCAGGCCTGAGACAATTAAGAAAAGTTGATTTTCTAAATTGATTCAGCCGGGTATAGAACAAGAACGGGAATAAAATTTGAGCGAGGTCTAAGCTCACTGAGCCACTACATAGTTAAGAATATTAAGTTTTGGAAAGTAACAAAAATTTACAGTAGAGAAAGCAAAAACGCGAACATTTTTATCATATATATTTTTAAACTAAAACATCTTTGAATACCAGGAGAGCAGGAATGTGGCAGGGTTCGCATAATTAACAAACTGCGCGGGCTTCACTCGGCTATGCTCGAGAATGCTAATAGAATAATATGCTCCTCTCAGTTTGCGATACCCTGGTATTTCTACGCTCTAATTAACTCATAGAAGGTTTATGTATACATTACACATGGTGTATCGAGCGGCGTTTAAAAAAAAAACATGAGGCGCGAACGGGTCGTGCCTGTAACTTTAAAACAGGGAACCCTGTAATCTGTGTGTAAATATAAGACTAGTACAGTCGACCCAAATTAATGAACCTACCTTTACAGTCCCCATTTTGCCGATAATTCCTTTGAAACCATAAAAATAGTGTTGCACTTAGTAGTACGTTTTAAATATGAAATTGGATAAGTATTTTGAAATTTTTATTTAACATAAACCTAGACAAATACTGTTTTAATCCGAATAACATCACAAAAAAAGTTAATTAAGCTAGAGAAATACTGTCTTATTCCGAATAACATCACAAAAAGAGTTAATTAAGCTCAAATTGCAAATCATTTTGGTATTACGTTTGTATGGGAAGCTCACTGTTCGCCGGCGTCTTAAAGACAGGCCGACATGGATATCGCGCGGTCGTAGCACAGTGAGTACTACTAAAGTTACGTAGCGCGTTCATCTGGACGTTGCTACACACATTGACTGCGCGTGCTACAGGACAAGTGCTACGCGATTATGGTGTTTGGGATTCAAGAAAATCATGAATATTTGGAGAAAAAAAATACATACTGCTGAGTGTAGATAAGTAATAAATGGAATTCGGTTTAAGAGGAGCAACAAATAACAGTCAGTATGGACGAAGGAGTAAATATACTAAATCCATGCATTGTGGTTACATATCCACAAAAGTTATAAAAAAAGGTTGTAAACATAATCGACAACACCAAAAACTGATTAAGAACATTAAGTACGTAGGTACTTAAATATTAAAAACCTTTACCGATTTTAAAGAGATGGTTTCAAACACTGAAACAAGTGATACTTGATAAAATCCCGTAAAGCCTTCGGAGTTATTGAATGGATTAATCCATTCCATCGGATAAGTATTTATCTGTAAGCTTAATACTTTGTAGATTAAAAAAAAAAAAAGAAATAAGGTCGTCTTTTTTACACACTAGCTTAGATTTTGAAATTCGTCTACAATTTTATATTTTTTTTCTAGTCACATGATCAAACTAGAGTTGCCGATTTCATTAAGAAATAAAACTGATAAAAAATGTACGTATTCGTAACTATAAACGAAATTAATAAAGAAGGGATAATAACAGTGATTAAATAAAATATAAAAAAAAATACCGTCGACTTGATAACCTCCTCCTTTTTTTGAAGTCAATTAAAAAGGACGAGTTTTACTAAGTACCCCAATGAAAGTCGGTCGCTTTTTTTTAGGGTTCCGTAGTCAACAAGGAACCCTTATAGTTTGGCCATGTCCGTCTGTCTGTCCGTCCCCAGCCTAGCTCATATTTGGCATGGATATACATATTAATCACGCCGATAAAGTGGTGAAGTAAAGTTTTGAAAAATATTTTTTTAGGTTACCTCTTACACGTGAAGTGGGGATGTAATTTTTTTTGTTGTCTACCCCATAGTGTGGGGTGTCGTTAGATAGCAATTAAAAAAATATTGCGGGTTTGTGGGAACAGTTTTTTGATTGAGGCATCCGTTTGTGAATTATTAAGCTTGAAAATGCAATTTTTTTTTGTTACTGTTTCCCACCGGACACATTATAGTGGGTGTAGAATAGTAAATTAATCTCACATAGATGAATAGGTACATAAAAGCTCAAAAACTGTGAATACTAATCGATTATTGTTTTTTTTATGGAAAGATGTTTAATATTAAATATCAACGGCGAAACCACAGGACGCATGAAACTTATCTCTCTCATACCCGTTGGGTCGGAAATCGTAACGCAAAAAAGTCTATAAACATCTGCTGATGATTCTTCCATTTTGTCAGCATATATTATTTTTTGTAAATCTAAAAAATGAATCAGTTTTTAGTACCAGTCAGGTGTATGTAGTTAATAACTATGGTTATTTATTTATACTCCAGCCATCTTGCGAAAAGAATGTTTGTAAACAAAACTTTGCGCATTTTTCGTAATATAAAAAAATATAAAAATATTTGACAACATCACATAGTGACTCGGTAGCTCAGCGGTCAGAGCATTGGACCGGATATCCAAAGGTCGCGGGTTCGATTCCCGTCCGAGAACATGATCTGGTGCGAGTCGTATTTTTTCTAGTATATTATTTTGATATTGTATAAAAATAGCATTATGAATGCTAAAATCTCAAAATTTCAAAATTTAAAAACATCACATACGTTGCTCCGATTCCAAAGTAAGTAGCTAAAGCACTTGTGTTATGGAAAACGGAGACAACGGTTTTATCACAAACACCCAGACCTGAGCCAGTATAGAAAAGTTCGTTTTTTCTAAATTGACCCAACCGGGGATCAAACCCCGGGACCTCAGAGATGGCGACACCTTGAAAACCGGTGTACAAAGCCACTCGACCAAGGAGGTCGTCAAAGTTAATTATTCCACAATTACTTTAACTTTCAGTGAATTAGCACAATGATTACAACATGAACAACATAGCAAGGTTGGTTATTTATGATATTCGTATATTTATAAAACATGCAATAAAAAAGTATTATTGAGGTTAAGTATTTGGCTGGTGTATAGTTAGTAGCTAGTTGTACTTGGTATTTTTTATGTCATAAGACTAGAATATGAAAACATTTGTACATGCCCTTTTCTGTACCTAACTTGCTTCTAGCCAAATTTTGTTATTCTAGGTCAGCGGGAACCCTATTATGTATTTATACAAAGTGTTACAAAAATACCCCTAATGCCGAATATGGTATATAGGGACCATCAAACTTAACAACTTTTACTATGGGACCAACTCTGAAATCGCGAAAAAAAAATCAGCTGTTTCATACATTTTGATATTTTCGATTTTAATTTTTGTTCAGTTTGATGGTCCCTATACACCATATTCGGCATTAGGGGTATTTTTGTAACACCTTGTATATTCGGATTGAGTGGACTTTGTAGGTAGCTGATAGTAAAGCATAAATTAAAAAATAAACTTTAATTTAATTCGGCTTTATGACCTATTAAGTAAAAAAGTAGTTTTAAAGTATCTCATCATAATAATTAATTTTAGTTACCATTCGAATTAATAATCTCATTAGATTAACGTATATTTGGAGAAGACATCTTCCTTTGATCTCTATAAAACTCAAAAAAGATTAAACACAAATCTTTATCTCTAGGCTGAAAAATAAAAAATGTCTTTGCCGTAAATTCCTTTTTCGAATAGATGAAAAAATATAAAATAAGGCCCCTTCAACACACTTGAGGCAGCGTGCTCGCTGGGCTGTTCTCGCGCACGCTCCGCCGGTTAATTTCGTTTGATCAGCGCTCATGCGTGTCGTTGGCGTGTACCTTTATGATGTTCTATATTTAAAACATGCGTCTGTGGTCTTATCATTCTAGAGCACTGAATAAACATCTCCTTTCAACTTAGACTATGAATATAGGTTTCAAGTTTTATATTCTGTGGGTTAAGTGCTTATATTTTAGAAAGAGGTATAATAAAACTTTTGTGTCAGTACAGACGGTGTATTTATTGTTAACGTTTATACTGGGTTATTTATATTATACTAGTGAGCTGTAGCCCTTAATCATATTGTATATTGTTTAAAAAATAATCTAATAGATGTATTCGACGCTAGATGGCTTTCTAACTTTGATAATTTTTCGAAGGAGTGAATTATTTTTGAAAAATTACGAAAAATTGGCTCGACAAAAAAAAAATTATCAAACCTGTACACAAAATTTCACGAGAATCCGTTGAGAAATGCGACCTGTAGAGGAGAACAAACGGACAGCGGGACATCCGGAATGCGGAAGGACATACGAAAGCATTTTTGCCCGAGCTGAATCAGAGACGCTTCGCGCTCGCTCGGTCAATTAATATTTAACTCTATAATGTATACATACATAGATACTTTTAATATTAGTAAAAAGAAATTTAGTAAATGTGCCAATATTCCTGCCAATATGATCAGTAGATCAGATACACACACATAGGTGGACCATACTCACAATATTCCATCAAAAGCTGTATCATGTATGTATTACATAAGCAGGCAGGTGTTTGCCGTCGCATCAGTATATTCTGACGTAACTATCGATATTGCTAGCTGTGGATAGAACCGCTATTAGAGATGTTACGTGTCAATAGCGATGTCAACAATAATAAATGTTTATCGATTTTATCTGTCAAAATCAATTGATTTTTGACAGTCAAGTATCTAAAAATTGCTTTAATCAAATCAAATCAAAACTGTCCTTATTCATTTCGAACTGCTTTTTGTTTTGTCAGTCGTCGGTGCCACCACAGAACAAGGGTGCCACATTTGCATGTTATTTTAGTTAGTGAAGCGTTATCTAGGATAATATAAGTACTTTATCAAATTCTACCACCCATTATGACGTCTTTTAGCTTGTTTATGAAATGAGCGTACTGCCTAATTGTTCCCGGGTAATTAATGTTTTTTCTTTCCGATATTCAAGTTTTGCTTAGTGTAGGTCTAAGTGATTGGTGCGTGGATTGTCCAACCCCTATATTTATAATTATTATTTATTATTTAAAAAAGGGAAAGTAAAGCTATTTAGTTGACGACCTCCGCGGTCGAGTGGCTTTGTGCACCGGTGTTCAAGGTGTCGCCATCTCTTAGGTCCCGATCCCAGGGGTTCGATCCCCGGTTGAGTCAATTTAGAAAAACGAACATTTCTATATTGGTTCAGGTCTGGGTGTTTGTGATACCACCGTTGTCTCTGATTTCCATAACACAAGTGCTTTAGCTACTTACTTTGAAATCGGAGCAATATGTGATGTTGTCAAATATTTATTTATTTAATTATCATTGAAACGCAATGCCGTCTCTAGAACTATGTAGTATTGATATTTGTATCAGTCATTGGAAAAAAAAAATATGAGTTACATAAAAGGGAAAAATTGGATTAAAATTCATCATCTAAAAGCGAAACACGTTTAATTAAATTGTTTCCATCATCGACAAATCGAATCGGTTGATGTGACGATTAATCGGTTTCATACGAAGTCGCGTTTGATCGATGCGAAGCTCAGCTTTTTGTAAAGCTTAAAAATGTTATTGGATTGGTAGTTTTTTTAATTCCAGGTTGTTTATATTAAAGTACACACGACAGCACGTCAGGTTATACAGTTAAACTGCGAAAATAGCTTTTATTATGTAGGGCATAAAGGCGGTCTCAAGGTCAACATGTATAGTCTAAGGTGCCGTCGTGAGTACATATTGAGATAAAACATTTTACGAATACTAGGATTATACGATACTACGACTTTTTTACACCTCTGCAGCATCCAAGGTAATGGGTGCCTAAAACCTTTCTGTATACCCGATGATATAATCCGCGCGCGATGAGAATGGGATGGAACTTTGTCAAACTAAATTGAAAATTGAACAATTGGTTAATTATAATTTTATTAATTATCTTATCTTACTTGAAGTTGCTGCAGCAAAAGTTCCCTCACCTCAGATGCGTGACACCGTGTTTTTGGATATCCCTGTGGCTGGCCGACGTACCGTGCGCTGGCAGTTTGACAAGGTTCCATCCCATTCTCATCGCGCTCGGTTTATATAATAATATAGGTACTGCGCGGTATAGCATTCCGAGACAGAGGCAGTCACATGGGTAACAGTACTTGCTTACATCATCTCCGGTGTCGGCATTGAAAATTAATTACTGTCATGAACACATCTTTTGATCGATTTTCGATTGCTAAAAAAAACAAATCACAATGAAAATGCACTACAATAATTTTGTAATGAAAGTGACAGAAAAAAAACCTTAATTCTTTGCTTGTTATTATAAAGTCGCGCAACTGGATAGTGACGTAAGCAAGTGTTACTCCCGCAATGTCAGACCTTGTTTTATTGGACCTTGAAAAACTATTGAGTGATCCGGGCGCGATTAGAATGGGATGGGACCTTGTCAAAGTAAATAAAAAATGACAGTTAAGCATTTAAGTAGCATCAGCAAAAAATCTGAATCTATTTAAATAATAAAGAAATAAAAAAAAAAGTTACCCCTTTTTCCATTCATTATTATTTAATCACTAAAATAAATCACACAATAATATCTAAATCTCGCATTTATAATAAAACTCGTGCAGAAATCCACGCGCATCCCCATAATGGTACCGAAATTAATACTGATGAGTAGGTACTTTGTAACAACACTATTTAACCACCTTCTAAAAGTAATAAGTATGTACTTACTTATAAATTGAAAACCTCTTTTCTCCTTTTAAAAGAATGAAAAAGATATTCCCTGTTTGCGAGCCACCGGGTCGAGCAATTTTCTCGGGATCGAAGGCGAAGGCAGCTGTCGCTTACAGCCAACGCTGCTGCTTATTTACATCCTTCGTTTTGACTTTGTATAAAAAATATATACGTCATAGATACCTACTTTTTTATTTTATTGTAGTACCTACTAAAAAAAGTGGTACTTTTAAATATTATTCTGTTGATTTAAGGAATCAACACGAATCAAAAGAGACGGCCAACGATAGCTTTTAAATATACGAGTAGTGGATGACATCAATTTAGTACAATCGACAGCATGTCTGATTTTTCATGCCTGCTTTATGTTAGCCTATATCTCCGATACTCCATGGATTTGGGGTTTGCAACTTGGGTTATTTCGCTCGTTTTTAACCGACTTCAAAAAAGGAGGAGGTCCTCAATTCGATTGTATATTTTTTTATCGTTGTTTGCGCGTATCTTCTACATTTATGTACCGATTTTGAGGATTCTTTAGTTTGATTGAGTTTTCTTGCGAGATGGTCCCATCATTTTTTTTTCAAATCGGTTCAGTAGTTTTTAAGTAATCCTGAAAATACTATGATTTTGCATTAACTATCTTGACAACTTTTAAACAATCGATTGTCATACAGTATATTCGTATCGATCTCTGGATTATTAAATTTTGTGATACTGACTCGAAAACATAAAGTGAGGAATGATTCTAAAACCCTACGGGATAAATCTAGTAAAGTGTATTGAGCTCAGTACTACAATTTGCCAGGTGTACCAGGGAAACATGACAAGCCAGAGCTAGAACCAACTCATTAGCATCGCTACAGAATAAATTTAGAAGCGACGACTCTCGATGAATTCCCTCAGTGGAGTATTTTATCTAGGTATACATACTCTTTCCGTTTATGATATGCTGGTAGCTCGTTTGAATTTATTTAAATTTTAATGTTGAACATTTCCTGAAAATGAAACGATACTTATCTACGAATTTGGAACGCCAAATTCCATTTTCATGTCAGTGATTATTTTAATTTAAATTAATTTAATTCAGGGCATTCATTTATTATAATCAGTCTTGGATAATCAAATAAGAATTTCACGAAACAACGAGTTTTATCTCGTTGTTCTCCTCTTCTTCTCGTCCATATTAATAAATTATAATATATATCATACCTTACACATTTTTCAATTATTCATAAAACACTCCTAATTAACATAATAAATGTCTGCACTTTAGTAAAGCAAGGGTTGTCATCCCCAATTTCCCAAAAAGCGCGTAAGCTTACCTCAAATTTTCCTAATTACTGCGCGTTTGTTAAATTTTAATCCGCCCAATTGACGGCATCGTTGCCATATTCCAATTAATTACCCATTTATCGGGGTGTTGTCAGGGTAAGTAGCGAATGAATTATGGATTATAGAAATACCTAGGCAGAGGAATGGTTGTGGCCGATATGGCTATGGCTCATTTTGAATTTGATTGCTTTCATAGTTAAAAATTTTTTTTTAGCAGTATCAGAGTTGGCCCCATAGTAAAAGTTGATTGTAATCATAAGTGGGGTTCCCGCAATGGAGTGGTCCATTGCGGGAACCAAATCATTAAAATTTCAGCTTGTATCTAATTTGAGCTAATCATGAGAATCTGTATTAATTTTTGCGATCGTGTAAAAATAGCAGGTTACCAAAATTGATACAGACTTACGTCCTGTCCTTTTCAATTATGTTAAAGTTAGAAAAAAGTAGTTTGTTTTTCAATAAAAATATTTTATTATTTTTTTGTTTTTTTAAGCATAGGTGCATTTTTAGCAATTTTTTAAAAAGTTTAGTTTACTTATTGACATTTTAAAACTATACTACTTATTTGAATGTTATGTTAATAAGAATAATAATAATATTTGACAACATCACATGTATACATTGCTCCGATTCCAAAGTAAGTAGCTAAAGCACTTGTGTTATGGAAATCAGAGACAATGGTGGTATCACAAACATCCAGACCTGAGCCAATATAGAAAAGTTCGTTTTCTAAATTGACCCAACCGGGGATCGAACCCAGGACCTCAGAGATGGCGACATCTTGAAAACCGGTGTACAGTGTCTTTGTACAAAGCCACAAAGACACGGAGGTCGTTAAAATTTAATCATAATCTTAATTATGGTCCTAAAGTATTTTGGAACCATGATTCATATAGATCGAATAAAAGCTCACAGGAGGACAATTCAAAACTCATTTATTCAGTCTATTTACAAGCACTTGTGAATGTCAAAGAAGCTACGCTATGGCGTAGGTTCGCAAACCCTAAGCGGGACACCTTGTAACGAAAAGAACCGGCAAGAAACTCGTCAAGGGCTGCATTTTTCTCCCTGTATATTTCATACAGAGTCGTCAAAATTTGAAAAATGAGGTCAGCATTTAAGGTGGTGTCATTTTCCATTACAATAATTAACAAAGTTTACATTCAATGGGTAGGTAAAATAAATTTTAAGTAGTTGAGAAATCGCTGTCTACTACTCGATAACGCATAGCTAAGAAAATCATATTGTATGATATGAAGAATTAGCCTTGATATTAGATTGAAAATCTATCTACTACAACAATATCCAAAAAATCCTTTTAGCAAAAAGTTCTGATGCACTTTCGTTCTAAACTTCTCCAAGAGCTGAAAGCACCGTCGCCCGCCATAACGGTAAATGGCCTGCCGTGTACGCTTCCCATAAATCTCCATGAGTCGCCATCTTGAAAGTGCATTTTCCCTGTAGGTGGGTAATTTTCACGGCTGGCAACATTTATCATCATTTCTCAGATGGCAACTGGTAATGCATACTTGTGAGGCGAGATGATAAAGAAAGTTAACAGGTACCCAATCTAGGTCTGATTCTTACATTTGTTATTTTTTAATTCTTACTTAGAAATATTAATTATAACATAATTTATATTTGCAGTGATAATTTTGCATTGTTTCTTATGTCAATTTAGAAGAAAAATTAAAATTACTTCAGTCAAAGTTGGTAAAATTGTTGACCAACATATTTCATTTATTTGAAAAATTAATACAAACGGCAAACAAAAAAAGCTTTTTTTCAACCTTTTTCAAGCCAAAAGGCAATGTATCAATGATAACAATGAGGCTGTAATTTTAAATTTTCCATGAAAGCCGGTTTGCCTATTCTCCCCATAATTTATACTTACGAAATTAATTTGGCGGCTTTTTGTGACGCCACTATGGCTACGAAAACTTGGAAAATACTGGCCATATTTTTATATGCATTTTAGAGTTAGGGGTGATAACGTGAAAAAAGGCTGTTAAGTAAATACCTACTTTTTTATTTTGAGTAAAATGAAAATTCTATTTCCTTATTAAACAAAGAGTAAAGTTAGACCTGATGCTGATGCTGTCTCCGTCTTCTTTTTAGTACCCTTAGCACGAACAGCTATCGCGCGCAAAATAACGCGCGTAAAAACATTCGATACAGTAATTTGTACAGCGCCATCTACCGCCGAAAATAAAAATGAGATTTTCCATATAGATTACTCTATTAGAATAAACTATATCGGGATTTACACCATGTAACTGTTTATTTTTGAGACTCCGATATTTCGTTCCGATATTCAGTTCTTCCGTGACCATGGCGCATGCAACTGCGCCGAAATATCGGAGTCTCAAAAATAAACAGGTACGTACATGGTGTAAATCCCGATATAGTTTATTCTAATAACGTCAAAAACTATGGAAATTGAAAAGAATTACTCTATCGAGTACTTTTTTTTCTCGATAGCTGTTTGTGCTAAGGGCACAGTTTACAAAATGTGAGGCGTTTAGAAAAAGGGATCTATTGTTTATCAGACGCTTGGGATATTCTTTGAAATTATCTAAATTTAAATAAGTAGGTACTTATTAGTTGCATATGGAGATGCGACGAAGTAAACAAGCTTTACATAATTATAGACAAGTAAGAATAGTTAATTAGTGTTCAGTTTTTTAATATTTTGATTAGAATATATTGGTGTGTACTTTTGAGGATGTTGGTTGTAGCATGGTAAAAATATAACTTTAGGATAAATTAGGTAAAATTATAAATTTGTATTTTTTGGTTTCCTATAAAATGTCTCTAACGTAAGTTTCTACTTATTTTAATTATTTAAAATCGAAACTTAGTGACTATTTGAAGTAAAGCTTAAATTCACATAACTTAAAGTTATGATACACATACCAAATGATGCTTCAGTCAGTACGCACCACCAGTCTATACCTGAGAAGAAAAATAATTTAATTTATAAATATAAGTATTCAAAATTCAACATGGCAACCCTGCAACCTGACTCTGAAATAATTAGGGCAGCGCCACGTATGTTGAGTGTGTAAATTATGCAGCAACATGTTCGGGTTACATTACAGCCCGGTAAATTATCTCACGCTATTTTTTTATAAAAAAATCAATGTTTTTTTAACAACATTACCTTTTTCTTATTTTTATTAAAGCTGATAGTTTCTTGCGCCTGTTCGTCTTGTCAGTTAAAAAAGTCTGGAACGGGTGGTAGGAAAATATAGACGATTCAAAAGTGCTTAATTGTTAAGTTTATTTGAATAAAGACATTTTGACTATTGACTATTATCTGCCAAGTAACTCAATTGAAACTTAATCGGAACCTATAAAACTAGTTTTAAATGAACTTTCAAATGGTTAAACAAAAATAAAAAATTAGAGCATGGTTCAATATAATTGTGTGGCAATTCAGTGCCGGCTGGTTTGAAAAAAGGTTGTTTACGCCATTAACTTAGTTTAATTTCGCGCTCTTCATGATGTGGTTTCCTTCCGGGTATTCCTATCCTTTTCCCACCCACGCTCCTCCATACGCCGAGTGAAAGAGAAGACAAACAAGTGCATCCGCCAATAAATGCACTGTTTTTGACTTTTGAAGTTCCGGAAGATTTTTAACGAACCATGTTGACGCACTGATTGCGTCTCCGCATTAAAAATTACAAATCTACACAAAATATCTATTACCGCGTCTATAAAAGACTTCTATAAATTGTTTTAAGTGCTTTAGTGCCTAGTGTTGTGTGGAATTCAGCCGGCCGGCAGTGAATACAAAGTTCCTGTCCATCCGAGGTGTAGATGTATGAGACGCTCACGTACTGCGTTTCCTGAGGTGTAGTTGGAGGCAGATAATGCCAAAGGCTGAACAGACGTTGGTGAGTCCTCTTCCTTTCCACTACCTACTAGGTGCCACATCATATTTTTTTTTCTAAACCGCTCCGCTATACAGTCCACTTATTCCCGCCATTTCATTTGGTCTGACTTCGAACCGCATAATAGGGACCTCCCTTTCGCGTTTTCATTGTATTTGGTGTTAAACTCTGATAGTTAACACGTATTCAATCCGCTTTATTTCATACTTATTTGGTGCTAACTAAGCTCCGATAGTTTGCACGTAAATCAAACCGCCATCTTGTAATAAATTACACGTCGATCGTGTCCCGCGCGCCGCTAATTACCTATTTAGGGCTTTACTTATTTCCAAATACTTACTTAATATATTGTTTTCACACGCTAATCGGGACAGAAAACAAGAAGTTTACCGCATATACATAAGTAGGTTAAGTAGGTACTTACCTATTTTACATCGCATTCTACCATACTTATTATTAAACCTACCTATTACCTATTTTACATCGCATTCTATCATACTTAAACCTACCTATAGGTGGATTCACGCAAATATCTAGGTATTTACCTACCTATCAAAACTATCTGTTATCCGTATTAGTGGGCATATTTACGTCTCGTGTATATCTACCTACATATTGCTAACCGATACTTATACCTAGGTTATAGGTACTTAAGAACTTATTTCCCTATTTTTACATAATACGCATCATTTGTTCACCATGGCAGCTAAAATAGTAATATTACAAGCTAAAAACAATGCAATATTCGCTCGCTTGACTAGTTTGAATGATTTATCTAAGAAAATACCTTTATCGACCGCAGATCTCCGTTCCACGGAAACATTCATGGCGGAAACCGAAACATTATCGGTCATACGTCAGGAATTCATTTCGAATCTAGACTCCATTAACGAGCTAGGATTCGACAATAACCCTAAGTTTGTACCCAATTACGAAGCTCTCAATGCATTTGAAGATGTTTACGCTAGAATACAGAGAGTGCGTTCCCGTATCATCGAGAATTCGCCTCATCAAAACTCGCGCTCGTGCGAAAATAAAGGTGCGCTTCCACCGATCAAGCTACCGCCAATAAACATTCCTTCGTTTGATGGAAAGATGGATAGTTGGCCCATATTTTATGAGTCGTTTAAAGCGAATATACATTTAAATGAATCGTTAACTGATGCTCAAAGAATTCAGTATTTAACAGGGAAATTGACTGGTCCGGCATTAAAAATAATCGCGGGCATCCTTCCATCAGGCGAAAATTACACATCTATTTGGGAAAGTTTAGTTAAAAAATACCAAGATAAGAGAGCTTTAGGGTGTCATTACATGTCTATACTTTTTAATATTAAACCCGCGACTAATGTTTCCTCGTCTTTAAATACTTTTGTTGAAACTTTCGATGCCGCTGTTTCAGCTTTGGAGCAATTAAAATTTGACGATTTAAAAGATTTCATTTTGTTAAATATTGCAATGCGTAAAATCGATTCTGCCACCGCACACTCCTTTGAAACTTTTATCAGAGACAAGGAAATTCCTTCTTATAAGGATTTCATAGAGTTCACAAAGAGTCAAGTAAAAATATTAGATCGTACCTTTACGTCGTCATCGCAATCAAACCGCGCTCCTACCTCATCAGCGGAACTGCACCTTAATAGCAACAATGCAAAACATAACCGCGCGCGTAATACCTACCAGTCACACACGTTTATTGCGAGTGACGGCAGGGGTGTTGAGTCTTGTTTGATGTGTAACAAGTCTGATCATCAACAATTATACAAATGTCCCGCATTTAAATCGCTTCCCGCCAAAGGTCGTTTTGATTTCATTAAATCCAAACGAGGATGTATAAACTGTCTTAGTTTATCTCATACCGCTTCGCATTGTAACTCCACTTATACATGCAAATCCTGTAAAAAGGCCCATCATACCTTGTTACATTTGGAAAATAATAATAATAATAACGCGTCATCATTGCAACAACAACCATCGAACCCGCCCGCGCCGGCGACCGCGCATTTCGCCCAAACGCTTCCGTCGGGCCAGTCGGGCGCTGCCGCCGCCGACGCCGCGACGTTGCCGTCTCGCTCGCACTCGCAGCTTTCGGATAGAAACAACAACGCTCCCGCTAAGTGTGCGTCCACACTGGATGCGCGGTGACTAGAGCCTGAGGCGGGCGCGGCGGGCGGGGGCGTGCGGTGGCCACAGTGACGCGCGAGTTCTTGTAGCGGTTAGACGTGTATCAGGTGTTGCAAACTATGGACGAGGATTTGCTATTTTTACTAGACAGTCCAATCCTGAGATGGGAGGTGTTGAACACTAGAGATGGTGTGCACGAAATAAATAAAAACAGAGGAATAACTGGTGAATTTTTTAACTTATATAAAGAATTGAGATTATACCCTACAAAATTCTTTGAGTACACTCGAATGCCTGTGACAACATTTGACTACATACTAAGTAAAATATCACCTAAAATCACCAAAGAAGATACTAACTTCCGCAAATGTATTAGACCTGAGGAGAAATTGTTCATAACTCTGAGGTAAGAATAAAACAAGATTTTTTTTAAAGTTTTATATTTATATTATGTAGATAGGTAAGTAGTAAACAAACAAGTAGGTAAGTAAAAAGTAGTAATAGTGAAATTAATAATTAGGGTAGTTGCCAGTAGAATATCCTCCATAATTTTCCTCGTATCTCGGTTGAGTAAACTGCATCCTTTCTGCCTCGTCTATTATGATTTGGGTAATTTTATTTCGAATGCGTAACTTTTGTAATTCGCCAAATTTTTTCATTTGTGGCAGAAGACTCATAAAAAAATGATAATCATCACATTTTTCCGACTGGTCACTATTTGACACCATTTTCTGTTCAATTAGCATAATTTTTTTTCTTTCACATTCTATAAGTTCATCCCTATAATCTGATGCCGTTTTGTTGCGCTTTGACGCGTTTGTGCGACTGCTGCAGGTTGATGTACCTGGACTCATCACGTCAGCAATGTTAGATTGCTCAGTTGACTCGTTGAGAGATTCCGAATCACTGTCATGCAGATTTCCCGTCATGACTCCAGGTGTAATGTCATCGTTTATGAATTGCATAAGTTGAAAGTATGGCCATGTGCTCTCTATTTCATCGCCACCGTCACCAGAGCGCGGCGTAGGGAATTTCTTTTTTTCTTTTCGAAATTGATCGCGCAGATTCTTCCACTTCTTACGCAGTTGTTTTTCTGTAACAGTGACATAATATTTTATTGTACTTTTTTATTTCAGGTTTTTATCAACAGGAACTGGATTTAGAGCATTGGCTTACAGTTTTCGTATGGGGAAAAGCACCATTGCGTCTATAGTGCACGAAACATGCCATGTTTTATGGACTGAGTTAGTTCCTATTCACATGCCGATACCAACAGAACAACGCCTGAAAGCTATTGCAGAAGACTTTGAAGCTACCTGGAATTTCCCACACTGCATCGGAGCAATTGATGGGAAACATTGCGAAATAAAAAAACCTCCTAAATCTGGTTCGGCACATTGGTGCTATAAAAAAAGAAATAGCATAGTCATGCAAGCTGTGGCTGATGCAAAAAGGAAATTTGTAGCAGTCGAAGTAGGCGGTCGAGGAAAGCAAAGTGATGGTGGTACTTTTATTGCATCAACACTGTATAAGCTTATAGAAAAAAATAAATATAAAATTCCTATGCCAAAGAGACTTTCTAATTCTGACGTCATTGCACCCTACGTCCTAGTGGGTGATGAAGCTTATCCGTTAAAACATTATTTAATGCGTCCTTATCCCGAGAGAGTACTTAATAATGAAAGAAAATGTTTTAATATCAGGTTGTCTACCGCTAGACAAACAATCGAATGCGCATTTGGAATTTTAACATGTAAATGGAGAATACTTCTTAAACCTATCGAAACAAACAGAAGAAATGCCTTGTCTATAATAAAAGCTACGTGTATACTGCACAATGTTATAATGGATTTAAACAGCGATCTCGATCTGGATGTCCAACGTGTGCTATCTAACCCGCCATTATATGAAAATCGTCACAGAATCCGCGGAGTCAATAATAATCCATCACGGAGAGCAAAAAATGTTCGTATAAAGTTCACAAACTATTTCTGGGAACAATATCAAAGAATGTAATAACTATTAAGTACTTATATTAAATTAAACTTACCTTCACTTCCAGGAAATTGATCTTTTATTTCACTCCATAACTTTCTTGTTATTGTGCGATTACTGTGGTGTGGATGTTTACTTTGCCATATAGGTGGTTTAGATTGAATCGCACTTATAAACAATTCAGTATTTACCGCCATTTTATGACAAACAAATACAGACACGTATACGCCGAGCGACAAGACCGAACTGGTTTGTTTCCCCCGCCGCTCGCGCATCGGGTCGCTCGCTGACTAGGCCCGTAGTGCGGCCAGAGCGCGCGGACAGGAGCGTTTGAAAACTACGCGCGCTGTCTCGCTCAGTCCCGTCGCACTAGGCTTCCGCCTTAGTCACTACAATATGGACGCAAAGGCGCGTTTCATATGTTTGATACTTCGCGGCCGTCGTAGCAACCGCGCTAGGCTCGCAGTGTGGACGCACACTAATGGGTGACGCTCCAACTAGCAGTTTTAATAAAAATGACACCGCATGCACATTTCAAAATATAAACACCGCTACGTTCTTCACGTGTTCTAGTGGCGTGGAGATGCGTGATCGCTTTGATGAACTTCATCTTGATAAAACTTTAACTAAATTTTGGGAAATGGAGGAAATGCCTTCCAAGGGGTTTCTTAGTCCAGAGGATAGTCAATGTGAGGACATTTACATCGCTACCGTATCGCGTGATGTAACTGGTCGTTATTGTACCGCTTTACCTTTTTGTCGAGATCCGTCTGAGCTAGGGAACTCTCGCTCCGTCGCTGTTCGCCGGCTGCTCTCATTGGAGCGCAAACTTCAGGATACTGAGCTGCGAGCCAGTTATAATGAGGTTGTACAGGACTACATAGATAACGATTATTTGTCTGAGGTCCCGCCTAACAGCGAAGATTATTCGCAAGGATACTTCATCCCGCATCATGCCGTCGTTCGCCGCGATAAAGATACTACGAAGGTTCGTATTGTACTCGACGCTAGTGCTAAATGTCATAATGACATTTCACTTAATGACATTCTTCATACAGGGCCGAATCTCCAGGCTGACATTTTTGTTCTCTTACTTAATTTCCGCTTGTTTGCAATAGCGTTAGCGGCAGACATAAAACAAATGTATCTCAGAATTCTTCTTCAACCAGAGCACCGCAAATATCAAAAGATTTTATTCCGCTTCGACCCCGCGCAGCCTATACGCGAATTTCAGTTTAATCGAGTAGCGTTCGGTTTAAAGTGCAGCCCTTTCTTAGCTATGCGCACTGTGCGACAGCTAGCGATCGACGAACGTGATCGTTTCCCGCGCGCCGCTGATGTGGCGTCTCATGAATTGTATATGGACGATTTAACCACTTCTGTTCCTACAGTGGACGACGGAAAATCTCTTTCACACGAACTCATTGACTTATTTAAGTCTGGTGGGTTTCATTTGACTAAATGGGCCAGTAACTCACCTGAGTTATTAGATACTGTGCCACAGTCCAACCGCGCCGCAATAGAATTTTCAGATAATGAAAATATGAAAGTGTTAGGGCTTAAATGGTTACCCGCGCAGGATATATTTACCTTTTCAACTTCTCCTATAAAAGAAATATTTTCTAAAAGGACCATTCTTTCAAGCATCGCCCGCTTATGGGACGTACTTGGGTTCGCCGCTCCAGTGATATTATTCGCCAAGCTCTTAATTAAAGAGCTGTGGCTACTTAAAGTCGGTTGGGACTAGGGCATGCAAACCGGTTAACCGGATAACCGAAAAAACCGATTAACCGACAGAATTTTGAACCCGGTTTTTTCTAGTCATAAAACCGAATTATTCGGGTTTTTCGGTTATTTCACTTAACACACAGCTTACACAAAAACTTTCTTATTTTCTCAAAAATGCAATAGTCAATGGTATTTAAGGAAAGTAATAAGCGTGTATACATATGAAACGCTTAATACATTTTGTCTCTAGTTCTTGAATTGACGTTACCGGCTGGCTGCCATTTTGTTTTGTCAGTCAAGACAAGTTTACACAGGGTCAGTCAGTACAGAAGTCAGTACCGACTGACTTCAAAATATTCGTGTGGGAATTTTCAAGTCAGCGCTGACTTCATGCCGCTGTACTGACTTCAAACCAATTTACATTGGGTTTTTTTTTGGGTCAGCGCTGACTTGTCTCGATTTCGGAGTCAGTTGCTTACCTCGTATAAACCAGCCTTTAGCTATCTGGCAAGTGCCAAGTCACAGTAAACGCAAAGAAACTTTCACGATACAGGTAAGCTCTTCAACTTTTGTTTTTTGAATAATTGTGAAAGGAAATATGAGCAAGGACGTAATTGTTTTTTAAATTACAACTTCAGCCAACTCACGGCTGAAGTAGTAATTTAAAAAACAACAACAACAAAAAAAACTCAGAGAATTTTATAAACAAACCACCGATACCTAACCTTAAAAGCACTTTTTATTCAGGGTTTGTTAATCTTACCTGCTTGTTAAATAAAGATTTGTGATATCAGAGTTCTATAATTGTTATTGAATAATTTAACATTAACCCATATAGCATTTAAGCATGCTTTGCATTAACCTGATTGCATTACATTACATTTCATCAATATGAAATGCATATAAGTATGTTTAAAAAAAAGATATTTTATCTCAATCTCTCTCTTATGTTTAATTTTGCCTCTGTTATTAACCTCAAAGGTTCTAAAGACGTGTTTTTTATTTTACGATTTGTTGATTTTATTGATTTTTATGTTAGAATTTTATTATGGTTAATAAATGCATAGTGGCATACATAATTTAGTTACGTGATTGATCTCAAATGTGTTCAGAAACTAATGTTAATTTTTATTGAATTTTATTTAAAAAAAACCGAAATACCCGAAAAAACCGGGTTACCCGGTTTTTTTTTTGTGAAAACCGAAATATTCGGTTTCCTAAAACTACCCGGTTTTTGCATGCCCTAGTTGGGACGATCCCTTACCAGACAATATACTTTCTTTATTTCAAAAATTTAATGATCAACTGCCGCTTCTTTCCGCGTGTAAAATCCCGCGTCATCTAGGTGTAACCATTGGTTGCTCTACCATCATTGTAGCTTTCGCGGACGCAAGCATGAAGGCATACGGTTGCGTCGTGTATCTACACGTCACTGACAGCGAGGGAAACGTGCATGTCAATTTAATATGCGCCAAATCTAAAGTGGCCCCTGTTAAAGTAGTCTCACTGGCTAGACTAGAATTATGCGCCGCAGTCCTTATGTCGAAACTAGTGCGTCTGATTAATGAAACGTACAGTGCTCGTACAAAAATTGATAATATCTTTGCATTTTCAGATTCGAAAATAGCGCTTTCATGGATTAATTCTTTACCGCATAGATGGGATATTTACGTTAGCAACCGCGTTGCAAAATGTCAAGAAAATCTCGATTCGCGTCATTTCTATCATGTCAGTGGGATAGAGAATCCCAGTGATTGTCTCTCTCGAGGTCTTTTGCCAGAACAATTGCTCTCTCATCCGCTATGGTGGCATGGCCCGCCTTGGCTTTGTGCTCCAGTATCATGCTGGCCGATCACACCTTTTATTCCAGAGGCCTGTGAGACGTTACCTGAATATAAAAGTAAAACGTTTGTTTGTTCGACTGCTAAATCCGCTCCTGGTTTGCTTTATGATCTTACGCAAAAATTTTCATCCTGGAATAAAATCATCCGCATTATTGCATATATTCTGATATTTACTTAAATATTACCGCGTAATAACCGAATATCCGCTTCTCAGCTTATAATAGCTGAAATATATTTAATCCGAGCTGTTCAGGGCTTTCACTTTACTCAATTAACTCAGGATTTGAAAACTAATAAGGTTCTTTCCTCGCCGCTCAGAAAATTAGACTTATTTATCGATGAACACGGAATTATAAGAGTAGGAGGTAGACTTTCAAATAGTAACTTACCATACGAAGCTCAACATCCCGCGTTATTACCTAAACATGACCATGTTACTCACCTTTTAATTGACTTCTATCACCGCCTGCATTGTCACACTGGTGCTAATGTATTGAGTTCTTTATTGCGCCAAAAATATTGGATTTTATCTTCAAGAAATGTGATTAGGCAACGTGTTCACACCTGTAATCTTTGTTTTAAAAATTCTCCATCGCACCTTAACACTAAAATGGCTGATTTACCATCATACCGTGTTCAAGAAACCAAAGCATTCGTTCATACGGGCGTTGATTACGCCGGGCCCGTAAATATTACTTTATGTAGACGCCGAGGACAAAGAAGTCAAAAGGCTTATATTTGTTTGTTTATCTGCTTAGTAACCAAAGCAGAAGGTCTATTACGAAAACTTTAATGCGATACACGCAGCTGCGTCCGTGCTTCGTTTTGATTGTATCCTATTACAAAGTACTTGCGTATGCGATATCGCAAAGTGATTGCGTAAGTTTGACAGTTTATCTAGCGGATCCGACATAATTCGTTCAACAACCTTATTACAAACGCCGTTTTGACAGGACTTGGATCGGATTTTGACAGAACTTGTTGCGGATATTAAACGTCAAATCAACGATACCAAAATTGCTATCGTGAGTGTGTCGTTTCAGAAGTGTTTCCCAGTTTACATCTCTTATTTTATTATTTGACTTCGGCTTTAACCTCGGACTTATTGTGGATCGATTTTATGTTGACTTGGCTAGCTAGAGGATACTTGAAACCGCTCACGATTTGGATTTGTTGCTGCTCTTTAACTCTTGATACTCTGCAAAGTACTTGCATACAAAACTGTAACAACTCTATTAGCCGCTCCCACTGGCGACTCGGTAGCATAATTGGTCAGTGCATTGGGCCGGAATCCCAAGGGTGCGGGTTCGAGTCCCGTCTGAGGTGCTACGGGTGGGTCGATTTTTTCTAATATTATTTATCTTAATATAAAAATAGCATTGTGAATGCGAAAAATCTAAATTTCAGAACTCTATTAGCCCTAAAAATAGCACTTAGTGAACACTTAGTTTAACCCTTTGATTTTAAGGTTTCACCATAGTACTCAAACAACGATAACTTGATCCTTACAAGTTCCAAATAAAATAATAATTTGAGTTAAATATAACTTGACTCCAAGCTAGAAAGGCTATTTTTACGACCTTTGTATAATAAGTTTAGGATAGTAGGTATGTTGTGAGTTTACAATAATAAATAGTGGTAGGTAGGAAAAATAAATAGGTGACTAAATGTTTCAAAAAGCACTTAATTTCTAAGTTTTGAATAGAGAATATTTCAATTTCAATAAGTTTAAATATACGTGGATACCAAAAAAACACTAAATTGTAAAATAATAATTATTATTGTTGTTTTTATTTTTCAGTAGGTACAATGTCAAAACTATCCTTAGACAACTCAGATCCTAATGGTTCGGGCACATTGGCTGGTTCGGGTACATTGGCTGGTTCGGGCACATAGGCTGGTACAGGCACATTGTTGGTATTCTGAAAATTAAAAGCAGACATTATTTTGTTATGTTGGGATACTGTGTTGTTGTTGGTTAACTATAAATAAATGCTTGGACAATTTCACAGTGCCATCTAGCCCCAAACTAAGCAAAGCTTGTAATATGGGTGGTAGAAAAATGATATACTACATATATACTTTTTAAATATATACTTATTATACATAGCAACTCCCAGACTCGTCACAGAAATTAAAATTCATCATTTCAATTTCTGCCTGGCCGGGATTCAAACCCGGGACCTCTTGCGTGGTTGACCAATGCATCACTCAGGTCGTCGAACTCTATTGTAAGGTGTTAGTATATTTACAATACCTAACGTCCAAATACTCAATTTTTAGATTTTAATGTTATAATAAAAATTTATTAATTACAGACAAGTCTTATCAATCATTCAGAATCAAACTGTGCAAAGCAATATTTTCAAGACTAAAAATAATAATGCTTTTTTAGTTAAATATTTTTTATCTGACCACACCTAGAACAGATTACATCAAAATTTTAGTGAAAATAAGGTTGGAGAGTCAGCCCCCCTAATCAAATGGCCATTCTACTAAAATTAATGCTAGTAGAATATAATTACAATGTATGGGAATGACATAAGCGAATGCTTAGCTCCTGTGTACATGCATTGTCTTTCTGTTCTACTAGTGTAAATTTTATTAGAATCGCCATTTGAGTAGGCCCTCAGGTTCGAAACTTGATAGTTATACAATACTAGGATAGAAGACTAACCTTTTGCCATTGTTTTGTGGTTTTAACAGCTCCTCCAATTGCATTTAGTTGATTCGTTAGCTCCAACCACAAATTCTTTGATGTTAATCGACCTTCTATGGATCTTAACAGACGATTTCGGGCCAGGTCTTAATTTTCCTGCATGGAATCCAGTAATAACTTCAACTGGTCACCACTTACGCTTGTATTCATTCTATAAACAAATTATAATTACGAAAGGATTAACTTGGTAATTAAATAAGAAACGAGCTAACAAGGAACCACGCTTTGAAAATAAAAGTATAAAACAATGAAATACTTACATGGATTTCTTTCTTCTCCTGGTTACCTTTTCTTTTTCGTGTATAAAACACAAATATAAACTTACGGAAAAGAAGATTTAAAATCTTTGCAAACAAAACCGTCGACAGCGACACAGACAGATACAAACACAGATTAGGTATACAAATTTGACAATTGGCATTCACAGATTGGCTTAGCTTGAGAAGTCAAAGTCATGAGGGTTTTTAACCAAAATCAAACGCTTGACTCATTTGTTTTGTCTACTTTGTATAAAATAGAGCTATTTTACATCCATAATAACTATAAAATTGCCACTTTATTACTGTTTTAATAATTTATAGTGATTACCGGTTTTTGGTCTTACTCTATTAAATCAATCTTTCTCTCCCTTCAGTGTTACTAGTTTGTAAATGCTTGTGGTGCTGTATTGTATGTGGATACCTTTATGACGTCTTTGTCAGTCTTCGCTTTTACCAGTCACGAAATCGGTCCGATACTAGTCTATGGGCTACGATAGTCAAATCGAATGTGTTTGTAATAGCTACAACCGACGAACTGCGGACGACAATCGTGGCCAAGTGACTGCGTTACGCAATTGCGTATGTTATTTTCGTAATAGATCTCCAGTTCACATCGAACTAGTTTCAGATCTGTCATCTGAAGCTTTCATTTCCGCGTTTAAACGCTTCATTTCTAGGCGTGGTCCTGTTTCGCATATGTATTCCGATAATGGAACAAATTTTGTGGGTGCTAAGTCCCAGATAAACGAACTGCTTACAGACCATCGCATCGAATGGCATATGATTCCGCCCCGTGCTCCTCATTTCGGGGGACTCTGGGAGTCTAATATTAAAAGCATGAAGCTTCATTTATACCGCGTTATTGGATCTCAATTACTTACCTATGAAGAACTGTTAACGGTCTTGACGCAAGTCGAAACCATTTTAAATTCTAGACCGCTTTGTATTTTATCAGAGGACCCGCATCCCGAGCCTCTTACTCCCGCACATTTCATAATGGCTTCTCCTTTGACATACTTACCTGCTGCGCCTGTTTCCGAGGAAACTAAGACTCTACGTCATAGGAAAGAACTACTAGATCAAATGGTGCGTAGTTACTGGAAGAGATGGCGTTTAGAATATCTTAATTCATTGCAAATGAGGCAGAAATGGCTTACTAATACTGATAATGTTAAACCAGGTATTATTGTATTGATACATCAGGAGGATGTTCCCCCGCTTCGCTGGCCTTTGGGCATTATACAGGAGGTTTATCCGGGTAAGGATGGTAGAGTACGCGTTGCCTTAGTTAAAACTGCATCTGGCACGTTCAAACGACCTATCGTCAAACTTTGTCCATTGCCTTCTCAATAAATTATAATAATTTAATTTCTTAGCTTAGGTAGGTAATTATAATGTAAGTATTTCATAAATTGCTTCGATAATTTTTATTTTTTTTTCGTTGAATTTGACCGCTTTTTTGATAATACGACGTATTATCAAGGCCGGGAGGATGTTTACGCCATTAACTTAGTTTAATTTCGCGCTCTTCATGATGTGGTTTCCTTCCGGGTATTCCTATCCTTTTCCCACCCACGCTCCTCCATACGCCGAGTGAAAGAGAAGACAAACAAGTGCATCCGCCAATAAATGCACTGTTTTTGACTTTTGAAGTTCCGGAAGATTTTTAACGAACCATGTTGACGCACTGATTGCGTCTCCGCATTAAAAATTACAAATCTACACAAAATATCTATTACCGCGTCTATAAAAGACTTCTATAAATTGTTTTAAGTGCTTTAGTGCCTAGTGTTGTGTGGAATTCAGCCGGCCGGCAGTGAATACAAAGTTCCTGTCCATCCGAGGTGTAGATGTATGAGACGCTCACGTACTGCGTTTCCTGAGGTGTAGTTGGAGGCAGATAATGCCAAAGGCTGAACAGACGTTGGTGAGTCCTCTTCCTTTCCACTACCTACTAGGTGCCACATCATATTTTTTTTTCTAAACCGCTCCGCTATACAGTCCACTTATTCCCGCCATTTCAAAGGTATTTCATTTTTATGAACGGGCCGTTACAATCCTTTTTAAAAGCGTTGCTAACAAAGGTCGTATATCACCCAAAAAGTTTGAACTTGCCAAAAAACATGCCCGCCGACGAACGCGCTTGTTTTTTCAGCGAATTAAAAAAAAAAATAAGCGGGGAAGATTCAGTAAATAAATTTTATTGAGGCTTTTTAAATGATGTCAGACAGATGTCATAAAAACGGGCATATTGAGTACCTAAGTGCCTATCTGTGATAAAGATTTTGATGACCTCCGTGGTGGAGTGGTTGTACACCGGTTTTCAAGGTGTCACCATCTCTGAGGTTTTTTATGGGTGTGTCTTCATTCAATCGCTTTTCCCGTTCCCTTTCACTTTTATCTGACGCATGCCTTAAGGCATTCAATAGACCGTGCGCTTTTGCTATCCTCTTGCGCCTTCAACAGAGGCATACCTCAGGGCACGCAATAGCGCATGCATATCTTATGAAAAAACAACGTCAAGTACGACGGCAGAAAGTTGAACGTGAAAGCGCACGGTTTGGAGGCAATCAATATTGCATGCATTTGACGCAAGTTGAAGCAACTCGGTGAAGATAGACCATATAATATGCTCAGCGGCGGTATCGGCTAAAAACATTGAAGTTAATGTTAAATGTGTTTTGAGAGATGTATGTGATACATTGCTACTTTTATTTGGTAAGTTTTTATTAGTTCCAAAACGTAGTAGCATTGTATCATATGCATCTGTCAAAACACAGTTAACATTAACTTCAATGTTTAAGCTGATAGTGCCCCAGGTCTGAGTGTCTGCAGTTCCACCGTTGTCTCTTAATTCCATAACACAAGTGCTTTACTTACTTTGGAGTCAGAGCAATGTTGTGATGTTGTCTAATATTTATTTGTTCTTTAATCCGTACTAGTATTAAAGAACAAATTAAATGAGAAAGTCCGTAACCGATTAATCTAAATGGTTTTCTAAGATATTTTTGTTTTTGTAATCTTGTGTCAATCAAATTTATTTATTTTAAGGATAAGCGAAAAATCATTTTAAGTAAAATTAAATTTTTAGGGGAAAAGGAAAAAATGGAACGCTTTCAGGACCACTTTGTTGTTCGTCTGTCTGAAGGTATCGAGTTGAAATTAAAACTATATTATACTCAGATCTACAGTCCCTTAAAACTGTGAAAAAAAAACAAACTTCTGAGTTTACGTCAAAAAAAGATACGGTCGTTTATGCTGCAAAAACACCTATTTCGACACTCTCAAGGGAATCAAAATTCATAGGGTACTTTCCGTTGACCTAGAACTATGAAATTTGGCAAGTAATATCGTCATATTCTACGAGTACAGTGAAAAGTCTGTAAACTATACATTTGTAATTAAATAATAAAAAATATAGTTTTTATTTAAGTACCTACGTACGGAACCCTTGGTGGGCGAGTTCGACTCGCACTTGTACGGTTTCACAATGGGGAATTTAAACTACTGTTTATTTTTTAAAGGTATTATTTTGTAGATTTTTTCATTTAATGGGATATCATGGAATATAACTATTTTAGATAATAATAACTATAGTTGTGTCGTTGACCGTTTACTAAAATTGGTACTAAAGACACTAAATACGTAGCTGGCTGGAAATGTAAACCTTTTAATATCACTTGAAAGCTCTTTGAAATATAAAAAAAAAACAGAAAGCGGCACAAACGGACACAAATCGGATTATAATTATATAGATGCGATTGTACACGGTGCGATCCGTTTTAAGCAGATTATGTGAAACCAAAAACTTATGGATGATTTATATTGTATGGTAACGCATTTGCAACAGAAAAAAGATTTTATTAGAATAAATCATATCGGGATTTACACCATGTACCTGTTTATTTTTGAGACTACCAAATTACCAAATACAAAAATTTCAATCGTGAAGATGGGTTTAAATTGTCGAGTGTTTGGAACCCCGTAATCCGGTTGTGTAAAAACAACATGAAATGTAAAAGCGCCGTTTCGCGTACAGATACAGTGAGTGTCGTGTGTCGTGAACAGATTCGAGTGAGTAGTGAGTTTGCAGACAGTGGTACCGGTATCGAGCGTAATAATAAAAGACTTAGACGGAGGGTAGACCGATTTGTCTGTCAATAACATCTACCCGCACGCAACAGTCGACAGTTCTTCCGTGACCATGGCGCATGCATCTGCGCCGAAATATCGGAGTCTCAAAAATAAACAGGTACATGGTGTAAATCCCGATATGGTTTATTCTAATAACGTCAGAAACCATGGAAATTTAAAACATTAGAAAAAAGATTTAATTTTACTGATAGTAAAATGCAAAAAAAGTATTCAATCAGCAATTGTCAGTTGCGGAAAAGGCATTTTGCGTACCTATTTATACTTAGGTACTATTGCTATAACAATTATTAATAAAATTATGCTACCCATAAAAACTTAAAAAAATAAAGGAGTTTATAACCTAATCTAATCCATCACCCATGATGAAGGCCAGTGTCCCAGTCATGGATTTAGTATAGGTGCCAGCACCAATCGTGAGCGGAGAGAAAAATTTGAGGGGACTACTGCGAAAACTAGACAACTACTAGACAACTACCTACTACTACGAAACCTTTTTTTTTTCTTTTTTTATGCCGAAGAAAACGCATTTACGCGCTTCCCCTCCCGCAGGTGAGCTAGAGGGGGGTATGTGGGACTCGCCAGGAGGGGACCGCAACATTCAACGTTGCGGCTCCCTCCACGACTGCCTCCCGTGATCCCACCCAGCCGAGTCGCTCGGTGGGATCCCGGGAGGAGGGAATACCCACTAAAAACTCCGGCATTTGCCCTCTCGCCGCCGGTTGGTCATGAGGGACCCTTGTGGGACTCACCTTATTCGACCCGGCGGCCGTACTACTACGAAACCTAGACAACTACTCCCTACCCTCCCTACTCCCTCCCTACTACGAAACCTAGTCGCCCGGGGCGACTGCAAACAACAGTAGTTGTCTAAGTTTCTATTAAATAAAAAATCCAAAATACTAAACCAAATAAAAATGATTGCGATTTACAAGTTTGTATGAAAAAATGTAATTGGCATTTATTTTGAATTGGCTTAGTATTTTGGAATTTTATTTTAATATAACCCTAGACAAATACTGTCTTAATCCGAATAACACCACAAGAATTATGCTCAAATCATTTTGGTATTACGTTTAATTGTATGGGAAGCTCACTGTTCGCCGGACTCTTAAGACTTCAAACCCAGGTAATACGACTTTAATCCTACATAACCAGATAACAATCACCAATTCCATTTCAAAGTAACGATACCAAAAAAGTATAAAAGCCACTTAATTTCAGTGAAAGCTGTAAAAAGTTGGCGGAACTTAATTTTTGCCGAGTCATGATAAAATTTTAGGTCCAAGGTACAGACCGTGACTCAAGCTGTTTTTAAGTAGCGTTGTAAAGTTCTGAGTAAGCTCAAACTCTTTATTAATAAAAAAAACTTGCGTAAGTATAAGCACAATTCATTCTTGAAATAAAATTAAAAAAGAAATATACCAATACAAATTTAAAAAAAAACTTACTCGAATTGGTCTGCAGCCTCATTATTGCCACAGCCAATGTGTGACACTGATTCACACTAGTCAGTAGTCAAAATTTCTTTATTCAAATAAACTTAATAATTAAGCACTTTTGAATCGTCTATATTTTCCTACCGCCCGATCCAGACTTTTTTAACTGACAAGAATCACTGATCAGGTAAAGTTAAATACCTTCTTCTTTTTTTTTTTGTTATGGCAATCTACTTTCCTCTTGGAAGTAATTTTTGCCAGTGTCAAGTGTTAAATAGTTCAGTGGTAGATATTGTTTAATTTTTCATTAGAATGCGGGTGCATCGCATTCCAAAGCTGCTTGGAGCATTTGGCACCAAGTATATCAAGACAGTTTACTTGGTTAGATCTGCCGAGGAAGCCACCACTTCAATAAAAGTCTCAGCTTCACACAACCAAGATCGCGCCTATTTCAATTATCCCACATATTGTTCAGTTGCGTAGACACTTGTACCATATAACTGCACCAATTTTAAGACACAATATCCACTATGAATCAATTTGAAAATAATTAAAATAGACACCAAACCAATCTCGACAAAATGGCGCCAAAAAACTTCGTCAAATACCTTACCCCCCATTCCTATATTCGAGAAACTATTCGTTCTGCTTACGGGTGGTAGAATTTTGACACATTTACTAGGGACTTAATGTCAAAATACTACCATCCGTAAGCAAAACGGATCGTTTTCGGATCGGCAACCCTCGCCAAACAATGCAATATATGTAAACTTAACATAACAATTCACTTAGAACAGTAATTCACTTTTCTTCTCTTTCCCTAATGCTAATCTATATGTACCTTGTTAAGAAAATATGTTCTGGCTGTCAGATTCACCATGGCAAAGCTCAATCCGTTGCCTTGACATGCTGCATCAAGTATAGCATGCGCTTTATACAACATGTTACAAAAATACCCCTAATGCCGATTATGGTATATAGGGATTATCAAACTGATCGACTTTTACTATGGGACCAACTCTGAAATCGCGAAAAAAAATCAGCTGTTTCATACATTTTGATATTTGCGATTTTAATTTTTGTATGAAACAGCTGATTTTTTTTTCGCGATTTTGATGTTGGTCTCATAGTAAAAGTTGTTCAGTTTGATGGTCCCTATCTACCATATTCGGCATTAGGGGTATTTTTGTAACACGTTGTATAATTATATTTATATTCATACCAACATCAGTAATTATAGTTTTCGATAATCTGTTATTCGCTCTTATGACATTAAACAATACACAACCACTAATTCAAAATTTTAGGAAGTAAAACATTGACCAGCCATTTTTATTGTCTCCACTCAAAGACTTCTATGTGTATACGACACTAGACAGGCTGTATAGTACCAAACAATTGCTCATTAAGTTACTCACCGCAACTCCTTTAGTCTATTGCGAGCGACCGATAAAAACAGTTGATGCGCCGCGAAGGTTGGTTGTGACACAATTTTAATATTGAACAGCTCGTCTATGCAATTGAAGTCATTGTCTCCACTGCTGGGGCACAGGCTTTCCTTAGACCTTGTACAGAAAGGGCGAATTCGCTGCGATTTTGGTTACACTGCTGTTAATATTGCACACGTTGCTGACATCACTGGTCCTAAGCGAAATTGTATAGCGAAACGCGTCTAATACGCGCGTAGCTATGGACAGGGTCTATGGGGAAAACATTACTTGCACCTAATTGAAATTATGGAGAGGAACCATAATTCTGACGCACCACCAATAGCTTTTCTCAAGAATAATATAAAGTTTATTAAGTTATTCCTCACGCAGAGTTTCATCCGAGAAAATAAAGGAATCCGCCGAGAGCGACCCGCTCTCTAGAGGCTTAAAACAATAGGAGGAGGCGTCGTTCGGAGTTATCGAGAATACAATTGGATGACTTATCCTAGGGACTTATCTGTCTGGGACGCTATATAACCTAGAACTTGGGTGGGTTTCTGTGATCAAATTGAACTTCAATTTTTAGGGTTAACATAACTCTTAACCTTTAACCCGCTTAGTCAACAAAACAAAATATAGCTTAGATAATTGCAAATCGCTGTTGCGAAAACGGCCGGAGGGACTTAAGTACCTAAACTAGGTCGAACCTGTTCTTATAGGCTCTTAAATAAATGCTCTTTATTGCAAGTTTGATGTGTATGCAATGTGTGCGTGTGTGTATGTGTGTGTATGTGTGTAAAAGATACTTTATTTAAGTAAATATAGTTAATTATATAATATTAAGAAAACATAACTAGAAATAAATCTAGTTATGTTTATTTAATACATATGTACAGGTTTCGGAATACAATGATTTCACTGAAAGTGTAAATTATACAAAAAAATGCTTTAGTCATCCCGTGACCACGGCCCCTGGAAAGGGGTCGAAACGTCGGGAATTAAAAAAAATAAATACAAACTATATAATTCTAAAACAACACCTGAATTATTTGATTGAATCAGGCATTACTTGGCGGAAGTCCCAAACCATTGTGAAAATAGAAATATACGTAGTTACTCCCGCAAAAAATATATGTAGGATACACCGCCCGCCCGCCCGCAAAAAAATGCACATGCACACCACAAAAATGTAGAGTCACACCTGTAGTCTAATTGGTGAAGGTGCAAGGTGTGTCGCTGTCATGCTAAATGCAAGTATTGTGCACTGATATTTTTGTGCATGTGCATTTTTTTGCGGGCGGGCGGGTGGTGCATCCTGCATATATTTTTTGCGGGAGTAAGCTACATATATTTCTCTTTTCACAACACCTGAGTTAATAATATAGGCGCTGTAATCCGTAAAAAGTGTTTTATTTCTAATATATAAAATTGTGTAACTGGCACGTAAAACTGCTTCGTAGAATTAACGAACTTTATTCGGCAAAGTTAATCTTCCCCAGAGGCTATGTGCATGAATGCAGTCTCTGTAGCCGGATGAATGGGATCCCGTTATAATTTGTGGAGATAACACTGAATCACATAAATACTCGCAAACAGCTAGAGCTGTTACACAACTACAAAAAAACGGTCAAGAGCGAGTCGGACTCGCGCACCGAGGGTTCCGTTACCAAAGAAGTTTACTATTTAGAGACATCGCTTTATTTTTCCTTTAATCTTTAGAGAAATATATAATATTTATGCAAACTTCGGAGATAAGGGGGTGCTGTTTTTTTTTAATTTTTCATCACAGGTCGAAAGCTATGCTGCCTAAAAAAATGTTTGAGAATGTGCAAGCAGCGCTCTTTCATATGATACCCCATATGCCCTAGAGCCTGACTTCGAATTTTTAAGTTACAAAAAACTCCTAAAGCCGAATATGTTAGATAGAGTACCTAGCATACAACCCTGCAAAATTATTATAAACACTGAAAACCACCACTTTTTTGAAGAAAAAAATAAGTTTTTCATGAACAACTGTATTGTGGCAGCCCTAGACCTAAATTGTGTTTTGCTTTTGCCCATTAATGGGGTTGATTATTGAAAACAATAGTTTATTTATGTCTAGGGTTGTCACTTTGCAGATTTCTAATAATAATAAAATAATAAATATATTTATTGTCACATAAAAAAGTACATAATTTCCTTGACCACAGTAATAAGTTTATTACCTGTGTGACAGGTCAGTGCAACTTTATCTATGCAACTAAAAAACAAAATTTTACGGATTTATATGAAACACCCGGTATAGGCAAGCGAATTACCTCTAATCTAGTTTAACCTTAAAACGTTGCATCTTTGCACTTAACCCACAACTTTCTGCCGGTCAGCGCCATTCTCGAGATAAACGTAATCCGCTAAAGCCATCCCTTTGAGCACTTAGCGCTTTGTTAAGTTCCACGAGTATTAAGTGTTTTGATGCGCTTGTTGGAGTGTATTTATGCATAAGTAAGCTCGTTATACGCACCCTTTTGAAGGATCAAATGTTTACTAATTACTTATGTTTATGAACAGTTTATGTTTTTCAATTAATAAAGATCGAATTTCTAGTACTCTATTTTTAATGAATAGGTTTACCATATTTTGTCCTTTAGACATTTTATTATGGTAAGTATGCGTCAGAACTGAATAGGTATTTATCTAAACCCATGCTTTAAATTCTCTATAAAAGGTTCTGAAACAGTTAGCTTATAGTCAACATCAAAACATCCAGTGTCATGGTAACCATTATAATCCGAACGAGTCAAGGCTGTTCGCGCCCCCCGCACTCAGGCCCGCGAGTTGCATTATGAAATTCAGTACAGCATTATAACACTCGTTTGGATGATATAATGACGGAAACGCGCGATGGGCGCGAGCGCGGGGGGCGCGACCAGCCACTCACTCGGATAATTTACGGTTACCATGGCACTGGTTGTTTTAAATTTGGCCTTAAGCTACGGTTTAAAAACTTTTTATAGAGGATTCATAATATCATAAGTGCAAAGTCTTATATGCAACTGTATAAACACTCATGTGATGGTCATTATACTACAGTTGCATAAATAACTATTATAAACCACAAAACAAAATGATATAAATAATTCAGTCAATAAAAATAACTATCTTGCTTGATTTTCATAAAATTTTAAATTCTTTTAGACTTACATATTCCGTAAATTTCACACAGGATTTCAGCTTTACACATCATTTTTTAAACGCCACATTTTAGAAGAAAAGCGTATCACATTAATTAAATATGATAACGGCATACAAATTAATCCCTAAAGATTATCCGTAACATGCAAAATTTCCAGGCTTCGTCGGCATTACTTATTCATACGCCATGATTCTGACAGCCTGTATGACCATGGGGTGGGATATTTAATTCATGACTGCAGGGTTCCCAAAACGTTTAGTACATATTTAATTACCTTATTTGTATGAGGGCTTATAATGTTAAGTCTGTATGTGTATAACGAGTAAAAAGACTTGGCCACCTTGTTTGATTTTTTGTTTCTGCCACGTCATTATCATTTCCCAGGACCGATGAGATGATAATGACGACCATAAAGTATTTAAGGGGTCATTTGAAAAAAGTATTTAACAAAATTGAAAATTGTTTGTTGTCACAAAAAATTTACAAAGATGAACTATAAGGACTATAGCTTACTCACAGCGAAAATGTAAAAAGTACTAGAAGATTTCGCCGATTCATTGGCAACTCGATAGCATAAATTGATCGTTGCATTAGGCCGGCCCAAGGTTTCAGGTTCGAGTCCCGCCTGAGATCCTATGGGTGAGTCGTTTTTTTCTAGCATTATTATTATTCTTAGTGTGTGTGTTATGACTTATGAAGTTACAAGTATAAAAAAACAATATCAAGGAAGTTTGTATGAAGATAATATATATTATGTTCTAGCAAAGAGAGAGATTTCTCGTCTCTAATAGTACATTACGATCACGAACGCCTATCTGGAGGGAGGTCTTAATCTGGATAGGGTTGTCGCTACCAGCGTGGTGAATGTCTGCCCATTACTTTCTGTCTCAAAAAGTAAAAATGCAACATACACTGTTTGTTTCTCATCTTTCTCAATATACAAATTGGTACGATTTGTGAACAGTTTTAGTTCGAACCTACATTAAGTACTTACAATAAGCACATGTATACACATATTGCGTGACACTAACACTGTCGTCACAATAAATATTTCTCACATCACACTGTAAGCTCAAAAAGTTAACAAGACTTCGAAAGATCGGACTAAAATAATTTTTATTTTGTAGTTTGCCATCGCTGGCAGCCCTACCTAAGATGAATGGCATGGGTCTAGACGTTCATTTGTCTCGTACTGACAGCCCGATTACTGACAAAATGGATCCTAATGATAGGACAGCAACTGTACACTTGGTCGAATTTCAAGCCAATAACAAAGATTTACTGAGAAAAACTTTTACGTTGGATAGTATTCTTCCTGTTTTACGGTTGTAGATAATATTGTATTATGACACAAGGGACCCAATTCTGAAATGAAATGAAATGAAAAATTCTTTATTCAAATAAATTTAGATATTAAGTGCTTTTGAATTGTCTATATTTTCCTACCACACATTCGAGACTTTTTTAGCTGACAAGAAGAATGGGCGCAAGAAACTTATCAGATTTGTCAGAAATCAGTAGTAACGATATTTACAAAGAAATTATATCGTTACTAAATTCATTTAAAACAACATAATTAAAAAACAAAAAACAATGAAGTTATTGAAAACTGAAAATTAGGATAGTTACTTATAATGTTACATCCATGCATTGCTGTCTGTTAAATAATCTTCTACTTTGTAATAACCTTTGCTCATGAGCGTCTTTTTAACGTGTATTTTGAATTCATGCAAAGGCAGTTCAATTACATTTTGTGCAACTTTATTCAACAAAAATTCAATTCTACTAATGTATTAACTAAACGTTAACTGAATTGCTGTAAATAGACAACTAAATTATTAATAATAATAATAGTCCTAATCCACCACTAATTCTTTAGCGGTAGCAATAAGTCCAGACTAAAAATTTATACCTTCCTACGTCTACTTAAAAATTAGAATTTGTAATTCCACACCTTCCGATACGATCCGATATACGAATTAAATTTATATCTTTGCTCCCTTACTAATAAAGCTTGTTTAGCAGATGTATACTTACACAATGGTTACTCTCTGTCAAACTATTTAAGTTTGACATTAAAAAGAAAGGGATTGAACACTGTGTAACTATACATCTGTTTTACAATCTTTATTAGCAAGGAGGTTAGAGTTCAGTTTAGTGCTGGAATTAGTGTCAAATGCCATTTTTACACGAGCTTAGCTACAATTGCTTAGCACTTGGCACTAACACTTCCATTCTAAATCATCCTATGGTGTAGATTGGGTGTTAGGTTCCAATTTATGGATCCATTTTGAATTAGAATTGGTAATAATTTTCACAACGGGTAACATTAACAATTGATACAGTAGGGTAAATCTACGTTGTTTCTTACTTCCTGCGTCATTATCGATACTCGAAAGTCTTTAAAAATCCAACAAAGAAATTAAAAATATGCAAATTAATGTAATTTATTATCGGACTCTAACGTAAATGATGGCACATTTCCTTGTGATGCATTGGATTTTTAAAGATTTTCGAGTAACGATAATGACGCAGGAAGTAAGAAACATAATAACAATAAATAAATAAATATTTGACAACATCACATACATTGCTCCGATTCCAAAGTAAGAAGCTAAAGCACTTGTGTTATGGAAATCAGAGACAACGGTGGTATCACAAACACCCAGACCTGAGCCAATATGGAAAAGTTCATTTCTAAATTAACCCAACCGGGGATCGAACACGGGACCTCAGAGATGGCGACACCTTGAAAACCGGTGTACAAAGCCACTAGACCACGGAGGTCGTCACATAAGAAACAACGTAGATTCACCCAGTATGCCGTATACATTTGTGCCCACTAATGAGCGCAATATTTACTAGCTATCCTCGACGTAGAGACCTGGCAACCCTCCAACATGGCATAAAGTTCTTCGTTAATTGTCGCTCAAGACATTTCCTTTTGTTTCAAAGGCAAATTTTTATAGACGAGTGTTCATTCAAGGAAGTTTAAGGTGGATCGCCATTTTCTCGTTTTGTGTACACTTAGGCTTTGATTATTTATATGTCTATATAGAGACGTGTTGCGCTTTTGACGAACTAAACCAAACAGGGCAACTTTTTTAAGATGGTGGCGTTTTTAGCATCATCGCGTCCAAAGAGTATTGTAATAAAAACAACGGCCTTACAAATATGTGTGTGTTTTTATCAGCCAACAGTTGGCTGATATTTTTTTAGACGCGTTCGTAGCTTCGACTGCCTATCTAGACATATAAATAATCAAAGCCCTTAGGCTGGCCCCAGACCTACCGGTTTCATTTCTTTGCTTTGCTGTTGTAGTAGAACAGGGGGCCGTACAATTAAAACAGATAAAACGAGCCCCAATCGGGCCAAAATGGCGAACCTTAATTTATGATGTCACACGAACATCGATATATTCTACAATACGAAACTTTTTACTTTGATTTATCTGTTTTAAGTTGAAGCCCTGCGTTCGATGCGTTAGCTGGTAGCCCCTGTTCAACTAAAACAGCAAAGCAAAGAAATGAAACCGGCAGGTCTGGGGCCAACCTTAATATTTCTTTTGTTAAGGGTGTGTTACGTGGGTGGCGTTGAAATCTTCGAAGTATATTATAAACCATCTATGTAACATATTGTACTCTCTCATTACACTTTGTGCAATAAAAAATAACAACAATTTTGACGACTTCCTTGGTCGAGTGGCTTTGTACACCGGTTTTCAAGGTGTCGCCATCTCTGAGGTCCCGGGTTCGATCCCCGGTTGGGTCAATTTAGAAAATGAACTTTTCCATATTGGCTCCGGTCTGGGTGTTTGTGATACCACCGTTGTCTCTGATTTCCATAACACAAGTGCTTTAGCTACTTACTTTGGAATCGGAGCAATGTATGTGATGTTGTCAAATATTTATTTATTTATATTTTTCATCTTTTCATCACGTAGAAATAATATATGACCCTGTTACAATGGAATTTCTGTTTTACTTTCTTTGTGAACTTAAGAAGAACGTTTTTACATATGCCTTATGCCTTGGCAATAAGACATATTTTGCTACAAATCACTAAATGGTAACGTTGCATTCTGGCTGGCCTCCAACCGCCAATGTCTTTGTCATTACTTTAATAGGCAATTGCGTTATTGTCAGAGCATTAAACACTGCACAATAGCCATTTGGCTTTGTAACTTGAGAAATATTTTTAAATTTTGAGATTTTAGCATTCACAATGCTATTTTTATATGATACTAAATAATATACTAGAAAAAGTACGACTCGCACCAGATCATGTTCTCAGACGGGAATCGAACCCGCGACCTTTGGATATCCGGTCCAATGCTCTGACCGCTGAGCTACCGAGTCACTGAGAAATATTATCAAATAATACTGGAGATTTAATAAACCAATAACAGTATGTAGAAAATTTTCTATGACGCTTGAGTGAACTTGAAATGACTAAGATGAAGCTAGTGGAACTATAAAACCGGTAAGACATTATTGGTGGGACTACGAGTCAAAAATCGTAAATACCGTAACGTAATTTTTTTTTGTCTAGTGATACGATGACCCATTTTAATGTCCCCGCTGCTGGGGCACAGGCCTTCCATATGGGTGGATAAGGAGGATGGGCCATGACCCACCACGCGGGCCCAATGCGGATTGGTGGGTGCTAACTACTGCAAATGCAGCCAGGACCAATGGCTTAACGTGCCTTCCAAAGCACGGAGGAGCACGAGATAATAGATTTTTGGTCACCCATCCCATGACCGACCCTTACGAAAAGTTGCTTAACCTCCGCAATCGATGGGCCATGCGCTATACCACTGCGCCACCGAGCTCCTTATACGATATCATATTTAAATCTTTTTTTTTCTGGTAAGTATTCATAAATTTTAGTAATAAGTTTCCTTACTTTTAAATAAAAACCAAAAAGCATTCTAAGATTTTACTGTAAATTAAAAAGCGCATTAATGCAGCTGCAAGCAACATCTAAGAAGGATATTGCACAAGTTTCCGGTTTGAAAACAGTTTTCCGGTATTCCGGTAGATACCGGTATTCTGTTACCGGTTGCCGGTGTTGAGTTATGACCGGTGTTTCTTGTTTACGGATGTGTTGTGATAAAAAAGAACGATTACTTCTTTTGTTCCTACTTATTTATTCACTTAAATGACACATTTTAAGAATGTCTCTTTTCTATAGTTTGAGGGTTAGATAATGATTTTGCAAGTTCTAAGTAATCTATTTCAATCATATTATAATTTTAAACTCTGCAAAAGCGGATATGACATTTTGCATAAATACTAATAAGTAAAGAAAATGTTACGTACTCGTATGATTCAATTCAAAATTCAAAACTCGTTTATTCAGTCTAGGCTGTTACAAGCACTTGTGAATGTCAAAGAAGCTACGCCATCGGTTCGCAAACCCTAAGCGGGAGACCTTGTAACGAGAAGAACCGGTAAGAAACTCGTCAAGGGCTGCTTTTTTCTCCCTGTATATTTCATACAGAGTCGTCAAAACTTGAAAAATGAGGTCGGCATTTAAAGTGACGTCACTTTCCATTACAATAATTAACAAAGTTTACATTCAATGGGTAGGTAAAATAAATTTCAACTAGTTGAGAAATCGCTGTCTACTACTCGATAACTAAGAAAATCATTGTATGATATGAAGAATTAGCCTTAAGATTGATTTATTATGATACAATTGAAGATATTTCGGGCATGGAGGTTAAAATTACAATAAAGAAAACATTATCATATCGGTGTAATAATCGGTCGCCCTTCAAAACAAACAAATTTAATTATTTCGCTCGTTAACAAAATCTCCTCAGAGCTGATGAAACTTTTCCTAAATTGCTATTTAAATATTTTGTGCCGCAAAAGCTCAGAAATATCGCGTACCCTAATGTATTGAAACCGATGGCATTTAGTATGCAAATCGATTCAGCTTCGACAATAGTGATGCACGGAAATCGATTGTGTAGGTATCGATACTTAGACACTAAAGTAAGTAGTAGGTATCGACTCTCCTAAGACAGTTATCTACTTATATCAGTATTCAAGAACAGTACTCAAACGACCCTTGCTTGTGCGAACGCACTGCGTTGAAATAGAGCTCTGTGATTGGTTCGTCTGTTTTACGTATTACGTGTGATTGGTAGTTAGGAGTAAGTTATGTAAGTAGTTAGTTAGTATAGAAAAAACAAAATTCCAATGCCACGTATTCACAAGTTGCAAAACCTAAAAAAGTATTTTAACTGGAATTTATTGTAGTCAGCTGTAGTATTTTGGAAGTAGTAATACCAAGACTAATTTTTAGATTTATCATTATTAAAAGTGTCATTGATTTGTGTATGAAAAATGTGTTTGTCCATTAGCCATTTTTAATATCCACAGGCCTTCCTTAAGGGTGAATAAGAAGGATGGGCCACCACGCGGATTAGTGGGTGTTAACGACTGCAAATGCAACCGAGATAAACGGCTTAACGTGCCTTCCGAAGCATGGAGGAGCTTAAGATAATAAATTTTGGTCACCCATCCCATGACCGATCCTTGCGAAAGTTGCTTTACCTCCGCAATCGCTGGGCCAGGCGCCACACCACTGCGCTACCGAGCTCCTTAAAAAAATGTGTTTGCGGTTACAATATTGAAAATTAAGTTGTCTTTTCAATCGGATTTCGGAATTATCGATACTTGTTAGTTGGTTTATCGACAAGTGACGTCATTTCAGACTGGTACATTAGCAATCACTACGCAGCTCGACAATGGCTGCATCGAGACCAAAAAGTGGTTATTTATTCAAAAGTGAATTCAAGAGTGCTCCGGAATTATGCGACAATAATGGTGAGTGCATATTATATGACTGTAACTTACTGTGTATAATTTTAGTAATAATATAACTTTATTTTTTTTAATTAAATTAATTTTCATATTATCTTTTATTAATTTTAATTTGAATTTTGATTTATAAGTTTTATTATGATATTCTAATGTAAATTTTCAAATCAAATCATGGAATTGTATAATATGGATCAATTGTTATTTGAAATAAATGAATTTTATTATTATTTATACAAAATATTTTAATGGTAGTTAAGACTTAAATTGTTTTAATATTGATATACTTATAAAGGAAAATAATATTTTGTTAGCTAAAAAGATATTCAGGTCTCAAGCGCGCACTAGATATTGAAACACTTTTAACAGCTACTAACGCGGTTTTATTGATAGTACCTTAGTAATTAGTTCTTATTTGGTTTGATTTCTTATTTTCCCGACGTTTCGGCACCTTTGCCGACTTTGAGCCTACCCTCAAGCGACAATTTTATAAAGACGTTCAGAAGTTTATATTGAACATAAAATTTTATTGGTTTAAGGTATTGTTATAATTTAATTATGTGAATTTATTACCCAAATACCAACTAATTACCTAAGTACTTTCAACTAGTATCTGTTATAAGTGTTTTAGCTAAAAAGATCTTTGGAAAAAAATATGTTTCCATAACAGGTTAATATGTTTTCAACTATTGCTAACATGATATGACTTTTATTGTAGCGTTGGCGCCTTTGCATCATCAAATAAAAACCAAATCAGAAAATCAAACAAATCAAATTAAAAGCCAATAAAATGGCGTTAGTATCGGTAAAAGTATTTTGCTTTAATTCTGAAAATGTACGCAAGGTGCAAATAATTTTTTTCTGCTTTCTATCCCTTTGATACTGTACTAAAAATATGTTTAACTCAAATATAATACTAAATAATGTACTAGAAAAAATACGACTCGCACCAGATCATGTTCTCGGACGGAAATTGAACCCGCGACCTTTGGATATCCGGTCCAATGCTCTGACCGCTGAGCTACCGAGTCACTAGTGTGGACGTCGAATTTCTTCTAGTATATCAACTCTTACGCTGCAAGCCAGCGCCATCTCACCAATGTACAAGAAATTACCTCGACATTCAATTGAATATCTTTCCAGATATTTTTAAACAATTGATTAAGATGAGAAAGCTATATACTTTTTAAGTTTTGAGATTTTAGCATTCACAATGCTATTTTTATATAATACTAAATAATATACTTAACTCAAATACTTAAGATTTCATTGCAAGCAACATTATAATATATTTACGGATACTTTCAATTCAAACCAACCCTTTGGTGAGCCTCATTTCCCCTTTCGGAATCGAATTCGAAATTGTCGTTGGAATCGCATCACGTCCTGAATTTTTAAAGGAAATTATGGAAGCAATAGCGCTTTAGGCGAAGGATTCAGTGATAATGTCGAATGTGAATGTCTGGAGCATCGATGCATTGTTATAAATTGTGTAGATCCTTATTTAATTCATCAACGCCCGAGCGGACGCAGGCGGCCGGATAACAATGGAATATCTATTGTGTCTCATTTTCCGGGCGTTGAAGGGTTAATATACAACGTGTTACAAAAATACCCCTAATGCCGAACATGGTAGATAGGGACCATCAAACTGAATAACTTTTACTATGAGACTAACTGTGAAATCGTGAAAAAATCAGCTGTTTCATACATTTAGATATTTTCGTAATTATATTTTTCAGTTTGATGGTCCCTATCTACCATATTCGGCATTAGGGGTATTTTTGTAACACGTTGTATATTATTTGCGAAAGTAATTGTTTGTTTGTAACGCTCTTAACTATTTGACCGATCATTATGAAATTTTGTATACAGGTTGTCAGGGCAGAGATGACATCCATAAAAAATCATCCAAAAAAAGTACTGTTCACGAGGGATAGAAATTAACGGCCTTACCACAAAAGATTTTAAAACACTGTTTAATTTAGACACTCTTTAAATGTGATGCCGTCTCTTCAAACAATATTGTAAAGCATCACATTTAAACAGTGTCTAAGTCGAACACTTGTTGAACAGTGTTTTAAAATCTTTTGTGGTAAGGCCGTTACTATTGTTTATATTAATGATCCGCTATTGTTTATATTAATGATCCGCTATTGTCTATATTAATGATCCGCTATTGTTTATATTAATGATCCGCTATTGTTTATATTAATGATCCGCTGTTGATTATATGAATGATCCGCTATTGTTTATATTAATGATCCGCTATTGTTTATATTAATGATCCGCTATTGTTTATATTAATGATCCGCCACTGCATTTGTTGCATAAGTTTTATTTATCGTTTATCGATTTTCGTTTGTTTTTTTTATATTAAGGTTTTGTAAAATTATTTCATAGTCAATCAAATGATGCAATTTTGTATTATGTATTGTTGTAACATTGATTTAAAAATAAATTGGTACTTATGTTTAACATAGGTATTGAATTTTATACAGGGTGAATTCGAAGTCATTGGCAATCTTTTGAACTAAGAATGTAACTGCGATATTGATAACTGTCGCCCGGAAAATTAACCCGTGGGGGCATTTACCAGGGTCGTTTTTCCGGGCGATTTGCTAGGTTACTTTAGTCGATTAAGGCTTTTTATCGGCAATTGCTTGTAAAATCGAATCGTCACTTCATTAAATAAATAAATATTTGACAACATCACATACATTGCTCCGATTCCAAAGTAAGTAGCTAAAGCACTTGTGTTATGAAAATCGAAGACAACGGTGGTATCACAAACACCCAGACCTGAGCCAATATAGAAAAGTTCGTTTTCTAAATTGACCCAACCGGGGATCGAACCCGGGACCTCAGAGATGGCGACATCTTGAAAACCGATGTACAAACCCACTCGACCAAGGAGGTCGTCAAATAGTAGTAATAGTTTTTTAGTTTGCAATTCAATTTTACTAAAATGCCCTAGAAAGTCGGCAGGGAAATAAATCTGTGTAATTGCACCCACACGGGTCGATTTTCCGGGCTATAGTTATCAATATCGCGGTTAGATTTTTAGTTTAAAAGATTGCTAATGACTTTGTTTTCACCCTGTAGATTAACTTTTAGTCCAAAACCAAAGTTTCTCTCTTTATATATAATTTTAAAAAGCTTTGTCCATAAATTATATCTATGGCTGTGTATGGCATATACTTTGAACGTAATATGCTTTGGACAAAGGTATTAAAAAATATAATACTTGTACGGCGCATAATGTACGCCGTAATTCTCCACGGAAATTCATTGTTCTTGCGACAAAAGCTTTAATATTTTGGAGTACCTAAAGACTAAAGTTTTTATTATTATTTTTTATTATATAATATAATAGTTATTGTTTAAATGAACAATGGAAGTTCTTAGAATGCCATCTATGTTTTAATTTTTTTTTTCATTTCTTGTAACAAGTTTTGTTAAATTAGGTACTTATATAAATAAAAAAAAAAATGATTTATTTTGTTTCATGATACATTATTACATGGCTACAGGATTCTTTCATTTATTATATTATTTGTAATTATAGGTATAGATGATGCTCGGTCATAATATTCGTTTCAAATATTGTCATTTATACTAACAACGTATGACATATTATTATCAATCTTTTAGCAATTTCTTTCAATCGCTAATTAAGTGCCATTATGAACAAGTGTCATAATTATTAGTTCCTACAAATATTATTTTACATAATCAATAATTAATGTTTGATGTGTTTGACAACATCACATGCATTGCTCCAATTCCAAAGTAAGTTAAAGCACTTGTGTTATGGAAATCAGAGACAACGGTGGTATCACAAACGCCCAGACCTGAGCCAATATAGAAAAGTTCGTTTTTTAAATTAACCCAACCGACGATCGAACCCGGGACCTCTCAGAGATGGCGACACCTTGAAAACCTCTTTACCTAAACGTTATAATATGGAGATTACTAATTATTCAAAAACGAATGCTACAGGTCCAATCGACCAGGGGCTTTACGGGCTATCGCATCAAACTTCGGGAAGTCTGCCGGGCTTCAAATTAAAACAGATAAATCGAGCCCCAATCGGGCCAAAATGGCGAACCCCAATTCATGATGTCACATGAACATCGATATCTTCTAAATAACTTCGGCGAATAGTACAATACGAAACTCCTTGCTTCGATTTATCTGTTTTAAGTTGAAGCCCGGCAGGCCCACCGAAGTTCGAAAAGTTAGCCGGTAGGGCCCCGTTCAAAATATACATCAGGTCAATAAGACCCACGGGTCCAATCGACTGAACAGCCAGTTATTCAGCAGCAATCTATCAATGCTGGCTGTGCAAATAGATCACTTCAAACTTCGGTTATCTTCAGCGATGCAGGGAATGACAGCAGTTAATGCGATGCAAAAGAGATGCAAAAGCTAACCATTGAACTGAGAAAGTGTATAGGAAAAAGGTTTTTTTTTATATAAGTTAAAAGAGTTTTTAATTAAACACTTTAAACGTAGATTCTGATGGTTGTTTTAGAGGTATTTGCACGTAGTCTGCACACTAGCGCCGCCATTGGAAAAAATCATAGTGCTTAAATAAAGACAAAATTGTGAATTATCTCTCTGTAGTGCACTCCGTAGAAGCTTTGTGGTTCTTTTTATCGCTGAAACAATATTTTCTATCCTGTCGTTTAGTTTAATGGAGATTTTTTGCGATAAGTGGCCACTTTTAAAAATAAAACTCCATTTAACTAAACGACAGGATAGAAAATATTGTTTCAGCAATAAAAAGAAGCACAAAAGCTTCTACGGAGAGCACTACAGAGAGATAATTCACAATTTCGTCTTTATTTAAGCACTATGTTTTTTTCCAATGGCGGCGCTAGTGTGCAGACTATGAAGCCTTAAGCACTTGAGCATCATCCATTTTTTTTACTGCCCCACTGCTCGGGCATAGGCCTACCTTAATGGGGAAAAGGAGGATGGGCCATAACCCACCACGCGGGCCCAATGCGGATTTGTGGGTGAGAACTTACACAATAGTATTTTGACTATTGACCTTTGATATTAACCTCTTTAATGCGAACATTTCAACAAAAATTGTAACGGTAGACATATACCTAAGTAGCGGAAGTAACCCGCGACTTCCGGCAGCTGCAAAGGCGTAACGTCGAGGTATACGAGGCTATTTAATATTTCAAACATTAATAATTTATTAAGCTTAGTTTTAATTTGATTATAGGTAATATTTGACGACCTCCGTGGTCGAGTGGCTTTGTACACCGGTTTTCAAGGTGTCGCCATCTCTGAGGTCCCGGGATCGATCCTCGGTTGGGTCAATTTAGAAAACGAACTTTTATATTTTTGCTCAGGTCTGGGTGTTAGTGATACCACCGTTGTCTCTGATTTCCATAACACAAGTGCTTTAGCTACTTACTTTGGAATCGGAGCAATGTATGTGATGTTGTCAAATATTTATTTATTTAATATTACATTATGTAAACTATCATAGATCCACGTTTAATAGGCCTGGCTTCACCGAATTAATTTTTAGAGCGCTTTCAATTTATGCGTTTCGTGTCGGACCGCTGCCGCACGTTTGCCTTGCCGCTGGTTATAACCCGCTTTCGGACCACTGCAGTGCGTTAGCAGTCCGACACCAAACGCCTAAATTGAAAGCGTTTCTGACTGCCGTGTGTTTGTATGCTAGAGATGTAACAACATTTGCCAGCAACATCAGTTCGCGATAAATTTGCAGAATACTTTGTTAACGAAGGACAATTATCATGGCAAAATAACAAAATCTGATTTAAATAAATAGTTACCTGCTGAGATTTTTTCACCAGTAGTTTTATTTTGAAAATCCTCAATAAATTTTTCGCAGATACCTTCCCAAGCATTTTTTGTTTCCGTGCGATTACTATGTTTGTCGCTTTTGGAGTTCCATATAGCAGGACGTATTTCGATTTCATTTATAAACTTTTCCATGTTTATATCATCCATTTTAAACAAACAAATAAATAAACGACAATTTGATTAAATTAGCTCTGACGTCTATACACCGCACTATTCAACAGCGAAATGAACACGTGTAGTTTGCGACGTTGCCGTCCTGTTGTCGTGCGTTCGCGGTACCGACGCCGCACTGTTGCCGAGCTGCTCGATTTGTATGAAAACACACGACCGTACGTACACAATACGACAAACGCACCGCTTCGGCACCGCAGCGGTCCGACACAAAACGCATAAATTGAAAGCGCACTATACCTAACCTTTTAGAATTCAAACATTAGAGCAAACTACTTGGAACTATTAGTTATTCTGTGGCAAAGTTGTCTTTTAAAATAATAAAAAAAACAGAAAACAAAGTCATACAAAAAGCTTCAAAGCTTCGCATACCGAGATACTTGGGTTTAATAGAATCTCACCGCTGCAATAAAATGAGCCACAGTGAAAAGTTTTAAGCTCCTCAGTGAAATACTTTCTAGCTGAAAAACCCTATTTTGCTTCAATGTTTCAAATATTCGAGTTTATGAGAACAGTTTTTATCTCAACTTTCATTTCAATTCACAAACCACGAAATACATTTATACAGCGTTTTTGTTTTTGCATAATCTGAAAAATGTTTGTACATATTATGAACAACTTTTGTGGACAGAAGCGTCCATGAAGTTCTGAAAAAGTTAACAATGTAAGCTTCACTTTCAAATATAAATTATTTCAGAAACAACAGTTTTATTTTTGCTTTCATGCATGCAAAGAGTGGTTCATAATTATGAACTCTATTATAGGTATGGTTTAATGGCTTTGAGTGAAAAAAAAATCTTACTACAATCATTTGACAACTTAATAAATTTCTAAGACTTTCGCGCGTACAGTTCATCAGAAATAAAACTCTTTACGGATTACAGCGCGTATATTTTCAGGTGTTGTTTTAGAATTATTTAGTTTGTATTTATTGGTTTTTTGAATTCCCGACGTTTCGACACCTTTCCAGGGGCCGTGGTCACGGGAGGACTAAAGCAAAAAAGGCTGCTCATATTTTTATGAAATTACCCACTCGAAAATTTTATAAAAATGTATTCAAGTTTATTAAATTATTTTATAGCTGCGTTCTGATTTTAATCATTATTACTGAGTTAAATTGAATAAAGTAAATTAGAAAACAAGATCTAGCTACTGAATCTACTACCAGTTCACAAATTGGGAGGCCTCTGAGAGAAAGAACTGGCGGAAGAAAACTCAGAGAGGTTGTGTCGACCTCCCTTTTGATCCCTATCTACAAAACGAACTAACTTTATCTTTATCGAAACGTCGGGAATTCAAAAAACCAATAAATACAAACTAAATAATTCTAAAACAACACCTGAATTAATAATATACGCGCTGTAATCCGTAAAAGTGTTTTATTTCTAACTTAATAAATGTAACAAAAACTGAACACCAACAGAAACACAGCCAGTCAAAAGTAAACAAAATAATATTATATAATACTCCACCTAGCATATAAACAGGTACCTACCTACATTTGTCTTCATGAAACTTTTCGTAATTTAGGCTGATAAAATAAAAAGGACCGCGGACCCGCATCGCAGGCTCTGTGTACCCAACATGGCTGTTTACACGAAAAATGAACTCATGGCATTTATGCCAGCTAGTACCTTCAAATTTGATTATTACGGTATTTTTTGAGCATTTTTTGACATGGACGCAAATCACTTGTTTCACTGACGTTAAAATAAAAAATAAAAAAATAAAATAACTTTTAGCCGGTTCTTATATTCGAGAACGATTCGTTTTACTTTCGGATGGTAGTACTTTGACATAAAGTCCATAGTAAATGTGTCAAAATTGAATTGAAATCATATTTGTTGGCAATTAGCAAAAAATAAAGATTTAACATCCTGTTGGTTTTTCCCTAAACAGGTGTTCCGAATTCCAAAAATACGAAATCCACGGTACGTAATCTCACTTATTACCATATAATCAAAGTAAAAAAGCTTAAAACTTTTTGTTGAAACTTTTTATGACAGCCCTGAATCCTGCAAATGGGGGCTATAGATAATATTTTCTTTGAGGAAAGCGGGTCTTTTTTCCTTCAAGAAAATTAAAGTTGTTGAGCTTAGATGTTAGCACTTAACCCCAAACATTACATTAACCTATATTGTATGTAATGTATGCATGTATTTAAAGGGTCTTAGATATATGATTTGAGCAAAAAAAGTAGTGAGGATAGTGGGTAAAAGGTATGTTTTTACCTCAGTGGGTTGTTTCCTTTTCAATATTGTTATGTTAAAGTTACAAAAAAGGATGGTACTATTTTTCAATAAAAAAACAACTAAGTGGTTATTTAAGATTATTTTGATTCATCAACGCCAGAGCGGACGCATGCGGCCGGATAACAATGGAATATCTATTGTGTTCCATTTTCCGAGCGTCGAAGGGTTAAACTATGGCAGGTAAAATAAAAACACGTTTTCAAAGTTCGAATTACCTAAGTATTTTTAGTTAATCCTTAGTATTTGAATGAATCATAATAAATACAGGGACTAACCCTGTGACTACGTCTACTGAAAAATTTTAAAATGTCATAATACAATAAACTTAAACTCCAATTTGTGAATGCACTACATATATTCTTAAAATACAGTGTTTTATATTTTTCTAGAAGCATTTTTCATTGAACTTTCACTCGGAAGTTTCAAAAGTGAGTATGAGTGAGTATCAATGGTAATAAAAAGGCTTGAGATACGATATTACCCTATTTTCTCGAAATATATATGTTAATATTATAAAAAAGAATTGAACATCTTTCAGTGATAGTATTAAAGGCGGATAACATCCCGAAAGTTTTCGTTACCCTTTGATGTATTTATGTTTTGGTAAGCAAACATTTTTACCTAACTATTTCGGTACCATAAGGGGCTAAAAGAAAACACAAACGCTTAAATATAACTAAAACTTTAGAAATAAAACAATTTTTACGAATAACAGCGCGTATATTATTAATTCAGGTGTTGTTTTAGAATTATTTAGTTTATACTTATTACCCGCTCGGGTAATTTCATGAAAATATGAGCAGCCTTTTTGCTTTAGTACTCCCGTGCCTCTAGAAAGGTGTCGAAACGTCGGGAATTCTAAAAACCAATAAATACAAACTTAATAGTTCTAAAATAACACCTGAATTAATAATATACGCGCTGTGATCCGTAAAAAGTGTTTTATTTCTAATGAACTGTACGCGCGAAAGTCTTAGAAGTGTATAAACTAAACTTCCAAAAATAATATGGTTTGTGTGAATGTTTTTTCAATAACTTGTACAGCTGACTTTCATTATTTTGGTTGGTTACAAAAGTCCATGGGTAGGGAAAAATTACGAATCAAAAGCGCTTAATTTTGAAGTTTAATTGAACGAAGTTTATTTTTACACCCAAGTCGATATACTAATGTGGTATTTACACGAGTGACTAAAGCCGCGCGACTCTTGCCGCACGGCGAAAATTGACTGTGTAAATGGCAATTCAGCCTAGGCTGCAGGTAACTTATCTGTACCCGTAGCATAAACATCTATAACGAGAAAAACAAGGCGCGTAAAAGTACTCGATAGAGTAATTATCTATGGAAAATTTATTTCGCTCTTCGGCGGTAGATGGCGCTGTATAAATTTCCCATACAAAATTACTCTGTCGAATGTTTTACGCACGTTATTTTTTTCGATAGCTGTTCGTGCTAAGGGTACTGACCCGGTGGCCAAAACTGGAACTAAGTTACTTTGTTACTTAGGTTACGCCATCGACTACATAGACGACAGCGACGCCAACACCGATGTGTCACCTGCGATTCAATATTACAAGCAACTTGCTAGGTGGCTAAGTCGACCGGCACAGGTGACTAAAGTCGACCGTCATAGGTGACTAAAGTCGACCGTCTCAGGTGACTAAAATCGACCCATGTAAATAGCCCATTACGTTTTATATTGAAGTTTATTAATTTCATTATGCTAATGGTCAAACATTGAAAGTAAAATAATATTGAAAGTATGCGTAAACAAGTTCCTTTGAATCGTATCCAACGAAGTGGAGGACCGAAACATTAACATAACATCTGTGTGTTAAAGTTTGGGAACATCAGAAAACCGGGAAAATACGAGTCTTATGCGTAAACCGAGAGTTCCGTACAAACATAATAATATGTTTTTACTAGGGACCGCCCGTGACTGTCTGCGTGGACATAATGGACAGTTATTTTTCAATCACTCTGAAATACTGAATTTTCAGGATAAAAGGAACCATGATGTCCTTTTTCGAACCCTCAGCTAATTATGATCTCTCTCACTTCTCTGTTAATTAACATAGTATAATAACAATAATTACTATAGCTTAAACTATCAAACTCATATTTGTTTAAGCATTGTTAACATTTCGTCCGTTTCCCGCCGCCGCCCTCGCCTGCCTTAATTAATTAGTAAATTCATTTCACTGACACACTGTATAGGCAGGCAACATAATTTGTATTGCGATTAATACAATACTCATTTTTGTACTTTTTTTAAACTCCATATAAACAATAATGATACGTAAATGTTTCTAAAGTTAATTTAATATGTTAAGGGGCTGACATGAGCCAACTAGCGCCGCCAGTCGATTTTATTTTAAATATTCTAAATAAACCCAATATCTTAAAAAAGGAATCAGTCAAGGTTTTGTTAATAACGCCTAATATTTATTGAATAACTTTACACAGTTTGAAATGGCATTCAAACAGTTCAAAACGTGATTTTGTTAAAACCCGTTTTTAAACTATTGCACGCATTTTGTAATGTTGTAACGTTTTTCAATAAACATTAGACGTCATTCACAAGACCTTAACTGAATCCTTTTTTACGAATTTGGGCTTATTTAGAATAAATAACTTTCACATTAGATTTAGCTATACTTATTCTAACCGTGTGAATCTATTATTAGCTTTTTAAGTTTATACTTTGTAATTTAAAGATATTATTCACCGAATAATAAATAAACAAAATAAAATCGACTGGCGGCGCTAGTTGGCTCATGTCAGCCCCTTATCTGGTAACGTACCAATCTAAGAATTTGGTATGTTATATTAAAAGATATTGTTACTATGTTACGATTATGAAGATAATAATAATATCTCATTCATTGTTATATGATTAAGTAAGCCTATATCATTAAACGGGTGCGGTTGTTAGTGTTGTGAGAGAGTCCATTAATTTTATCGATACTACTTTGTTTTGTTTAAAGTTATAAAATATGCTCACGTGTTCTAAATCTTTCTATAACCATTATGAGATTCATCATATCGGTCGCACGACACGGTATAGGCCTCCCCAGGATCTCCAGAACAATCGATCCTGCGCTGCCCGCATCCAACGGCTTCCCGCGATCTTCACCAGATCGTCGGTCCATCTTGTCGGGAACCTTCGTCCGGTGCACGGTCGTCATTCAAGATCCTTTCCGCCCAGACGGCCACCAGTTTTTCTCGCTATGTGTCCCGCCCACTGCCACTTTAGCTAGGCAATCTTCGGAGCGATGTCAGTTATTTTAGTTCTTCTACGGATCTCTTCATTATAAGATTAAAAACTTTTAATTTTATTTTACCGCTACCGCTTTATTGTAGCTGCAACATTTAAGTACACTCAACGGTACGTCAGATTATTGAACTTGAGTACGTAATAAGTGCTGTTTTCGTAGTACAACTTTTTAATTAACCGTGCTGTCGCGCTTACCTAGGGATAAAACAAGTTTCAAGTTTTCAGTGTAAGGGTTTTTTCCCTTCGGGTGCTGTCCCCCCTAAACGTCTCACCTGGAGAACAAAAGGCCAAGTGTCGTTCCCTTAGCGTTCTATATTAAAATAAATATTTGATTTGCCGAGCCAAACAGCCACTATAAATTAGTAGATACCTATGTAAGTATAAATAGTGCACTTTATAATTTATACAGAGTTATTTGTAAAACACCAAGAATCTCGAAGGAGAGGATTACTCAGATCATAAACAACAACGTTTGTTCTACGTGTTTTTCAAAAAAAGACAAAAAGCTCGACTTTCCATACAAATGTCCGAACAGCAGATCGAATTTTGAATGGAAAGTCGTTTTTTTGTCTATTTCGGAATGTTCATTGTTTATGATAATGTGTAGTAGGTAATCTACTCCTGCGAGATTGTTGGTGTTTTACAAATAACCCTGTATAAAAATAAATACATATTATTTTATCGATCGTCGTGTATCGACACGGCACCATCACTAGTCATAACACTAGTTGTTATGCGCTGAAGATAAATTACTACAACCTAATGCTGCATACATATACAATGTTACGTATTAATTAATGAACAAATAACGAGTATGACGTATCTAAGTAAGTATCTGCTTTCCGAATAAACTGCTATAAATAAGCCAAATGCAATGGTTGAATTGGTCATTTTTCAGATTCATATGTCAATGGGTCAGATCCATGGGCTATGTTTAATAGATTAAAAATTAATTCAAATATGAATGTTATAAAATAAAATTTGTAAAATTCTAAGATGGATGCTTCTGTACATAAATAAATAAATATTTGACAACATCACATACATTGCTCCGATTCCAAAGTAAGTAGCTAAAGCACTTATGTTATGGAAATCAGAGACAACGGTGGTATCACAAACACCAAATTGACCCAACCGGGGACCTAAGAGATGGCGACATGTTGAAAACCGGTGTACAAAGCCACTCGACCACGGAGGTCGTCATAACATCGTACATAAACATTAAAACTTATTAATGCATTTAAACTTAGAAATCATAGCTACGAAGCGCCCTGCTACGAGGCGTGCTACGAGAATACTTTGTTTTGCGTAAGGTACGGACGCTTGGTTTTCACAGGGTCGTTACTGACCATCCAGTAGTCAACAACTGTACATTCTGCTGTCTATAAAGTACTGTCACATTACATTCTCACTACTGTCCGTATAGTAGACAGCAGTACACAGCTACTGTGTTACTAGTTTTGGCCTTGGTGATTCTGATCTATATTATAATCTTTGATTACTATATGTCTAGATAGACAGTCGAAGCTACGAACGCGTCAAAAAAAATATCAGCCAACAGATGTGTGTGTGTGTTTTTATTACAATACTCTTTGGACGCGATGATGCTAAAAACGCACACCATCTTAAAAAAGTTGCCCTGTTTGGTTTAGTACGTCAAAAGCGCAACACTCTATCTAGACATATAAATAATCAAAGATAATAATATAGCCTCAGACTTTTTTCATAGCGGGACAGTGCTAGGCGCTTGGCCTTCATCTGTGTACCACCTTCGGGACGTACACTTGACTCAATCTTAACTACTGAGGAACTGCTTTCTCGAACTGCCGACACTACAGTGCAGATAAGCTTGTGTTAAAATTGATAGAATTGTTGTGTTCCGGCAGTTAGAGGTAAGACAGCCAGTTCCTCAGTGGTGAGGATTCCGGGTGTAGTGCGTTTCCACCTTCGGCCTTATCATCACTTAACATCAGGTGAGATGAAGCCAAGCACTACCCGTTGTGGCTAAAAAAAAGCACTAATTTCTTTTTACAAAAAAAAACAAAACAATTCGCTTTATTGACTGCTTTGCCAAACTATATCAAGATAAATAATATATAATCGACTCACCCGTACTCACCCGTAGCACCTCAGACGGGACACCACGTCTGAGGTGCTACGGGTGAGTCGATTTTTTCTAGTATTTTTTCTAATATTATTTATCTTAATATAAAAATAGCGATTTTATTCAATTAGCTTTTATATCGACAATCGCTTGTAAAATCTAATCGCAAACCTAATTTCAATGAGGTGGCGATTCAATTTTGCAAATGATTGTCGATAAAAAGCGCTAATTGACTAAAATTTCCTGCCAAGTCGCCTGACGAGTCGACCCGTGTAAATACCGCCATACTATTTTTGCATTCCACCTCTTACTACAAGTTTGAAACCGCAAGAAAGCTTCTTAATTAATATTGTTAATTAAATTACTACAGCTAAAACTCTTTTCAACTTCCCGAGATTCGCCACTGATTACGCACCTGCCACAGCCAGACAAATTAAGAGGAATGGCTCCATCTCTTCATTCCAGCGATAATTTATCTATTCTATACAAAGACTAATATTAATCTATGCGATAATTTATCTATTTATACTACACTAGACAGGCTGTACAGTACCGAAACATTGTTTACTAAGTTACGGTGCATGCACCGCAACCTTTTAAGTTGCGAGAAACAGTTGGTCCCTAGTAAAAATGAAGGTTGGTTGTGACACAATTTTAATTTTTATTCTATGTAATTTTAGTCAATGATTCTATTAAATATAAAACACTTATAGTAATGGCTATAAATTGGGAGCACTAAGAAATAGCTATTCAAAAGTGATCGGAAATTTACGCTAAACTGTCAACCAGATTATACAACAGAAAATAAAACACGTTTGCCCTGCCAAAAAGAACTAAAAAGTTAAAACACAAGTGTCAAAGCAGTTGGGGGACCTCTTTAATTTAAAAATGAAACCTTTTGAATCAAAAAACCGCATCGAAATCGGCCCAGTCGTTTCCGAGAAAAATGCTAACAGACATACATACAAACATACCGCTAACCCCAAACGCATGTATAGCCTTCGTTCCGTTCCGTTCGTCGTGGGTAAATTTTTTTTCACAGAACGGTCGATTTCGATTCGATTCGAGTTCGATTTTGTTACTAATGGAGTATTAATAACGTGAAAGTTTTTTGACAATTTGGTTTACATTGTTATTTTAAAATTGGTTGACGCAATGGATATAAAATTGTCATGACAGGTGACAAATTGTCACATTTATTAAATAGGGCCCAGATTGTATATCAAATTGATAAGATATAAAGTAAAGTTGTGGTATTAAGTTTGTATAAACGGGAACCAAAATCTATTACAGAATAGTTCAGTAACAGCACGCACGCGGCATAATTATCAAAGCCGTCTTAGATATCGGCGCATCCTATCTTGCGTTCACATCTCTAATGTACGAGTATATAGCGCCGTCATATAAGGGTGGCTAATCAACACCTAGCTAAGCTGCGCTGTGCTAAGCTAAGGGATAATTCACACGTGCTAAATTAACACCTTTTTGCAAAGACTTCTATGTGTATACTACACTAGACAGGCTGTACAGTACCGAAAAATTGCTCATTAAGTTATGGTGCATGCACCGCAACTCTTTTAGTCTATTGCGAGCGACCGATAAACAATTGATGCGCCGCGAAGGTTGGTTGTGATACAATTTTAATTTTGAACAGCTCGTTTATGTAATTGAAGTAATTGCCTTTTTGTGGTTTAATTTAAAAATGGAACAGAATATGTATAAAATTACCTGTCATTCACTCACTAAAACGTATTCGGAACCTGTAAAACCGAATTATATGATGTAATTTATGTAGACAGTCAGTACGGCGACAAGCGAAGCACAGCTACGGCATCGTTTCGAAAATCTCTCAGAGAACTTGTACATAATAGTCAATTGAAATGTGACTCCAATCACAAACCTGATGTGACATAATATATTATTGTGAGGTTTACTTCCAATGAGGCAAAATACCAGTGCAGCAAGCCCCGCTTGCTGTTTATACTGAGCCCAGCCCAGTTTTGACATCATGCGACACTGCACAATGTCTATAGGAAAGGTTTATGTTTTTTATGTGCACTTAAATGTAATAATTGTGTACCTACCGATGTATAAAGACAAAAATAAATGAATTTATATCTTTCTTTCTTTCATTACCAGGGTAGGTCATATAAGTTAAGCATAGAATTCAAAATTCAAAACTCATTTATTCAGTCTAGGCTGTTACAAGCACTTGTGAATGTCAATGAAGCTACGCCATCGGTTCGCAAACCCTAAGCGGGAGACCTTGTAACGAGAACAACCGACAAGAAACTCGTCAAGGGCTGCTTTCTTCTCCCTGTATATTTCATACAGAGTCGTCAAAATTTGAAAAATGAGGTCGGCATTTAAAGTGACGTCATTTTCTATAGCTTAGCTCGGTGCTGATAGTCACCCTAACGTTACTTCCCGCTTAGTTAGGCGATGTCATACATGTGAATTAATTACCTGAACCGAATATTACGTTATCAGGTGCCCCGGTCACTTAATTGAATCTTGTAGGCTAAGCTAAAACCTAAGCTATTGCTTGTGAAAATATATAGTAATTTGATATTTATGCACTTTGAATAATGCAAATTAGTAAAAGTGAATATTGAATATAATACTAAATAATATACTAGAAAAAATAGGACTCGCACCAGATCATGTTTTCGGACGGGAATCGAACCCGCGACCTTTGGATATCCGGTCCAATGCTCTGACCGCTGAGCTACCGAGTCACTAGTGAGAACGTCGAATTTCTTCTAGTATATCAACTCTTACGCTGCAAGCCAGCGCCATGTCACCAATGTAGAAGGAATTAACCTCGACATGATCTGGTCGTCCGAGAACATGATCTGGTGCAAGTCCTATTTTTTCTAGTATATTATTTAGTATTATATAAAAATAGCATTGAGAATTCTTAAATCTCAAATTTTCAAATATGAATATTGAATAGTTTAAGAAACAAAAAATAAAAACAGTGTGATCAAAATTAAACCGCGAGTGGGGTAACTTTGATCCCCCATATTTTTAAAATGAATTATCAAATTAGACCCAACAATAATGGTCGGAAGATTATGTTGCGGGTTCAGTTCCGGTGTTCACTTTAATCCTACATTACAAACGACTGTAGTCCCGAGGTCATGAACTCTTTTCCATCAAAGGAGTCGCATTGGCATCAACAAAGCCCCAACTCAAAGTTAAACGAGCCACAATTACGGACCACGACGCCTCTTACTGAATATTAAACACAGCTACTCTCAGCCGGCGAACATTTAAAATGTTCGCCGATCGCTTTTTAAACATCCCTCCCACAACTTTTTTAATAACCCCTCTGGAAAAAAGAGGATTTACTTTCGAAGTTTCAGCGCAAATTAAAAATTAAAAAGTTACTTACCGAATCTCCGACACCGGTCCGCAAAAATGAACAAAACACTATTTGAAAATCAAATTTGGAATGGAAGCGAGCGCTCGGCGGATAATGGCGTAGCGCGTCCGACAGCGCCCGATAGCTGCGGAAGACTGACTGACGGACGCACAGGAAACCGTGTTATGAATATCCACAGGGATGTTTCCAGTTTTTCCACCCTATACCGAGTCATAAACTGCATTTCTTCCATAGACAATAAAATGCTTATTCCCCTAATTTCCGCCGCTAGTTTTGACCTTTTCGCCTTGAATTAAATCGTTTTGCCATCTTTAATAGAACGATTATCTACCCCAAAGAGTATTATACCTTGTAGCAATATACTAAAAATCAAATTCCTTTGAACGTGGCGTGATGTATTTGACGTTTTCATAAAAGAAGTGACGTGTCTGTAATAACCTTTTGTTGACTTGAGTCTTGGTGGAGTTAAACCAAGAAATTGAGAGATTCGTGTCTTTGAAGACCTAGTTTAGATGTCTCAATTGAATTTAACTCAGTTAGAGAGCTGTTTGTATTGTTTAAGAGTCTGTTACTTTTAAATAAAGTGTACTTAAGAAGCCGGCGAACAGCAAACTTCGTATACAAACGTAATACCAATAAAAACAAAAATACGTATACAAGGTGTTACGAAAATACCCCTAATGCCGAATATGGTATAAAGGGACCATCAAACTGAACAACTTTTACTATGGGGCCAACTCTGAAATCGCGAAAAAAAAATTAGCTGGTTCATACATTTTGGTATTTTCGATTTTATTTTTTGTCACTAGTGGGAACGTCGACTTTCTTGTGACTCGGTAGCTCAGCGGTCAGAGCATTGGACCGGATATCCAAAGGTCACGGGTTCGATTCCCGTCCGAGAACATGATCTGGTGCGAGTCCTATTTTTTCTAGTATATTATTTTGTATTATATAAAAATAGCATTGTGAATGCTTAAATCTCAAAATTTAAAAAACTATATTTTTTTGCACTGTTTGCATTTTTCAACAATTCAGATACGCTTCACACTACACGCTATTGAATCAGTCAAAATGAAAGATTTGATTCTTAGCGTTGAAAATATAGTATTTTGGCGTAATATTTATTTCTTTAACAGTATACAACATTAGGGGTATTTTTGTAACACGTTGTATAGTGCAGACCCGAAATATAGTATAATACTATATATTATAGTACGGTTTGGCAACCCTAACTGTAACAAACAAAAAGACTCCAATTGCAAACTTTATATATTATCATGATACTGAACATCTCATGAATTTTGATGGAAGACCATTGCAGTTCTGTGTAATATGCACTTCACCTTTACATAGGAGACACTTCCATCGTATATAAAACGTATATAGGATATACAGAGCCGGACAGTCAGAGGGTGTACCTAGTCCTGTTTCGTGCATAATACATACTGTCTGCTCGTCCTGCACGATAGATATATGGTCGTTTACAGGCCCATCTTTCCCACTGGGCACTATGGGCACGTGCCCAGGGCCCCGCGATCGATAGGGGCCCCCTAGTTCCTGCCAGATTGCTAAACGATGACGAATGCTTATTACCAAAAAACATATAAACCATATTTAGGTATTTTGAAAACTTAAACAATAATTACTGACTACAAATACTACTTGCTTACTAGCTTTTGCGTGCGCATATCTATCCTACGCTTGCCTGAATATCAGGCTTTCTGATCTGATTTTGGCATTTTTAGATAAATTTAAGGCAAGATCATAGGGGCGCCCAAATGTGCCCAGGGCCTCAAATAGGTTAAAGACGGCCTTGGTCGTTTACACAAATATATTATCAGCTGACAGTGAAAAAGCTTTTTGCTTTTAGTGAGCTGACTTGTAAAAAAAACTGAAAAAAAGACTATTTAAACTCGGCGCACTTCACGTGGTTTATCCTAAAATATGATGAGTTTTTAGGGCCCTATTTAATAAATGTGACAATTTGTCACCTGTCATGACAACTTTGTATCCATTGCGTCTACCAATTTGAAAATAGAACAAACTACTCATAGCTACATCGCAACGTAAACAAAATTGTCTTGACAATTGACTAATTGTCACGTTATTAAATAAAGCCCTGGTCTAGGCCTCCTCTAGCAATGAGTTTTACATCATTGGAAAGGTCTGGAACTTTTTATTGTATGACATCAAACTTGAACCTTTGAACGGAATTAATTATGGTGCTAATATTCCTTATGCCTATATGCATAAGGTTCATCAAATGAAATAATCAATGGCGTTTGCCGTGAGTGTGGCCCTTGCGTTATATCGCAATACAATTTCACACTTAATCACATTTAACTCGACAGTTTGTCGATTTTTTCAAAATGGCGGAGATATTTAAAAATGAACATATTTCGGCCGTATTTAAAACAAAAATAACACAAACCTTTTTTGTTAGCGCGGTGCAAAGCAAATTTTGTTTTTATTTTTATTTTTAGAATACTCAAAAGTTCATAGGTACTTCAAAATCAATCAAAACATTTCTGGCCAATATTCGAAATTTGAAAATAATTAAGGTTGTGACAGAACTTATGACTGTGTATATTGTTTAATTGTTTTTAAACAACATACAATTTGACTAGTATTACGTAGGGCATAAAGGCGTTTTCAAGGTCAATATTTTGCGTCTGATGTGGCGTCCTCTAGTCACAAAAAGTGTTTGACTCGAATAAGATTATATCACAATGAAAGTGTCACATCACAAGTCTGCACTGCACGGCCTGTGAATTGTATATTTTCCGAGTTAATGCAAAATGCAAGCGGCTTGGCTCGGTCCACTAAATAATGATGCAGTAAGTTGGTCTTTTCAACACATAGCATTCACTGCTCTATCAGGTAATAGTAGTTTATGATACAAGGTTGGTAAGGAGGTTTTTAAAACGCAGGCAAGGGTTTATAATCTTCTTTCGTATCTATTCTATCCTTTGTAAGCATGCAAAAAGTTTGTTTTCAATATAAAGAAATGCGAAGACCTTCAAACCATTCAGTCTTATACTACTTAGATTAAAAAAAAAAACAAAATGGTCCAAATCACTTCAAATCTTTTGTAATTAATTACAGTAATTAACATAATTTATTGACAATTCACCGCATTATTACTCCCCTAATTTTGTACGTATAAACATGACATCTAAGATTCTCATTAGAGACAGAAACTCTTTGGTAGTAATCTTAAAAGACAATATGTAGGTACATATTGTAATAAAATAAATTGTACAGTAAATTCGACAGTAAAGTCCGCAAGTTGACTATTACAGCTGCAGAACAATATCAAATTCAAATTAAATCAGATTGTTTATTAAAATACCATTCCATTCAAAGTTAGCTCGTTTGTATGGAAAATCATAATGGCGCCTACTTTCTTTTGAGCAGTATAATAACGGTGAAAGTGAAACCCCATAGTAAAAGTTGTTCATTCACGTGGTCTGAAATCCCCATTTCATGTATAGAGATACTTAAAAACTAACTGTGTATAGTGAAATTAGTGTTTAAGATCATGTAAATTCTAAATAAATTCTCTTTTTACTCAGCAAGCGTTGGTGTATCGTTTCAACCTGGTAACTACCCTCTCACTGTGACATACCCTTAGCCGTCAGTTCTGATCAGTCTTGTGAGCCTGCTTGACTGGCATTGAGAAAATCACTACTCCTAAACCTGTCTACTTCCAACACTCCGTCTGTTACAGGTCTCCTGGTAACAGATATCCTGGTGTATTTATGTATTTATCTATTCAGAATTTATGATAGGGTAGGGCTGTAGGAACTATAGGGACTTAGGTCGTAGGGATCTGGGGAACGTAGGGAAACTCTCAACCCCTTAAATAGTTGTTCATGGACAGTTTGCCGATGCAAGTAAAGCAATAACACGACTATGCACTTACATTTTACAGACAACATTGATATTAGTCGGCAAGCTGTTCAGTCAGTAGTTAAATTCTGACTTTGCAGATATGTCCTTCTGGTTGTACAGGGGTGGGAGGTGACTCCGTTGCGCTCGATATCGTTGTCTGGGCAATGGGCAGTGGCGGGAAATGGGAAAATGGAAGATTAAAAATGGCCGCAATGTCAGTGACAATGTCCATCGTCAATCCATCTTTTATTATACCAGATAGACTGTTAAATCCATGCCTTTCGCAGTTTATTTGTAGTGAAAAATTACAAAAATTAAACCAATTAAAACTGTTCCTGTGAGACTTTCTGAAGATAAAATTATATTTCATTCAAATAAATTTGAAAAGTCGCCAGGACCAATTCAAGACTTTTAAGCTAAAATTAAGTTTATATTTTAATTTAAATACAACCTTATTTGTTATCATTATCACCTTCCTTACTGAAACTTATCCCAGAAAGCTTTATTCATTGTCTCCTTCAATAAGCATATTAAATCATTACTATTAGTTTAAGAAAAAATGTAAATACCTTCATATCTTTGTTAAGATGTTTAGACATTAAAAGCGTACAAGTACAGTAAAGTTCAAAAGGGGAGGGAATTCATTAATTTAAATTGGTTTACTTTGATTAATAAAGTTAGTGCTCTTGCAAGATTCAGTTAGTAATGTATTGTGTTACAAGAAGTTAAGAGCTAAACCAAGGAAGATTTATTGAACTGTTTTTGTTTACGTGATTATTAATTGCATGCTAAAGAATATTAGTTCCTAAAAATATAAAAGTCGATAGTATCATTATTTTCATTAATACTTTCAATTCAGACTTATTAATTTTTTTTTTTTAATTTTTGAGATTTAAGCATTCACAATGCTATTTTATATAATACCAAATAATATACTAGAAAAAATAGGACTCGCACCAGATCATGTTCTCGGACGGGAATCGAACCCGCGACCTTTGGATATTATAATTTGGATATATTAATTTTTGTTATAAAATGCAAGCCTCAAACAAATATAAAATACTTAACTAATGTTAAGTAATTATTTAATAATTATCTACTCAATAATTTTACAAGCTTCTGTAATTCTGATTTTTGTAAAAAACAAGAATATCCTTAGTCAATCATGTTACTCGTATTTGACAAGGATGTTCTTGTTTTGTGCACAACTAACTCTAACTCCTAAACACAACTAAACACATATTATATTATACTTTTCTCTTTAATGTATACCTCTACCTACCTTTATAGTCATTAAACCAGACAATAACATACGACTGTCTCACAAAACGACTGGAACTTTAAAAGGGAGGTCCAAGCTTAACTCATTCCTATTGTTATAAGTTCTGTCATTTCACAGTCCCACAGTTTTGAAGTTCTAGGATCGCTTTAGGACATATAAACGTCCCTTGGTCGTTGTGGAGACTAGTATTAATGTTTCTTATGTAAATTACGTAAAATAAGTTTTAAAGTGCTCATTAAAATTAACATTTTGTTATAGTGTTTTGTTTTTAGTGATTTTTATTACACTATACTTTGACAGTTTGAATCATTTTTGAGTTTCACTCACTTCTAAGGTTTACGCACGTACCTACTAGACATTGTAAAAACCTTTTAACTGATACTAGCGCGGTTTTATTAAAAGTCCTTTGCTGATTAATTTGGATTTGGCTTGATTTTATTTCAGTTTCAAAATCATCATCGCAAGATATTTTTCATATCCCCATTGCTGGGGCACAGACCTTCCTTATGGATGGATAAGATTGCCCAGATAGCCAAGATGGATTGGTGGGTGTTATCGACTGCAAATAATTGGAATTCTGAAACGATTCAAGAATCCACTTTGTAACCACACCACAATATTAAACATGTGAAATGACAAATATTTAAATAAAAAAGTTTATTGTTTCATACATTTTTCGTTCATAGTTTTTCTCGCTAAGTTAATTTTCAAAAAATCGAAATTTCGTCATGTTTTGCAGGTTTACCTCCATCATCTACTTACATACATTATTGTTCACTGGACTGTTATTATATGTCATCATCAGTAAGGTTTAATTAAAAAAACGTTTAAGTGTTAAATAAGTTTATTAAAACAAAATCGTTAACTCAAACCTTTTTAAATAATCCTATAAATTATTTGAAGGTATACCCTAAACTTGAAAATCATCCTCATCACCAGGTGTCATGAACGTTTGTGAGTTCAAAAGGTATGTAACACATAAATTCTTTTTGTTGAATGTTTCTATAATGTTATCATCCAAGTGCTGATTTATGAAGGCAGCGGATTGCAGATCTTGCAGCGCCTGCGCAAGTGGAAGTGTCAGTTTATGAACAATCAAAGATTGCTTAGTACACTTCTGCAGCGCTGCAGGGATATCGTCACCATTCATATTACTTGGTTGAAGCAAAACCAGTTTTGACTTGAGTGAGGGTAGCTGCGACTTATATTGTAACACTTGTTTGATTCTATAGTAAGGTATTTTAAGATTCAGCCTCGCATATTCAGCAGATAAAGGAACATGATTGAGTAAATCTCTTACACATATTTCAACACATTCTTCCCATTCTAAATTGTCATCGAAATCTAGGGTTAGTTCCTTGTTACTCATGAGCTTGTACATGTGACTGAGGACAGCCCTTTGTAGCTCTTTGTCACTTTCATAATGTTGAAGCTCTGTTTCAACAAGAGCCTGGAACTGGTCCGCTGCAGCACCAATCAAATAAACTGTACCGGTTAAGCCTGTAAATTTTAATAAAAGTTTAGTATTACGACTAGCGGCCGCCCACGACTTCGTCTACGTAGATCCTAGGGGAACTTTGACCAGGATAAATAGTAGCTTATACCTTTATTAATCGAGGTCCTAATCTGTCTACCAACTAAATTTCATCCAAATCCGTCCAGCTGTTCAGACGTGATAAGGTAACAAAGACACTCCAAACTTTCGCATTAATATTAGTGGGATGTTTGGAAAACAAGTGTAATATTTTATGCCTCACCATGTTCTTCTAAAATGGCTGCAGTTTCCAGCGTAACTAGCACTCCACTCTCATATCCCAAAAGATAGAAGTTATCTTTAATCGAAACTTTCTTCAGGAGTAACTGAAAATGAAGAATTGTATGCTACATTTTCGTTTATCTGGGTAGGCTGTAGTGTAGGTATTGGTATCTTGACACAATCACTACCAACAAACACATGTTGGGCCAATAAACTTTCCAAATGCTAAGGTCTCACCTGGGCGTTTCGTGCAGCTAGTTCCTTGATGCTTTCATCGCGCACATCCAAATCTGGCTGGACAACTATCGCTGGCATCTTGAGACGCTCACAGAAAGATCTAAATCTCTCATAATGACCTTCCAATCCAGGGAATATACAGAGGTAAGTTTGTGTTGTGTCGAAATCGTCGTCTCTCTTAGAAATAAATACATTGATAATGTTAGTCACTGATGGGAATGTATACAAAATCTGTTAAACATAGGCTTTGAAAGCTCTTTTAATCTGTCAACCTCTAATTTGTTAAATATGTTAGTATATATCTTGTTTAATCATGCTAACAAACTTGTTTGAAGATAGGACAATAACCATGAAAAGTGATGTATTAAGATTTATCTATATCATTATCATTAAATGCATAAAATCATTCAGACTTACCAACATAGTATCGTCAACCATAGTAGGCACTATCATTATATCAGTAGTTGATGATAGTTCGTCACAATCGAAGTGCGTGAAAAACATCTCTAAACCTTTAGATTCTTTCAGTTCTTTCCCATTTAGGATTTGCTCCAGCTTCTGTATTCTAAAAGTAAATATTAATAAACTAAATTATTATTGAAAAAATGTTTAAATATATTATATCAAAGTACCTACTCAATACTCATTGAGTTTTGCCTTATTGTCGAAACCCGTTATTTCCACATAATTCATTAAATAATTGATTTAAAAAACCAAAAATATAAGTACAGTGTTAGAAATTGAAGAACATGTAGGAAAATGAAAACATGTCAATTACATATTGTTTTTAAAATATAAGATAAACAACTTACTCTTTAACGCTTAGACCTAATATTTGTTCTTCAGATAAGGCTTGATTATATTCTTCTTGCAATAAAATCGATATGGAATTAACTTTTACAATACTTATTCCAAGATCCATCAAGGTATCATCATCCTTAATTATTTCTGGTAATTCTATATCTGGAAACATTTAGTCAATACATTAACTTTATTCGCTAAGTGTAGTATTCGCTTAGCGAAGAAAATAAGCTTCTGGTCGCTCAAAGAAAAATCCTTCGTAAAATCTTTGATCCTAAACAGAACGCTGATGGAGTTTGGAGGATTTAAAAAAACGCTGAAGTAGAACAACTCTTGGCTGGGCCTAATATCATTGGAAACGATGGTACACAGACTCCGATGGCTTGGTCATGTCGAAAAAATAGGATTGGAGAGGAGCGCCAAAAGAGTCGTATCTAGGTCAAGCAATTGGCTGACCCCGGTCGGACACCCCCGTTCGCTACCGATGGAGAAACGTGATGGAGACCGATCAACGTGAGCTTGATGCTGGAGACTGGCGCAAAATAGCAAAAGATCGAGATTGATAGCGAGCTCTAGTATCGAAGGCCAAGACACACTTTGGGTCGCTGAGCCACCGGAGTAAGTAAGTTTTAAGTCTATTGGACTACTGAACTTCATATTTCTGCGATTTATAAAACTGACCTGTAATATCGGCTATGCTTCTTAACAGCGATTTTTTGCCAGATTTGCGTACTTGTATCTTAGTAATAGTCTGTTTAGAACGTAAGGCAAACTCAAAGGCATCACAAGCGACCCACTGGTTAATCCTCCCTTCAGATAGTTTCAGTTTTACGTCGTCTGCCTGTGGGTTAATAAATGATAATAATAAGTTACCTCAAGGATCAATGCTAGGTCTATTATGTTTCTTTTAAAATTATTAATTAATATTAAGTTACTTTTAAAAAATACGAAGGAGAGAAATATGATCCATAAAGGCATTGGGTAACAAGAGTTTGTATTCAGGAGAGTATTCGGTTTTTATTCTTACCGTGTTAATTGGAGGCAGACAGATTTTATTAGCTGGAAACTGTTGTTGCACTCTTGATATGCACATTTCATTACCAAATTTATCATCAGTGCTGACTACAACGAAGTTTCTGAAAGTAACAAAATTGAATATAAGCGATAACGAAGTGCAAAATGTTACTTTGGCTAGGGAAGCATAACAATCAATTCATTCTGTTATATTTCTGAATCTATATTACTTACTTTAGTGAAGGGCACAGCTTTCTAGAAACCACATCCAGGGTGTTCAATGTAGCTAGTTTGATATCGTTGTTAGATTGAGCTGTGACAAAGTATATCCCTTCTACAGCTCCCATTTTGGTACCAGCAGTCACCATTTCTTCAAAGTTTTTCTCGTTATTAAGAGTACCGGTGAATATTTTTGCAATAACACCAGCTTCTTGCCAAACCCTAAAAATTTGCACGCAGTAGGTAGCTATTAGGTGAAATTAAATTAAGATATTCATGCCCATCATATTAGTATTCACATACTTATTTATTCAACGGAATGGATTACTATTAGTTATTTATGCAACTGTTATACAATTGGGGTATTAAAACGCGAATGTGATAATATTAGTGTTTTAATACCTAATTATGTACAGTTGCATACAAGACTATATCTACACCCATTATATTATGAATCCTCTATAAATGGTTCTGAAACAGTTAGCTTTTTGCCAACGTTAAAACAACCAGTGCTATAGTAGCCTTGATTTCCAAGAAGTTGCATTTTGAGTACAATATTATAACACTCGTTTGGATGATATGATGATTACTATGACACAAGTTGTCTTAATGTTGGCAATAAGCTCACTGTTTCAGAAACTTTTATAGAAAATTTAAAGCATGGGTACAGATAAATAAATTAAAGGCAGATGTTCCGGTCAAATATAAAAGTATTCACGCTGATGGTGAAATTGCCCAGCATGATACCGCGTTTTCCATAGCTTTTCGAATTTTTTGTTTTCACACATTTTCCGCTTTCACGTTCTTCGGCAACGATGAGCTGGTCGTCACCGAGTTTCGTAATTTCTAGCGAACTGTTTCTGAGCAACGAGCGAGAGATACAACTATGCATATCTAATATAATATTCAAACTCTCCTACCTCCTCAACCGTTACCCGAGAGAAATAAAAACTCTTACTGTTTCTTGTACAGCAGTTGAGCAGTTAACGTTGGTAATTGTAGAAGCAGCTTTTTTGCCCCTCGTTTCACCAATCGGTCGGCTACATTCAACCCAAATGTTTTGTCGTCACAAATGATTATCTGGGTTTGGTTGTGACAGCACGTAATCCTGTAAAATAATGAGAATAAAGAAATTAAGTACTATTGATGAGTAAACTAATTTACATTAATGTAATGCGTGAGTATTCACGGAGTTTTAAGAGCTACGGGACGACGATGCTGGCTACAACGCCAGATAATTTACATTGCCAACTGTCGACGTGTAACTGCCATTATTCGTATCAGTATTAATAATATTGTTTGGAACATTTCTCTGATATTCACCACAGCTTAAGTGCTACGCTATGTATTTCAAGCGTAATATAGTACGCTACTTTTCACAGAAACAGAATCAAATGAAAACGGTTAAATATTTTCAGGCTGTCAGCAAACACTACTTGGTTTGGTTACCTGGGTTGAGCGTTTGGAGTTGCGCTGAGTGTCAGCAATACGCGACCTCTGTGCTGGCTGGCCTCCAGCAAGCGGAAGGCTCGGGACACTTCGCTCGTCGTGTATGTGACGCGCGACAGCGGCCGCACATAGCCCTGGGATATACCCTCGCTAATCAGGTACTGCAGTTTCTACAAAATTTGCAAAATAATTAGTTAGGTTGTACATAAGACAGTTACACAATATCTCTGAATATATATTCTTTGAATAATATATATTAGGTCCTTACTTATAATTGACGATTTGTATGGAGAATGTTTAATAAATTGCATTTTCTAAACTAGCATTTCATAATTTATTTAACAACCGTGAACGCTATTGTAACAAATCTTTTATGTCTTTTATGTTTTATGAACATTAAGCTAACTTAGGCAATATAACTTTTAAGCGAACAAAAATTAGTTCTGGCTAAGTTACAACGGAAAAAGTGGTAATTTTCACTCACAAAAAAAGAGTCACTTTCAAGGTATTGTTTTCATGCTAAGAAACAAAATAATAATAAATAGACTTTAATGATGCTAATAGTTGACGGATATGGTTATAATTTGATGATGTCTAGCAACTGATAAATATTTTAAATCACAGAAGTTATACCCAATATATAATACTGGCTAAGAAATCCATGGATCTATGATGTGCCCATGGCAGAGTCTTCAAATCAGTAGCTACATGATACGGTTGGCATGGTGCAAATATTTCATATTACTTCTACATTATGCATATCCGTTGTAACCCATGGTAATCCATGGTATGAATTTGGTAATGTAAACTTACCAACATATCGATTTTTTCATTGAAAATTGATGAAAGGTCGACACGTGAATAACTTCCTTCTAAATATAGGTTTTTCATTTGGTAGGAGTAGACTTCGTCACTTTGGATTTGCGAGGTGTCAATAACAGCACTGGTTGGGCTAGCACAGCTGATAGACACCTGAAAGAAAAGAACAAAATTAATTCATGAACTTTATGGGTATTAGAGGTTAGGGGTGATTTAACGTCACTATGAAATATAAATAACTTATGTTTTGTGCTAGAGCTATGGTTAAAGCTTAATTGGTTGAAATTAAAGAAGAATCTGCTCTTAAATAATTTTGCTGATAATGATCAGAAATAACTTACATCTTTGAGTTCTCCCTTTAAGCAGTTGATGACGTAAGTGACACCGTTCCCGTTGGTCAACTGCTTTACCATGTCCCGAAAACTGCAGTCTCTTGAATTTCCAATGTGATCCTCTAAAAATATATTTGTCTTCATTTACTTTATGTAGACCAGGGATGCACAGACTACGGCCCGCGGGCCGCATGCGGCCCGCCGGTCGAATACTGGTGGCCCGCCGACAGCAAAAATAATACTCTCGTACATTCGAAAATATTGAGTTCTATTCCAGAATAAAACCAATAACAAATGTTCGAAAAGTAATTTGAATCTCGCGCGCGCGCTCTATCAATCTTATCGGTGCGCCGTGCATGCGTCGGTAACAGCGGTCGGTAATGTTCGTGCTGATCTCGGTTAAATTCGTTTTCTTGAGGAAGCGCGCCGCGTTATACTGTTCGAGCGAGCGAGATAGCAATAGTCCCAAATTCCCGATAGCTCGCGTAGGTAGATACACGAAGCTTCCAGAGTCGGTTTCGAGATTTCTCCAGACAGTTTTCGACTCTATGCGCGTGGTATAAAAGCCACGCTAACCGCAGCGACCGACAGTTCGGTTTTAATTTGAGTAAAGTGTCGTTAGTTCTAGTGTAGATTTTAACTCGACTAGCCGGTGTCATAATTATAATATATTTTGATCCACATTCAACGTAGATTTCCCGTCAAGTGCCGTGTATAATTGTGTTGTGAAATCGTAAGTAAAACTGTTATTAATTTTATCTACATATTTTATCAATTATTTTTGGTAATTAATTAGGAACTGTAATTGGTTTTAGGTGCTGTGGTAATCCTAGTCAGGATTAAAACGCAACATGGACATGCCAGGAACTAGTAAAAAACGTAAGGTTAAAGATGAAAATCGGCAGTTTCAAGAAATTTGGACTGAGAAATACTTTTTTGTATGGTCGCATAACAAAGTCGTTTGTTTAATTTGCAAGAATTCTGTTGCGATTGCAAAGGAATATAATGTAAAAAGGCACTATGAAACGCAGCATCCTACTTTTACGAAGTTTACAGGCGAATTAAGAAAGCAAAAAGTTTTGTCTTTAAAACGGGAGCTTATTGGTCAACAAGCTATGTTTACAAAACCCATTCAAGATACAGAAACAGCTACAGAAGTTAGTTATGAAATTTCTCGAATGATAGCAAAGCGGAGTCGCCCCTTCAATGATGGGGATTTTGTAAAAGAATGCATAGAAATTGCCGCTAAGAAAATGTGTCCAGAAGCAGCAAAAAAGTTTGAGAAAATTCAACTGAATCGTATGACCATCCAAAGACGAATTATGTCTTTGTCAGATAATATTGCGGAACAATTAAATGAAAAAACTAAGATAATTGATTTTTTTTCATTAGCACTCGACGAATCCACTGATATTAGTTCCACAGCTCAACTTCTTATATTCATACGAGGTGTTACTCAAGATTTTGAAGTCTTCGAAGAGTTATTAGGAATGTGTTCATTGAAAGGTCAAACCAGAGGAGTTGATATACTCAATGTACTTTTGGACGAGTGTTCAAAAACTGATTTGGACTTATCGAAATTATTGGGAGTTTCGACTGACGGTGCTCCTTCGATGATTGGTGTCAATTCTGGGCTAGTTACTTTGTTGAAAAAGCATTTGCAAGAAAAAAACTTAAACGCTGAAGATCTCATGCAGTTTCACTGCATTATACACCAAGAAGCCCTCTGTTCTAAAAAAATTGAATTTGAAAATGTCATGAAAGTGGTAGTTTCGACTGTGAATTTCATAAAATCACGAGGACTCAATCACAGGCAATTCAAACAATTCCTTGATGACATTGAATGCGAACATGGAGATTTACTGTATTATACAGAAGTAAGGTGGCTAAGTCGTGGATTGACACTGGAACGATTTTTAAATTTAATAGAAGAAATTGATATTTTTCTGGCGGAAAAGCAAAGGGACGTCCCGGAACTTAAAAGTCCTGATTGGTTGTGTGATTTGGCTTTTTTAGTTGACATTACAAATCATTTGAATGTCTTGAACACACGGCTTCAAGGCAAAAATCAACTGATATCCCAGCTCTACGCACATGTATCATCCTTTCAATGCAAGCTGACACTTTTCAGATCGCAATTGAATTCTGGAAATTACAATCATTTTCCGAATTATAAGAAAATGGCTGAAAAATTCAAAAAAACTGCTATTAATTTCAGTTATGTAAAAAAGCTAGATATTTTGATTCAATCTTTTCAAGACAGATTTTCGGAGTTTAAAACAGTGAAACCTCTGTTGGACATATTTAGCAATCCTTTCACGATTTCAGTTGAAAATGCGCCAGAGTTAATGCAGTTAGAAATTATCGACATTCAGAACGACCAAGATTTACGCAACAAATTCAACGAAGGAGACTTGCTGAACTTTTACCGTTTTATTTTGTCAAAATATTGTTGGTCTACAATTATTGTAGACCAACAATATTTTGTCATGTTTTAAAATAATGCTTAATAATAAATCGATCAAAATTACGAAATTCAGTCAAAATATACAGTAATATATAGGTATGATGATGGCAGGTTAAAAAAAGTGGAGATTTCAAGTAGCAGCATGGTCTACATTGTATTTGTTGGTACATTGGCACATTCTAGATTGTTCAGTGGCAAAATACTAAGTAACCGTGCGAATATCCGCAACACAAAGGACCTCATCACGAACGGGGTATTTTTTTTCCAACTCCCTTTGGCTAAACGTTGCGTGGTGCTGGATTTACAAACATCCATACCTCGACATCCTATCGGCAACAAAGTAGGAAGAAAGTCATGTAACCCAATGGTGGTAACACGATTATGTCGTGTATTTCTTGAAATTAAGCTTCAATACGTCTTATACAACCTACCTTTCAGGTCAGGGAAGAGTTTTCTCAAGAAGTGTTTCTTGCGTACATCGCTGACAGTGGTGAACACTTGCAGCCCATGAGCCAGTGCTATGGATATGACGGCTTGGCCCAGTGCACCAGCTCCACCGTGCACCAGGATGCTGGTGTTGCGAATCATACGGCTTTTTATTGCCTGAAACGGTAATGATATTTTCCAGTCCCGATACTTCGAAACAAAGTTAAGAAAATTATTTATCCCCATATTCCAGTGTAGAATAACGGGAATAGACCGGAACTTTTACTTAACCAAAAGTTTTTATATTTCTCTTAGATAGTGGACTATCATAAATAGTAAAGTTTTTCTTGTAGGAAACACTGATCAAACTGACGTTATTGAAACTTTACGCATTTCAGATAAGCCTTCTTCTAAACATCTGTACTTACGAGACAATAAAAAGCAAGCGCATAAGGCATCGGGACTGTGGCAGCGTCTTCCAAGGTCCAGTGCTTTGGGACAGGCCACAGCAGCTCCCGCGTTGCCACCACTCGATTACTCGCTGCACCAGATGCAACGAGCCCCATCACTTGGACGCCGCTGGTTAACAAGAAAATACAATAGTGACGACATATAATTTATGACCTACAGAAAGAAAGAATGAAAATACATATATTTTGAAAACCACGCAACGATACACAACAATACAAAGACCGTACAGTACAGAAACTTTGACAATTCATACTCATTATTATACTATGGTACTATCGTCAAATACCATCTTTTGTTTTGGTAAAATAGTGTATGAAAAGCTTCAGCACTTAGCCCGGCTTGTCACGTTTCGCTTAATTTAGTTTTACTTAGCTCAATTTTCTTTTATTTTTTATCTCATAAACTTACCTAAACTTACTTACGACCAAATATACCACATTTTAAATATTTTTAGTGGCCAAAATTACCAACCTTTCAGTGACACCACTGAAGTCCATTCCATATGAAATGTTATCCACATTATTTCCCTCTTTGATCCTATATACTCCAGCAGCTCTCATCGTATCCACTGTATTCAGACCAGCATAACGAACCTAAAATGTAAATTTTATCAGAAAATTGTTTCTTATTTCTACAAAATCAATAGAAACTATGTATACTAACCGTCACAGCAATGCCCGGTGCAGTAGGTTCTGGCGCTTCAATCCAACTAAGTGACTTTAAATCACCAATATTCTTGCTTCTTAAAGTCACATATGGAGATACAGCTGGTTCATTTCTTATAGGGATGTAGTACTCTCCTCCCCAAACACCCTTTCATAATAAATATGAAGTATCAATAAAAACGACATTCCTACACTTCTAATAAAAAATACACACGACTTCTGCCAAAATAGCTGTTCAACTTTTTAAGGACAAACACTAATTATTGTTTAACATTTTGCGTAATTTGTATATGTCGTTAAATATGTTTTTGATGGATACTGAAAAGTATTTTTTAACTTACCTTATCAAGTATATTGATAGCTAGTTCTAACTCAGGTACTTCAACCATACTTTCATCTTCACTTTTACTATGGTTAACCATTACCAGATAAATTTGGTTCCGTTCCGGCTCTTTCCTCCAAATTTCTACCAGGTCTCTGGTGCCTGGTACTGGTGGGTAAGACGTTAGCACTAATAGCTTGTGATTAGGTGGCAAACAGTTCCTTGTTGACAAAAGCATGGATAGATCACTCTTCGTTCTTACAGTAAGAGCCGTAGTCGATGTTTGGGAGCTGGGCCGCCATTTTAAAAGATTTAAGCAAACATCACCAGCATTTTGTGTCGCTACAACCCGATATAGATTTGAAGGCCTGGCTCGGGTAGAATTCTGGGCTTTTTCTTCAACACTTAATATAAAAACATTGTTTTTCAAAACAGAATGCAGGAGACTACATAGCTGAAATGCAAAATTAATGTTTGATTGTAAAAGTATTAAAAACTATTTTTTGTTCTTGTGATGTAAATAGAAAACAATAATGGAAAACCTACATTGTCATCCATAGAAAGACTCTGGACCAACACTAAATCCACATTTGCCAGTTTTTCTTGAGATAATTCTTCCTTGGTGAGTTGTCGATACTCTATTCTCAAATTGGGTACATCATTTTCTTTGACATCGTTAAAACTTGCTGTCTTCTCTGCGGTATTCAGAACTTCAACGATATTTAACGTAGTCTTGTTGACGTTTTCAGAAACTATTTGAAGGCAAACTTCGGCTGATGTTTTGAGCTAGTAAAAGAAATAATAGTATTTAAATCATAGTCAACATTTACATTCTCATTCAGTTATTGTTTCAGGTATGATTTCTGAAGTACAAATCTATAAAAGATTAAACTCTTCCAGTAGAGCTTTATAGGTAACTTCCAAGTTTTGAACAATAATATTTAGAACAACTGGAACCCATTACAAAAATATCTTCCAATAGTTACATAATTTTAGTGCTTTATTAGCAATTTTTTGTTGAAACTAAGACATCAACAATTTACATCAAAAACTTACATTATTTGGAGAAAGATTGAAATGAGGAATGAATTGCAATGTTTTTATAACAGCTTCCTCCGAGCAAGAATGTTTAAGGTTATTAAATTTTATGTTTTCCAAAGATATTCCTCCACATCTGAAATTGTATACAAATATTTATTATACACCACAAAGGTTTATTACTTAAATAATGAAAATCAATCCGATATAAATTTTATGAAAGTATTTTAGAGTAACCGTAATGAGAAGCTCAATTTTTCGCAGTGCCTTAGCACATTTTGGCCTGTGTTTGCAGCGGTTAAGCAACTATCACTAGGATAGAGTGTATCGGTATATAGAGTGATGAGATGACTTAAATTAATTATCTCAAGCTCCTCCCCGTGCTTCTGAAGGTACGTCATTAATATGTCGTACACTAATAATTTAGGCCCGTCCTAATGGTAGGCCAGTGCTACAGCAGTGGGCATATTAAAATGGTTGTAGTGGCCTATGAAACCCGATTTTGTGATTCTTAAAACATAAGTTGGAAAGCACCTCGTCTTGTCCGACAGTTCATCTACTTGAGCTTCAAGACAATTTTTATCTTCCAAAGTAGTCATAGTTGCCAGATTGTGCTCCTTAGTGTTGATGCAGATCTTCCGAATCCTAAGAGGTTTCGAGACTGCGTCGTGTTTCTGGCGTAAAACATTCATCTGAATCATGCCGTCTATAAGCGTCACCCAGTTGCCATCCCAAAGTAACTGAGCTTCAGTAAAAAAGTTATTAGCGGCATGGATACTACGGAATGCATCGCTAGAAAATAAAATTGTTATAAATAAATAACAAAGGCTTTTCATAATTTCTACCGATGAATCAATTTAGTTTGAAATCTTACCCATATGAATACTCCCGTTCATAAAGAATCGGGTAAATGTCGTTACTGTTGAAAATCATGCGATCAGTGTTGATTTGTACCTTATTACTACTCTTTTCAGTTGTGCCTTGGGTAATAAACCCACTGGCTACTTTTGAATTTCCGTCCATAACCTGTGAACAGATTCATAATACCTACTTAATCTTGATTATTAAGTTTTAATAAAAATTATATTAAGGCGTTATTATAAAAAATAAGGTTAATAGGCAAATGAAACCGATAAATAAATCTAATAGAAACCACATTAGATACTTTTCCTTCGAATTTGCAAATGGCAAAAGTTAGGGGAGTGTCAGATATGTAGAACGGGATGTGATTGGCTATTTTATATTACGTGGTGTTTTTGTACATGAATAATGATTGTCATATTTCAAAGCTCTCAAACTACCAACAATGGAATATCTTTTGTGTCTCATTTTCCGGGCCTTGATGGGTTAAAGATGCAAATTAGCTATTCACATAGATATTGTCTGTTTGTCTGGGTAATATCCGCCAAATACCAGCTCCAGACGCTTGAATCCAGTTCCAGACGTACAAATCAGCGCCACCGTTTTTTGGTGAACATTCTAAAAACTTTCACTAAGCGTTTTGAATTTTATCATTATTAATTTAATTTAATTTTACCCTTCGATCATATATAATCGAAGTTCGTACCGCTAGGGAGTGGAACTACTTGCCTGAGTCTGTGATTCCTGATAGGTACAATCTGGGGGCCTTCAAATCGCGAGTGAAAAAGTTACTTCAAGGCAAGCGCGTTTCATCGCTTACTAACAGGCATGATAGCGGTCAAGCGCTTGACTATCTTCATAAAAAAAACACAATAACTTTTGGTCTCGGGTCGGCTTTTGTATTGGAATCAGCCTCTGAAGTAGTTGGACACTTAGGTACTAAGTCACAATAAGCGTTTGTTTATCAAGGTGCTAAAATGTTCAGCTAGTTCTAAAAAGCCGACTGTAACGTCGTTGTCGCTAATATCCTCAAATTTATTTATATACCTTAAAGTTAATATTTTTCAGTATCTACTGTTTGTTTTATAGCAATAAGTTAGTCGTGACTTACCTCAAAATGGCCCTGCCCTTTGTGTATTGTTACACTGATCTTTAGTTGTCTGTCTTTTATAATGGGTTCAGCGAAGAATTGAACATCACGGAAAATCACCGATAGCTCGTCTCTTGGTTTATTTAGGTACATTGCTAATGTTTTCCAAACGGCTACTAAAGCAGCAGCAAATGGATAAACGGTCTTTCCTGAATAAAAATAGTTGGAAAACATTGTCAAGAAAATATTCGAATTATTTAATAATACACGACATAAATATAAAACACGAATTTACCTTTGACAACATGACCTTGTAGATAGGAGTACTCTGGATCATGAAGACAAATCACATAGTTAACTGCTGCTGCTGTTTTTCTGCGTGCAGCAACGTACAAAGGTAAAATCCTATAAGTTTAAAAATACAACCGTCATATTTTTCGAAAGTATAATAGTGGCTTTTTTAATCACCTAGGTTGATGAAGAATTAAGATATAGCAGCAGTTACCTTTTGATAATCATTAAGGGTACATATTACTTATTTACTCTTACTGCCCATTAAGTGTATGAAAATATATATATTTTTAATAAATACCATTTCTCATTGTGAGCCCACTCCACCAAATGTGAAAGCATTGGTGTTCCTGTAGAAACTGGGAATTCTATTTTTGGATATAGAGCACTAATATTGGGATTATATCCTTCCATATACAATCTGTAAGACAAATGAACATTTTACACAAAATTATATGACTTTCCACTATTTTAAATAAATTAAGAGATAGATATTTTTTTCTTGTTTGCTTCTATACTCGTACTTACTTGCCAATTCCTTCGAGTACCATCATTGCGTTATCAGGATGTCCTCTACGTGTAAGTGGGATGTGTTTGCAGGAGTCTGGCAGAGAACGTTTCAGGATTGCCTGCAGAAGACCATGGGGAGCTATCTCCACTAGTATGGCATCGGCTGGGATCAGACACGATGCTTCCTCGAACAACACTGGATTCTGCAGAAATAAACGGTTTGTTGACGATACCTATACATGTAAACGAGACCACGCTACTTCTGATTTCTGGTAGAACTGATGTTTCAGAGTGTGGGGTTTCTTACTGACATGCATATTTGACCTGTGTGTATAGGATCTGAGAAACTTCGTTATTTTTGTTGTTTTTACTAGACACAATACACACAAAAGTTCAAATTAAGTATCGACATCGAGATTATACATTTATTCAATCAATATCAACATGGCGACAGTGGCTGGCGGAACTACACCAACTTCTTTTTAAATAGAAAAAAGTTTTTGACAAAAAAAGATCTTTTTTCACTTACTAATAAGTTGTTGGTATGGTACTCGGCTGAGGAGGTTTTGGCGACTGGATCATCCCACTTGTCTTTTGGCACTGAAGTGGACACCCAACGATCACTTCTTTCTTTTGGTTCTTTGATTACTTCCGACAGGTATTTCAGCAATTTAGGCCCTATTATAAACAAATAACATACCTAGTTTTCAATCAAAGCAATAAAATTCAATAATCATGAAGCACTGAATGAAGTACTTCCACAGAATGCTTAATTCAGCCATGAAAATTAGTACCTAGTTTTGGCAAGTTATCTGGAAAGATCTCGGTTCATGGTCTGTTCAGGCATAAACTCTTGCTATTTTTTGGTGCTTTCATTATAATATTACTTTTCATAGAATTCATGCAATTGCAATCTTATGAAAATAATGTGGAAATGGTAGAATTATTTGTTACTTCGGGAATAAATCATGTTTAGAATACTTGCGTACCAGCTTCAGCGATGTAACGGGAATGGTATGCGATGTTAGAGCAAGGCACTTCCTTCGCAAAAATTCCTTGGGCAACGAGACTCGCAACGAACTCCTTCATGACGTCCGCTGGTCCTGATATGGTGCTTGACTCTGCAGAGTTGTGACAAGCCACCTCGATTTCAGGTGGAACCATCCCCTTGATCTAAAAAAGGTACCTATAACTTAGGTTGTACTTATTCTTTTTTTATAATTCCACGTACCGTAAAACATTCAATTCACCAAAATCTCGTTAACGCTTCACATTTCACTAATATGTACACACAACAGCACGTCAGTTTATACAGTTAAACTGCAAAAACAGCTTTTATGACGTAGGGCATAAAGGTCGTCTCAAGGTCAACATGTAAGTCTGAGGTGCCGTCGTGTGTACATTGTGTTATCTCAAAAATAGTATAAATAGTTTTACAAAAACGAAAAAGAGAGCCAATAAAATATATCTGGGTGTGTTTTAAATTTAAATTAGTCTTAATTTTATGTTTTTTTTGAGAAGATAGGACATGCGCTATTGTAAGCCCTGACCTGAGGCATGCCTCTGATGAAAGCGTAAGAGGAAAGGGAAAGCGACTGGGTGAAGACAGAGTCATTGAAAGGTTAAAAAGCTTCTTTCTAGTAAAACCTTACAAGTCACATGGGAGTAGGGGAAAAAAGACTATAGAAAACTCTTTCTTGCCTCTTGGTAACCAATGCCTATCGCAGCCATGGATCCGCGAATAAACGGCACCTGTGTTGAGACCAGTCCACGATTGTACGCAGACAGTATCATCTCTTCCGCAGTGAAGCAACCATCTCCATACGCACAGCCAAGTTCACCAACACTGTGACCTGGTGGAGGTTAAAGATTTAAAGGTCTGCTCAAAAGTACGTACTAGATACATACGAATGGTTACAATGTAATACTTATATAAGGCACATACGCCTTAAGTAAATTAGACAAGGATTCATGTAGACGACATAATTATAGTAATTAAGTAGGTGCACACATTTCCATTCTTTTTTCGCCGAAACAAATGAAGATTATTTTTATTAACAACACTCGTCACACGGAGTAGTACAATAATCTAATACGGCAATCTAGATATAGTGTGAGAAATTGAAATATCAGCTTTAGTATAAAAACAAAAGAAAATCGATATTATCTCATAGGTTTTATATTAACATACTATTTATTCATTACCAACCTATAATTTTATCTGGCACCAATCCAAGTTCACGCAGTACATCGGTAAGGCCAATCTGTACAGCGGCTATGCCAACAAACGAGTGGAGAATGTTGTCAAAGATTGTTTTATCCGTGGACGTTATGATATGGATTAAGTCGATTCCCTTTGGTTTAAGAGCACGCTGGCATCTGTGAATAGAAAATGCTAGTACTATAGTCTCGAAGAAATCAAGTAATCACCAAAATTAGTCTTCACTTACACAGGTGTGGGATGTGTTAAGGATATAGGATATGGTGTAAGATTATGCTGAGGTTATTCTTTTGTTCCGGTAAAAATTCGGGGAACGCTGAGGTGGATGGTGTTGGTGTCCACCACGTGTCCACTTATATTCCAGGGGTTTCCCTTCCACACATAGGGCGGGGACTAACTGGATCGATATCAATTACCGAACCTCAACTCCATTAAGTGCTTTAGAATTAAGTCCTAAAGCAGTAACTTTTCCGGCAAGCATAGTTTTTGAGGTTGAACTGGCTTTGTAAATATATTTGAAATTTATTTTCCAGATCTCTTTGATTGCTGGTTTCTTTTTAAGCTTATCTTACCTCTCAATGGCTGCTGCGAAGATGGGTATGCGCATGAGTTGTGTTCCCATGCCGGGCCACTGGGAACCCATGCCACTGTAGACGAACCAGAGAGGACGACGAGCGTTGTCGAAGTATTCACTCTTCTCCATCAGGCTTACTGTCTTCTGGTCTTTATTTGTGTCTTTAAAAAAGAACAGTGATAATCGTAAGTAAAAAATTCTACTTATGAGACCATATTTATACCACATGAATCTAGCTTGACTGATAAAAAAAAAACTCGCCATGTTGCGGGAAACTAATTTGTTTTACTGAAACTGACATAAATCTGACAAAACAATTGAAGTGAATTCACCGCCCCAGAGCAATTTTTATTTTATTTAACTAGTCAAGCATTGCTCAATTTTAGAAACTCAGGATGCCCAGGATACCAAGTATGATGAATCCTCTCCCCAGATGTCCAGAGATGTTTGTTTTGTGGATGTTATGGAACAACGCAAGTTCTTCTGGATCCACAGGTCGAGATTTTAAATCCTCAAATATTTTCTGAACTGCAGATTCTTGTCTAGCAGATATGGTCACAAGATGAGGTATACTAGACTTGTATCGTGAGTAATCCTGAAAGTATAATAGACAATATAATTTTAGTTTTATTAAGGTAGAAAAGGTTTAGTTCATTGTAGGATGTAACTAGTAAATCTGTAAAATGTAGAGGGAAGGGGCAATTCATTATGTGTAGATTGTTCAATAAACAGGGTTATTTATAATTATAAAACAATTATAATTATAAGAGTAGATTACTTACATCATAAACAACAATATTTGATCTACGACTTTTCCGAAAACAGACAAAAACATCTTTTCATACAAAACTTGATCAGTTCGGTTCGGACATTAGTATGGAAAGTCGATAAGTGAAATAAAAGGTCGTAGTACAAATGTTGTTGTTTATGATGTTGGTAATCTACTTTTGCGAGGTTGTTAGTGTTTTACAAATAACCCTGTATAACTGAACCAATAGATTCAACACCATCCTAGATACTTATTAACGGCAAAGCTGCTGAGAGAAATAAGGTCTCAATATTAAATAAAGACGTATTCAAATACAAGTCAAATCTAAAAATACGAAATACTGAAAAAGCTATATATAATCGATATAACATTGACAAATGACTGAAGATCAATCCTTTAGTTAGCATGCGTAAAGAAAATAAAAGTAGTAAGTAAAAAAATTGGCTCGAGCACAAAATTACATTTTGGAGAAAAGATGAAGATTGGGCTGAACCACAATTGCCAGCACGGAATAGCATTTTTTCATGCTCTGTCTCTAGCTATAAGTATTTTTCTCGCTCTAGCAAATGAAGACTTTTAGTGATAGAAGAGGATAGAGGATGAAAAAATGCCATGCTGACAAGTGGGGTTCAACCCTAAGAATTTCATTTGCCTTGGGCTTGTATCGTCCATTGAGAAGTATGTGAGCAGTGCATCCAGTAATGGAGTGGTTGTTGATGGCGACGTAACCGCGTCTGAAGGGTGCGTTTTCGGTGACTATACAGATGCGACCATCATGTAAAGCAGGCACGTCCTTGCGTGGATTGGATAAATGCAAGTTCGCTGGGATATTGCCCGTTTGATATCCAAGTAGGGCCTGTTTAAAATAAAACGTACAGGTAAATAAGACATCGCATTGAAATTTGTTTACGTTTAAAAAGAACATGGTTGTTTATGTTTATTATTTAAACAGTAGTTTCGTTAGTAAATCGTATTCATTTCTATTCATTTAACTTAAGAGCCACGCTCTTGCCGGTGAAGCCTTTTCAATTGCTATCTACTCATTGCTATCATCTCTATAAAAATCAAAGAACAATTTCATAAATCCTTAAATAAGGTATATTTTAAATAAAATTATTTCTTTCCTTACCTTAATTACAGAACAAAGTCCCGTAGAAGCTTCTGTATACCCGATGTTCGACATGACACTGCCTACTAATAATGGATTGCTTCTGTCTTTGCAAAATACATTAGTTATCGCTTCCAATTCTGCTTTATCTTCTTCAGGAAGAGCTGTTACGAAAAATATATTTGTAAATTTTAAATCAACACTTATTTTATTAGTATCATTGATGAACACAGTCACATCAATATTATCTTTTTTACCACAAAGTGGATTTTGATTTATTTTCCACTTGTATTTAAGTGACTACAAAGTGAATGTAAAAGCTATTGTATGGATAACTACCTGCTCCCATTGCTTCTACATACTCCACTGTTTCGGGGGAAACATTGATGTGATTATAAAACTTTTTCAAAAAGTTTGCCATGATAGTGGGGTTCCGGTAAAATCCGACATTCTGTTCCTTTTTATTGGCGTTTACGTATTCATTTTTAATATATACAAGCTCAGCATATATTCTGAAAATTAAAATAGTTGTTTATTACTACTAAAAGTTTGAATCCAATTGAATTTCCAAAGCAGCTCCATTTGAATTTATTATCGATGTTTATCTTTCGTTCTTACAGAAAGTAGATTATAGATATAACTACATGTATATTGGTGATATAAAATTATATGCTAAGACTTCAGGGGGTGGTCAGATCAAATGTTTAGAAACCAATGAGATTTTTCAGATTAGTTTCATGTTACTTAATCTAATTGTTAACGATTCTTTCAATATTAGACCTAAATAACTCCAAAACTACATTGATCCGAAAAAAAAATGTGACCTGACTAATTGACTACTTCTTGAAATCCTTTCACATAATTTTATGCTGCCTTACTGGTGTATTTTCTGGTGTTATACACCAGAAAATTGATATGAACACTGAAAACTACCACTTTTTTATTTAACTGCATAGTGACAACCCTAGACCGAAATTGTGTTTTGCTTTTGCTCGTTAATGGGTTTGATCATCTAATACAATATGTTTATGTCTAGGGTTATCACTTTGCATTTTTCCATACAAATAAAAAACAAACTTAGTCATGTCACTATACTAATTCTGCGGTCATGTGGCGATTTTCAGGGTTAATAATTTTCTGAGGTTATATGAATGATCTATCTACCGGCTTTGTAAGGCGATTACGAAATAGCCTATATAATGTGTTGATTATCAATGATAAGTTCAGTTTTAATTTTAAGAATATTAACAATATATTTTTTGTTACAAAATTATAACAATTTATTGTGCATCAAATTAATGGTTCTGCACCACTAGCATGGCCTACGAAACACGATATTATATCGCGTGATACAGCGTTTCATCGACACCCAACTGTCAAAATCCATTGTCTTTTGACAGTTACACGTGATAAATCGCTATATCATAACGTGTTTCGGTGGTCATGCTAGGGGGGCTGGAAGTGTAAAGTACCTCAATGCGTTCTTTGCCTTTTGTAGAAAAACAACTTGGATAGCTTCTGCCTTAGCACATCCATCAGCTTTTTCGTCAAAACATTTTGTTTTGCCATCTGAAGAATTAGCTACAATCCTAAAATAATAGAAATGGAATTATGCGTGGTGTTTGGTCCAATTAGTAGGACTACAAGACTTTGAAATAGTCCGAACAATCGAAGCAGCAGGAAATAAAAATCTTCGTTATCCGATCGATCGGACAAACCAATCGGACTACGTGGCCTAAGAGCTTTATACAAGTAGTTAAACTTTCAGTTTAATTGAACGTTGGGCTTGTATAAAGCTCTTAGCAAAAAGCTTTATCTGTGAGAAAAATAATGAAAGAGAGAGCAAAATTATGCCATAGTTTCGGTACCAGCAGTCATTTAGCATTTACAGTTTATACAGTACCAAAATAAATTTTACCTCGCTGCTCCATGATTATTCCAACTGCATAAACGAATTTTATGTTGGATTATAGCAATATAAAGAAAGTCTGATAAATTATAGCAGGTACGCCAGTATGTATAGAAGACTGCAGTCCCCTCTGTCAAGAGGTATGTGTAGAAGACTGCAGTCTCTTCTGTCAAGAGCCTAGTAAGAACTCTCTAGACTCCGTATATATGAACTTGATAATGTATGTATAGGGTAGTACGTATTGTATGACTGGTCCAACCACCTCACATTTGTTACTGTGACAAATTGTTTCATGATGCGTTGTAAATCGCGGTCCTGGAACATCGTAGTAGTGAAGTGAAACACATCCGCATTCAGGGACACCTCCGATCAACTCTGCTTGAGTGAGGGCACCTGATAGCCTTTAAACTTTCAAGCTTTATCTTGGAGGAAAATAGTGAAAGAGAGAGAGCAAAATAATAGCTTTCGAAGGCCTGATAACAGCAGCCAGATCATGATTACCTTCCAGTATGGATAGAAGATTGAGGATGTAAGTACAGGTTGGCACCAGCAACGATTGCTGCTTCACAGTCCCCTCGGTCGAGAGCCTGGTAAGCTTGAGTGAGGGCACCCGATGAACTGCAGCAGGCCTCGTCAATAGCCATTGAAGGCCCCTTCAAGTTGAGCCAGTAAGAAATCCGATTGGCGAACATGGATTTGTTGCATCTGTTATATAAAAATATGATAATTAATTAATTAATAAGTTTTGAGTATTTTAGCCGTAATTCCAAAATACAAACTGCTGTACTCAGAGACGTATCGTATCGTGTCGTCTTATACTATCACTATGGAAGAGAAAGATAAAACACCAACTTTATTGAAGCATCAAACTTAAATGACATCTCTGAGTACGGAAGTTAGTACTTGAGTACTGAGTTTGAACCACATTCTGATTTTAACCATCACGTTGCTTTCAATAAAAAGTTATCTAACTTTAACTTAGTTTATCCAAGTACGCACGACAGCACGTCAGGTTATACAGTTAAACTGCGAAAACAGCTTTTATTAAGTAGAGCATAAAAGCGGTCTCAAGGTCAACATGTATGTTCTGAGGTGCCGTCGTGTGTACGTACTGGAAATGCGAAAGTAGACTCTATCTGTTTGTAGGTTACGTTTATTATTTGGTATACCTAGGGTAGATAAGACTATGCAGAAGGACATACCATACTACCGCAACGAAATACCTGGCGGTCAAAGACTAGCTATTATCTTAGCTAGTTGTAAATAAATCTACCATTTTTAGTTCTAATACACAAAATGTTACGTTTAAGTATTTCACATTGAATAAAATGTTTCCTATGTTATATTTAGCAAATAAAAAGTTAAATACCCAACGATTCCAAAGCCAGTTCTCGCACTAGCTACGTAGAAGGAAGCCTTCTCAGTTTCAGAGAAGCAAGCACCGACGAAAACAGCTACCTTCTTCCCATTGAGTTCATCCAGGCTAATACCTTATGAAAGAAAGAAAGCATGAAAACATTGATTGGCCTAAAAACACACAATAAAAATTAAAGATTAAAAAAGGATGTGAGGCCAAGAGATGTCTCTGTTGTGCTTCTGTGACATTACGCAGAATGTCATAGAAGCGTAGGAAATAAAGCAATTATTTAATAAAAAAATATTATCTATTTTTTATACTTGCAATTACAATGAAAAGGTAATAAAAGTAATACAGCATTCCACGCATTAAATCAAATGAATTAATTAGTTTTATTTAAGCTTGAGTTTTGTATTAAGTTGAGTATTGTTACAATTAATATGGAAATGAATCTGAAGTAAATAACAGAATTATGACCACCAATGGCGTTAACAATTTACAATTCAAATTCAGGGAGCACGTAAGTAGCCTTGAAATAGATAAAGCGGTTTCATTTAATTTATTCCCATAATTTTAGTTAAATTAAATTCTACAAAGTAATAGAGGTACAAAAAAGGTGAGGGGAAAACGGTTGTCGGTATAGGCTGAGCATTATACTATTATATTATTACTATAATTATAAAGAGGAACGTTATAATACTCGCATAACTTCGGTGTTGTGTCTCAAGTGATTTTGCTTCATAACCATATACAAGGTGTTACAAAAATACCTCTAATGCCGTATATGGTAGATAGGGACCATCAAACTGATCAACTTTTACTATGGGACCAACTCTAAAATCGCGAAAAAAAATCAGCTGTTTCATACAAAAATTAAAATCGAAAATATCAAAATGTATGAAACAGCCGATTTTTTTTCGCGATTTCAGAGTTGGTCCTATAGTAAAAGTTGTTCAGTTTGATGGTCTCTATCTACCATATTCGGCATTAGGGGTACTTTTGTAACACCCTACAAGGTGTTACTATACATAGTAAAAGCCGTAAAAGTTAGATTTTGCTGACTTAACACTTGTGTGTTGCATTAAATTCTCTTTCCAATGACAAACCTTGAAAGTCTGTTAGTTTTTCTAGGAAGTTTGTCACTGGCGATTTGTCATTGATTTAAAAATGACGAGCTATGAATGCGGAAGTTAAGGATGGGATGGGTGATCAAACTCTTTTTTATCTTTAGCTCCTTCGCGCTTCAAAATGCACGTTTAGGCGTTGGACCCACTGCATTTGCAGTCATTAACACCCATTAACTCGCATTAGGCCGTGGATGGTTTTTGCACGTTCTCCTTATCCAGCCATAAGGAAGAATTGTGCCACATTAGTGGGATATTAAAAAAATGCTTGATGTGCAAATAGAAGAAGAATACCTTACCAGCGTCATAAAGAGCCTGGTAACATTGCTCCAGGATTTTCCTGGACATGGAATCCATGCTGTTCCCGAGCCTGTAGTGGACCTTGAAGAACTGTGCATCGAAGCGGTCAAGCCCCGGGATGGTGCCCGTATACTGTGATGCTTCTGGGTGGTTTGATTTCCAGCGCAGGTTCTCCATGGTGATTGGATTTATCTGCGTAAATGCGTGGTTTTGACCCAAATAGCATAATTAATTTCGTAGTAGGTAGGTACTTTTACGGCTAATAACATGTTGTGAATTATTAAGGTTTAATTTTTTTTTTGTCTCTTGTTACAAAGGTTATCTCATTATAATTCCTAGGCCATTATCTACTGCAAAGATGTAGGATTCCCCGTCATTATTAACGACGTTTGTTGCAGTTCCTGTTGTAGGTTTTGTTTGTTTGATTGTGAACTATGGCGTAGCTTTTTTTTAATGTTTGCAGTCACAAACTGCGCTACCTAAACTCATGTTGGGATCAATCCTTTGTGAGCTTACACATGGTCTGGCCACGCGAAGCGGCGAACGAAACACGATGAATTAAATTCATAGTGTATGGCGTGTGATGTCACGAATTGTGAATTACTTAACCTGACCAAGTCAAGCACGAAATGAAGAGAGAATTTGCGTATCGCGTTCCCCTGGTTTTGTATGCACCATTGTTCAGCACCATCAATGGTGCAGATGACACTCCTCTGTATCGATCGAAATATTCATAATAATACAACCCTCTTTATTCTACATTGTTCGTTTTATCGTCGCCGTTTACCGCTTCGCGTGGTCAGTCGTGATATTATACACGTGGTTACAGTAATACAAAATAACTTGACCCATATCATAGTACCACATAGCTTGCGCTGTAGCAATTTTAGGTACAAGTGCGTAAGCCTCATTGTCTATGGTTGGGTTTAAGTTATATTGCGCGAACTGTACAAAAGAGTAAAGTAAGTATAATGAAGATTACCTTATTGTACAGGATTTCACTAAACTCTTTCACATTATTTGCTTTCGGATACAGTCCCGACATTCCAGATATCACCACAGCTTCTCCATCCTTTTCCCCAATGTTTCCAACCCTCAACCCAATTTTTTCCTGTGGCTTAGGAACCATGTTGAATTTAGCTTCGTACAAAGGTAGAAATGGAATTTAATTACTTAACGTAACTTGACCCACTATCACAGACGAATTGAACTTCCTTCTAACTGAATTGTTTTTTATATATTGTATGAATATCAAGTAGGTAATTAAAACCATTGAACTGTTCTGGAGTTCCGCAATAAAATAGTTTTTACTATGTGCTCAACTAAAAGTTTCAACTTAAGTTCTAATACCGTTTTAAAATTTGTTTTAAAACTAAAAAGTATTGAACAGTTATTCAATAAATAGTGATGTTTTTAAAGAACTTTGTTGTTTCCTTTTTTCAATATTAATCTAGTTTAAGAGCAATGAAAGGAAATGCATTGATTGATGCATGTCATGTAAGACTAGGGTTACCAGACGTCAGGATTTGTCCTGACATGTCAGGATTTTTGGTTCCTGTCAGGATTTCGGCTGGAGTTGGGACATAATTATCATGATTTTTTGAATAATTTACATAGTAATACAAACCTTAGAAATTATGTTTTAGTTTATTTTCTCTGTTAAGTACTTATGTGCATTTGCAGTAAATAATAAACATAACTAAAACATAGCGTGTTATGGAAATCAGAGACAACGGTGGAACTACAAAAACACAGACTGGAACCAATATAGAAAAGTAAGTTTTCTAAATTGACCCAGCCGGGGAACCCGGGACCTCAGGGATGGCGACACCTTGAAAACCGGCGTACAAACCACTCGACCACGGAGGTCGTCAAAAAATAATCGTCGTCAATATAAAAAAAATGGTGGAATCTAGTCTCTAACTCACACTTGTCCGATTGTATAACTGAGTGACTAGTTAACCCCGACACTTATGCACCGACATTCCGTGTTTTTTAAATAACAATATAGCTGTCAGTAGTAAGTATAAATTAGATTTTTTTCACTCGATTAAATATTCAACATTAGAAAACGTAAACTGTATCGTACAAAGGCCAAGGCAGATCACGAACGGTGAGTTAATTGTTTTGAAAAATTAACTGATTTTAGTTTAGCTGATTAAACAGACATTGACAGTAATAAATATTATTTAGTTACAGAGCTAGTGACAAAATACTGCAAGAGGTATCTCAAGGCCCATCTTTCAATGTGATATAGTGTTTAGGGTGTACGTGAGTCAGCACCTACTTGCAAGGCCAGGAAGTGGAACACCTGGCGTCAGCACGCTATCGAGTGCTTTGAGCGACTGCTGACTGCCTATGTTCCATGAATCTGTGTTCTGACTATTTTTTCATAAATTATGCATAATAATTATGCAGTATACAAATTTTCAGCCTTGAGAAAGCTCTTGTATCGACCTCAAAATTGTGACAACTTACGCGGCGTGCTGACTCGGCATGTTCCATGATAATGCAGTCTGACCCTAATCTTTTTGTACTATTCTCTAGTATACTGCCAATTTTGAACCTTGAGATAACTCTTGTCTTGAGAATGTCGAAATTTTATATACTGAGAGCGTGCTGACGCCAGGTGTTCGACTTCCTGGACTTGCGAGTAGGTGCTGACTCACGTACCTAAACACTATATCATATTGAATGATGGGCCTTGATATCTCTTGCAGTATTCTGTCACTAGCTGTGTAACTAATTGAATAATCGCATAAACGAAACAAGTTTTTCATTTGCAAAATTATACTGACCTACCTCAACAGCAGTTTTCTTTTGTTTTCGTCGTATCGTCATTACATTTGGAACAATATAATGCATTGAATACAAAATAAAAAGTAATTCTCAAAAAAACTGGTGCATTATTAAAGATCCCTCTTAATTAAAGTAGAAGTCTTTTAAAAATTTATATTAAAAGACTTCTTCGATTTTGACATCAAGACAACAAAATTCGATTGGTCCCGGGTTCAATCCCCCGTTGGGTCAATTTAGAAAATGAACTTTTCTATATTGGCTCAGGTCTGGGTGTTTGTGGTACCACCGTTGTCTCTGATTTCCATAACACAAGTGCTTCAGCTACTTACTTTGGGATCGGAGCAATGTATGTGATGTTGTCAAATATTTATTTATGTAAACAATATTTTTAAATGCTGAAAATCTTTTCAATTTTGTTACACAATCTCGCTGGCAGAGAGAAATATTAATCTATGTTTGTAACATAGCTTTGTAACTTGGACTTGTAACCCACATCCATATGCCGTTGTGCCGAGAAACGAATCCAAACTTGCAAAACGCTGGCATCCAAAGGAAAAGTTTTAATATATGCATATGGGTATTTTCCAGAAGTGCAACGGAATTTTGCTGTTATTCAAATGTTCACATAGAATTATTAGTCGACGTAATAATAACACATAAATAAAACGGTCAAGGCGAGCCGGACTCGCGCAGCGAGGGTTTCTGATTTTTCTCTATGCAAACTTCGGAGACAGGGGTGGGGGAACGGTTTTTTTTAAATATAAATATTTGTAAAATCTATTCGTCTAAAACTATTTCAAATTTCAAGTTGATAGCATTAGTACTTCTCGGGATATCCAGCTGTGACCTGTGACTTTTTACCATTTTGGTACGGAACCCTAAAAGGGGATGGACGGTACACCACGTCGATCGCTACCGTCACGATACTAGAGATGTTAAAAGAAAATCTTCAGTTATTAATCCTACTTTTGTTTTTTTGTAATACGCTATCGTCTTAATCTCTCAATCGATATTTTGCATACACTCTGTAATTACTTTAAATAAAGTGTAAGGTCGTTCAACCGCACATTCTCCCGTGTAAGCGTTTTTACGTGAATCACCTAATTTTTACTTAATAATAAAATATTGTATTTCCCTTAGATAAGTTTGTATTTACTGAGTATCGTTTATTTATATAATTATTATAATTAAGTTTCAGAATGAATTAATTTACCTTTATTTATTTACTGACTTCTAACAGTTTTTCTGTTTCATCATTTAAGGTTTAAGAGGTTACTATAGCTTTAAAGAAATAGTAACCTATTTGAAATTTTGAGATTTAAGCATTCACAATGCTATTTTTATATAATACTAAATAATATACTAGAAAAAATAGGACTCGCACCAGATCATGTTCTCGGACGGGAATCGAACCTGCGACCTTTGGATATCCGGTCCAATGCTCTGACCACTGAGCTACCGAGTCACTCCGAGAACATGATCTGGTGCGAGTCCTATTTTTTCTAGTATATTAAATAGTAACCTTTTTAATTTATAAACTCAATCGTATGTTTTGGAATAAGTTTTAGGAAGAGCGGATACTCCCGACACAAGCGTTTTTACAACGCTTAAAAGGAGTTTTCCAATAAATATTGTGCTAATAATTGATTGAGGAAATGTAATAAACACATTTTTTTTAAGGTTTTCAGCTATGTAGTAATAAAAGTACTAGTAGAAAAGCGCCATTACTTTCCAAAAACTTTACAACTTTGTCGAAGTATCGTCTTTCAAAAGTTTCATCTATTCGAAATCTAATATCATAAGTTTGGAAGCTCTCTGCACTGCAACTGTGTAGCTTTGATTATTTATATGTCTAGATCATAGCGTAGCGAAAATTTTTCTAAGTCTATGGTCTAGATAGAGTGTTGTGCTTTTGACGTACTAAACCAAACAGGGCAACTTTTTTAAGATGGTGTGCGTTTTTAGCATCATCGCGTCCAAAGAGTATTGTAATAAAAACAACGGCCTTACAAATGTGTGTGTGTTTTTATCAGCCAACAGTTGGCTGATATTTTTTTAGACGCGTTCGTAGCTTCGATTGTCTATCTAGACATATAAATAATCAAAGCTGTGTAGTAAAAGCTTACATTTATTATATTTCTACTTTCTCGCTACGCAAAAAACTATCGATATGCCAGTTTTCACTAAACTTAAGAATCGCTAAAGTTTTTGCCTAATTTGTTTAGGCTACTCCTTGCTAATAATTTGCTTGCACTAACCTTAAGTCATTCCTAACTCCACTAAGGTGATTCCTAACTTTATGAGCCCGAATAGGAAGCGCCCAACGCGCAAGGCGATACTTAAGTAGTATTTTTTGTGTTACAACACAGGTTACAGCATGGAGGTTTCCATAGCCTGTCCAACTTCGGTTGACAAACAAAATAAAAAAGTATTTTTTTAAACGAAAACCGAAAACCAAGTCTTTGTCAAAGACGTCGTCAAATTCAAACAGATTTGCTTTTTAAAAAAATAGACCATAAACAATCTATCATTTCAATCGTTCGTCATTCATTCATCATTCACTTTACTAGGCAAATCCCTAGTTTCGTCACAGCTGAGACCACGCTGAGACAGAACTTAGTGCAAAAAATTTTTTTAGTTAAGCTGCTCTTAAACTTAAGTGTATCTTAACTAGGACAAATCTAACCCAAGTTTAGTGTAAATGGGCAATAATCTTTTAAGGAAGTCTTTGTTAACAAAATATAAATGGCATAATGGAAAAACTAGACATAAGTTTTTAAGTATTTTATTATATAAATTACTTACAAATAAATGTAGTTCAATAATGAATAGATTTGATTTCATAATTTTTACATCTCTATAGATAATGACTAGATATTAAGGTAGATTTTTTAGCTTTATACATCGTATCGCTGAAACTGTAAGACTATCACCAGGTACGTTGTTACTGCTCCGAGGATCTGCAACAATGAAATTGATTTTATTTTCAAATTCTTAATTATAGTTATGACAACTTGAGGGTGCAGTGGTCAACATGCCGGTCGGGTTCGATTCCCAGCCGGGCAAATATTAAAATGATGAATTTTAATTTCTGTGACGGGTCTGGGTGCTACTATGTATTATAGGTATATATTCAAAAATGTATATAAGTAGTATATCAGTTGTCTAGTATCCATATTACAAGCTTTGCTTAGTTTGGGGCTAGATGGTGATGTGTGAAATTGTCCAAGCATTTATTTATTAATTTAAATCTAAATATAAATATAAATCTTAATCTGAATATGAATCTGAATCTAAATCTCAATCTCAATCTCAATCTCAATCTAAATTCTAAATATTTGAGAGTATTTAGAAACAATTTTCTTATTGCTATCGCGCTTTAGAGATACTAAAGAGTTACTACGAGTACTATCTTTACGTACAGAAGCGACGAGCGGTCGGTCAAGCACGCACATGCCCATGGGGGAGTAGCCGACGGAGCGCAGCACCAGCTGCCTGGAGAACAGCTCCAAGCGCGCGGGCAGCGCCCCCGCAGGCCCCGCGCTCGACATCAACCGACACACAAGACTTTCAGTTCGTTTGCCCTGTGAAACAAAAACTTTGTTTATGTTATGCGCATGCCCTCGTTGTCAACGCGGGATTACGTTGTTGATACAAACGCAAATGAGGCAAGCTGCTGACAACAATATACCTACTTGTATATACAACATACTTGTACATGTTGACGATGTGTGTGTGTGTGTCTGTGTGTGTGTGTGTGTCTGTGTGTGTGTGTGTGTGTGTGTGTGTGTCTGTGTGTCTGTGTGTGTGTGTGTGTGTCTGTGTGTATGTGTGTGTGTGTGTGTGTGTGTAATTCAGTGGCGAATGGTCCTTTCAGAAATCCCTTCCCACCGATCCACTAGATCATAACATTTTTGTAGAACGACTTACCTTCGCCATAATTTCACCCCTCGCCACTGGTGTGTATGTGTGTGTGTTGTGGGTGTTCTGATTCTTATTCTGATTCTCAGAAATACGATGTAGCTTACCTCAACGATAGTATAATGTGAGGGCTCGACCAGAACGAACATCCTGAGCAAGTGTGTCGCACACCATAGGAACTGTAGCACCAAGAAGTGTATCCTGTGTGTGTAAGATTTTACTGCAAAACAAAAAATATAGCACGTGAGTAAATACTATAATAGAGCACAGGATATAATAATTCAATAGTACACTAGAAGCGCCGTCGTCCCATTTTTGTCCCACTCGCAAGTTCGATTGACTCTAACTTTTTATTTCTTTTAGTTATTCGTGAAACTTTCGACTTTTAATAATTTATTGTTTTTATGAAATTCAATGTGTTTTCAAATTAATAAATACAATAGTTAATGAAAACAAATACGATTTACCTAGTAAACTCCTGTCCCGTAGAAGTCCCGTCGCGAATTAACGGCTGAGCATCGTTTTTATCAGTCAGTTGCACGTATGAATAATATAAATTAATAAAAAAATGTTAAAAGTTACTTACAAATTGTTTTAAATATATTTTTTATGCCAATACTAATATAAACGTCGCAATAAAAAAATGGGTCAAAGTTGTCACACCAGCCGTTTTAGGGGGTCGAAACTTTCGGCACTTCTAGTTTTTATAATACTATTCATTGCTATAGTCTTAATATTTCTCTCAATCAGGTTATATGTGAACCTTTAATATAAACTGTTTGAAATGTAATAAGTGGAATCAGAGTTGGACGATTTCTTTTTATTAATTATTATTGGCTCCTAGTACTGTTCTTAATCTTTAGCTAGAGTTCAACCTAAAATAACGGAGTCATTGTTTTTTGTTAAGGGGCTGACATGAGCCAACTAGCGCCACCAGTCAATTTTATTTTAATTATTATAAATAAGCCCAATTTATTAAAAAAAGAATCAGTCAAGGTTTTGTTAAATAACGTCTAATATTTATTGAATAATTTTACACAGTTTGAAAAGGCATTCAATCAGTTTAAAACGCGATTTTGTTAAAATTGGCCACTGTTGGTTCAAACCCATTTTTAAACTATTGCACGCATGGAACGTTATTCAATTAACATTGGCGTCATTCCCAAGACCTTGACTGATTCCTTTTTTAAGAAATTGGGCTTATTTGGAATAAATAAAATAAAATCGATTGGCGGCGCTAGTTAGCTCTTGTCTGCCCCAACTTGTTAAGCGGCGTCATATACCAACTATTGTATTCTGTGGTCATACTCACTTATCTCCATGATGAGGAAGTAGGGAGTGACAATGAGGTGTAGCAGCGTCGAGATGAGGATGACGACGAGCGGCACTCCGTAGCTGGAGTCGATGCGGTGGATGATCTCGCACAGCGTCCCATGCAGCGTTGCGAGCACGTGGACAGCTTCACATAGGGACACCGTGAGACGAGGCTCCCCACTAACTGTAAAAAAGTCAATACGGAATTTTACAAGTATTGCAAGCTAAGTATAAACTATGGCTCCTGGTGGTCGCATTACTGTTTTCCCGTCAGGAGCAGTATATCCAATAGTATTCGATAGATTGACAGTTTACGTAAACTCGTAGTTAAGACACTAATGTTTGCATAAACGGGTAACTGGCCACAGCCACCGGTCGCCACTCACAAATAGTCCTCATGCTTTTTCATGGCCCGGTGGTGACTACCTCCTTTGGACTAAGTTTAAATTCTAAATTGCTGCTCCTACGTTTATTATGCTTATTATTTAAGAGGAGGTGTTTCAATTTACACGTTTTCGCTCAAAAGGTCGCACGTCTAGAAGATGTTCAAGCATCATGATGCACAGGCCTTCAAATCTTAGTATCTCACTTTTAAAATTGTAATAACAATACACAAGAATTATATTTTCGAAATAAAAAGGACTCAAAAAGAAAAGTTTTTTTTTTAAATAATAATTACATTCACAATAGATTCTTCTTAAACCTTAGACCTTCTTAATTATTTTTTTTATTTAAAAACTCTAACTTCTATTGTTTAAGAGAAATTGCAATTTTAAAAGTGCTAAGTTTTGAAGGCCAGTTTAGTTTGATTGAAATTCAATGTTTAGAAAGTTAAGTTGATATTGGGTCTAACAGGATTTACCTCTATGTATTATGAAAAGCCAATCATTGCTATTACTATGGCTATAGAATAACTTACCACTTTTTCGTACGATTGCCGCATTAGACTTTTTAGGAACCGTCTCTACCAATAGGCTGACGTCTTCTACTTGTTGTGTGTCTGACGGTGTTATGCGTATTGCAAAAATATTCAGGGGTGTTGTCTTTCTTGATTTCTCCACTGAAATAATAATATCAGTCTAATTATCCTATCTATTTCCTATTTGGACAAATGGTGCACTGGAATAACTTATAAACAATACGTTAGAGAGCTTTTATTTGAATTAGTAAAAACATGAATATCACATAGCAGCCAGATAGAAATTAATAAAAAGTAATAAACAGGATGCGGACGAGATGCTCGGTAGCGCAGTGGTATAGCGCCTGGCCCATGGCATGGGATGGGTGACCAAAAATTTATTATCTCGAGCTCCTCCATGCTTCGGAAGACACATTAAGCTGTTGGTCCCGGCTGCATTTGCAGTCGTTAGCACCCACCAATCCGCATTGGGCCCGCGTGGTGGGTCATGGCCCATCCTCCTTATCCTCATAAGGAAGGCCTGTGCCCTAGCAGTGGGGAGATCAAAAATGGCTGATGGTTATGGTCAATAAACAGGACAAATGCCTAAAATTATTTAAAGTTTACTTCTTCGGCACATGGAAACAAACAAAACTTACGGCCTTATTAACTAAGAGATACTAGAACACTTTATAATTTAAGAACTATGTAACACTTAGTCAGTTTGAAGTTTGAGATAAGTTTACACCTGGTTTAACCAAAAATTTGGCTGAGCAGTATTACTTTTTAAATTTATCGTCTCAAAGCGTTCCTAAGCAAACTTTTTTGGTTAAACTAGGCGTAAACTTAATTTTCGTTTATTAATAAGGAGAATTGGCACTTACATGGCATGGCAACATTACGCGCGGTGAGAGCCAAGGTGTCATTAAGGGCTCTGAACCGTGCGTAAATTGACAGAGCTGTAAATGCGAATTGTAGCTCCAGGATCATCACCACGTACCACAGCAAGTAGAACCCAATATAGTTCACCACCACTTCCCCTGAAAACCTTAATTTTATTCACTTGAATTTCTCTACATTTTTTGGTGAATGAATTGATGAGTTTTCAAGTAAAACATAATAGAAAACAAACTAGAATAACTAGGACTATTTCAGTTTGACGACCTCCGTGGTCAAGTGGCTTTGTACACCGATTTTCAAGGTGTCGCCATCTCTGAGGTCCCGGGTTCGATCCCCGGTTGGGTCAATTTAGAAAACGAACTTTTCTAGTATATTGTCTCAGGTCTGGGTGTTTGTGATACCACCGTTGTCTCTGATTTCCATAACACAAGTGCTTTAGCTACTTACTTTGGAATCGGAGCAATGTATGTAATGTCGTCAAATATTTATTTTATTTATTTATTTATTTACATATCTAGACCAGAAAGTAAAGGGATACCCCATTATCTTATCTCGTGTAGGAAAAAAATAAGTAGGTACCTACTTGATAGAAAAATTGATAGTTACACATAGCTTAATATACAATATTCAAAATATTTTAAGCTACTTATAACATCATTCATTGTTATTATAACAAAATCCATCATAATTAGTTTATTAAAATTCTGGAGAGTAAGCAATACAATTACACTTACAATGTCTGTCTAACTTCTTCGCCTGCAAAGCGTAGAAGCAGAAGTCATCAACAATAAGAAGCGTGAAGAAGATCAAGATGGCAGCCAGCATAGTGCACAGTTTGCGCTCAGTCAACACGGAGTAATTCCCATTGATACAGCTGTCTACCTGAAAAGGGAAATAGTCAAGAATTAATGACTGAATTGGTAGTTAGGAATGTTCCGGATATCAAATTTTATCCTCCCTATCTTTTGGTTTAATTCAGAAAGGCAACAGAATGAAATTATCTGTCGAATAAGGTGTGAATGAGAAGTAAAGTATGAGGAATTTATCAATAACCTGTGATAATAGCACGTACAGAAAGCAAAGTGCCTTAAAGAACCTTATTACAATAATAGTACTTAGTAACACTATTTACAGAAAAATACTAAACTCGCAAAAATACATACAATAGATACTAAAACTTGATTTGTGTTTAACCACCTATTGTTAGCGCAGAATATGACTTTCATAAAAATAGCTGATGCAAGGTTTGCATAATAGTTTCCTCACCGAGGTTACCCTATCTATGAACTTCAACATGTTCCTCATCCTAGCCGGTGCGCCATAAACACCGACGCCTGCGCACACCACCACCACGAGAACATCACATGCTGACACTATCTGTGACATCCTGGATGTCATCCGAACGGATCTCTCCACGCCAACGTTTATCTCAGCAACCAAACCGCACACTGTTGAGATCACTGAAATCATAATAAACTAACTATTGTAGGTATAGCTTTTAAGGTATCCCACAAGGATCCGTTCAAGCCCGCTACTATTTCATTTACACACCAATTATTGTGTTTAGTTTGAAAATTACGAACGTTATTGTTTGAATAAGAAGGATAGTTCTTTGGTGTATATTATATGATGAAACTTCCATCGTACATTAAAATAAACACTTTTTAACCATAGTTTTAATGATATTATTATCTCTTTTAATAACTGATTACTCACTTAGAACAGTCACTAATATAAAACTGTAAATACACATGCCGTTTGATATCGACACAGTGAAGCCACTTTCTCTTGACTGGAAGCGAAGTGGCGCTAGTCCGAAAAAACTTGACACCTAAAAATTAATATCACATAAACAACAAGTTTGAAAGTTATTTACATGCGATTTAATTTACAATAAACAGTGATGTTTTTGACATTGTCATACGTCTTTGAAACTTGAATCGTTCTTAAATCGTTTTTAAAAATGTGGTGTCCTATTATGTTAAATTGTCATTGATAATTATCATCTTATTTTGTATTAAATGTGTAAACCATTTTTTGTATTTTAAAGATGAATATTAAAATAAAGAGTTGGGTAAAGATTGTTTACCAAATAGGGCAAGTAAGGATAAACAGACTAGTGTTGGTAAATTAAAATGCTGAAATGTTCTACCTTAAGAATGAATGCATGAGCGCCACCCACAACACACTGAGTTAGTTTGTCTGTCTGTTGTGATTTCAGTTCTGAAGCCATAGGCAGATTTGCCCTCACTTCTGTTTCTTCCACACCTGCAAATATAAAATATTTTTAACCATGGATTAAAAAAGGGAAGAGAAAAAGGGATGAAAATGCGATCTCTAAAAAATCTCTGTTACAACATGTACACCTGGTTTCATAGATTTCGGGTAAGTTTCAGAGCTAGGTACTTGACAAATAAGTTCATAAAAAATCTGTTCTATTTAAAAAATAAATCCAGAATATAGGAACTATGTTAAACCATGAATCAGGTCGTTAGTATTAACACTTTTAACGAAAAACTCGGATCTCACTCGGTATATAAGTATTATTTACGATTCCAATTAGTTTGCATGTTCTTCTTATTAATGACAAAGATATCCATGATGTTCATTTGGTAAAGCATTAAAAATATTTTACGTTTAGTCAAATATCTAATGTTTGCCTGTGAACCGACGCCTACGTAATAATATCCACACGATAAAATCACTCTTTATATACTTATGCTGCCTAGTATTATTTTGACAACACTGATACTTAGTACAAGAAAAAGCTATTAGCATCGCGGTACAAACATAACTGGCTGGCCACGCTAAGCGGCGGACGAAGATGCGACAAGCGATTTCTCTCTTCATTGCGTTTGAACCGGTTAATTCATAATTTACGGCAATACTATACGGCATATAGGTGTTATGAATTCGCTCGTCGCGTCGCCGTTCGTCGCTTCTCGTGGCCAGTTCCTAAGTAGAGCTTTCATTCACAACATGTTTGCGTTTGAACAACTACCGTAACTAGTAGGAGCTTAATGACCTGATAGTATTGTTTACCCCCTCACTAATCTTTTTGATTTGATAAGCCATTAAGGATTAACGTCCTTTGAAAGCACTTACTATGCCTAATGTCTCGCTTACTACATATTAGCTTTTTCATTGTTTTTTTGCTTTTTATATCGTTTTTTTTTTGCTTGAGACTAATAAAAACAAGGATTTATAATACTAAATAGTTACTAGAAAAAATACGACTCGCACCAGCGGCGGTATCGGCTAAAACCATTGAAGTTCATGTTAACTGTGTTTTGACAGATGTTCGTGATACATTGCTACTTTTCTTTGGTAAGTTTTTATTTGTGCCAAAATGAAGTAGCAATGTATCAAATACATCTGTCAAAACACAGTAAACATGAACTTCAATGTTTTTAGCCGATAGAGCCCCAGATCATATTCTCGGACTGAAATCGAACTCGCGACCTTTGGATGTCCGGTCCAATGTCACGATGCCACTACTAGTGACTCGGTAGATCAGCGGACATCCCAAGGTCACGGGTTCGATTCTCGTCCGAGAATCTGATCTTGTGCGAGTCGTATTTTTACCACGTTTTTATTAGGTTGCTTTTGCGTTTGTTTGTTTGTCCACAAATTATGCAAACGATTTTTTCTAGTATAATTATTTAGTATAATAACTACTTTACTTACATAGTTATTTGATTTTTTTTTTTTTTACATCAGAAAAATCAGAGAAAGGGAGCTAAATGGCAATTCCAAAACTAAAGAATAAAAGCTTGTTAAATATTTTTTTCCAAAATACTTTAACCCTTAAACGCCCGGAAAATGAGACACAATAAATATTCCATTGTTATCCGGCCGCATGCGTCCGCTCGGGCGTTGATGAAATAAAGACAGTCCCTGAAGGCAAACATTTAATTTCAATTAGGTACAGCGCTCATTAAGTTACAAACACAATATTTTCTTATAAGCAATAAGTTGCTAACTTTTATTTTACAACAGAATATTGCTTCTATTTCTTACAAATTACAAGAGCACATGGTTATTGAAACAATCTATCACTCGAACTTTTAATTGATACTGGACCGAGAAAGACATTGATTACGAGTATGTGGCCACTCGTACTATGAAACTCGCTAGCGACTGTACGAAAATCTAGTAACTCTAGTATTTAGATAAATAATATTAGAAAGAATACTAGAAAAAATCGAACACCCGTAGCTTCTCAGACGGGACTCGAATCCCTTGGTATTCAGGCCCAATGCTACCGAGTCGCTAGTGGGAGCGGCGAAATTTTCTAGTACTTTTTACTTCTTCGCTGCAAGCCAGCGCAATTTATTCTACTGTAAAAGCTTTTGAAGAGCTCGATGGCGCAGTGGTTTAGCGCCTGGCCCAGCGATTGCGGAGGTTGAGCAACTTTCGCAAGGATCGGTCATGGGATGGGTGACCAAAAATTTATTATCTCGAGCTCCTCCGCGCTTCGGAAGGCACGTTAAGCCGTTGGTCCCGGCTGTCCACCAACCAATCAACAATCCGCATAGGGCCCGCGTGGTGGATTATAGCCCATCCTCCTTATCCACCCTGTAACGTTGTGGTTTTTTTCTATATCGAAAAACAACGTTACATTTTTATATTTATTAATATTCCATCTTATTTATTTATTTACAAACATAAAACACTAATTTATTATTATATTTCATTAATTTTCCTTATTCTATATTTATTTCATACATGCGACCTCATTTCATCCATACTCCAAATTCAAACTATCAACCTCCTTGTATAAAACTTCTTGGTATCTATGTATTTATTTTTTATAACTTTTTAATTCATGTTCGACAACATTTAATTATATTTAAATATTCTACTATCCTTTTCTCACACATCCATTTTACACCATTGATCCTTTTCACTCTATTACTTTTTCTTGTGTTGGCCGTTTTCGTGGTTTTTCCCGCCTTTTTCTTGGGAAAATTTTCACTCTCACGGCGCGAAGGATTTTTGCTCCGAACTTTAAGGAGAGATATGAATTTAAAACAAATGTTGTAATTTTGTTGATTCCTTCTGAGAATAACCTATTTTTTTGTTCTGTAAGTATTTTAAAAGGTAATTCAATAATGATTTTTATAAATTCTTCACATTTTTGATGTAATCGATTAATTTTTTTAGGCTTTTCATACTATTTTTTGGAAAACTTGTTGGAGGAACAAAAACCAATATATGTTCAAAAACCGCTGTAAATATAATTTTCATGATAACCAGTATTAATTAATAAAGGGTATGTATTTATTTTAAGTAAATTCTTTAATCTGTTTTTTGTATTTATTTATCTATAAGTATTTATTATTCCTTTTATTAACACCTTTTTTTTCTCTTGCAATTCCAGGAGGGAAGAGGTGGAAAGATTTTGAAAGATATTAAAAGATATTAAAAGATATTGAAAGATTTTGAATGATATTAAAAGATTTTGAAAGATATATAAAAATACTGATTAATTCTTGTTTTTTTAATTTGGTGAATAAATTACCTATTATTAATTAGTACCTACATTATCTCAAGAAGTTCTGCAGCTTGGGGCAGCTCCAGTCCTGATCTTGGAAGTCTTATAGTGCTTTTCGTCTGCTTCAAGTAAGGGCGTTCTTATTTTATGATTTTTTTTACTTAACAAGAAAAACCGCGATTTCGTATAAATAACTTTTAATTTTAATAACTTAATATTTTCTCATTATATTTTATAATTTAAGAGAGCAAAAGATAAGGTGCCCACCCCATTCATTTTGTGTAATATCAATCATTTGATCATCCATAAGTCTTCGTTTTAAGTTTTTTTATTTCCTTACATCCCGTTTAATGTTTTTTATTTTGTTTAAATATACTTGTACATTTTTTTATTTTACCTGTTTTATTTATAAATATTTAAAAATCTGCTCACTATTTCCTGTTCCTTAGCCGGGCCAGGAAATAGTTGACAGTTTTTTAAATATTTATAAATAAAACAGGTAAAATAAAAAAATGTACAAGTATATTTAAACAAAATAAAAAACATTAAACGGGATGTAAGGAAATAAAAAAACTTAAAACGAAGACTTATGGATGATCAAATGATTGATATTACACAAAATGAATGGGGTGGGCACCTTATCTTTTGCTCTCTTAAATTATAAAATATAATGAGAAAATATTAAGTTATTAAAATTAAAAGTTATTTATACGAAATCGCGGTTTTTCTTGTTAAGTAAAAAAAACGTTGTTTTTCGATATAGAAAAAAACCACAACGTTACAACCCATAAGGCCTGTGCCCCAGCAGTGGGGACATTAAAAATGGCTGATAGTCATAAAAGCTTTTATATTGGTATATCTTAGGTTTCATTGAAAAATCTTAGGATTTACCAACATGAAATGAAATGATATGACATGAGTTGGTAAATGTAAGGATTTTATAAAAAAAGAGATAATTTTTCGGGTTTTTATCATTTGAGATTGGTGGTAGCTAGCCAGGCAGACTTGAAATAAGCCCTACCACCAACCCTTAGATAAGATGGTGGCAGCTAGCCAGGCGGACTTGAAATACGCTCTACCACCAACCCTTAGGTTAAATGGTGGTACCTAGCCAGGCAGACTTGAAATAAGCCCTAAAACCAACCCTTAGGTAAGATGGTGGTAGCTAGCCAGGCAGACTTGAAATAAGCCCTACTGGGACTTTTCCCGGTGGGCCGGTGCCTCCGTGGGCTGATCCGGTCCACCAACCGGACCAAAAATCCCGGTAGTTTTTTGGGTCCCAGACCGACCCTGTACCGAGTGAGTGGTAAAACTTCGAAATGATGGTCACAGAACAACTCGGACTCTTACCATTAAAAGTTGGTTTTACTGAAAAATCTTAGGATTTACATTAGTTCGGGGTTTTACAGAAACATTAATATGAACTTGTTTTCTTTGCCACTAACGTATTAAAATATCTTTTTAGGTACCTATTCTATGGTACTCTTTGAGAAAGCAACTGTAATGTAACATAATTATTTGATTGAATCAGGCATTACTTGGCGGAAGTCCCAAACCATTGTGAAAAGAGAAATATATGTAACTTACTCCCGCAAAAATATATGCAGGATGCACCGCCCGTCCGCCCGCAAAAAAATGCACATGCACACCACAAAAATATCAGTGCACAATACTTGCATTTAGCATGACAGCAAGGTGCAAGGTGTGTCGCAATACTTGCATTTAGCTTGACAGCAAGGTGCAAGGTACACACCTTGCACCTTGCACACGATGTCATGCTAAATGCAAGTATTGTGCACTGATATTTTTGTGTTGTGCATGTGCATTTTTTGCGGGCGGACGGGCGGTGCATCCTGCATATATTTTTTGCGGGAGTAAGCTACATATATTTCTCTTTTCACAATGTTTTCATAATTATTATCTAAATACATAATGTTTTTTTTATCAAAGTTCCTGTTTGCGGGTGGTTGTCTAGATAGCAAAATGGACGCAAACACTCCAGATTATAACTCATTTTGATAAAAATTTCAATAATAATGGTTTATTGGCAATCGTAGTGTATTGTTTATGGATGAAAATATAGGGTAATAACTCTTTATAATACTAAATAATATACTAGAAAAAATAGGACTCGCACCAGATCATGTTCTCGGACGGGAATCGAACCCGCGATCGATCTCTTTATAAGATAAAATAATTTGGTTTTAAGGAAAAAAGAGTGAAAAATTGTGTGTTTCTTTCTCATGCAACGTATACAACGTTTTACAAAAGTACCCCTAATGCCGAATCTGGTAGATAGGGACCATCAAACTGAACAACTTTTACTATGGGACCAACTTTGAAATCGCGAAAAAAAATCAAATGTATGAAACAGCTGATTTTAAAAGTTGTAAAAGTTGTTCAGTTTGATGGTCCCTATCTACCATATTCGGCATTAGGGGTACTTTTGTAACACGTTGTATAGGCCGTTATTAGGTATTGCCAGTGACAATGCTTCTGACTAAATACAAACCGAGAATGGGATGGAACCTTGGCAAACTGACACGCGTTTGTTCTCCGGCTAGCTACTGGGAAATCCAAAAACACGGTTTCACGCATCCGAGGTGAGGGAACTTTTGTTGCAACAACTTCAAGTAAGATAACAAGTAAACAATTAGTTGATTAATTAAGATTAAAATTAACTAATTAGTCAATTTTAGATTTACTTTGACAAGGTTCCATCCCATTCTCATCACGCGCGGATTATAAGTACCTATACTAACTTTTGGTCTATCCTCAATACGTTTTAATAGAATCAGGCGTTAACTTGCGGAAGTATAATGGATTCAAAAACAATATTTAGCAATAACTTACATAATTCACAAAAGATGGTAAGACATGCGAAAAAACAAAACAAAGTGCAAGGCCCGCCCGCCCAACTCGTTGCTTGTTCAAATTTTTTCAAATTCAAATTCAAAACTCATTTATTCAGTCTAGGCTGTTACAAGCACTTGTGAATGTCAAAGAAGCTACGCCATCGGTTCGCAAACCCTAAGCTGGGAGACCTTGTAACGAGAAGAGCCGGCAAGAAACTCGTCAAGGGCTGCTTTTTTCTCCCTGTAAATTTCATACAGAGTCGTCAAAATTTGAAAAATGAGGTCGGCATTTAAACTGACGTCATTTTCCATTACAGAGCTTGGCTTTGCAGAGTCTAACAGCTCCATGATGTTCCGTGTAAGGGCGGAACACATGTACAGTAGTTGGTACGAGGGCACGGTGTGTTGCTATTAGACATTAGGTATTTGAATGTTGTGCATTTGTGGGCGGGCGGGCGGTGCACAGATTTCTTGCATGTTTATGTATTGTGTAGAAATTAAGGTAATTTTTTAGTTTGTATTTATTGTTTTTTGAATTCCCGACGTTTCGACACCTTTCCAGGGGTCACAGGTCACGGGAGGACTGGAAAGGTGTTGAAACGTCGGGAATTCAAAAAACCAATAAATACAAACTAAATAATTCTAAAACAACACCTTAATTAATAATATACGCGCTGTAAACCGTAAAAAGTGTTTTATTTCTAATGAACTGTGCTCGAAAGTCTTAGAAGTGTAATAAGAATCATGTTTTAACTACATAATTTCAAACCATCCTATAAAATTTCTACGTTAATTGACTTTTTAAAAATTTATATTATTTAATGAAATACTTGTAAAGATTGTAACATTAATTCCATCGTTAAAACGAATACGTTAAACATGCTTCTACCTACTTAAAGTTTGTTGTCTATGTCGTGGGCCAATCGTTGAACTGGGCTGATCGAGATCTGCCTGGTCAGATCAAGATACGCATTTCGCCCAGCCATGCTTGGGCAAATCGATTCTGTAGGGTGACCAAAGTACAAGCAAATAAAATGAAGTTTGATAAAGAATCTTTTACTAAATAATAAAGATTTAACCAACCATGCTGGAATAAATAGTCTGTGGGGTGACCAAAGTATCTTGCTCGCACGTAAACACACAGCTGACAGAGCGCAAACAGCGTTACAGCGCCACAAGCGTCGCGAAACAGAAGTATATTATGATGCGCCCAGCCATATCTCGATGTGCCCAAGTACTAGTAGGGCAAATCGACGAATAGGTTGCTTTTATCGATCTGCCTAATTTTTGATTGGGTACATCATGATATTATTGGCAAGATCATGAAATGTCGGCACATCGAGATTTGGCTAGGCAGATCTCGATCGGCCCAGTTCAACGATTGGCCCACAACATCTATATTCTCTAGCAAGTCTTGCAAGCATGACCTCAAAAAAGCAATAAAATTTGAATTTAAATTAATAAAATATATCGAAATCTCACCAAAAATCATTCTTCTGTATAACTGTGGTGTTAAGTGAATTTCAAAAGCTTTCGATGACTTCACAATATTCGAGTTTGAAATATTCGCCATCATCGTTTTTTTATACGAAATATACAAATATCAAGCGGACAAGCACCTTTCACTGCTTTTCAATTACTTCTCCAGTGTGGTGTCACTTTCAGGCAGTGAAACATCATTAAACTAAAATTACTGAACTCAATTTGATAAATTGCTGGGTACGGTGAAAGAAACTATGTTCCTAGTCGTTGTCATCATTATTATCTACCATTTGACGACCACGACCTGAGTGGTGCAGTGGCCAACATGCCGGTCTACGCAAGAGGTCCCGGGTTCGATTCCCAGCCGGGCAGAAATTGAAATGATGATTTTTAATTTCTGTGACAGGTCTGGGTGTTACTATGTATAATAAGTATTTATTTTAAAAGTATATTTAAGTAGTGTTATCAATTGTCTAGCACCCATATTATAAGCTTTGCTTAGTTTAAGGTTAGATGGCGCTGTGTGAAATTATGATCCAAGCATATAATTTTATTGTTATTTTAATGTCCACACTGCTGAGGCACATGTCTTCATTAATATGGATAGATATAGACCCATCATTGCGGGCCAGATGTGGATTGGTAGGTGTTGCAGATGCCGCCTTGGCAACCGAAGCAGGACATCAAGCCATTTTTGGTCACCCATTCAATGCCCGACCGAAACATGATACTGTGGTTTTTGCACCCAGTGAAAATTCTAACGTACTTAATGCATTTTTTACTAAATTTCCATTCATAAATTTTTCCATTGACGAAAGCACAAAAATTACAAAGTCAACAAAAACCAATTACGATTAAGTATAATGTTGACATAGCTAAAATATTTCATTAAATTGATTGATCGATATGTGAAAAGTACCTATACCTACGTAGATAATCACCCATAATGACGTTAAAAGTGAATTACCTTTGGGTCAATCGATCAATCAAGAAATAAAGTAATCAATCACTATTGATTGGCCTAAACCAAATAATTGCGATCTAAAGCTCTTCAGGTAAATTATGAACTAACTAAATACCTTAACACGTTCGAGTCTCCCACAAAGGTCAAAATCAACCCCTTAAATGCATCGGGACTTCCGTGAAACAGTGTTAAATACACATATTTAAAAGCAACCGTTTTCCTGGGGAAGGACACTGACACTCGTTTCTTTTCCTAACTACAATTCGACCAAGATAAATAGGCGCATGAAAGCTGCATGACAGCTAATCTAACATCGTTTTATTTAGACCTTTCATCCCGAAAAAAATAGTTGTTCCCGAGGAATAGCAAAAAAGCTTTCCACGCAGACGAAGTCGCGGGCGGTCGCAAGTTTGTTATATATATGGTCCATGGATACTATACAAAGGAGTAATGCACTAAATCCATGGTCCTTGTATCGTAATGGTAAAAAAGTTATTTTATAACATTGTATAGTTAATTTTGCAATTTCGGTATTGTGTGTAAATATTATGTCAATATAAATAAGTTTATTATTCGAACTTTACGATATGAGAGAAGATAAACATTACACCTCCAAGGGCGTTGTCAATGCAATTATTTTAACCAGGGCTGCCCAAACCAGACACGATTACCGATTTGACGTTTGAAAAATGCAGAGTCGCAGAAACAAATTTATACTTTAAATAAAGGTAGTACAATTATTATAATGTTGTATTAATTTTGCTTGTTCTTCAATAATTATGTCATCTGTAAAATGAAGGCCTCTACAATATGTTGATTGTCGGTGTTACTGTACTTTACTAATTCTATGGCCGTAGGTCGCATGCGAACCGCGAGCCGTACTTTAAACAGCCCTGACTAAACAAACTTCACCTCCGATAGAACTCAATCAATTATTTAATGTTATGACTACACCTCATGGCGTTTGATTTGTAAACAACTGGCTTGTGACGTCACACGCCCTAACACTTCAAGACAGACACTAAAAAATCATAATCGTTTGTTTTATTAAACTTTTATTTATACAAAGCAGATTGTTTTTTTTTAACTAACGTTGCAGTTTTGTTTACATTATTCGTAAACGTAAAAACCGTACATAATCGGGAACCTGGGTTGTCGTACACAGGTCTTCGAGAGGAGTTTAGTTGGTAGTGGTGCATTCTCCCGTCCCCCCATCTGGCCCGCCCACCATGAGTGGGTCGCCTTATGGGAGGCCGGAAAAATGCTTCCTCCCCCTGCCACTAGGGCAGGGGTTAGAACCACCCATCCCTGACGCGAAGCCTATTAGGCTTGGCGGGAGGGCTGGGCGCGGCGAGAAACATGCCCCGGGTAATAACCTGGGGGGTGACCGACCCCAACATGCCGTTTGGTATGATTGCATTCTCCTCTTGATACAAAAAAAAGGCCCCATGATGTAGAATCCTACAAGGGTCCCTCAGGGCCAACCGGTGGCGGAGGGCAAGTGCCGGAGTTTTTAGTGGGTATTCCCTCCTCTCGAGATCCCACCGAGCCACTCGGCTGGGTGGGGTCACGGGAGGCAGTCGTGGAGGGAGCCGCAACGTTGAATGTTGCAGTCCCCTCCGGGCGAGTCCCTCATACGAACCATACAAAAAGGTTGTCGTAAGTCGCACAGGTTTAATTTATTTACCTACTTAATTCTAATTTATTGGAAAATTTGTCAAATGGGCATTTTCTTTGAAAGATAAACCACCAATTTATCTTATCATAAAGCTTTCCTTTTTCTGTTGAGGCACCTAACCTAACCTGAACCTGATAAACATAACCTAGTCTTTAACAGACTTTTGTTCTGTAACTTAACCATGGCTGTTGTAAAAATAATAAATCTTCGGGAACCAAAAATTAAAAGTCAATCTAAACATCACAAAACTTCTATTACCGTCATAGTATCCGTAAAATGTTTTATTTATCAGTAAATGCTTGGACAATTTCACACAGCGCCATCTAGCCCCAAACTAATCAAAGCTTGTAATATGGGTGCTAATACAACTGATATACTACTTATATACTTTTTAAATATACAAGGTGTTACAAAAATACCCCTAATGCTGAATATGGTATATAGGGACCATCAAACTGAACAACTTTTACTATGGGGCCAACTCTGAAAGCGCGAAAAAAAATCAGCTGTTTCATACAAAAATTAATTACGAAAATATCAAAATGTATGAAACAGCTGATTTTTTTTTCGCGATTTCAGAGTTGGTCCCATAGTTAAAGTTGTTCAGTATGATGGTCCCTATCTACCATATTCGGCATTAGGGGTACTTTTGTAACACCTTGTATACTTATTATACTTACATAGTAACACCCAGACCCATCATTTCAATTTCTGCTCGGCCGGGAATCGAACCGGGGACCTGTTGCGTGGTAGACCGGCATGTTGACCACTAAACCACTCAGTTCGTCAAATTACTTATTTACCTTTTACTTTGTAAACATTATTAACTGACATCGCTCTGCATGTTGCAGAGTAAATCACTGTAGATTCGTTCTAGTAACTACAATAATAATGAATAATATCGCGTGCCGCATGTCGGCTTATTTAAAAAGATTAAAAGATTAGCATTGGCTTGTATTACTAATGGTGTAAATTTTATAGACTATCGTAACTGTTTGTGGCTAGTTAATTATTCTACTTTAATACTATACAAGGTGTTACAAAAATACCCCTAATGCCGAATATGGTATGTAGGGACCATCAAACAGAACAACTTTTACTATGGGACCAACTCTGAAATCGCAAAAAAAAATTCAGCTGTTTCATACAATAATTAAAATCGAAAATATCAAAATGCATGAAACAGCTGATTTTTTTTTCGAGATTTCAGAGTTGGCCCCATAGTAAAAGTTGTTCAGTTTGATGGTCCCTATATACCATATTCGGCATTAGGGGTATTTTTGTAACACCTTGTATAACTTTATTCACATACATTGCTCCGATTTAAAGTAAAAAGGTAAGGTAAAGGTGAGATGTTATTGAAACAGCGACGGTAACCACAAACACCCACTACGACAGAAATACTCATATAGAAAAGTCGTTTTCTGATTTAATTAAGACGGGAATCGAATTCGGGACCGGTAACAGTTACACACGCCAATCAACTACGCAGGTCGTCTTTGTTTACACGCTGCCGCCCGCGACTTTTTCGGGTAAAATATATTATATATCATTTTCTGAACCAAAGACAACGTGTATGCAAAATTACATTATGATCGGCTGAGTAAGACGTAAAAGCGTATCAAACAAACACACTTTTTCATGTATGAGGGGTTTAAGTATGAAATTTCCGTTTTGTATGGAGAATTTTAAATAAATAAATATTTGACAACATCACATACATTGCTCCGATTCCAAAGTAAGAAGCTAAAGCACTTGTGTTATGGAAATCAGAGACAACGGTGGTATCACAAACACCCAGACCAGAGTCAATATAGAAAAGTTCGTTTTCTAAATTGAATAAACCGGGAATCGAAACCGGGACCTCAGAGATGGCGACACCTTTAAAACCGGTGTACAAAGCCACTCGACCACGGAGGTCGAAAATTAAAGAATTTGAATTTTCCATCTTCTTAATTTATTTAACAACCTGAACGCTAATGTTTTAAAACTTATATGCACTAATGTTTAAACACTAACGTATGGGTTTAAGCCAAAATAAATGTACATGAGTAAAAAATTTCGTGTCCACCGCCTTCAACCCATAATTGTGGCTATGTCTATTGCATTAAAAATATTTCAAAAACTATTTTAATTACTCTGGATTGTGTATATAAAAAATACATGTCATATTTACACTGACATTCATAGTTTTGTTTTACATAGTAATATCGTATTTTTGTTTTTTTTGTCCATACATATGAAATATGTCCATTTCACTACCTCGTTACGATAATAGCTCAAAATTTCCAAAGTTTCTTAGGAAGCTTACATTAGAATTTAATCGGACATTCGTATAGAACTTCGCCTTCTCTCTTATTGATATTTTCCGCCTAGCTTATCAAATAATAATAATAAAAATTGTTAATAAGAGACTCCTCGATTTTGCCCTGTGAGAAACAATTTGTGAGAAACGCTATTTACACCCTGGTAGAATTATACAAACTGTAACCTCACTACATTTTTTAACGCTGGCAACATCTCACATCATTAATTAAAAAGAAAAAGTGTCAATTTCCCTCTAAGTCTCTGTGTTTTGTTGTTTTTATTTTGGTCGTCCATATTTCTTGTGAAAAATCCTGTGAGAAACGCAGTTAATATCAAGAAAGGTAAGTAATATTTTTGTTTATTATTAGTGCAAAGCATTTTAATAGTAAAGTGATCCCGATACATCAGTGTCACGCTTTCATAGTATCCGATTTTTAGGTTATAATCCATTAAAGTGATTTAAAAAGTTGCATGTTGGCATGCCTGTGAGAAATGTTCGATCATAAATGTAAAATTAAGGTACATTATACTGTTCATATTTCTCACATGTCTGTTTCTCAAAGTATTTAATATATTTACGTTTACGTACTTTGTGTGTATCTTACATAAAAACGCCCGGAATGTGATATATTTTTAACGGACTTCAAAAAAGGAGGTTCTCAGTTTGTTCTGTATGTATGTACCTAAGTATGTATACAGGGTGATCCATCGGGACGGGTCAGTATGGGAAAATTTAAAACTATAAGAGATAGAGAAATTTGTTCGGAGGAACCATGTCGTCGATTTTAGAGTTAAGAATAACTGCATTCAAAGATTAAAAAAAAACTCATACACGACTCGGGAATTGAACCTTGTCAGTTTTCAAAACATAAATGTTATGTTATTTTATTACGAAAGTTGATTGTGTAGGTTGTTACATTCCTACAATACAATATTTCCTACAGTACAATTTTTTGTTACATTCCTGTACATCTGAATCATGTCATGTCATAGGTACCTATTTGTTCATCGGTAAAAAGTTATCTATGTGAACGCATCTTTGTGAGAAATGTGAGAAATGTTTCATGGTTCTTGTGAGAAACGTTTCTCACAAGAATCCTGTGACAAATGTACATTTATTTTGGCTCAGACCCGTATGTCACTTAGCTTACGCGAAATAAGATATCGGCTAAGTTACAACGAAATAAGAGGTCATTTCTGCTAACAAAAAAAGGAGTTAAGATAATAAGATACTTGTTTAAATTTAAGGAAAGAAAATCAGAAATATTTTTATTGCTGACAGTTAGTGGGCCGTCATAAACAACCGAAGCATCTTTAACGTCATAGAAAATATTGAGAGTCTCTGTGTGTGAGAAAAAATCAATTTCATACTTTAACCCCTATTATAATATTAATAGTGACCGCCCGCGACTCGTCTACGTGGGCGGTTTTTTTTTCTATCCCTCGGGAACAGTGCATTTTTCTGGATGAAATGTATCTTATGTCCTTCTCTGTACCCCTGATAACGTGTTTGCAAAATTTCATAATGATCGGTTGAGCAGTTAAAACGTGAAGGCGTAACAAACTTACCGTCGCATCTATGATATTAGTATGGATAAGGATTAGGTAACTTAGAGGCTTGATTAAAAAAACATAGTCAGTTTTACTGTGATTAAGTGCTTATTAAAATAATAAGCTTATAAAATAATTTAACAGAAATTATGTCCCAGATAAGATAATATTGAAGTTTATACCAACTCATATAAAACATTACTTTATGATGCCATGACGCAAATTTAAAGTTATTACCGAAGAAAAAGACTTTTCTGATTTTCGAAAAGATATTACAGGTATATCTGAATACTGTAAGCGTAATCAAGCTATACTTGAACCCCAATATACGCTTTGTTATAACTTACAAACGCAAGCGAGACATAATAAAAATATTAACCGAGTACATCAAATCAGAGACTTGGGAGCTATAATGGACGAAAAACTAACATTCAAAGAACATTCCGACGACCTCCGTGGTCGAGTGGCTTTGTACACCGGTTTTCAAGGTGTCGCCATCTCTGAGGTCCCGGGTTCGATCCCCGGTTGGGTCAATTTAGGAAACGAACTTTTCTATATTGGCTCAGGTCTGGGTGTTTGTGATACCACCGTTGTTTCTGATTTCCTTAACACAAGTGCTTTAGCTACTTACTTTGGAATTGGAGCAATGTATGTGATGTTGTCAAATATAAAAAAATGTAAAAAAAAATCGACCATAACATTAAGAAACCTTTGAATTATAAGCAGCTCGGTTTATATTTCGTTCTTAAAACGGAATTGCTTATAAGAATTTATGTTTTAGTTTTGTACGCTCAGTGCTAAGTCGGAGCTAAAATTTGGAACCCCAATACATGCCAAATCAACCGAATAGAAAAACTCTTAATTTATCCTACGAAAATTCTTAAGAAAAACAGATTTCTATCCTTGCAAAATCGTCGTCAACAATTCGATCTAATGTTTTTACACAAAATTATAAATAAATCCGGTGAAATATGTTTTAAACTTTTGTCATCTTCAAATAACCATGTCTAATGCAATAAATATCTTTATCTTTATCTTTATAATTATATTGACTCCCCTGACTTACTTAATAAGTAAAAATGTCGTGTTCCAAGTAAAAGTGTTCGTAGGATCAATAATGAATTTTGTTTGTTATTCCTAAGGCAACAAAAATATACCCCCAATGCATTCTTTCGTCGAAGCATGACCGACTACAACAAAAAAATCAGAGTTTGAATTTTATTCTAACGAACTTGAGGAAATAAAAAATAACTACACGAAAATATAACTGCTACCAAGAACTTGTGCAACAGACTTCTTTTAGAACGAAAAGAAAAACTGAATTTTTCGGGATAATGATTTAGTAAAAATATTTTAATACGTACTCACCCATGTGTCACAACTATTGTAATAACTTCATAATATCACTGAATACTAAATAAGTTTGACCGTGTAACGTAACCAAAGTACCAGGACTGCAGGAACCACGTAAAGGTGTGATGCGACTACGGCGTCAACTGACGCAACAGATATTCGATACAGATATTTGACGACCTCCGTGGTCGAGTGGCTTTGAACGCCGGTTTTCAAGGTGTCGCCATCTCTGGGGTTCGATCCCCAGTCGTGTCAATTTATTAAACGAACTTTTCTATATTGACTGGTCTCTGATTTCCATAGCACAAGTGCTTTAGCTACATACTTTGGAATCATAGCAATGTATGTGATGATGTCAAATATTTATTTATTTATTTATTCTATACGTTTGAACGTTACGCTTACTATTAAGACACCGGCGAACAGTGAGCTTCCCATACCAATGATTTGCAATTTGAGCATAATTAAATCGGTTCTTCTTGCTATGTGTCCGCCCACTGCCACGTCGGCTGAGCAATTCTTCGAGCGATGTCGTTCACTTTAGTTCTCCTACGGATCTCTTCATTTTTAATTCGATCACGTATAGGAAAACACCGAGCACAGGTCTCTCAATTGCGCTGGTTGTCCTTGAGCCTTCTTATGATACCTAATAGACCTATAGTTATATATATATATATTATATAAGATTTTTTATGTAAGTGAAACGTGATCGCGTTTCACTGCCGTAAGTTATCACTGGCAACAATTAGGGTGCTGACATATTTGTCTGACATGCGAGTTAATGCGTCAAGTGTTAACAGTCCGTATTTTTACAGACGTGTTATAAGATATGTGTGTTTCTAGTCCATACATTTACTATGAAAACCGATGTTATCTGACGGGCGCAGCGTGTTAACACGTAACGTCAGACAAAAGTGCAAGCACCTTTACAGTATTTTAGATAAAATAAATAAAATAATATAATTAATTGTTAAACGATAAGACTGCGTCGTTCATAATGGTCTGTAAACATGTGATAATAATTACAACGAGCACTTAAAACAATATACAAACAACGCACTTCTGTACTCTTAATGCATTTCAAATATTTATCATCAAGTTAAGCACGTCACATAATGATATCCTTCATACTTGATCTTCCCATAAATAGACAGATATTATTGCACTGAGTCGAATAGTGCTGCACGTCTTCACTTGACATGAGTTTCGCCGGTAAAGTTGTGATAGTGACGGGTGCGAGTTCCGGGATCGGAGCGGCTGCAGCTGTGATGTTCTGCAAGGAGGGTGCTAGCGTGGCACTGACCGGCAGGAACGAGGTCAAGCTTACTAACACCTCTGAAAAGTGCTCCAAAGCTGGAGGGAAGCACATCGTCATCAAAGCCGATGTGTCCAACGACGACGACGCTAAGAGAATTATCGCTGACACCATCAAAAAGTTCGGTAAACTGGACGTCCTTGTCAACAACGCTGGAATCGTCGCCTACGGCACTGTACTCGACGGCACTGTCCTTAAAGCTTACGACGACATCATGAAAATAAATCTTCGTGCTGTTGTCCACCTCACCATGTTAGCTGCACCGCATCTCGTCAAAACCAAAGGGAACATCGTCAACATCTCCAGTGTAGCTGGACGAATGAATTTAAATGCAGCCCTTACGGCATACTGCGTCTCTAAAGCTGGTCTGGACCACTTTACCCGTGGGACAGCTATGGAACTGGCCCATGCCGGAGTCAGAGTTAATACTATTAGTCCAGGACCAGTTAAAACTGACATCTTGGAGAATGTTGGTCCCGTACCTCCTGGTCTCGATAGACTCGACACTCCGCTTGACAGAATATCTGAATCTGAAGAAATCGGAGATTTAATTTTGTATTTGGCCAGTGAAAAGGCCAAAGGTATTACCGGTTCTAATATCACTTCTGATAGTGGCTGCTTATTAAAATGAAGCACAGAAGTTGACAAATAAATTGGGCATGGTGAGAACCAGTTTCAGAGCATATGGATATTAATTAATATCATGATGAACAGAATTTTTATAAAATTATCGATGAAGTAATGGAAAATTGAACCTAACTTTGAACAGGCAGTTAATATTTTTTTGGTTTATGGAAATATTTTTTATAATCATTTAAACTTGTTGATAGTACTGTACCTATACAGTATTTATAGTAAGATGAGTAAAGCACACAAATTATGAATACTGAAAATGCATAACATACTTTTTAAAACTTTAATTTGTACCAAATATAATTTTCATTTGAAATTATTATTATTTTTCTTATAAATAATTAATATTGTTTGTGTACTGTTTATTAAAAAAAATAGTTTAAGAACTAAAACACAACTACGGAAAAAATCCCGCTGTGAAAAATACTAAACAAGAAAATACCTACTCGCGAATTTCTTAAAGGATAACCGAAGTTGCATGCCACTCACCGGGGTGGATGATACTATTTTCCCCATCGGTCCCGCCACCGGGGTGGATGGCATTCACTCCTTTGGCCTAAAGGAGTGAATGCGGAGTGAGTCAGCACGCGCCCGCCGAAGGAATAACCTACAACCTCTTTTCATCTAAGGGTCATTTCTTTGCTTTGCTGTTTTAGTTAAACAGGGGCTATCGGCTAACGCATCGAACTTTGGAAAGTCTGCCGGGCTTCAACTTAAAACAGATAAAACGAAGTAAGAAAAGTTTCGTATTGTAGTTATTTAGAAGATGTTCGTGTGACATCATAAATTAGGGTTCGCCATTTTGGCCCGATTGGGGCATATAAAATAAAATAATATAAAATTTATGAATACTTACCAGAAAAAAAAAGATTTAAATATGATATCGTATAAGGAGCTCGGTGGCGCAGTGGTATAGCGCATGGCCCATCGATTGCGGAGGTTAAGCAACTTTTCATAAAGGTCGGTCATGGGATGGGTGACCAAAAATGTATTATCTCGAGCTCCTCCGTGCTTCGGAAGGCACGTTAAGCCGTAATTGGTCCCGGCTGCATTTGCAGTTGTTAGCACCTACCAATCCGCATTGGGCCCGCGTGGTGGGTCATGGCACATCCTCCTTATCCACCCATATGGAAGGCCTGTGCCCCAGCAGTGGGGACATTTAAATGTCGTATCACTAGACAAAAAAAAATTACATTACGGTATTTACGATTTTTGACTCGTAGTCCCACCAATAATGTCTTACCGGTTTTATAGTCCCACTAGCTTCATCTTAGTCATTTCAAGTTCACTCAAGCGTCATAGAAAATTTTCTACATACTGTTATTGGTTTATTAAATCTCCAGTATTATTTGATAATATTTCTCAGTGACTCGGTAGCTCAGCGGTCAGAGCATTGGACCGGATATCCAAAGGTCGCGGGTTCGATTCCCGTCCGAGAACATGATCTGGTGCGAGTCGTACTTTTTCTAGTATATTATTTAGTATCATATAAAAATAGCATTGTGAATGCTAAAATCTCAAAATTTAAAAATATTTCTCAAGTTACAAAGCCAAATGGCTATTGTGCAGTGTTTAATGCTCTGACAATAACGCAATTGCCTATTAAAGTAATGACAAAGACATTGGCGGTTGGAGGCCAGCCAGAATGCAACGTTACCATTTAGTGATTTGTAGCAAAATATGTCTTATTGCCAAGGCATAAGGCATATGTAAAAACGTTCTTCTTAAGTTCACAAAGAAAGTAAAGCAGAAATTCCATTGTAACAGGGTCATATATTATTTCTACGTGATGAAAAGATGAAAAATATAAATAAATAAATATTTGACAACATCACATACATTGCTCCGATTCCAAAGTAAGTAGCTAAAGCACTTGTGTTATGGAAATCAGAGACAACGGTGGTATCACAAACACCCAGACCGGAGCCAATATGGAAAAGTTCATTTTCTAAATTGACCCAACCGGGGATCGAACCCGGGACCTCAGAGATGGCGACACCTTGAAAACCGGTGTACAAAGCCACTCGACCAAGGAAGTCGTCAAAATTGTTGTTATTTTTTATTGCACAAAGTGTAATGAGAGAGTACAATATGTTACATAGATGGTTTATAATATACTTCGAAGATTTCAACGCCACCCACGTAACATACCCTTAACAAAAGAAATATTAAGGTTGGCCCCAGACCTGCCGGTTTCATTTCTTTGCTTTGCTGTTTTAGTTGAACAGGGGCTACCAGCTAACGCATCGAACGCAGGGCTTCAACTTAAAACAGATAAATCAAAGTAAAAAGTTTCGTATTGTAGTTATTTAGAATATATCGATGTTCGTGTGACATCATAAATTAAGGTTCGCCATTTTGGCCCGATTGGGGCTCCATTTATCTGTTTTAATTGTACGGCACCCTGTTCTACTAGAACAGCAAAGCAAAGAAATGAAACCGGTAGGTCTAGGGCCAGCCTTAAGGCTTTGATTATTTATATGTCTAGATAGGCAGTCGAAGCTACGAACGCGTCTAAAAAAATATCAGCCAACTGTTGGCTGATAAAAACACACACACATTTGTAAGGCCGTTGTTTTTATTACAATACTCTTTGGACGCGATGATGCTAAAAACGCCACCATCTCAAAAAAGTTGCCCTGTTTGGTTTAGTTCGTCAAAAGCGCAACATGTCTCTATATAGACATATAAATAATCAAAGCCTAAGTGTACACAAAACGAGGAAATGGCGATCCACCTTAAACTTCCTTGAATGAACACTCGTCTATAAAAATTTGCCTTTGAAACAAAAGGAAATGTCTCGAGCGACAATTAACGAAGAACTTTATGCCATGTTGGAGGGTTGCCAGGTCTCTACGTCGAGGATAGCTAGTAAATATTGCGCTCATTAGTGGGCACAAATGTATACGGCATACTGGGTGAATCTACGTTGTTTCTTATGTGACGACCTCCGTGGTCGAGTGGCTTTGTACACCGGTTTTTAAGGTGTCGCCATCTCTGAGGTCCCGGGTTCGATCCCCGGTTGGGTTAATTTAGAAATGAACTTTTCCATATTGGCTCAGGTCTGGGTGTTTGTGATACCACCGTTGTCTCTGATTTCCGTAACACAAGTGCTTTAGCTTCTTACTTTGGAATCGGAGCAATGAATGTGATGTTGTCAAATATTTATTTATTATTATGTTTCTTACTTCCTGCGTCATTGTCGTTACTCGAAAATCTTTAAAAATCCAATGCATCACAAGGAAATGTGCCATCATTTACGTTAGAGTCCGATAATAAATTACATTAATTTGCATATTTTTGATTTATTTGTTGGATTTTTAAAGACTTTCGAGTATCGATAATGACGCAGGAAGTAAGAAACAACGTAGATTTACCCTACTGTGTCAATTGTTAATGTTACCCGTTGTGAAAATTATTATCAATTCTTATTTAAAGTGGATCCATAAATTGGAACCTAACACCCAATCTACACCATAGGATGATTTAGAATGGAAGTGTTAGCGCCAAGTGCTAAGCAATTGTGGCTAAGCTCGTGTAAACATGGCATTTGACACTAATTGCAGCACTAAACTGAACTCTAACCTCCTTGCTAATAAAGATTGTAAAACAAATGTATAATTACACAGTATTTTGTCCATTTCTTATTAATGTCAAACTTAAATAGTTTGACAGAGAGTAACCATTGTGTAAGTATACATCTGCTATACAAGCTTTATTAGTAAGGGAGTAAAGATATAAATTTCATCCGAATATCGGATCGTATCGGAAGGTGTGGAATTACAAATTCTAATTTTTAAGTTGACGTAGGAAGGTATAAATTTTTAGTCGTGACTTATTGATACCGCTAAAGAATTAGTGGTGAAGTGCTTTAGCTACTTACTTTGGAATTGGAGCAATGTATGTGATCTTGTCAATTATAAAAAAAAAAAAAAACCGACCATAACATTAAGAAACCCTTGAATTATAAGCAGCTCGGTTTTATATTTCGTTCTTAAAGCGGAATTGCTTATAAGAATTTATGTTTTAGTTTTGTACGCTCAGTGCTAAGTCGGAGCTAAAATTTGGAACCCCAATACATGCCAAATCAACCGAATAGAAAAACTCTTAATTTCCTTAAAACATTCACATAAAGGACGTGTTATAATTTTATATCCTACAAAAATTCTTAAGGAAACACAGACTTCTATCTTTGTAATATCGTCGTCAACAATTCGATCGATTTTTACACAAAATTATAAATAAATCCGGTGAAATATGTGTACCTGTTTAAAACTTTTGTCATCTTTAAATAACCATGTTTCATGCAATAAATATCTTTATCTTTATAATATATTGACTTCTCTCACTTACTTAATAAGTTAAAATTTCGTGTTTCAAGCAAAAGTTTTAATTAATTTTGTTTGTTATTCCTAAGGCAACAAAAATATACCTCCAATGCATTCTTTCGTCGAATGGCATGACCGACTACAACAAAAAAATCTGAGTTTGATTTTTTTCCAACAAACGTAAGGAAAAAAAATAACTACACGAAAATATAACTGCTACCAAGAACTTGTGCAACAGACTTCTTTTAGAACGAAAAGAAAAACTGACTTTTTCGGGATAATGATTTAGTAAAAATATTTTAATACGTACTCACCCATGTGTCACAACTATTGTAATAACTTCATAATATCACTCAATACTAAATAAGTTTGACCGTGTAACGTAACCAAAGTACCAGGACTGCAGGAACCACGTAAAGGTGTGATGCGACTACGGCGTCAACTGACGCAACAGATATTCGATACAGATATTTGACGACCTCCGTGGTCGAGTGGCTTTGAACGCCGGTTTTCAAGGTGTCGCCATCTCTGGGGTTCGATCCCCAGTCGTGTCAATTTATTAAACGAACTTTTCTATATTGACTGGTCTCTGATTTCCATAGCACAAGTGCTTTAGCTACATACTTTGGAATCATAGCAATGTATGTGATGATGTCAAATATTTATTTATTTATTTATTCTATACGTTTGAACGTTACGCTTACTATTAAGACACCGGCGAACAGTGAGCTTCCCATACCAATGATTTGCAATTTGAGCATAATTAAATCGGTTCTTCTTGCTATGTGTCCGCCCACTGCCACGTCGGCTGAGCAATTCTTCGAGCGATGTCGTTCACTTTAGTTCTCCTACGGATCTCTTCATTTTTAATTCGATCACGTATAGGAAAACACCGAGCACAGGTCTCTCAATTGCACGCTGGGTGTCCTTGAGCCTTCTTATGATACCTAATAGACCTATAGTTAGCGACACAGTAGAAATATTATATAAGATAAAGATTTTTTATGTAAGTGAAACGTGATCGCGTTTCACTGCCGTAAGTTATCACTGGCAACAATTAGGGTGCTGACACATTTGTCTGACATGCGAGTTAATGCGTCAAGTGTTAACAGTCCGTATTTTTACAGACGTGTTATAAGATATGTGTGTTTCTAGTCCATACATTTACTATGAAAACCGATGTTATCTGACGGGGGCAGCGTGTTAACACGTAACGTCAGACAAAAGTGCAAGCACCTTTACAGTATTTTAGATAAAATAAATAAAATAATATAATTAATTGTTAAGCGATAAGACTGCGTCGTTCATAATGGTCTGTAAACATGTGATAATAATTACAACGAGCACTTAAAACAATATACAAACAACGCACTTCTGTACTCTTAATGCATTTCAAATATTTATCATCAAGTTAAGCACATCACATAATGATATCCTTCATACTTGATCTTCGCATAAATAGACAGATATTATTGCACTGAGTCGAATAGTGCTGAACGTCTTCACTTGACATGAGTTTCGCCGGTAAAGTTGTGATAGTGACGGGTGCGAGTTCCGGGATCGGAGCGGCTGCAGCTGTGATGTTCTGCAAGGAGGGTGCTAGCGTGGCACTGATCGGCAGGAACGAGGTCAAGCTTAATAACACCTCTGAAAAGTGCTCCAAAGCTGGAGGGAAGCACATCGTCATCAAAGCCGATGTGTCCAACGACGACGACGCTGAGAGAATTATCGCTGACACCATCAAAAAGTTCGGTAAACTGGACGTCCTTGTCAACAACGCTGGAATCGTCGCCTACGGCACTGTACTCGACGGCACTGTCCTTAAAGCTTACGACGACATCATGAAAATAAATCTTCGTGCTGTTGTCCACCTCACCATGTTAGCTGCACCGCATCTCGTCAAAACCAAAGGGAACATCGTCAACATCTCCAGTGTAGCTGGACGAATGAATTTAAATGCAGCCCTTACGGCATACTGCGTTTCTAAAGCTGGTCTGGACCACTTTACCCGTGGGACAGCTATGGAACTGGCCCATGCCGGAGTCAGAGTTAATACTATTAGTCCAGGACCAGTTAAAACTGACATCTTGGAGAATGTTGGTCCCGTACCTCCTGGTCTCGATAGACTCGACACTCCGCTTGACAGAATATCTGAATCTGAAGAAATCGGAGATTTAATTTTGTATTTGGCCAGTGAAAAGGCCAAAGGTATTACCGGTTCTAATATCACTTCTGATAATGGCTGCTTATTAAAATGAAGCACAGAAGTTGACAAATAAATTGGGCATGGTGAGAACCAGTTTCAGAGCATATGGATATTAATTAATATCATGATGAACAGAATTTTTATAAAATTATCGATGAAGTAATGGAAAATTGAACCTAACTTTGAACAGGCAGTTAATATTTTTTTGGTTTATGGAAATATTTTTTATAATCATTTAAACTTGTTGATAGTACTGTACCTATACAGTATTTATAGTAAGATGAGTAAAGCACACAAATTATGAATACTGAAAATGCATAACATACTTTTTAAAACTTTAATTTGTACCAAATATAATTTTCATTTGAAATTATTATTATTTTTCTTATAAATAATTAATATTGTTTGTGTACTGTTTATTAAAAAAAATAGTTTAAGAACTAAAACACAACTACGGAAAAAATCCCGCTGTGAAAAATACTAAACAAGAAAATACCTACTCGCGAATTTCTTAAAGGATAACCGAAGTTGCATGCCACTCACCGGGGTGGATGATACTATTTTCCCCATCGGTCCCGCCACCGGGGTGGATGGCATTCACTCCTTTGGCCTAAAGGAGTGAATGCGGAGTGAGTCAGCACGCGCCCGCCGAAGGAATAACCTACAACCTCTTTTCATCTAAGGGTCATTTCTTTGCTTTGCTGTTTTAGTTAAACAGGGGCTATCGGCTAACGCATCGAACTTTGGAAAGTCTGCCGGGCTTCAACTTAAAACAGATAAAACGAAGTAAGAAAAGTTTCGTATTGTAGTTATTTAGAAGATGTTCGTGTGACATCATAAATTAGGGTTCGCCATTTTGGCCCGATTGGGGCTCGATTTATCCTTTTTTAATTTGAATCCCGGCAGACTTTCCGAAGTTCGATGCGTTAGCTGATAGCCCCTGTTTAACTAAAACAGCAAAGCAAAGAAATGAATCCGGTAGTTCTGGGGCCAGCCTTAGAATTTCAAACTCGAATATTTTCTCGTTTTATACTTTTTTACAATTGCTCTTATCGACTAGCGCTCGGTACGCACACACTGCCCCTGCCAAAATAACATTTGCAAATCCTCATTGTCACTTCGCTCTCAAATCACGATGGTTTTGACGTTTTAAAAATAGTTTGTTAGCGAAAACTTATGTCAATCTCATACATCGTTCGAAAGCGAAGCGATAACACCGCTAAAGTATATTAAGTACATACAAAGTGTTAAGCGAAAACTTTAAAGGATGATTCTACCTTTAGAGTTAAGCAACTTTATCGTTGAGTAGCAATGTACGCGTAACAACTCGATAACATCGCGGGATCGCGCGCGCGCTTAAAACGAAGCCACGACCTTCGACCGCGAGAAAATAGCTGTTGTTGTACATTCATTGCGGGTTTATGAAATTTTTATATTTAATTTACTTTTCTGTTTTAGGTTCTATGCAACATAGACTGACATATGACAGATTCTGTGTGAAAAAAACTCAACTTTTCATGAATTTTGTGACGGAAAATTCCACTTCAGATAGAATCAGAATCATGAGTCGACTATGCCCTGAAAGTTTTCGCTAGGGTGCTACTAACACCCTGTATACTTCAGTGAGTGATAATGAAGATTTGCCAAACGTTAGGGGCTGATTACGTTACAGAAATCTTATCGCAACGCAACGATTAATTTTTGCAATGCTTGCACGGTTCAGAGACTATTCAAACACTTTTAAATCACTGAAAACACATTTTTTTTATTTATGCAGACTTACTCCATTATCTGACAAATAAACAGAACCAGTTATACCTTTAGCTTTATCACTTGCTAAAAACAGCACGAGATTACCAATGTCTTCTGGTGGCGACACCCTATCATCGGCAACATTCAGGAGCGAAAACTCTTCATCAATCGAGTAACCAGCGTTTTCGTATATGTCAGTACTGACTGGTCCTGGGCTTATAGCATTAACCCTAACTCCAAATGGTGCCAATTCTAATGCTGCTCCTCGAGTAAAGTGTTCCAGGGCTGCTTTGGTAGCGCAGTATATAGTAAACTTTGGTACTGGTATCCATTGTCCACCGACGCTGGAAATGTTTACTATATTGCCCTTACTCTTTGTTAGTTGAGGGGAGGCCAGCATAGTAAGGTGGACGGCTGCGCGAAGGTTGACATCAAAGAGTTTGTCATAGACTTTGAGTGAAGTGCCATCCAGTAACGTTCCGAAGGCGACAACCCCTGCATTATTGACGAGGATGTCCAGTTTTCCGAACTCTTTGACGGTTTCACTTATGATCCTTTTGGCGTCATCGTTGTTGGTGACGTCAGCTTTGATGATGATATGCTTCCCTCCAGCTGTGGAGCACTTCTCGGCGGTGTTCTTCAGCTTGGTATCGTTCCTTCCAACCAGTGCGACGCTAGCGCCCTCCTTGCAGAACATCACGGCTGTTGCAGCGCCGATCCCGGAACTTGCACCCGTCACTATAACAACTTTTCCTGAGAAACTCATCTTATGAGACGCACGGACGAAGTATGATTAGCCTGCTCTACAGGCAATACTTTTTTATTAAAATGTTATCAGTAGTCTTCAGCGGTATCTTTATTCAAAAGTTATCAGTGGCTACAAAGTTTATATTGACTTATCTTATCATCTTACACGTTGATTCACTATCACAGAATATGCAATTATTTATGTTTTATGCTGTAGGTACCAGTAGAAATAATATTTCAGCAATCAAATAAGCCAATAAATAAATGAAATATATTTCAATTCTTTATTGGCTTAAAAAATTATTTAATTCATTTTTAATAGAAAGGAGGTAGCGTGCTTTAAAGATTGTCCCGTAAATATTTCAAGGTCATCAGTTTTGTGGAAATGGTATTATATAAAATAAATATGTAAAGAAGTAGCTCAAGATCCATTCAAACCAGCGGGATAGATCTATGTCGTAGTATATTTTTCATATCATAGAGAGCTCAATGTGTTGTAGAATATCAGAGATCCACTAAAACCAGCAGGCTCGGTCTTTGTCGCAGTTTGGTGTCTTGTGTTGTACGATTATTTAACGTTAAAACAACGATAAAAATGTATAAGCCCTGTATGAAGTAAAAATGTTAAACAAATATCCATGGATGTTTTTTAGTGGTTCACTTCTTTAGTGTATGAAAGTTAAGAGTAAGGTAAAGTTTAAACCACACAAATCAGTCTACTACTTTCGGTGTTACAGCTTTTACTAGGCGCTCCCCACCAACGCTATTTACATCACCACTGCAAATTTTAACCGGGTGAGACATATGTAACGCAGAAGAAGAAAGGTTGTTCTACTAAGCTTTAGTTACTTCAACGCTGTAGCTTTTATAGTTTACTAGTTTTTAGGTAGTGTCGAATTTTGAAACCCCTATTTTGTTAAAGACATAGACTTACTTGAACGTTCAAAGAAAGGTTCCAAAAATACCGAGACAACTAAAGAACCTAGTCTAGGTGAGATGAGGTTGAAGTACCTAAATCTTACTAACTTAAAGGATCGTAGAGAGAGGAAACTTAATTGAGACTTTTAAGATACTAACTGGCCATTACGATATTCCAAACTTTGAGAAGATGCTGACACAGAAAAGTAAAGCTCATTATATTTGTTCCATGGCTCACTTAAGAAGACCCAGCTTCAAACTTTTAAGAAATTGTTCTTACAACTTGTAAGAACAATATCTAACAAGAGTGGTCAAAGCGTGTAACAAATTGCCAGAACAAATAGTCTCAGCCAACACCGTAAACCAATTTTATAGATTAGTCAAACACCACTAAATAAAAAGTAAAACAAAGCAAAGATTGCAGGATACAGGCATCTATCAGTTGCAACAACCGCTCGCCGTTTAATAATAATAATTAATATCCATGAATGTTTTTGATCTGAATCTTCATGAATGAATTCCTTGATAGAGGTAAGTAATAATAGCAGACTTTCCAAAATTAGTTCCCAAGTTTTTTTTTAATAAATATTGCACAGCTATTATAAAAAATAAGTTACGTACCTACTACAATAACAAATGGATGAAAAGGAAACAGCATTAAGTAAATAAAAATATATTATTTCCTTAGCTTTTTACATATTAAGTATATTATTATTGCCAATCTTTATTATGTACCAGTAGCACGAATATCTATCCAGAAAAAACGCGCATAAAAAATTCGTTAGAGTAATTTTGTATGGGTAATTTGCGTACATCGCCATCTACCACCAAAAAGTGAAAAGAGATTTATCATAGACAAATCTAATACGCGTGTTTTTTTCTCGATAGATGTTCGTGCTAGGGGTACAGTACTGATGACGATACATCGTATAACAAAAACAATTATTTCAGACCATTGTGTTCCATGATAAGTTATTCCAATAATGTTAAACAAATATAAACATTATTTTGTATTATATTCGTGTAGCATGCTACCGTTATCAGAGGTGAAATTGGAGCCAGTAATAGCAACAGACTTATCACTAGCTAAGTAAAGAATTAATTCTGCGATTTCATCCGATTTCGATATTCTTCCTAGAGGTGTCTGAAATCCAGTTGCTGCGAAATCAGGTATCACGCCAGAATTTTCGAAAATGTCAGTTTCAACTGGTCCTGGGCTTATCGCATTGACCCTTACTCCAGAAGATGCTAGTTCAGCAGCTGTGCAGCGAGTGAAATGATCTAGTGCAGCTTTGGAAGTGCAGTATGCTGAGAAGGTTGAATTTAAAATCATACGTCCAGCAACACTTGAGATATTAATGATGTTCCCTTTGGTTTTGACGAGATGCGGTGCAGCTAACATGGTGTGATGGACAACAGCACGAATATTTATTTTCATGATGTCGTCGTAAGCTTTAAGGACAGTGCCATCGAGAATGGAGCCGTAGGCGACAATTCCAGCGTTGTTGACAAGGACGTCCAGTTTGCCGAACTTTTTGATGGTGTCAGCGATAATTCTCTTAGCGTCGTCGTCGTTGGACACATCGGCTTTGATGACAATGTGCTTCCCTCCGGTTTTAAAGCACTTATCCGAGGTGTTCTTCAGCTTGGCCTCGTTCCTGCCGATCAGCGCGACGCTAGCGCCTTCCTTGCAGAACATCACTGCTGCAGCCGCTCCGATACCGGAGCTTGCACCCGTCACTATCACCACTTTACCGGAGAAACTCATTGCTTTGATGTCACAGATAAAATATTACTCACTACGTCGAACTGTCTTCGAATGTGACTTCAAATAACTGGCCTTCAAAAAAACGTGAAGCTATTTATATAGGTAACGCGGAAATCGCACCTTGTGAATAAAGATGATTTATGCATGTCATCATGATTCGTCATTTTCTTAATAACGTATACTTAGGTAGGTATTTGAATACATTTTGCTGTTGTATCATTATTATGCAGTCTGGTTGTTATTTTTTTTATTTCATGCATTAATACTAGTGGAGTAGAAATCCCAAGGTAATAATATTGTTTGTCAATTATTGGCAGACAATGGTACAAACTATATATGTAGTAGGATAAGCGTACAAATCGGATCTTTACAAAAATCTTAGTATTATTGAGAAAAACCGGATGGTTAGAATCTGAAACAGATTTTTGCAATCATTCGAGTAATGTATGGGATTTTTACAAAAATCCTGCGTATCTTAGGTAATTTGCGAATGACTATCATTTTGCGCGCGCTCGGCTGATATCAACGTTATGGACTGACGGATGATCTGATTTAGCTAACGGCTACCTATAGTTTTATAAGAAGAGTCATGTTCTGATCAATCAGACTAAATCGACTCTTAGATTATCCAATCAGCATTAATGTTTCCAATAGTCCGAAACATACTGGGATTTTCACAAAAATCCTAAAAGTTGCTCGGACTTGGACTCAGATGATAAACAATACCGTCTTTAACCTATTTGAGGCCCTGGGCACATTAAGATAAGGGGGCCCCCATGATCTTGACTTAAGCTAGTGAGCAAGTAGTATTCGTAGTCAGTAATTATTGTTTAAGTTTTCGAAATACCTAAATATGTTTTATATGTTTTTTGGTAATAAGTATCCGTTAACGTTTAGCAATCTGGCAGGAACTAGGGGGCCCCTATCGATCGCGACCGCGGGGCCCTGGGCACGTGCCCAGAGTGCCCAGTGGGAAAGATGGGCCTGATGATAAACAGAGTAATTATTAAAATATTGAAACTTTTAATTGCACATACTTGATAAGAAAAGGGAAGAGATACGTCCACTACTTTTTTAGATATACTTAAAAATGAACTGTGTATATCGTGTGGGGCAGTGTTAATTAAAACTTATGTGAAGGCAATAAAAAAGTACATCGACAAGTGCTTTTATAAATTAAAAAAATGTCATTTTATAAAAGTAGGATTTAAACTTGTCGTGGCATTAAAATTAAGGATGATTATTATTTTGTAAATTAATGTAGAGTTTCAATCGAAGTTTAGTTGTGATGTCAAAGTGCGCTCATGAAGTCTCTCTTTAAAAATATCTACTCTATCTGAGAAAGAAACCTCGAAGACCTCCGTGGTCGAGTGGCTGTACACCGGTTTTCAAGGGTCTCTCTCTCTGAGGTCCCGGGTTCGATCCCTGGAAAACAATTTTTTCTATATTGCCTCAGGTCTGGGTGTTTGTGATACCACCGTTGTCTCTGGTTTCCATAACACAAGTGCTTTAGCTACTTACATTGGAATCGGAGCAATGTATGTGATCTTGTCAAATATTTATTTATTATTTATTTATTTATTTATAAGAAAGATCTGCCAAACCGACATAATCAAAAAACAGTTCCTTTGGTTCACAAAATCCTTTTATAATTGGTAACGTTCTAGTTTTTGCTAAAATTTAATCTATATCTAATTTCTTGAAGGATCCTTCGACGCCTCCGAAGATATCCGATATGGTTTTAGGTTTTCCAGGTCTCCTTGATTCATCTACTCGCTTCTTGTTCTCATTGGCAAAGAATTCTGTGTTTTCTTTCAACCATGTAATAACATCATCTGAAAAAAATTAAACATAAATTTCAAGCACTTATGAATGGAAGAAGGATAATTAATAATTTATACACTTCTAAGACTTCCGCGCGTACAGTACATTAGAAATAAAGGACTTTTTACGGATTACAGCGCGTATATTATTAATTCAGGTGTTATTTTCGAATTATTTAGTTTGGATTTATTGATTGTTTGATTTCCCGACGTTTCGATACCTTTCCAGGGGCCGTGGTCATGGGGCGACTAAAGTGCGACTAACGCGTGAGCCGTTCTTTTTGCTTTAGGCACCAGTGAACCACTATCATACTCTACAGTTCTATATACTATGGCTGTAGCAAGAAAGCATGATCAATTGACCACCGAAACACGATATTATAATATATCACGTGATATACTGATGCACAGTTTACGCCGCTAATTCAATATAAACCCAAGATTTCTTACCTTTTGCTTGTTGGTAAGTTTTAAACTCTCCACCGGTGTCCTTTGGCAGCCCTTCCATTGGCACATAGGGTTCTAAGGTTTTGGATCCAATCTGGTGAATATACAGCATTTCAAGAAGCGCTTTTTTGAGGAATGGCTTGAGCAGCATCATCAGCTTGTCCATAAATGACGGAGCATTCAAGAAGTGCAGCCCTTTGAGCTTCAGCAGTAAAGCTTCCTGGAAGAAAGAGTTATTTTAACATAAGTCCTTATTGGTTCAGATGAGATTCTAAGTGACGCACAAAGATACTTCTCTACTACTCTTCTGAAGTCAGAATTGTTGGAAAAGGAAGTACTCGACCCTACAGAAGATAGCTAACATTTTATTTATTTGCCACGTCATAATAATTTCATTCAGAAACTGGCTGTCTTTACAGGATTTTAGTAAGTATTGTGTTTCTGTAAGTGAGAAGGTCGGAATTTTACATCTAGTTTTGACTGCAATCGCTAAAGTAGCTACTGATTATAGCTAGTTTTACGTGATTACTTAGTTACACTGTATGTGCTATACAATGCTGATAATATACATCTATTTAACCCTTGAACACCTTGAAAATGAGACACAATAGAAATTCTATTGTTATCTGGCCGCCTGCATCCGCTCGGGTGTTGATGAATTAAGGATCAAACAATACAAACAATAAGTTGATCGCACAACAGTTAAGCATGCTTCTCTAATTTTAGGAGATTAATGCAGTAATAATAATCGACCGGACAAAATCTCACCTGTAAATAGTATAGAAACTGCTGAAGAGTTTGAAGGTCAAGTTTGGACAGATGGCCTATCGCAATATTTTTCAGATCTATAAGAATTACGAAACCGGGCCACGTGCCCTCCTGGTACTGCCATAGATCCAAAACCATGAGAACTACCCTGTGAAAATCAAAACCTACTTAAAGTCAACAGTGAAATAAACGATGGATAAATATAAAATTAATAAGAACTATAAGAACAAGTAAAATGAGACCCTTTTTTCTAAACATTTAATGTTTAGAAAAAAGGGTCTCATTTTACTGGTTCTTTTAAAACAGCAGATTTTAAGTATTTCATTGAATCAGGCATTACTTGGCGGAAGTCCCAAACCATTGTGAAAAGAGAAATATATGTAGCTTACTCGCGCAAAAAAAAAACGGGAGTAAGCTACATATATTTCTCTTTTCACAATAGCAGCAGATTTGTTTTGTATACTTTTAAAACAGCAGATTTTAAGTATTTCATTGAATCAGGCATTACTTGGCGGAAGTCCCAAACCATTGTGAAAAGAGAAATATATGTAGCATACTCGCGCAAAAAAAAAACGGGAGTAAGCTACATATATTTCTCTTTTCACAATAGCAGCAGATTTGTTTTGTATACTGAGTCTCATTTTATGACAGCACACGTTTTGACTAGACACGCTAGGGAGACACACGGTCGAACACTCAAAGGCTTCTTAGCTAAAATCTTTAGTTAAGGTCTCCTTAACTTTAAGGAAGCTGTCAGTTTCATAGAGTTTCTGTCAAATCTGACAACTCTTTTGAATTTAAGGGGGCGTTAACTTTAAGATTCGTTTGAGTATTTTGCCGTTACAGTGATAGACCTAAGTAAGATAGCAGTTAGTAGCTAGCCATGTGGACTAAAACGGCAACCAACTATCTCCTGCCAGCCTAGTATGCGCAATGCGACAAAATTTTGTCGACTCTTTTCCCGCACTAGGTCGATATCTGTCCCACTCAAACCTCAATGAGGTGAACGGGACAGACGGCTTATGCTAGGTAAGCCCCGTTCTGCCATGTTGGAATCTTAGGAACTCAAAGTCAACTAATTACGATGTGACTTGCATACAGCACTTACTTGATAGCTTCTGAAAAGACAAAGTTCTTGTAGTCAGAATTTAGTAGACAGCAGTAGATAATAGCAGAATCATCATGGGTGCGGACTTCCAACGGCACAAACAACCTGCAACATTTTAATACAGCTAAATTAAAGTAGCTACATCAATAGTTCCTGCATCAATGAAGTATAACTTTTATTGGTAGCAGTAGTAGAACTAGTAGAAATGAGGATTTGCAGTCTGTCTAAAATTAGGGGGTCTTGAGTGCATGGTTAATTTTGAAAAAAGTCAGTTTTTTTCCCTCTGTCTAAAATTAAGGAACCTAAGAGCATGGTGAATTTCGAAAAAAAGTCAGTATTTTTATCCCTCCGAACAGAATGAGATAATCCTCATATTCATGCTTATCAACAATTTTTTTCGAGATAATTATGGAGAGATGTTTTGTTGAAAAAATGTTTCAGTTCGCCGATTTTGTAAAACTTATTTTTTCATCAGCTCTTCAAAACAATCCTGCCCACTAAGAGTGTGCTGCAATCATCAGCAAGACCCAGAAGACCACCATAAAGAAGATCACTGAGCAGGTGAATCCATCGCCAAACATCTGTGTCAGCTAGCCTTTTGGTAACTAAACTAGACGACACGTTTTGATTGTAGTGTATCTGAGGGCCTAGTACAAGTTAGTTGGTTTCAGTTGTTCGCTTTAGGACAGATTTTGTTTCCAATTCTCGCATAGTAACTATCGGATATACTGCTCATAGTCAATGCGGGTGAAAGAGAGAAAACGATAGTTAACTATGCGAAAAGTGAAAACACTAACTCGTACTTCATTTGCTTAGCTTACTACGAATAAATACGTACGTTGTGTTAAAGATGGCAAGTGTCTTGGTGTCGACGGTCCTGTCCTTAAATATATTGGTGAACAGGGTCTTAAGTGTGAAGTTGAGGTCAAGGACAGTCTTGGTGACACCAGTGCTGCGGTCGCAGCAGTGGTATGCGAGGATCAGGTCAAGATCTGGAAAAAGTACCACAAACATTTGCAACTTTAAAATGAGTTTTAATTCCGATGAAAATGCCTACAGTTTTTTTTTTAATGCACATGGAAAAACAACATTGCCAACAAAAGAACAGAGAGTAAAATCAAAATTATTTGTAATGGGATGATTTCAATAGGAAGTCACCTAATTTAAATCTAAAATCACTTATTTCGTTTTGGCAGATTACAAAAACTTTAGGAATATTAAAGAAGCTATACGCCCGATCGGTTATTAAATCTACGACGGTAGATTATTGTTTGTTGAACGAACTTGTTTCGAATCATTGTTTGTTGTTTTTGACGATAGTTGTTATCGCCATATCAGGCATATTTAGTGTCCCCACTGTTGGGGCACAGGTTTTCCTTAAAGGTGGATAGCTGACAAGGAGGAAGGGCTATAACCATAGAGCCCAATGCGGGTTGGCGAGTTTACTTTCGACAGCAAATTCAGCTACTGTGCCTTCCGAAGCACGAAAGAGTTCGAGTTCGATTCGTTAAATTTTTGGTCACCCATCCCATGACCGACTCTTGTGAAAGTTGCTTTACTGCTGCAATCGCAAGTCGAATGCACTAAAGATGTGCACCATTAAGCTCCTTGTGCAGCTATTTTGTTCAAATTGAAAAAAACAGGCAGCAGAACGAGTTTCTCAGTTGCGTGGCAAACTATTAAGCCAATTCTTAAGACAAGGCTGGCTTAGTTTACACAATTTTTTTCCCTATTTATAAAATAATACATCAAGTCAATTACAGACGTGTTATGGTACAATTAGTCGTTGCAAACGTCCATGAAAATGTCAGTCACAAAGTCACGGTAGTAGTTAGCTCAGTAGATTCTGATTGTCATGTAATTGATCGTTCCTCGCACATTACACTGACTCGATGCCGCGCATTGCTGCAATGTTTCATTACACAGTCAATCCAGATCGTGATCCGATCAAGATCCGTTGATCCAGATTGACTGTGTAACGTGTTCGGGTTCTGTCAATCTCACCTGCGTTTCCAATACATAGACTTGTTAAAGCCAACATTGTCAATACTATAAACATACTTATTGACAAAGTTGTGTTCTCACTATCTGTTAGAGGCTGTTCCGAAATGATGTTTCTTTAACTTTGATAATTGATTAGTGGAAACGCACGGTCATACAATCTGACTGATCACAATCAGTAGGTACCCCCTAGCACGAACATATATCGATGGCGCTGCACAAAATTCTTATACAAAATTACTCTATCGAATGTTTTCACGCGCGTTATTTTTTTCGATAGCTGTTCGTGCTAAGGGTACTGGATTGACTGTGTAATGGCTGCCTATGAAAGGTGACACGCTTTCCGGCACTGCGATCTCCAAGTTCTCCAACCCGCCTCCCAAGCGCGGATATAATGACAACAGGAAATGTCTACGTCGGCGTCATGCAGTTAGCGTTGCCATCCGTCCGGATACAGCCGGACAGTGTTAGGCTTTTTCACCTCTTGTCCGGCCAAATTTGGTTGTGTATGCCCGTCCGGATTTTGTTAGGCTTTTATATCTATCGTCCCGCCCGCACCGCACACACAAACATACACGCTCCTCCTCACGGCGGCGAGCGCGGGGGTGGGCCTTCTGTCAGCAGTCACATTTAAAATCCCTTTTTTAGCGTCTGGCCTTTTGACTCAGAAGTCCGGCTATTAAATATGTGTTTTATTCGATATTTTAGTCAAAAATCCTTTTTTTCCTCAGCGTCCTGCCTTGGGACCCACAAGTCCGGCTTTTTAACGAGTGAATCGGGCTATTTTATTTTTAAAGATGACAATGCTACCTTCAGTGGATTATAATGGGTATATACCCCAACTAGCAAAATAATGTCATATAAACGTTAAGTTAACGTTTCTTATGCGACTTTAAGTGATTATATGACGGTCATATAAACATCAAGTTAACGTTTATAAAACGTCAAAAAGGCCCATTTTATAAAACTAAATAGTCATGTAGTAGTCCAGTAAAAGTCGTGAGACCGACTAAAACGTTTTATTAAAGGTAGTTATAAGACTTCATTATGACTAAAATGGTTTAATAATATTAAGCTATGACATTTATAAAACATTTTTTCTCCATCCTAACTGTCAGTTTGTATTGTGCTCCAATTGTTCAACAACTTAAAATTTTAATAAAGTATTGACATCAAAAGGTATTACTTATTCATGTTAAATATTGATAATTTAACATAAATAAGTGAATGTGGCACGTTTGGGACTAGTTTCTCATGGGAACTTTACTTTATCGGTAATGCATGTGACGATATGTACTATTTTCCTTAAGCCCTCTCGATATTCATGATTTTTCTGATGTATGAGAATATTAATTTCATATAAAATTAATCTTTAAGACTAGCCATTTTTAGTTTAGTTTTATATAGACTGCTATACAACTACTAAACAACAAAATAGTCATGTACACGTTTTGCTATGACTATTGATAAGCTCCATGTTTTATCGCTAGGGTTCTCGAGGTAAATAAGTGAACCCCGTGGCAGAGTAGATTTATATTACAGAAATCTTATACATTACGAGATATGTATTTGTTAGGGCAGATTGTTGATACGTAAGAATAATCTTTCAAAATATTTCAGTAACTACTAGGTAGTTACTGAAAGATCTTGTAAAAAAAAAATGATGTATCGTTTTTGCTGCTACTTATCTCTAAGTTTTAGCAAAAATGCACGTAATTTGTTAAGTTTTGTTACCTGCTAATAGGCACATTCAGCCACTGAGAAACCTACCCCCCGAAGATGTAGTAGGTTTGACTTCATGTGAATCTCTGTTTTTAAACGAAAATTAATAACAATGTAGATTTTGATTACTTCTAGTATTAGAAAAAAATTCTCCGAAATACGTTGAGTTATCTACTGAAAAAACAAAATTGTTCGCAAGGAAAAAATAAATAAGATTTCACTCTCATGGGTAAGTATAACGTAATAAAAAAAAGTCACCACGTTTACTAACTTTTAACCCACCAATATAAATGCAAGCTACAAAATTGTAATTTAACACTTACTTTCGAGATCTGGTGTATCTTTATCAAAAAGTGTTTGTACGGCACCTTTTGAACTTTCAGTGACACTTTCTTGACCAACACTAGTTGTTGAACAATGCGTCGATGAAGTACTAGCTGAATTTTTAAGGGATTTATATGCCTTAAAAGGGTTATATTAAAGTTTTGTAAACACTGAAATGTTTTATAATAGTTAGGTTATCCACATTATATAAATTGTTATATTGCCGTTATATAAATGTTTTCCTTAAAACGATTTTGTCTTTTATATGACTTTTATCCAACCAAAACGTTTATAGGACTAAATTGATGTTAGGTAAACGTTTTCTATTATACCATTATATGATCGTCGTATAAGAAAGTTGGTAAAACGTTTAATGGACGTACCAATACGACTAATTCGGTATACAACTATTATGTAAAATCTCCAACTTCTATACGACTAATAAGTAATGGTAAAACGACTATAAAACATTGAAATGACTGGAAGTCATATAATTTCTGTATTATATAACCATTTTGCTAGTTGGGGTACGTTTCATAATTTAGGTTTTTTTTAATTTTATAGTAATATATAATGTAATGGAGATATTTAAGTCTGACCTTCATACCACAGTATATGTCAAACGGCCTTCCTACTTCAAATTCAGGTCTAATTAATAGATACATAATATTTTTTATGAAAGCATAATAACTCAACTCAGTCTGCCTGTCTGTTTGTTACCTTTTCTTCCACGCCTCAAAAAACTGAACAGATTTTGATGAAATTTGGTAACGGCATAAATTGGAAGTTAAAGATGCTTATAGGCTTCATAATTCTCGATATTATGAATTCCCATGCAGAAGAGGTGGCGGGCAAAAGCTAATAATGTTAAGTCACATGTTACAATAGCTATTCTGTTTCTTTGCTAGTACTACCGTCCACAAAAAAAGTAGGTAAAGCATCCTTAAAAACACGTTTTGCCAACATTTTTTTATACACAGCCGACCTTTGACTGTTTCTTAAAAAAATTAAAGCATTATAGCGTCCTTTAACTTAGACAATAATAAAACTAGGTATCTACTTAAGTACAAAACCTTAAACTCATTTTTGCACCGATTATACAAGTTGTCTTCTCAACTTAGCAAGGATGCTAGTGTCGCCAAAATGTTTAATTACTTAAAGCGTTTGTACAAAGTTGTTAAGTATGAATAACTGTGTTACATTATTTATTATGTATTTCCGGCTTGGATTCCACGGGACACAGCCCAGTCCTTTTACCAGGCTTGCGTGAGGTCATGGGTCTCACACGTAGAGGTCCTTTGAGATTGGTGAAGTGTGTGATGTACATCCCGGGATCCGCTCCCCACTACACGCATATGCGCAGAAGAAAGCGGACAGGTACATAGACGAGTGTGAGAATACATAAAGACTATATTTTTCATGATTTAATTACAAATGTATAGTTTTCAGATTTTTCCCTGTACTTGTAGTATAAGATACGATACGATATTACTTGCCAAATTTCATAGATCTAGGTCAACAGAAAATACCCTATAAATTTTGATTCCTTGAGAGTGTCGAAATATGCGTTTTTTGCGGCATAAACGGCCGTATTTTTTTTACGTTAACTTAGAAGTTTTATTTCTTCACAGTTTCAAGGGACTGTAGATTTGAGTATATGGTTTTATTTTCAACTCGATACCTCCACGTGTTCCCGAGATAATGGGTCTTGACAGACAAACAGACAAACGGACAACAAGTCATCCTAAAGGTTTCCGTTTTTTCCTTTTAAAGTGCGGAAACCTAAAAAATAACTAAACGGGCTAATGGGTAAAAGGATTATGGATATTCTTGGGCTATGGAGTGATATTACGGACTTCCACCTTTTCCTACATCTCACACACTCGAACCATCGTCGGCGGAAGGTGGCTCGCCGCCCGCTAGATGGGCACCCCTAAGCCCCAAACTGGTCAGCAACTGCCGACCGGGGCGAAACACCGGCGCGGGCGAGTGAGGGGTTAGAGGGGTGGTGAGGCTGCAGGGCACCACAGTTCCCGGCGCTGAGGGCACCAGTCAGCAGGCCCTCGGCGTTATGCCATTTTCACCCTTCGAGCAATAGCTCTAACCACTCCACCCTGGACAGCCAACTAAGGCGAGCCAGGGGCGGGAGTCTATATGCCCCCTTGTGGTCTACCCTTGCTGCGGGGACAAGGACCTGGATCAACTCCCTAGAGCACTCGGATCCGTGGTGTCGCTACTCACCAACAGCTTGCCACAACGTGCCCTGCGGACTTATTATTATGAAAATAAACTGTCCTACTTGCTGGCGCTGTTCAAATGTCCACTAACCTGTGATAGCGTCAGCAGGTAAATGTGGTTGAGTCAACATCCATTCTCGTAATTTTTTCACGTCAGACGTTGAAATTAAAGTTTTCTTCTTGTACTCGTCTTCCAATGTGATGCCGTCCACTTTTCCTGGGTTCGCCATTTTAACTCACTTTGATGCAACTAGAATTGAAAAGGCAAATTATTATTAGGAGGTTGTTTTAGAAATGGTCGTTTTGAATGGAGATATTTAAAGAAGTTTCGATGCATGTTTCTGATTTTTTTGTCAGCCGCGAACATAAAATGTATTTGAACTAAACTTTAGGTAGTACCGCAGGCCAATCGTTGAACTGGGCCTATCGAGTTCGATAAGTCAAGAGTGGTAATATTTTCTTTTCATTGGTTTTTATTTATATTTATTTATTTACAACGGGCTAGCGCTTGGCCTTCACCTCACCTGATGTTAAGTGACGATAAGGCCAAACGCGGAAGAACACTACACCCGGAATCCTCACCACTGAGGAACTGGCTATCTTACCTCTAACTGCCGGAACACAACAATTTTTAAATTGTTGTTTTGGCGTCAGTCTTAGTTAAGATGGTGGAACCAAGCCAGGCGGACTTGAAATAAGTCTTACCATCAACCAAACCGAGTACAAATGTACCCCTCTCCTGGGAATCAAACCCGCGACCCTTGCGTCTTACACGGGTGGGCGAACCACTTGACCATAGAGGCGATCAAATTAATTGGTATTGGACCTTGGACTTCGAAAATACATAAACTAAAAAAAAAAATACGTGTCGAATTGAGTACCTCCCTCCTTTTGAAGTCGGTAAAAAATGAGTCGCTTTCAAGGTATTTTTTTAATGATAAGAAAATAAAATGAAGAGACTTTAATGACGCTGGTAGTTAACGGCTATGGTCAAAATTTGATGTAATATCCAGCAAATGATAAATATTTGAAATCATAGAAGTTATAAAGTTATCTGTGTTTGAGAAAAAAACACCAATTTCATAGGTAATAGAGCCTAATAGAGCATGGAAACCGGTTGTGGGAAAGTTTTTTTTTTAAATATTTTAGGTAACGAATGTCATTCATATATTATTCAAGTACTTCTTCTTCTTCTTTTTTTGTTTTGGCAATATACTTTCCTCTTGGAAGTAATTTTAGCCAGTGTCAAGTGTTAAATAGTTCAGTGGTAGATATTGTTTAATTTTTCATTAGAATGCGGGTGCATCGCATTCCAATGCTGCTTGGAGCATTTGGCACCAAGTATATCAAGACAGTTTACTCGGTTAGTTCTGCCGAGGAAGCCACCACTTCAATAAAAGTCTCAGCTTCACATAACCAAGATCGCGCCTATTTTAATTATCCCACATATTGTTCAGTTGCGTAGACACTTGTACCATATAACTGCACCAATTTTAAGACACAATATTCACTATGAATCAATTTGAAAATAATTAAAATAGACACCAAACCGAACTCGGCAAAATGGCGCCAAAAACTCCATTCAAGTACTTAGGAAGTAAATGCAGTATTCATAAAGGTCGACATGTTCAGAATGAAAATGAAAAATGAAAAATTGTTTATGAAATATTTATGAAAAATTATTTATTCATAGTCTTACTACACTGGTTTTTTATACTTAGTTCCACACTTTTAAATTTGCTATGGGTCTGTTTCACAATAAAAAAGTAAGTTTTGAGTAGCTTACTTGACAGATAATTTGACATATTTTTCATATCACAACTGTCAAATCATCTGTCAAGTAAGCGACTCAGAACTTACTTTTTGATTGTGAAACAGGCCCTATTTCTCTTAAACAATAGCCTTACCACAAAATATCTTAATATACTGTTTAATTTACTCTGTTTTAATGTGATGTTGTCTTGTGACAGCATCACATTTAAACAGTGTCTAAGTTAAACACTTGTTGAACAGCGTTTTGTGGTAAGGGCATAAAAGTTAGAGTTTTGAACTCATTTCAAACGAGATTTGTTAGCAATAGAGTTACGTAATCAGGAAGTGGATAGCATGAACAAGAACATCCAAAACATGGGAAATAAAATCTAAAACCAGGATTCGAACCCGGGATTTTGATTCTTGGGTAAATCTTATGATTGCTGTAGAATGCGAACTAAAATGAAAAATACTTTTTTAGTTGAGAACAATGTGTTATGGTTCCTCCACATGCACAGGCCCGGCCTGCAGGATGCAGAAGGCTCCCGCGGCCTTCCGGCCAAACCTCAATGTGTGTAGGAGGAGGCGCGGTCTCCTGGAGGATCTATTATAAAAGCTTCAGCAGGATTTGTCGAGTCAGACCTAATTACTACGTAAATATTTTGTCTCGAATTATGTGTTAGATTGCTCGGAACATTTTAGTAACAACGTGTTTGTCAGTTAAATCACAACAAAGAAAGATGAAGGCGAATTGAAGTTTTCTTTAACCAAGTGTTTGTGTGTGTGTTGTGACTTTTTATAAATATTTTTTGAATGTTTATTTATAAATTTCGTTGCTACTTTTGTTAAGTTACTTTAGTTTATTTGCATAAACATTTTTTTGTCTGTGATGTTTTCTTGACCCAAAAAAAAATTGACGTAAAAAAATGTAAGTAGCTACTCATGGAAATTGAATCGAATAATTTTGTATGACAAAATCCCTGCCTCACCTTGTTTTAAGTGCGTTTCAATGGAATTTCTCAAAAAGGTAAAGTGCATTTCACGTATTTCTACGCCATTTGTTCGTTTACTTTTTAACCGACTTTAGCTATCTATAAATCTATACATACCAAAAATAGAATAATAATAATAATAATAAAAATAAAAATAATTTATTACCTCAAATATTACACTCTACTTACAATATTAATTTACTTAAAAAAATGAACCAGGATTAAGCACTACTCCCTGCTGATTTTCAGCAACCCCTCTTTCCCGAAAAGTCAAGAGTGGGAAATGAAGTGTAAAAGTAGTAGCAGACAATTCTAGTTCAATTTTTTTAAGTACATTGGTAAATAGCTGATATTTGGTTTGACTTATGTTTTTTTCAGTCCTCCTTGACCACGGCAGCTGTAAAGGTGCCGAAACGTCGGGAAAATAAAAAATCAAACCAAATACCGACTAATTTTGTTATTAATTAGACGACCTCCGTGGTCGAGTGGTTTGTACGCCGGTTTTCAAGGTGTCGCCATCTTTGAGGTCCCGGGTTCGATCCCCGGCTGGGTCAATTTAGAAAACGAACTTATCTATATTGGCTCAGGTCTGGGTGTTTGTAGTTCCACCGTTGTCTCTGATCCCATTACACATTTTCATCGGAATGTTAGTGATGTTGTATTATATTTAAAAAAAATACCAAAGTACTTTCAATATAGCGGGCTATAGCATTCGTAATTTCATAATCAAATCAAGTTTATTAAAAAAAAGTGGGATAAGACCTACGTCTTATACGAGTAGGTACCTACGTACCTACTCGTAGTTATGGTCAGTGTGCAAAAGTCATGAAAAGCAGGAAATCTAGTTTTATATCTCTCTCTAGTTAGTTACAGCGCATGCGCGCATGTACAAGACTATTTAAATCTTCTTCGTAACAAAGTTGCTGCTAGAGCAAGCACAAATTGTAAAGTGACGATACATTAAATTTGATTAAATTTTGGCAGGTAAGTATATACAATTAAAATAACTCGTAATATTTAAATATCCTTTAATAGTTTTTTAATGAACCACTTAAATATTTTTTTTGCATGTTTTGAACGAACTTTGGTATTTGAAAGTAAACCGCTTACATTTTGTACCTAAAATTTTAATGCAAATATGTATACAAGGTGTTACAAAAATACCCCTAATGCCGAATATGGTATATAGGGACCATCAAACTGATCAACTTTTACTACGGGACCAACGCTGAAATCGCGAAAAAAAATCAGCTGTTTCATACAAAAATTAAAATCGAAAATATCAAAATGTATGAAACAGCTGATATTTTTTCGCGATTTCAGAGTTGGCCCCATAGTAAAAGTTGTTCAGTTTGATGGTCCCTATCTACCATATTCGGCATTAGGGGTACTTTTGTAACACCTTCTATAAACTGCTGGCTTAGTCGAACTTTAAATACTTTTTGGCAATATGAAAACGCGTTTTAAATGTTGCTTAGACTAAATAAAGGATAACAATTAAAGAAGTAACAATAACAATACTTATTCATACAGAAACATCAGTTTCCTGAGCTTCAACTACATTTTGAAACTTCTAAACGGATACAATCGTCATTACGTTTTCGTAACACGATCGTGTTATTTTTTTGCTTTAAACTTACCTTACTTAGATATAATCCACTTGATTTAACACAGAAAAAAACAACTTTAATATCTACGTTGTAACTATAAAGCGAGCAGTTTAGTAATGAATTTATTTTACTGGTACCGGTTAGACTGTCACTGATCTGACGTTTACCGCTTGGCCACGACATCACCGCGCGCGCGTTTTGCGTCTTGCGTCTCGGCAACCACTGCGCGGTCGCGATGACACGAGGAGGCCAGCAGGGACTGAAAAACGGAATGTATAACAATAACTGTATTTGGTAACGATATATTTAAGTTTGTAAATATCGTTACTTATTTCTGTTAAAGCTGATAAGTTTCTTGCGCCTGTTCTTCTTGTCAGTTAAAAAAGTCTGGAACGGGTGGTAGAAAAATATAGACGATACAAAAGCGCTTAATTACTAAGTTTATTTGAATAAAGCAATTTTTTATTTTACTTTTACTTTTACACGGTATGACGTCATTTTAAAACTGTAAAAGTACCCAAATGACTTTCTCTTTCACCAAAAAATTAGACTAGGTACCTTAATATTTGTAATACCCATATCTATACCGGAATGATGCGATACCGATACCTTCACCGTTATAAATAAAGGGTTTCTTTGTAAAAGCCGCTGCCGCATTGCGTCAAGATACCGTTATAAGATAACTCTATCAATATTTTATACCAGGGGGCATACGCAAATCTGCCGGGCTTCAAATTAAAACAGATAAATCGAGACCCAATCAGGTCAAAATGGCGAACCCCAATTCACGATGTCACACGAACACCGATATCTTCTAAATAACTTCGGCAAATAGTACAATACGAAACTCCTTACTTCGATTTATTTGTTTTACGTTGAAGCTCGGCAGACCCGCCGAAGTTCGAAAAGTTAGCCGGTAGGGCCCCAATACTAAATTTTATTCTATAATGGAATTCGGTCCCTGGGCACGAGACAGCGCCGCGACGCAAGGACGCGCGCGCGGGGATGTCGTGGCCGAGGCGTTATGACGTAGGTAGTTTTCACGGTCAATTTCGTCTCTCAACTAGTCTACCTGGTGGAATGGTTGGTAACCTTGCTGGACCATGGTCGCGAGTTCAAACACGCTAACGACGAACTTTGAACTAGAGTCATGGGCATAGCTTATTAACATTTTTATTGTTAAATTATGTGCGTTTAGTTATTGATAAGAAAATTATAATTATAAAAGTTTTTACCATGCCGTGTAACGTTTAACACAGTTCTAACCCTTCACGTCAGGTCTGACTGAATGACTGAGGGGTAAAAGTCTGACTTACAGCCAAATACGTTTGGGTATTTGGCTGTTAGTCAAACTTTTTTGATTGTTAAAACTGTTATATGTTATCAATCTTTTTTAGTAAGGACATTAGTAAATAAATGTCTATTTACTAATGTCCTTACTAAAAAAGATTTCATAAAAAAATGTATTTCATTAAAAACATTCTTGTAATCGTTTTAGCTTATTTCAATACCCTTAGTCCATTCCCTGTAAAATTTTCAAATGATCATAACTTTTTTATTGTTACAGTTACAAGGTAGACATTGATAAACGTGAGGGTAGCAATCAGGTAGCAATTACTGAAGTAAAAATAATAACAGAAATTTGTATAGTTTACACAAACGGAGAGTGGACCTGATATCAGGATGGCTGGACATTTTGCAATCCCTTTATTTTGGTTTATAGTTAGGTAGCAATTCACTGACTGTAGGTAGCAAATAGTAGCAAATAGGTAGCAATTTTTGGTCACCAGCTTGACGCGAACCTGTGCAGACAACCAGCCATCCTGACGCTCACCAGGGGGGTATTACAATCTCTTAAAATTTGACAGTTTTTAGAATGGCTATCAATGCGTCTCTTTTATTTACTATAGAGCGAGAAAGAGAGCCGCCCCCACCTGGGGGGTATAACAATCTCTTAAAATTTGTCAGTTTTCAGAATGGCTATCAATGCGTCTCTTTTATTTACTACAGAGCGAGAAAGAGATATATACGCATTGATAGCCATTCAGAAAACTGTCAAGTTTTAGGAGGTGGTAATACCCCCCTGGACCCCTGACTTAGGAGTAATCTAACACCTCCGTGGAGCTGCTCTGTAGGTGCTGTTTTTTCAGATGAAAATGGCACGCAGCGTTAGAGCTAGGGTCATGAGCGAGCGCCTTTGGGAAGATTTGAATTTTGCGCCCCTAACTAGGACTTATATTTTCTAGCTGTGGGTCAGCTAAGTGAGAAATATTTGTAGGTCATTTATAAAGAAATAATTTAGTCTCTGACTATTTTGTTCCAGCTTGTATGGTTTTCATGAAGATTGGGAAAATCTGTAAAATGGGACTATTTTCAAGGGGGAAGAGGTGAAACGGTTGTGGTTTTATAATGTACTCACCTCAAGGTACATAGCCACATTAAACTATTAATTTTCTATATAATACTAAATAATATACTAGAAAAAATAGGACTCGCACCAGATCATGTTCTCGATTCCCGTCCGAGAACATGATCTGGTGCGAGTCCTATTTTTTCTAGTATATTATTTAGTATTATATAAAAATAGCATTGTGAATGCTTAAATCTCAAAATTTCAAATATTAATTTTCTGCTGCTCAAAAATCTAGAATAAATATACTAACGCCCTTACTAATAAAGATTGTATAGCAGATGCACAGTGTTTTGTCCCTTTCTTTTTAATGTTAAACTTAAATAGTTAGATAGAGAGTAACCATTGTATAACTATACATATGCTATACGATCTTTATTAATAAGGGGGTAATAGTCAACCATCCGATGACTGACCATAGAATCAAGAATTTATTTGCTAGAATGCGTACACAAAGTCGTAATAAAATAGTTAATATTATAACATCACATTCACCAAGAGCTGGCATGCATAGCGATAGATCGAATGCGCTAAGTCAGTGCGCCATTGAGCCACACGTCTCACTTACGCGAATTTCCTATCCAACCTTACAGAATATGCCTGCATATATTTCCAAACAATCCCACAACGACCTTACCTTCGTTTTCATCATTCACTCCCACCCATTCAATGGCCAGTGAGTGAATGAATGCCATTCACTCATAGCCATTCCATTCACCATCTCACTCAAACAGTTGGTACTCAGTATTGTGCTGTGAGGCGAACATACTCCGTGACGTTTTTCATCGCAAAAAAGTAAGTAAACAAATTCCTTTATTATTATAACTATGTAATTCAACTTTCCTTCACAATTAAAATCGCATTGTTGCTAAACGTCAGTTCTGTGCAATTTTTTATGTGAGAAGAAAAAACAACATTTTTTAATAATTATGCAATCTTTTTTGCATCTACATAACACTTTGAATAACAAACATGTATACTGGTTTTAGCCATGTTTTAGCACAGATTTATTACGTTTTTTAGTTCTCTTATTTTTTGTTTGCAGACTGTATTTTATGAGACAAAGAATACAGTTTAACCTGTCATGTCACCGCAAACTAAAATAATATTTAAAAAGATAATATTTTGACGACCTAGAGACTCGATACTAAATAATATACTAGAAAAAATTCAACTTGTCACCGATATCACTCAGGCGGGAATCGAACTCGCGATGAAGCTGTTTCATTTTAATCCATTGTCAAAATATCTGGAAGGGTGTTTCAATTGAATGTCGAGGTAATTCCTCACATTGGTGAAATAACGCTGGCTTACAGCGTAAGAGTGGGATATACTAGAAAAAAATACACAAGTCACTCCCGCCTGAGAATATGATGTGACGACACGAATTTTTCTAGTATATTATTTAAAAATAGCGTTTTGAATGCCTTATGAAGGGAAAGTACCTTAAAATATAGAAGCAAATTTTACTGAAATAAGGCTTCATTTTGATTTTAAAAATAATCCTGTCCTGAAAAGGACGAATATAACTACTACCTATTGCCTGTTTTGTTATTTTTATTTCATTCATAAACATACGTAAAGCCTAAACAACATAGCTTTGCAGACTTAGAAGTGTTTTTTAAACAATCTTTATGCTCTAATGGTACGGTAAACTTTACCCGTGTTATTACAAAAGATTTTAAACACCGTTTAACTTAGACACTCTTTAAGGGTGATGCTGTCACTTTTTTGACAATATTGTTTGAAAGAGACAGCATCACATTAAACAGGTGTCTAAGACCCGAGTTCACCAACTACTTAACCAGCTGATTAATTTTTAATCATCTGTTTTTGACATTTTCTCCATACATAATAACGTCAAAAACAGACGATTAAAACTTAATCAGTTGTTTGTGTTGGTGAACTTCAACCTAAGTTAAACAGTGTTTAAAAATCTTTTGTAATAACATGGTACAAGTTTATTTGAAATCGTTAAGCTGTGGATGAGTGACTCTGACTGCGAAATCAAAGGTCGCAAAGTCGAATCCCACAAAGAGGGTAAATCACATTTACACCCTTGTTCGTATCACTGACGCGTTAAACGTAAAAACTTTTCAAAATTATTTGATTAACTAAATTTTAATTATTTCTTTAAAGGAGCACTGTATCATTAAGAAAACTTTTTATACTAAGAGCTAGCCATGGAAACAGGTTTGCAAATTATAGAGCAACGATATCCCTCTAGTTGTGCCTTACTATCATTTTATACATCCGGGCGCCGCTCTGGATTTGGTGTAGTATTATAGCTAAAAAAAGCTAAGTAATTATGTATTTAATTCGAATATAACATTGCCAGGGGTTTAGGTCAACCAAAACGCCTAGTAATGTAATAGTCGAATAAAACACATAATTAGCTATATCACACCAAATCCAGGCCCCCTAGCATTTGGGGCGAATGCCACTCCGGCCCCCCACACAGCGTTATGGCTGGCGGCACTGGCGGCGAGAGGGTAAGTGCCGTTGTTTTTTAGTGGGTATTCCCTCCTCCCGGGATCCCATCGAACTGCTTGGTTGGGGGGGAGTACGGGAGGCAGTCGTGGAGGGAGCCGCAACGCTGAATGTTGCGTAGCCTCCTGGCGAGCCCCACATACCCCTCCCCGTTCACTTACGGGGAGGAAGCGCGTAAATGCGTTTTTCTACGGCATACATAAAAAAAGGCCTCTAGCATGACTACCATAATACGATATATATCGCGTGATATAGCGTTTTGTCGGCACTTGACTGTCAAAATCCATTGTATTTTGACAGTTAAAAGTGATAAATCGCTATAATCATATCGTGTTTCAGTGGCCACGCTAGGGGGGCTGAACTCTATAAATAGCACACTTTCAATAATAGAATTGCTTTTACAACCCCTTTGTCAAACAATTCTCACCCCCACAGCTGAACAGCAGGCGCTCGGATCTATTAATTAAGATAGTATGACACACCAACTAGAGGGATTTCGTTGCTCTAAAAATTGCAAACCTATTTTCTTAGCTAGCTCTTAGTCCATTTGTCTTTTGTCTGAGAAAAAAACACATACAACAATTTAATTTCAAGTATTTGACCGTTGACGACATCAAAAGGATATTCTCGGTTCGTTATTATTGATATTATTAAAGCTGGCTTTTGGTTAGAAATGCAGTCGAACCGGACGAATCATTCACCTTTAGCAATCACCTTGAGAACGTCCGGTCTTTTAAGTAAAACAAAAGGTCTCATTTGAGTTCTAAAGGAATTCAGATATTTAGGAATTATAATTTAGCATAGATACATCTATTTTTTAACCACATCGGGTTAGTGTTTGGCTTTTATCTCACCTATGTTATGTGACGATAAGGCCGAAGGTGGAAGCGCACTACACCCGGAATCCTCAGTACTGAGGAACTGGCTATCTTACCTCTAGCTGCTGGAACACATCAATTTTTAAATTGTTGTTATGGCGTCAAACTTAGGTAAGATGGTGGTAGCTAGCCAGGCGGACTTGAAATAAGCCCCACCACCAACCAAACCGAGTACAAATGTACTCCCCTCCTGGGAGTCTAACCCGGGACCCCGTCTTACACGGGTGGGCGGACCACTAGACCACAAAGGCGGTCAAAAATGACTAAACAGTGGCTACCTCTGGTCTAGCATCACATTCCTATTTTTAACCGACTTCAAAAAAAGGAGGAGGTTCTATGTTCGTCTGTTTATTTGTTTTTTTTTTTTTTTTTTTATGTATGTCCACCGATTACTCGAGAACGGCTGAACCGATTGACATGATTCAAACGCCACTTTATCAGGTTTGTTCCCCAGGTGGTCCCATTTTTTGAAAATTTTAAATCGGTTCAGTGGTTTTCGAGTAATCCTGAAAATACTGTAATTTTTTAGGTAACTTTTGCACGAGTTTCAACGGATCTTCAGACATAACTTCTTTGTTTATAAAACGATTGATATAATTCTTGTTTTGTTAGAAAGAGGATACTTTAAGGGTGTTTTCATTAAAATTTCCTGTACATTGGACCTTGGACTTCGAAGATACTCAAGAGAACTCTTCAAAATCAAATTGGATAGTGTATTAGTGATTACTCTACGGTATTGAAAGGTTTCGCATCAGCCATTTTTAGTGTTACTGTTGGGACTGGAATACAAGCCTTACTTATGGGCTAATGAATAGGATGGACCATAACCCACCGCGCGGGCCCAATGCGGATTGGTGGGTGTTAATGAGTGCAAATGTAGCTGGGACTAACGGCTTAACGTGTCTTCTGAAGCACGGAGGAGCTCGCGATAATACACTTTGGTCACCCACCCCATGACTGACCCTTGCTAAAATTAACAGCGCGAAAAGTGGAAATTGAGTTATTCGGAGTAGGTATTATACGAGTAACATTGAAAAGTGTTGAAAATATGAATAAAATATATTTATATCATTGCTTACATTTACTTGTACATACCTACCACAAAAAAGTGAAAAATGAAAAGCTTTTAAAAATTAAAAAGAAAAACCTCCTTCAAAAAACCTAAAAAACAATTGCTATAAAAAAACAGCTACAAAAAGCAACAGCTCTAAAAAGCAAGAAATAATATTCAAATCTGCATAATTACCACTATTCAAGTACCTACGCATATCTGATATAAAAAAAACGTCTTATGAAGTCGGGTGGGGCTTTAAGATTTAAAAAATCAAATTACGAAAGAGAAACCACTACAAATGTTTATATAAATTAAAAAAGGAAAATATCTTTCAGCCCCACCCGACTTCAAAAGACGTTTTTTTTAATATCAGATATGCGTAGGTACTTGAATAGTGGTAATTATGCAGATTTGAATATTATTTCTTGCTTTTTAGAGCTGTTGCTTTTTGTAGCTGTTTTTTTATAGCAATTGTTTTTTAGGTTTTTTGAAGGAGGTTTTTCTTTTTAATTTTTTTAATATTCATATTTGCATGCATGCAATAATTATCAATTGTAGAAAATGTATTCTTTCATAAGTATTTTTGAGGAACAAACACTCCTTTTTGTTGCCGCAATTGCAGACGATATTAAATTTTTCAAATTCCATCATATTACTAAATTCATTAGCAGTATCTTTCTCGATTGCATTATGTCACGTAAACTATATTAGAAAATCGAATAAGGATAAATTCAAAATTCAAAATTCAAAACTCATTTATTCAGTCTAGGCTTTACAAGCACTTGTGAATGTCAAAGAAGCTACGCCATCGGTTCGCAAACCCTAAGCGGGAGACCTTGTAACGAGACGAACCGGCAAGAGACTCGTCAAGGGATGCTTTTTTCTCCCTGTATATTTCATACAGAGTCGTCAAAATTTGAAAAATGAGGTCGGCATTTAAAGTGACGTCATTTTCCATTACATAGGGTAGGGATAGGGTTGTAATAGTCTCTATTATCACACATTGTACCTACTATGTAAAGGATGTATATGTTTTTCTTCCTCTATTTAGCTAGTACCTAAATCAGTGACGTATTTTAGATTCAGCACCCTATGCCTAAAAAGTGACTGACTTAATGTTTTTTTTTTCAATTTTGGCAGTTGAATTTTTATATAACGCTATATCGTATTTGTGCTAAAGGGGCTGGTTATCTTAAAATGTTCGGACGTTCACACGTAGGTACAGTCACGTCTATAAATATGTATACAGTTTAGAACTATGTCACTCTAAAAGCTATTGCTTTTTTGAACAGAAATCATTGACAAACAACAGCTACAACAAAGTGACAAAGTTCTAAACTGTATACATATTTTTAGACATGACTGTAGTTGTTAAACAACATACAGTTTGCAATTAAGAACCTTCTACAATTTTTATCAGCTAAAGAAATAAAAGTACCTAGCATAAGGAGGCCTCATTGCAAATGTTATTACAAAACTCGATCGGCAATACCGTCGGTTGCAACATCCGCTAATAACATGTATCGAACCAGGAACTTAGGTCTTTGCATATTATTTAACAGCTTAGATCTAACCTGTAGATATAATTTGAAGTATTAACACGCCTAAACTAAGCTATGTTGTTCAGATAATCTAAAATATATCACAAATTAAACATTTTAATGTACGGAAAATCGTGGCATGTTTAAACTTGGTATACTTACCTACCTAATGGGCCCTCCACATGCACAGGCCCGGCCTGCAGCATCGTACAGAGAAGCGCCGGCCTCTCGCGGCCTTCCGGCCAAATCTCAGCATGTTTAGGGAAGGCGCGGCGTCTTGTACTCAAACGGAAAGTAGTGAAGTAACATTTTTTCGCTAGTGTTGGAATAGTGAAGTAACATTTTTTGCTAGTATTTTAGATTATAAAAATTGAATTTTTAGTGCAATAAATATCTCTCAATAATTTAGCAGTAATAGAGGATAGAAGAAATTAAACGTTGCATAAATTTTAATAGCTATCACGCACGATCGGCTTCGAATTTCGACTCGGAATTTCGATCGACTCGGAATTGAAATTGTTGAATTTATTGTGTGCACCCAGAGTTACATTACTGTTATGAACTCAACAATGTAACACAAAATGTCAAGTTTTCTCAGTTTACAGAGATTTCTAGATGTTAATTTTACGTTAATCTTAATCCTATATACTAATATTATTATAATAAAATGTCAAAGTTTGTATGTTTGTTAGGTACTCGATTACGCGAAACTTTGGCACACTATAATCGTAGTGCATTACTTTAAAAACTAAAATAACGAAAACTTTTTATCGTGGTTAAAGGTTTCCTAGGGATTTTGCGAATGTCCACGCCACGATAAATAAATAGAAGATTTATAAAAATCTGGATTATAATAATAATAATATTTTTTTATTTCAGACTAACGTCCATATCACACAAAAAAAAAATTACATAAATATACGTCAATACAAAGAACACACAATACAAAAATAAAACCAAAGAAAACTTAACTAAATACATTAAACGTATTTAGTTATATTGAGCCATTTTGTGCTTACGTTTACGTCTGTAAAATTATAATGTTTTCTTAACAAAAATATTTGTACGTCATAAAAAATACGATATAGTCAAATAATTTGTATATTAGTAACTTTTCTAATTATGTCACCAACATATTGCAGTAGATCAGATTACGCAAGTCTATTGGCAGCTTCATATGGTCTCCTCTTTTTTTATTTAATAGAAACCTAGACAAATACTGTCTTAATCCGAACAACATCACAAGAAGAGTTAATTATGCTCAAATTGCAAATTATTTTGGTATCACGTTGGTTTGGGAAGCTCACTGTTCTGTTCTGTTCTGTCACTGTTCGCCGGACTTTTAAGTTTAGGTACACCTAGTTTAACCAAAAAATTTCTCATGACGCTTTGATACGACAAACGTATAGAGTAATATTGCTAACGGCCAAATACTCAAACGATTCTCAAAGTTGAGGTCACCTTAAATTCAAAAAAGTTGTCAGATTTGACAGAAATTCCATGAAACTGACAGCTTCTTTAAAATTGAGAGACCTTAACTAAAGATTTTAACTAAGAAGCCTTTGAGAATTCGACCGTAAGCCTTTTTGGTAACAAACTCGATCTGGAAATTTGGGACTAAAATATTAATACGATTAGTAAGTTTTTTTCAAATAAGCCCCGCCCCTTGATAGAGTTATGATGACAAATGTTTCCATAACACGAGTGTACTTGACCGATTTTTGTTAGTAATCATACTGGGCGTTATGATATTATATTTCCGAGATGCTATGTGGGCAAATGGTTGCCTTTTAAGATCTGATTGATTCATCCACACATACCGAAGATGAGAGATAATTATTTGTACCATTGTTCTCTTGTAAATGCAGTTGTCATGACAACCCACGGCGTGAGTCAGAGAAGCCAGATAAAACGGGCCAACACTACGACACAGAATAGATATTAGTACTACGTACAGAAAGGACACTCACCACCCCGCCCCAGAATCAGTTACCTCACCCACCCCGCGAGTACATTGGCTCTACCGGCTTAAAACATTGAAGTTCATGTTAACTGTGTTTTGACAGATGTATGTGATACATTGCTCCTTCGTTTTGGCACACATAAAAACTTACCAAAGAAAAGTAGCAATGTATCACATACATCTGTCAAAACACAGTTAACATGAAATTCAATGTTTTTAGCCGATACCGCCGCATGTGCCGAATCGTGTGCTCATTTAGTCATGAGTGTCAACTGTCAGCTGTCAACTTTCGTGCACGGCGTTGCAAAAAGCAAAGCAATACATTTAATATCACTCATGGAAACATTTCTTATTAACGGTAAATACATATTTATTGTTAAAATGGTGAAAACCCAATATGTTTATTTGTGTGTGTGAGGCGACACGATTCCATTAGCAGCCCTAGCTTTACTCACACAGTTGCGCGTGTACAAAACGTCATATGTGTAGTGTTTTTTTTTTCGCTCTCAACCAGGGGTGTTCGGAGCACCGTTTGCGCGGGGGAAGGAGGCGGAAATCCTCATTGGACTTCCCCATAGCCGGCTATGGGGGGCATGTCAGACTCCTACTGACTAAAACCGCCTTGAGTTTGGTTGCGTGCCCGGAAAGGCAACGAACCTTCGTCGCGAACAAAGTGACCGCCCTCCCTCAGGGGAGAGGACGGCGCAGACGTCACATTTCACCTAGGCGATTGTGCGTCGAGAAAAACGACCGATTCACCCAGAGGGGGCGTCGATCGTGCTGTTAGCAATTGAGCTGACTCCCTGAGGGGGATCGATCAGCCAAAGAGGGCGGGGGGTTGACCTGATGGGTCGGGGTTGATGGGGCGTCATCGTCCTCCGTCGCCTCCAAAAGGAGGTTCAGGTCAGACGAGATTTTGTCGGAATGGTCCGTTAGAACCGATCTGGGTCTACGGGAACGAGGGAGGGAGGAGATAGGCGGGACATAGTCCGCTGCGGAACGGATGTGTAGTGTCTGTGTAATAGGTAGTTACAATGGAGCGGTTGTATGGAGTGTCCGAAGTGTAACTACGATTTACACGTGGAGATGTTCCCATTAGCAATTACAATTCCCACGGGAGAGGCCATACGTCATGCAGTGGATTTTGATGGACTTCCGCGATTATGGAAAAACAATACTTTTTTCTGGAAGAAAGGAACCTATTCTATGTTCTTTTCTGTACCCTTGAAAACAAGTAGGTTAGATCGGTAGTATACTTAATTAAAACGTGAAACTGTCAAACAAACACACTTTCACAATTATTATGTTAAGTGAGAATAATATCTTTATCACTGTCCTTAAATCTAATCTTAACAAAGAGGTCTTAAAATGGGTCTATTTCTATAACTCTGCTCTACAAACAAGCCACCCTTAACTGACAAAAATCGGATTACAAAGTTTTTAAAAATGCTATAGGGTTAAGAATTTGATACTGAATAGCAGGTCAACATACATTTCAGTTACCCACCCGAAGAGCTGCCTTTACGAATATTGCTTCACTTTTAGTATCGTTGATTGAACGCGTTAATTATCAAGCTATCGGTTTTTCAACACATACCATTTGATTTACTTAAAGCAGCTATAGTTCAACAGATTTTTTTTCTTTTCATCATATTTCTATTTTGATAGGCATTTAAAAGCTATACGTTACTGTAACCATACACTAAAAGCTATATGTACGAGTATAACTTAATTACTCCCACTTTTATCATACAAATAAAACAAACATCACACGTTTAATCTGACAAGGTAGCGCCAAATTCTCGAACATTGTACAATCATGGAACCATGTACTAATTTGTGACGGCAACTTGCTATGATAGTATTGTATGTCAAGGTTAGGATTGACGAGACACTTGCACTCGGCGAGTGAAAGTAAACAAGTGTATTGCTAGGTTAATAATTCCGTAATACGTCGGTCCAGTTTTAGTTGGGCGATATTGATATTGATACTTTAGTGTACAGTGACGTCAGTGGCCTTACAGTCAAGAATTTTGTTTGATAAGGTTTTAGTACGAATGTAGACAAGATAGCAATAGAATCATAGCACGGTAAAGATACATTTCTTTACCGTAATCTTAGGTGCACCTTACCGGAAACATTAATTGTAAACAATATAATAATAGATTGTATTTATTTTCCATCACACAATGGTTACACAAAGCACTTAACTTACTAATAGTAACAAAAATAAAGAAGCCATTATGTGAGGACTGATGCCCGAGATAGGTTTAAAAAAAAACCTGTATTACAGATGCTTGATCAATGTTCGATCGGCAAAATAAATCCCACCAAAAACATGTTCATCTAAAATGTTGCCAAGGTGAGACCACATGGCTCGCGTTATTAGACTTCATGAAAAGCCTAGCTTCTAACTCTAGACGCCCTAAGACCCTGTCCAGGGGCCCTACCGGCTAACTTTTCGAACTTCAGCGGGTCTGCCGAGCTTCAACTTAAAACAGATAAATCGAGCCCCAATATGGCCAAAATGGCGAACCCAATTCATGATGTCACACGAACATCTATATCTTCTAAATAACTTCAACGAATAGTACAATACGAAACTCCTTACTTCGATTTACCTGTTTTAAGTTGAAGCTCGGCAGACCCGCCGAAGTTTGAAAAGTTAGCCGGTAGGGCCCCAGAGCTACTTGCGTATAAGACGCGTTTGCTATACAATGTTCGCTTAGGACCAGCGACGCCAGCAACATGTGCAATATTAACAGCAGTGTAACCAAAATCGCGGCGAATTCGCCCTTTCTGGACAAGGTCTAACCTCTACAAGCCCTAACTTCACAAACTCTACACCTTAGTCAAAATATGTGGCTTGGCTGTTTCGGTGAAAGTAAAGGTGTGAAGTTTAATACGTGTAGAGTTCGAAGCTTGGCTCTGCATGAGGTCTGATATTTTTTTTCAGTGCGAGCCACATGGTCTCGTCTTGGCAACATTTTATATGAAATTTTTTTGGTGGGATTTAAATTCTTTTGTAAGCTGCTTATGACAAAAAAATATTTTTTTTGGTATATTTCTTGCACATCAGAGGTGCCTTTTTCATAGCCCATTCTATGTTAACAAAGAGCCTATATCAATTTTCAGACCTTTAGCATCAGCGAAGTATCATAAAAACTTAACCCTAGTTTAAGGGTTGGGGTGTAAAAGTTCCAAGGTTTATTTTTTGTTGTTGTTTGTGTACTAATAAAAGCTTACATACCAAATTTCAGCTTTCTAGATATTTAGGAAGTACCCTAAGAATGTTGATGTTCATCAGTGAGTCAGTGACGGAATCGGTTATTTTTGGATATCAATAAAATCTAAAGTATAAGAGCTATGCAACTCAAACTTGATATGTTTAATAAGTCCACTATTGACATCATATCCCGAGAATTTAGTTTATCTGGTACCAACCAAACCCAAGTTATGAGGGTTCAAAAAAACGACGAAGCGCTTCGAGAAAAGGTAAGTAGTGCCCTTGCGCTTCGATTGGTCGTCTTGGACATAATCTGAAAGGATGCAACTTAGTTCTATTTTCCTTGTTTTGTTCCAAGAATACTTATGTTTATATAAATATGACATAAACAAAGGTTCTAACCGGTATAAGCAGAAACACGAACACGATATGTGAGTTTGCAAATAATAATAATCTTATGCGGATTACAAACATTGCCGCGTGGTTTATCTTAAACAAAATTGCGTTAGTATTCGTTTTCAGTTCAATAAAAAATATACGCACTAAAGTCTGATGCCAAACTATTTATGCATATTGACACGGCAAATAATATATATATTTAAATAGTTTAACATGAACTAACTCGTCACTCTTCCATGGGCACTTTGATGCCTTTTTTAGGGTTTCGTGCCTCAAAAGGAAAAAACGGAACCCTTATAGGATCACTTTGATGTCCGTCTGTCTGTCTGTCAAGACCCTTTATCTAGGAAACGCGTGGAGGTATCGAGTTGAAATTAAAAACATATATTTAAGTCTAGAGTCCCTTGAAAGTTGAAGCTGTGAAAAAATCAAACTTCTAAGTTAAAGTTAAAAAAAAGATATGGCTGTTTAAGCCGCAAAAAATATCATATTTCGACACTCTTAAGGGATTCAAAATTTATAGGGTACTTTCTGTTGACCTATGAAATTTGGCAAGTATTATATCGTTATAAACTACAAGTATAGGCAAAAATCTAAAAAGTTTAAATTTGTAATTAAATCATTAAAAAAAATCGGGAAAAGTTCGGAAAAAGCTGCGAGACACACTTCCTGAACTATTTATAATATGTACCTACAAATTTGTAAGGAACCTCGGTGGGCGAGCCGACTCGCACTTCGTCCAGTTTTTTTTATTTAATGCTGACAGTAATCAACTTTTGTTATAAAAGATCATCGTATGTCTACGAATTGTGCCTACACCAAATATATGCATAGTTATTAAAAAATACGCAATCGAGAAATATTTTAAATCGATCGACTAAACCGAGCATCGACTGAAGTTTTTATTGATGAGTTAATCACGATTCACGAGCGCTACCGGTTCTAGTGGCGTGTTTTGCTAGGCTGTTATATCTGTTATAATGATTGAATATTAATGTGATCAGTAAATTTCCTTATTAAATAAATCAATTTTCTGTTGAAGAGTCTATTACATTACACTACTTCAGAAGATGTAATAATAATAATAATAATATACTAGAAATAACTCTACTCGCACCAGATCATATTCTTGGACGGGAATCGAACCCGTGACCTTTAGAAGTGTGGTCCTTTTTAACCTCTGAGCTACCGAGTCACTAGTGGCATCGTCGAGTTTATTCTAGTATATCCCACTCTTACGCTGCAAGCCAGCGTTATTACATCAATGTGAGGAATTACCTGGACATCCAATGAAATATCTTTCCAGAAATGTTAATAATTCAGCTATATAATTTCTACTTTTAACGATTTCTTTTTTAATAAAAAAAACTATTTTTTTGCAACCCTAGGCCTGACAAATACTAATGATTAATACTTAAATAACATATTATAAATAATAAATAAATATTTGACAACATCACATACATTGCTCCGATTCCAAAGTAAGTAGCTAAAGCACTTGTGTTATGGAATTCAGAGACAACGGTGGTATCACAAACACCCAGACCTGAGCCAATATAAAAAAGTTCGTTTTCTAAATTGACCCAACCGGGAATCGAACCCGGGACCTCAGAGATGGCGACACCTTGAAATCCGGTGTACAAACCACTCGACCACGGAGGTCGTCAAATCATGTATCTAAGTCGTAAATATAAGTAATGGTTTTGGCTGTCAGGGAGTTGTGAGTTCGAATTCGACTTATATTTTTACAGAATAGGTTGATCTCGAGCTCTGTACAGCCTCTTCTATCGCGGATCCCTCATGACGCAATCCAAAGGTCACGCCGCCGACCTGTTCTCAGGCTTGAAGTGAACTCACTGTAACACTCAGATCTCTGATAAGCGCTTCTTTTGACCCCCTACATTGTACAACATAGATGAGTTATGTACTTTCATTGACTATTTCGTGATGCTCGACCACATTTTCAAATTATAGCATTAACTTTGACTTCCACTATTACATTTTGAGATTTTAGCATTCACAATGCTATTTTTATATAATACCAAATAATATACTAGAAAAAATACGACTCGCACCAGATTATATAAAAATAGCATTGTGAATGCTAAAATTTCAAAATTTAAAAATTATGTAGCTTTCTCATCTTAATCAATTGTTTAAAAATATCTGGAAAGGTATTCAGTTGATGTCGAGGTAATTCCTTGTACATTGGTGAGATGGCGCTGGCTTGCAGCGTAAGAGTTGATATACTAGGAAAAATTCGACGTTCCCACTAGTGACTCGGTAGCTCAGCGGTCAGAGCATTGGACCGGATATACAAAGGTCGCGGGTTCGATTCTCGTCCGAGAACATGATCTGGTGCGAGTCGTATTTTTTCTAGTATATTATTTGGTATTACACTATTATATAATACTAAATAATATACTAGAAAAAATAGGACTCGCACCAGATCATGTTCTCGGACGGGAATCGATTCCCGTCCGAGAACATGATCTGGTGCGAGTCCTATTTTTTCTAGTATATTATTTAGTATTATATAAAAATAGCATTGTGAATGCTTAAATCTCAAAATTTCAAATAATTACACTATTATATTATTACACAAAAAACTATTACTTACTTACACTATGTACAGTCGATTTCAATAATATATTTTGTACGTACCTTTAACAGTTCATCAACCTTATGCCTTTGTAATACAAGTCTTTGTAACATCTGTCAAAAGTGATTACCTACATATTTGTGAACTCGACTGGTACAAAATTGATGGTTTACTTTCGTTCCCTATAACCAACAATCCCCTATACTTTTGATTTCGTTGTATCGCAGTAATTATGACATTATTGACGTTAGATATAATAATATGCGCTATTTCTTGCATTATTAAATATGAAGGATGAAATTGATTCTTCGTTGTTTTTAATCTGAGTAGGGTCATCTCAAAATACTTGCCTTGAAATTTTATATTTACTCGCATCAAAATGGACGCTACTTACCTAATAATATTATGTCATTGACAAAACAAAAGAAGATCAGATAGCGTTTTATACTTTTCTATTCTCTATGGCGCATTTGTAGGTCAAATATTGATGAAATAGTTATAGAAGCAAATAAAAGCGGTGCATGAGAACCATAGAATATGATTATAAAGTTCTTGATGAGAACTAAGACGGGTCAAAGGTTGCGTAAATGCTTTGTTATCAAGCCATTAGAATTAATTTGCAAATATACACCCGACTTAAGTCAGTCATTGGTCATTGGAATACATTTTCATTTCCACTAATTCAATCATTTCATTTTGTCGAGCACTCTTTACAGATTCACATGAGTTAGGAAAAGTATCAAATATAAAATCATAAATAAAATAAAACTTGTTTATTTCAGACCATAATAATATTGTTAGTAACAAACAGCTTACACACTATGTTAGTAATTCAAATTACAAAATTATATATTAAAATAATAAAACAAGCTACACAGATTAACATGTTTGACATGCAAATCAGTGTATTGTTGTAGAGACGAACGCCTCTATCTACTAAATGAAAGGTTTTAATAACTTTTCTTATTTATTTTACGCATAGGGATTGATACAATTCGTAGCCAGAAGGACTGCCTTCCTACTTTTTTATACTACCTGCTCGTCAATGGCATATTATGTGACATGCAAACCTTTCCTAAAGTAAGTCATTTTTCCCATGGGGAATAAAGTGATTTGAATTTGGAATGCAACCCTTGTAGTCGTGCTTGATCAATGTTGGTTTCAAAAAAATTTATGTGCAATGAGATCTTATTCTGAGTTAGGCTGTATGTTATCATGAAAACTTTTTACGAAATTCATTTTCACCCGCGCACCAAGAAGGATTTATTTGAATGTCGAACTGACCACTACAGAATAGACGACAAAAACATAAACTCTAACCCAACTATAAATGTACCAAAGAATGTAACTTTGTCGTTGCACAATTGGTGTAATGTTTCTAACATAACTTTTAATTTTCAATAAATATTCTTAATTTTTCATATTTTATTATTCTAACTTTAAATAATTACTTAAGTACTTTCTTTATAACAGTCATTGGTTTCAATTGCCTCGCAGAAAGTATAAAAAGTAGAGTATGCATCGCGGGCTTAAATGTGTATTTGTCATGGGCGATCTTGAACACCTCGTACTCAGGATTCTAGCCTTAACTCCCTCGCTCCGCTCGGGAGTTAACCATAAAATCCCTCGTACTCGGGGTTCAATAATAGCGCCCGGGACACAATACACTACTTTAAGCCCTTATTGCATAATCTACTATTAGCTACCTTGCAAACAAAGGAGAATCTAACCTCTCCGATAGCATCCTCAGAATACCGCTAGAGCTCCCTTATTAGAGTATTCTTTTGATGATGGAATAAGACTTTTCCGTAAATCATAAGTCATCAGTTCTAGTATAACTCTTTGTTAATAATTAAAATAAAATACAGTAACTTTTTATATTGAAGAAGATCACGTTATTTCATTTATTTGTTTTGATGACCTCATCAAATTTGAACGGTCACGACTTTATTAGAAACACATTTTTAATGGTTAAACATGATGTTTCCGGTTAAATCTAAATAACAGACAATATTTTGTATATTACTGATATAGCTGTTGTTCTGTCTCAGGAAGACCGTTGTGCTATGAATGTTGTTCGGCGTGCACATGTACGTTATTTTTGTGTATATAATACGAGAGCTCGCAGACACACACTACAACAATGTGGTTTTGCATGCCTAACACATTCATAGCGGTCTTCGTGAGATAGAAGAACTAAAGCCGTAATTTTTTACCGTCCATACATACGTAACAATCGAGGAAGGTGCTACAATGTGAACTGTTTGGCACGACACGACTAATTTCTGATATGTGCATGCACGGAAATACGCGATGAGTTCCGACTCTTCTGTCAATTAGACAGCCTTAGGATATTGCTGGATTCTTTTATAGTGGTTGTTGTACCTATCAAAATAACATGTATATACTTACTAATTTCGCAAGAGAAGAGACCGACGCACTTCTCCGACCCCAAACTAATTGGGATTGTTATCCCAATTAGCAGGAAGATAATAAAGATGTGCTATGATTTCCAGATGCTGTTCCACTCGCTGCTCCTCCTGGCGAGCGCGGCGCTGGCCAGCTGCGATGTGTCACACCTGGACCTGGAGCGGAGCACCCCGGAGCCGCCGCCGAAGCCCTACGCGTTCTCGTACACGGCCGGCCGATACCCTGGCCACGCGGATCGACACCATGCCGAAGTCAGTGATGGCAGCGGTGTTGTCAGAGGTAATTTTCAGATACCTAGGCTATACTAAGTATTTGAAAATGAATACTTAATGTTCGTAAAGTCCAATTAACCATGTTTAAAGGGCGTGCTTGTAGAGTTTGAGCCAATGCAATATAGTCTTATCTTACTCATGTTGGATGGTGTCAGGAAAAAGTTACAAAGTAAAGCACAGAACAGAAGTATTTTTAGTGTTTTGTCAGTTTAAATCCAATACGTGAACAAAACATTCTACAACAATACAATCTGTATCTATCAATAAACTTTTTAGGTATAATATCCACAGCTATAAATTCGACTGTTTCTTGTACTGCATCTGTAATTTATTGTTATTCAGTGTTAGCTCAAACAAAATTTCAATATTCCAGGCACGTTCTCCTACCTGGACCCTCGTCAGAAGCTGCGCCAAGTAGACTACGTGGCCGACCGCGAAGGATTCCACCCGATCCTGAACGATGCCCCACCCGACCACCCGACCGACTCGGAGGCAGTCGCCCGTGCGAAGGACAAGCACTACCAGCTGTACGCCCAGATCGCACAGCAGCACTATGATCATCCACATCCTGATGGTAAGTAACCATCATCGTATTATAACGTATTTTTAAAAGTCCCTACTGAGGCTGTTCTTCGTGGACTGGCGGCGATAGGCGGGTGTTAACAACTGCGACTCAACTCGAGAAGCTCAAGATAACATATTTTTGATTAATTTCACATAATATACTAGAAAAATTCGATTCGCCACTAGACGCTTCTCAGGAGGGTAATTTTTGATAACCTGCTCAATGACCACAGTACCAAAGAGAACCAGAGTATACTGATAAGTAGTTGCTTAATCGCCGCAATTCAAGGCATAATAATCCACTGCGCGATTAATCTTCTCTACAATGGTAAGTGGTGATGTAAAACTTTAACTTTTGGACTTTTTAAACACCAATGATGATAGTAAACATTCTAGGCAATTCTTAGACTCAACTTTTAGTTGAGTTATGGTAACTTTAGTTTAAAACCGTGACTAAAAATCTTATCTTGTGGCTGAGTTCGATTTGGCTGAGTTGCCAACCTAACCTAAGCTTACTTGTGTTTACTTATCAGGTATAGATGAAGACAATGAGGCTATTTTAGAGCTAGCTCAATTATCTTTCTTTAGGGAACCATGTTATTTCTATAATTCTGATTGCTGCGTTTGCATTTCTAGAATCATCTGTGCCCCGGCAGTCAGCAGCTGTAGTAGCACCAGCAGCGAAGCACGCGCAGCTGTTCAAAGTTATCGCAGAACAGCACGCCCGGATTGCGGCAGAGAGAGAAGCACTACAGAGAGAAGAAGAGGAAAAACAGCAGTTGCAAGAACTAGGCCACTGATCGCTCCAAAGAATAAAAAAATACTATTAAAGATACAACAGGAATTTAATTGACGCATCATAGAAACTGAAATGGTGTCGTGCCTACTAACGCGACCTACTACGAACAAAGCTAGTTTGCTCGAATTTAGTTCGTGCAATAGTTGATGTTGCACGGTTGCTGTCGACGAATATTGTGTGATTTGTATGAACTAAATTCGTGCGATCTTTGGTGATATTTCGCGTTCTATTAGAACAATTGATGGCTCATAGTACTTGGATAATATTGCCCGCTCATTCGTTATTAATTTGTAACGAATATTCTTCAGTTAATGTGACGCGTTTCAAAATAAACTCACAAAGTTGCTCTACCATTCATCTAATACCGTAAAAACAACAACAATTTGACTTGAATTATGTACAAAGTTATGCGAAGTTGTTATGTCATTAGATATTAATTAGTACACCATATGTGCAATCACTTGTAACAACAAGATAACGTTATGTATTCCAATCTGTCTTTTAACTGACAATACACTATCATAAGTATCCGTTCTCATAATATTTTTACGGAAGTATGAAAAAATAATATAAAATAATTAAACGAATAAACTCGTCTTCGAAACGATTTTTTCCGTTCGTTGAGGTTTGCATTACCGCACTTTACCATAGCGTTAACTTTTTCCGTCTCTCAAAATCACCATTCACTAGAGTGAGAAAACCACTCGTCAAATTTGGTCTTCTTGCTCTGGCTAACAATATTTCTTAGCGACGGAAAAAGGCAAAGATAAAAGTGGAATTCGAATCACCTTGTTTGTAATTCTGATCTATTATTTTCTAATACCAAAAACTAATACCAAATGGTGTTTGTTTATTATCGTTATAAAATTTATATTCCCAACGAATACCAAAATTTATTTTTTTAATTAGAACTTTTAATAAATTTGGTATTCGTTAGAAATATAAATTTTATAACGGTAATAAACAAATACCATTGGTTTTAGTTTTTGGTATTCGAAAGGAATAGATCGTAATTCGGATCTATTCTATAGTTTTATTTAGAGAAGTAGGTATATCTGTTACTTTTTATATTTTGCTATTTTTTTAGATGACGACCGATCTAGCTGTGCCAAAATTCTCGGGTTCGTATCTTTAAAGGTACCCGTGGTGTTTCTATAATACTCATTGATATCAGTAGTAGCTACAAATTTTAATAAGTTTGGGATTATTTTGCATTCCAAAAATCAAAAGAATACTTTCTAGACCTACTTAACTTTCAAGCCATGATTATGTAACTCGACTAGTGTTAACAAATTTTTAATTTTTTATATTTTTTATTGTTTTTATACTTACTCACTTAAAATTCTCCAATGTTTTGATACAAATTATAAGAAAAAATATATTTTTATATTAATGATAATTTTTTTTTTATTTCTTTTTAAATACATACATACACTATTTTTTAACCGACTTCAAAAAAGGAGGAGGTTCTATGTTCGTTTGTTTTTTTTTTGCGCTATAGTGACGAATCACCACTTATACTTAGAAGAAAAGAAACAAGAGAAAGTTTATTGTAATGTATTTTATTATACTCAAAACAAAACCTTTAATTCGTCGGCGCGGTTCCAAAGTTGTTCCAATTTTAACATGTACAATCTGGAATTTAAAAAAAAAACATTTTTAGAGACTTTTTAGGATAAATCTTTTAATTAGTCTTTTTTAATTAAAAATAACAATAATTTAAATAAATGATAAGTCATTTACTTTAGAGCTAAGGCTCTAGAGTGAATTATTGAACTTTATAAAAAGTACAGCTTTTGGAATTCAGAATCGATAATCATAGAACTTCTGTTTCATGTTTTAGGGTTCCGTAGTCAAGTCAACAAGGAACCCTTACAGTTTTGCCATGTCCGACTATCCGTCTGTCCATCGGCGGCTCAGAGGCCCAAGTACTAGAAAGCTGTAATTTAGCATGAATGTGTATTTTAATCACGCCGAAAAGTGGTAGAATGAAATCTTCAAAAATATATTTGCTTTTGGAAACGTGATAAAATTCAGGACAGTAATACATATAATGAAGTTAAAAGGAAAACTATCGCTGCCAGGTAGGCATTATAAGTTAACGAGTAATAGTCGATCGACTTGCAAAGTTAATTTATATTGGAAAAGTTTTCGTAGAACAAAATGTTAATCAATAGTTAGTTTGTCGTTAGTTGTGTAAAACAGGAAGTAAATATAAGTTTATAGCCTTTATATGATAACTAACTGTATAAGGTAACTGCGGAACCATATACTGCGCGTGGCCCGACACGCACTTGTTTTGTTTTAGTTTAAGCTAACGTATCGTATCTTCTGGTTTAATTAATAAATAGATCTTATAATTATCTGTCAAACGCTATACGAATTTATACCTTTTGTTTTAAGAAAATTCCACGGTATAAACACTTACCTGTAGGTGGTGGTGGGGGAGGACCCTCTGGGGGTCCTGGAGGCCCCTCCATACCCCCTTGGAGTGGCGCCTGTGCTTTGGCTTCATGAAGATTAGCATGATGTAAGCCCCCAGTGGAGATGCCGTTCTAAAAAAATAAATAGTTTTAAATTTTACTACTGAAGATGAATCAAAGTCTTCGACATTACTCAAATTGAGTGAACTGGATTAAGAAAAGCTGTGGTCACGGAGTGGTTCTGGAATGACTACCGCTCACCGGACAGCGCTCCATTGATAAACACTCACAAGGTGGACTGATGCTAGTGAACTTCTCGTGTAGCTAATATGAATAAAAAAATATATGAATAAAATAAATTAATATATGACAACATCACATACATTGCTCCGATTCCAAAGTAGCTGAAGCACTGGTGTTATGGAAATCAGAGACAACGGTGGTATTACAAACACCCAGACCTGAGCCAATATAGAAAAGTTCGTTTTCTAAATTGACCCAACCGGGGATCGAACCCGGGTCCTCAGAGATGGCGACACCTTGAAAACCGGTGTACAAAGCCACTCGACCACGGAGGTCGTCATGTCAATGGATGTAGGCAACGCAAGACCGATCAAGGTCCGGACAGATCCTTTATCTCCTCGAAGATTTTCCTCGGCGTTGGTCCTGAGCCTTCGCCCTACCAGCAGTGGGCATAGACTTGACCAAACAAAATCAAATGCTCCTCTTCCAGATAGGCGAAGGAAGTCCCATACAACCACATCAGCCAGTGGCAGAGTAGCTAGTACATACCTAAGTATATGCGTAAGGCATTTATGTGTGCATAAAAAGCCAACACATTATTGTATGAAATATCTAAAATGATGACTCACCACCATGGCGAAGGCCAAAGCCAGTAATGTCAAAACTAGTCCCAATAGTTTCATGTCCTACACCTGAAAACACTTTAACTAACACGTTCAGTTTCAGCCATATTTATACCTAACATCACCACACATCACAGGAAAATGCGAATTTATTGTTGACATTTCCACTTCCGGTGCAATAGTTTTACTATGTTTTATAAAGATAACAATTTTATGCACTTAATCATTATTTAACACGATCACTGTACATTATTGACGCAACAAAGAGAAAATGGAATCATTATGCCAGCAGTGACATGCATGGACTGTTGCATTTTGATATGACATTGAATTAAAAAAAAATAGTATCTTATCATTATAAATAATGTTTTTTTTTAATCTAGGAGATCATAAATAAAGTTTTACAGAATACTTAAAGAAATAGCCCCTTCAGAAAAAAATAACTTGTTTGTATATTTCTAGACTAAGAAAATAGGACATATTGTGAGGTACTTAGTTCTTTGCTACCTCGATGTCACCTCTGTGTAAAACTTTTGTAAAATAAAATGCATATCTATGCTTTGAACATAGACTTTTCTAATGAAGGTGTTTTACAAAAAAAAAAGAAAGTGTATTACATAATACAGTTTATTTTAAAACAAAATCGGAATCCTTTATCGATGGCGTGGGTACGTTCTGTAGCAGCTTAACCAGTGGAATCTGAAAAAGAAGAACCTCATTAACTGACTTCAAAAGTTGAAAAGGAGGTAGCTATCCATTTATTCGTTGTGTATTTTTTTTGTTTTATATGTATGAATACCGATTACTCGAAGACGGCTGAATCAATTGAAATGATTCAAACGTCATTACGTCAGGTTTGTACCCAAGTTGGTATCATTTTTATTTTTTAATAGGGTCAACTATTTCAGGAAATCCTGAAAATACTGTCGTTTTAGTTACCATTTTATATGAATGAGACGAATGTTCAACCTTAACTTTTTGTTTATGAACCGATTTAGATAATTCTTTTTTTTGTTTGGAGGAAGGAGGCAGCCGCACGGCTGCCCGCAATCAAAAATATATACGTAATATTCATTTCTATGCGCACTGCGATGCGGTTCCCCGCCTGCTCGGAGGGCTGCGGTCCGAATAACGGCCAGCCGGACAGTTGCTATTCGCACTGTGCTGTGCGGTCCAGTTTGCGGTTACTCGTCATTGACTGAGATTGTGTTCACGTGTAAAAATTTAATTTGATAAAAAAAATCAAATCCAGAATCGGCCAGCAATTTCAGACAACAAATTAATAAAAATGTTGTAAATAGCTGCAACTTCTTCCACGTTCATCATTGAAATGGATCGATATGACCGCAAATCGCAACGGTTTTTCAACCGTTGATTGAATAACCTTGATTGCGGGTGCCCGCAGCCCGGTTGGCCACATTCGCAACCGCATCCTGCGGTCAGTCGGAGGGCTGTCCACTTTGTGGGTAACCGCATAGTGCGTATGATCTCTTAGGTGACTTTCTGTCAATAAAACTACTAAACTTTGATTTTAGAAATAAATTATCACTATGTAATGTAGGTAACTAATAACTCATAAATATAATGATATAATAAATAACAAATATTTGACAACATCACATACATTGCTACGATTCCAACGTTAGTAGCTAAAGCACTTGTGTTATGGAAATCAGAGACAATGGTGGTATCACAAACACCCAGACCTGAGACAATATAGAAAATATCATTTTCTAGATTAATCCAGCCGGGGATCGAACCCAGGACCTCAAGAGATGGTGACGCCTTGAAAACCGGCGTGCAAACCACTCGACCGCGGAGGTCGTCAACTCATTATACAACAATCTTTAGTAAAATGGAGTAAGTGCGAAAGGATAGGTTATAAGAAGACATAGACATATGTCCATATTTATGAATGCGATGCCAAGCAGTTGGCAGTATGTTACTGTGACGGTAAACACTTACTGGTAGGTGGTGGAGGAGGCGGGCCCTGTCCCGGTCCACCGCCCCCGCAGCCCGCCTTCTCCTTGCCTTCGCGCAGGCCTGCCTGCGTACCCCCAGTGGCCATGCCACTCTGAAAGAAGATAGGAGCTGCGGTCAGTAAACGTGAGAAAACTAGATGCGTTCGAATCACTACTGCAAAATCGCTGACGTAGATTTTATAAGAGAGAAGCACCATTAGGCCCAAAGAGAAGAATAATGTTTTTTTAGATAAAAAAATCGGATAAAGTCATGTCCTCGTCTCCTCTCCTCTCCACTTCAGTGGAAACTTGGCCTAACTGTTCCATGTTTTGATAGGCGATCTTATTTGGTTCTCTCTCTTCACTTCAGTTATAATTTAATGGAGCATAGAATAAAAATAACCCAACATTTTTTGTTAGGTCAAAACACATTTTCAAAATTTAACATAGCTTAAAAATGTTTAATGCTTTTAACCTATCAAGGCCCGGAAAATGAGACACAATAGATTTTCAATTGTTGTCCGGCCGCATTCGGCTGCTCGGGCATTGATGAATTAATGCCAATCCCAGCAGAAACAATGAAATACTTAGTTTTGTTTCAGCACATTTCAGTCACTTGGCATTCCAGTCATAGGATTAAGTATTATACACTCACCACCACAGCAAACGCCAACGCCAGGAACGCAAGGATAAAACCCAGTAGCTTCATTTTTCACAAATGTTAGTGTAATCAACATTTCAGTTCCATCCATATTTATACTAAATTTTATAAGTGATCCATTAACCCTTCCATGTCATCAACGCTTCTCTTCCGGTGAAAAATTACTATTACAATTCATAATAATAATAATATTTCCGCAGAATTATTTAATATTAGGGTGAAAATTGCTAAAGTTCATTAATTCAAACGATTCCAATTTGAAATGACATTGAATTTTACAGCAAATTGTGTCGACAAAGGATGTAAATCTGTATTTAATGTTAGGTGTCGGTATTTACCAGTCTTTTGCACAATTCAGTCCGTAACGCAATGGACTGCAGAGTGATAGTGTTAAACTTGAAGTTAAACTCTAAAGTTAATTAAATAGGCCTAAAGAAAAACTTTTGTGGTAAAGAATCAGAGCCTCAACTCAGCTGCAAAAGTCGTAAATTATTGTGTTGTTTTTTTTTGTACTTAATGATTATGTACTTATATTTTTTATTTTAAATTGGTTTTAATACTTTAACGTACGCTTAGGTTAAAAATAACTATTTACGATCTATTTAAAGCATGTTGTAATCAAAATTAAGTTACTACCAATGTGGCAACCGAAAAAGTAAGTAACCAGAGAACCCAATAGATTTATTCCAATACTACAGAATTAGCATAGTATTGAAGAACGGCCACACTCCGCCTCCCGCCGATCCGAGATACCGTACCTACCCCCACAATCGGTAGTAACATCAGGGGCCCTACCGGCTAACTTTTCGAACCTCGGCGGGTCTGCCGAGCTTCAACGTAAAACAGATAAATCGAAGTAAGGAGTTTCGTATTGAACTATTCGCCGAAGTTATTTAGAAGATATCGATGTTCGTGTGACATAATGAATTGAGGTTCGCCATTTTGGCCCGATAGGGGCTCGATTTATCTGTTTTAATTTGAAGCCCGGCAGACTTTCTGAAGTTCGATGCGTTAGCCGGTACGGCCCCAGAAGTTCATTCTCCGGGGCCGTGTCGCGCGCGCGAGTTGTTTGTACTAACATACGAGCTCAACAGATGTCAAGAGTCTACCCTAAAAGGTTCACGCACACATTCGCAGCGTGTACAAACGTAATCTGTTTATGTTGTAGTTGAAACGCACTTTTTGTATGGAGTGTCCGAGGTGTGACAATACATGCAATCGACTATTTAATGTCGTTTCATAAAAATCTTTGCCAGCATCGTTCAACACGTAGCATTCGTAATCTCCATTGTGGTGAAAATCTAAGTTCTTCAGCTCTATAACTTTACCAGTAATTTCAAAATTATTTTTGTGCTTATTCCCTATTCGTAGTCAAAAGCTCCAAACACACCTTCCTGTTGTAGTTAAAAGCTTATCTTAATTCGGGAATAAATAATTTACGCGCATATTGTTTGGAATTTATTTATTTCTGAACATAATATTAACACAATCCCATACTATACAAGGTGTTACAAAAGTACCCCTAATGCCGAATATGGTATATGGGGAACATCAAACTGAACAACTTTTACTATGGGACCAACTCTCAAATCGCGAAAAAGAAAACAGCTCTTTCATTTTGATTATTTCGATTTTAATTGTTGTATGAAACAGCTGATTTTTTTTTCGCGATTTCAGAGTTGTTCCCACAGTAAAAGTTGATCAGTCGCAGCCATCTAAAATAAACGTGTAATGCTAAGATCTCAAATTTAACAATAAAGATTTTAAAATTTATATTCTATCATTTGATAATTATTTTGTCAATAATAACAAAAAAAAAATAGTAAAATAAACCAAAGTGCACAATCGCATTTCATTTATACGTGCTCTATCACCAAATTCAAAAAATTGTTCCCTTTATATTTTCCATATTTTTCCATTTTGTAAAAACTAGAAAAAATCTTCTTAAAATTAAAAAAAAATTGTCCTAAAATTTTGTTCGACTTCTTTTTATACATAGAAAACAACAAACAGTAGCAGCTAGAACATCAAGTTTCACGAAATATAAAGTCTACGTGTTCCAGAAAGAAGCACCAATCTGACCGTTTTCGAAAACTGTTCCGGGTTTTTTGGCGCCATTTTGTCGAGTTCAGTTCGGTGGCTATTTTGATTATTTGCAAATTGATTCAAAGTGAATATTGTGTCTTAAAATTGGTATAACTTTGTGTTACAAGTGTCTACGCAACTGAACAATATTGTGGAGTCATTGAAATAGGCGCGATCTCGGTTGTGTGATGCTAAGACTTTTATTGTAGTGGTGAATTCCTCGGCAGAACTTACCGAGTAAAACTGACTTGATATACTTATTGCCAAATGCTCCAAGAAGCATTGGAATGTACTGCATTCTAATGCAAACCAAAACAATATCACTGAACTCTATCCAATACTTGAAACTGGCAAAATATTCCCTAAAGAGGAGTGAATTGCCAAAACAAAAATAAGACAAAAGAATAAAACTCTTCCGTCATTTGTTTTGTTGCGCTAGGAGCTGCTCGAGCTGCTACTTCTCTATAGCCTGGTTTGGCCTGAGAATTGAGATTGCATTTACGTAAAACCTATGTGTGCGTGCACGGGAAGCCGCGATTTATTCTGATCGGCTTTTCTGTCTAATGTGCTTCCAGTATAATCAGTCAATGTCAAGTTTCTTGAAGCTGCCTTGTATCCCGAAGATTTCCTCTACAGTCTTCGCCTTGCCCGGCCGCAGCGCCTCATTTACTCTCTTCTTGTTCTCCTCACGGATCAGATCCGTGTTGGATTTCAACCGCTGGATCAGTTCTTCTGGAAATTAAAGGATCACAGATAAGTATTTTATAATTATTTTATTATTCGCTAAGTAATTGTGATGAAGCAATTTCGCCAACTTTCCAGTTGTATAATTAATTGTCTGAGCAAAGGTTTCTATCGTCCATGAAATCTATACGATTTAGAGCAACGAAAGCCTAAAGACAAATTCTCGAATTCTATGCGCAGGACTCTACGCAAGCCCGTATAGGTACGAGACGTTCGTTTCGTGCATAATACATATTACACATTTTCTGACATGCATGCCACGGGCATGTATATGGAGAACACTCCATCCACATGCACGTGGCATGCAAAACTGCTATTGTTCATGCTATTTGCTCTTTGCTGCTTTTTTTGCAATGTAAGTCAAAAACAAGTGCATCAACCGACCAAGGTTTTTCAATGTGAGTATAATTTAACTGTCATATTTTACCTCTAATAGTAGCATGGTCTTTATATTGCCCTCCTTCTTCTTTCGGGAAAGCCTCTTTGCTGATATGGTCGTACAGAGTGTTGGAGTTAACCTGGTGAACGAACATCATCTCCATCAGTTCTTTCTTCAGGAACGGCTTCAGAAGCATCATCAGCTTGTCCATGAAGTATGGTGCGTTGAGGAAGTGGACTCCTTTGAGCTTTACCAACATACATTCCTGAGGAGGTACATATCAAGTTATATAGGTAGTAACTTTACTGTAACGCTGGTTTATTTCCTATGCCAAGAATTTGAAACAGAATTAAGTCATCAGTAAAACAAAAGACGTTCTACTTTTTTGTAAATTATGAGTGTCATCATTCTATCATACCTGCAGGAAGTACAGCACCTGCCGGATTGTCATGATTTCCAGGCGTGTGACGTGGCTCAACACAGCTTTATCCATGTCGATCATCAGGATGAAGCTGGGGACGCAAGATTACAAGAAGTATTTAGTAAACAGTTTGTGGAACTTTTTAGCAATAAATATCTTAGCGTATATCAAACAGTTAATTTTTGTAAAGTTTTTCGGTGTACAACATTCAAGATGGAGGCTGCATGAGGAAAATGTACGCCACACTTTTTGTACTACATAGCTCTATAATATATATACGTATGCTTTAATCTACAACGAGATTCATGAGTCAGTGGACTCGTAAGGACAAAATCTATTCATCAAATAGTAATCTGTAGCTCTACCAATGAGTTCATGCAAACTGTTTACGCTATCGAAAACTATCGTTTTCTCTTATTCAGTCGCTTTAACTATGAGCTTACCCAGGCCAAGAGCCTTCTTCGTACTGCCACAAGTCGAACATCATCATGAAGGTCCTCACAACTTCGGGGAACAGGAAGTTCCGAGGGTCAGCGTCCAGCAGACGCAGGTACACCGCTCGGTCGCCTTTTAAAGTTGGCATCGGGAGCGGTGCGAACAACCTGAATAATAATAAATAGGTAACTATTATGTTATCTTGATACCATACCTCATTGTAATAATTCAAATAAATTTGCATTTTTTTCCTGAATTCGAAGGTTATTATATTTTGTCTTTGACTAACTTAATCATAATTAGTTGTCCTTTAAACCAAAAACTTGTTTTATTCCCATTCTCCTCCACTGTTTCCGACATTCCCCATTAGTGGATAACATGAATAGACTGTCCATACTTTTTCCCGATATCCCCCATTAGTGGACAACGGGAATAGGCCGTCCATACTTTTTCCCGATATCCCCGAGTGGTGGAAAAACAGTGGGGAACAACGGGAATACAGAAAAATAAAATAATGAAGTCTATCATATGCAAATCAATTGCATTGACGTGACTTCTAAAATTAAATAAAGGACAAACTGTTTATCACGGAGAAGCAAAATGTAAATCAATGAAAATCAGATAAAAAATGTTTGAATTTCTTTCAGTTGAATAAAGGACTGCGTATAACTAACACAATAGTTCGGAAACAAAAGCTCTGTTCCAAGTCTTACATAGCATATTTTCTCCCGTAAAAACACTCAAAGTTAAATCATGTTATAAATCATAAGTTCAGAGCGTCTTAGAGGAGATTCCCATGAACTGTCCTACTCACACAGTATCTAAGCATAGGTCTGTCTTCCTGTCCAGCTGGCGGTCCTTGAAGAAGGTGGTGAAGAGTGTCCGCAGCGTGTAATGCAGGTCCAAAACCTGTTTTGACACCTCCTGGCTTCGGTCGCAGCAGTGGAACACCAAGATCAGGTCCAGGTCTGCAATCAATGAGCATTATGTGAGGAAATGATTCTGAAATAGAAATAGAAATATATTTATTTGCTTTTGATTGGGGTACATTTATAGGTCTTAAATTAATAATATTTCCTCCCACTCAGCCAACAATATTAGCATGCAAACATTAATAATAAAATGATTCTAAAATAATAATAATTACAAACAAACTAAGTATTTCAAATGATGTCATACAAGGAAGAAAAAAAAAAAAACAAAAAAGGAATCACAACAATACACACTCATAGGCCCCACGATTTCATTCCGTTCGCCATCCAAAAGGGCTCACAATGAGGGCTGATGAGAAAATGAGGCATTTTTAAGTGTGACCCAAGAAGCCCTTAGAAATAAATGAACACCAGAACTAAATCCAGAGGTCTGCAATCAATGAGCATTATAAGAGAAAAGTCATCAGTGGAGCACAGACCAAGATGTATAAGGAAATGGGTCATAACATAACCCTCCACGCGAACACATGCGGATTGGTGTGTTAACCCTTGTTGGTCGGTTAGGAATTTTATTACTATCAAACCACCTGATGTTCGCCTGGGTAGTCAGGAATATTTGTTCTCAATCGCTAAACCACTTAGAATGACTACCGAAACGCGATATGATATAGCGATTTATCACATTTAACTGTCAAAAAACAAAGGCTTTTAACAGTTGAGTGTCGATAAAAAAATTCACGCAATATTATAATGCGTGGTGGTCATACTAGGGGCGCTAAGCTCGAAATAATACGTTTTAGTGACCCAATTTTTTATTTTTTGTTCCTTCTATAGTTGGTCAAATTGCATCAACAATGGCTGAGCATTTATGTCTTTTCAACAATGTTTTATCCAATAATGACATTGTCTTTAAAGGTGGTCGCTTTCCAGTTCCCTTTCACTTTCATGCCTCAAGCCCAGAGTTGAGTCGTTCATGAATGAATCCTTCAATTGGACTAGTTCACTTATCAAGTATATCTCCTTCACTCATTCATTCGGGTCCCATTACTTCAGTACTTCATTTAGTTCACACTTCACTGAAGGAGAGTAAAGCGGACGGATAGATTACGAACACCGCGTGCGGAAGCGAGACAGTTGCACGGTTCGGCGGGCAGCGGTCGATCGGAGTCGGAGTCCGCCCGCAATCAATTTGACTTCAACAACCCCTATTGCGCAAACATTAAGCTTAGTTTTACATAGCGACAAAGTGACTCAAATGGACTACTGAAGTACTGAGTCAAGTGAACTAGATGAACTAATTAAACTAAATGTGTGATATACTTCATCTAGTCCAATTGAACTATATATCACTCTTTACACTTCAGTGAAGTATTTTGCGCATGTCTACTTAAGACATTCAATAGCGCATGCTGACCGTGCGCTTTCGCTTTCTTCTTGCGCTTTCAACAGAGGCATGCCTCAGGACACGCAATAACGCATGCAATATGCATGCCCTCAGGGCACGCAATAGCGCATGCAACATGCATGCCCTATCTTCTCAAAAAACGCCATAATTATGTGTATGGCTTAAAGTTGAACGTCAAATCGCATGGTTTTGATGCAATCAATATTGCATGCATTTGACGCAAGTTGACTTGAAAGGGAAAGCGCACGGTTTGGAGGCAATATTGCATGTGCTTAACGCAAGTTGAATTGAAAGTTGAAGCCAATAGATTTCAAATAAATTTTACCTTGTTAAGGCTGCATAGTCTGCACACTAGTGCCGCCATTGGAAAAAAATCATAGTGCTTAAATAAAGACGAAATTGTGAATTATCTCCCTGTAGTGCATTCCGTAGAAGCTTTGTGGTTCTTTTTATCACTTAAACAATATTTTCTAGCCTGTCGTTTAGTTTAATGGAGTTTTATTGTTAAAAGTGGCCACTTATCGCATCTGGTGAAGTGCATGGTGAAGGGGGGCACCCTTCCCTCCTTTTCCCCCTCGGCCGCGTCCCGTTCCGTTTTACGCAACATATATTTCGCGTAGGCGATTTCGCTCCAGCGTACCATGCTTAAAAGTTTTTCGCCACAGCGTTCGTCACTGCAACGTTATGCGAACACAAGTTCGTTGCTACAACGTCATTTCGAACTCGAACACAATAGTACTAGACTCATTTTCCGCAGCTATATTTCTTTCAGTAACTAGATTACTAGAGCGAGAATAATATTTGCTGTAACGAAACTGAGAACGATTACTCTGAGCAACAAAAGGTGATAAAGTAGAGCTAAGAAAGTGCGGAAATCTACGTAGTTATCATTTTGTTAATCTAGTCGGTATGCAAGTATTAACATAAACCTAAATACCTAATTAAAATTTACATTTGACTCTATATTTTCCTTATAATCGCTTCACACGTCACGTCATGTTTTACAGTACATAGAATTATGTATTTTGTGCCAATAGATCAAATTAATTTCGTACAGTATAAAAAAAGTCAAAAAAACTAACCATTATTTCGAATCAAGTTGTTTGATTCAACATTTTAAACTGGTATCATCACTCATACACGCTATGGTTTTTTTCTTCGCTAGTAGGTACGCGGATAAAATTATTATTAATCAAAACTTAAGCATGTACAGTCAGCATCAAATAGTAGGGGCCATTAAGGTTCTTGGGGCATTCAAAATGTCTATGCCTGGTAGCATAGGGGCATGCAAAAAGTTTTAAGATACTCTTTACTCAATATTTTAAATACTGGCCAGTTATACATCATCATAAACTCTGCCAGTTAGTGATAAATTTAAACATGGAACATATAAATAAATAGTAATAAGTTAAAAGGAGTTTTTGGCGCCATTTTGTTGAGTTCGGTTTGGCGTCTAATTTAATTATTTTCAAATTGATTCATAGTGGATATTGTGTCTTAAAATTGGTGCAGTTATATGGTACAAGTGTCTACGCAACTGAACAATATGTGGGATAATTGAAATAGGCGCGATCTTGGTTGTGTGAAGCTGAGACTTTTATTGAAGTGGTGGCTTCCTCGGCAGAACTAACCAAGTAAACTGTCTTGATATACTTGGTGCCAAATGCTCCAAACAGCATTGGAATGCAATGCACCCGCATTCTAATGAAAAATTAAACAATATCTACCACTAAACTATTTAACACTTTACACTGGCAAAAATTACTTCCAAGAGGAAAGTAGATTGCCAAAACAAAAAAAGAAGAAGAAGAATAAGTTAAAACGTCGGGAATTGAAAAAAACAATAAATACAAACTAAATAATTCTAAAACAACACCTGAATTAATGATATACGCGCTGTAATCCGTAAAAAGTGTTTTATTTCTAATGAACTGTACGCGCGAAAGTCTTAGAAGTATTATATTATGGAACATACTTTAATAATGTTATTTTTCATAAAAGTGCTTTTATTTGTTACAAAAAGAAATACATTTGTATTCAAGTGTTACCGATTAAATTGACAATAGACTGTGATCCGCTCCAACTTCATTTGAGAATGTATGGCACAGAGAAAATTTTACAGATTCAATTACGTCATTTTGTACCGCAAGCGCTCTGAAGTAAGTCACCTTGTACATTGTTAAATTAATCGCATTAACGGCGAATTATTTACTCTTTGCCATACATTCTCAAGTGAAGTTGCAGCGGAACACTGTGTTTTGTCAATTTAATCGCATTGTATACTCGAATGGTAATGAAGGTATATGAGTGCATTGTCACTAAATATTTGTTGCTGTGTTCTATAAGAGTGTGGGAGCGTAGTTAAAATTAAAGGGTCGTTTTAAATTGATATTGATATTTGACGACCTCCGTGGTGGAGTGGCTTGGTACACCGGTTTTCAAGGTGTCGTCATCTCTGAGGTCCCGGGTTCGATCCCCGGTTGGGTCAATTTAGAAAACGAACTTTTCTATATTGGCTCAGGTCTGGGTGTTTGTGATACCACCGTTGTCTCTGATTTCCATAACACAAGTGCTTTAGCTACTTACTTTGGAATCGGAGCAATGTATGTGATGTTGTCAAATTTATTTATTTATTATATTAAAGTTTTATTATTGATGTTTTACACTTTTTCCATTTCAAAAATCAAGACAAGCGACCGTTCATGCCTACGCACGGCGAGCTCTTTTCAAATCGTATCATCGCTTTTTAAAACGAAAACAATTCAAATTAAGGCTGGCCCCAGACCTACCGGTTTCATTTCTTTGCTTTGCTGTTTTAGTTGAACAGGGGTTACCAGCTAGCGCATCGAACTTCGGAAAGTCTGCCGGGCTTCAAATTAAAACAGATAAATCGAGCCTCAATCGGGCCAAAATGGCGAACCCTAATTTATGATGTCACACGAACATCGATATCTTCTAAATAACTACAATACGAAACTTCTTACTTCGATTTATCTGTTTTAAGTTGAAACCCGGCAGACTTTCCGAAGTCCGATGCGTTAGTCGGTACGGGCCCCTGCTCTACTAGAACAGCGAAGCAAAGAAATGAAACCGGTAGGTCTGGGGCCAGCCTAAATCCAGACAGCAACGGGGCGGTGATGGCCAGCAGATCTCGACAGTACGAATCTTGTTACATCTACAACTACAAACGTAGAGGCAGCAGTTTAAGGTCACCGACTAGCAAACATGTTGACCTCCGAAACTCTATGACATGTGAGTCTTACTCAATAGACCGACAAGTACCAGCTTAAAGCTTCTCGTAATTAAACATAATTAAAGTTTATATTTCAAGTTTTTTTGTGCCCATGTTCTCGGTTCATAAACGATATTAATGGACACATTTTAAGTCTATTATAACGCTTAAGGCCCCTATATACCTCAAGTGGCGCCCTCATTTTAATTTAAAAAGTGCTAAAAGTGGCCAGTTTTGGTACTTTTGCGAACTAAAAATTTACTGAGGTTAATTTTTTTGTAAATAAACTATAGAACCTTAGCTTCAATCTGTACATGTGAATTTTCGATACATTATGTACTTAAAGAGCAATAAATTTAATTAAAATGAGAGCGCCACTTAAGGTATATAGGAGCCTTAAGTTTTTATTTTGATTACGTTTCTGGTTTAATGGAAATCAGAAACAATGACGGTTGGTTTCAAAATCAACTAACACCTTGTCGCACAAACTATTGCTTTCGTTTTGAGGTTGCAATTAAAAAAAAAAAATGTTGGTGTAACGAGAAACCAAAATTCTTACAATATTCATGAGAATGTTAACGGAATATACAAGGTGTTACAAAAGTACCTCTAATGCCGAATATGGTATATAGGGACCATCAAACTGAACAACTTTTACTTTGGGACCAACTCTGAAAACGCGAAAAAAAAATTAGCTGTTTCATACAAAAATTAAAATCGAAAATATCAAAATGTATGAAACAGCTGATTTTTTTTCGCGATTTTAGATTGCCAAGGACAGTATGACATAATCCCAAAATAATGTCAGTAAACTTAATTTTATTTTACGTTTATCAACTGGCATTTTTTAAAAGGTATAACAAACGGCAGTAGACAAGAAGAAGTAAAAAAAAAACTAGGGGTGCATCCGATACCGATACCGATATATCGGCGATACTTCAGGTTACCGATATATCGATATCAGCGATATTTCTATTGCCCATGCAATCATACTTTTCACATTTTGTACTTCAAAAAAGTGATGAAAACGCGCACGTTCTTTTATTGCAAACGAAACGGTAAATTTCTTTATTCAGTGTACTGTCTCAACTTGCAAAATCGACCAAAACCTGAGGAAAGGTATGTACTTTGATTTTAAACAAAAATCTTACTATTAATATTATCATTCGATATTATTTCTTATATTTCACCTTCATTTTAAATTCACTGAGCATATCGGTATCTGTATCGGTAACGCCGATATTTTTATAATCGGTATCGTATCAGCAAAAAGGCGTATCGATGCATCCCTAGGAAAAACCACTAAGACCATTTTAACTCGAATATTTGACTTTAGTGACATACAAGAACATTGTCCAAACAACTAAAGATCGTAAATTATATTACCAACTCGTTTGACATATTTATTAAAGTTAACTTGAGAGTAAGTGAGTCATATAAAACACAACATGTCAACACGCGTATGTTTTATTACCTACGTCAAACAGTTTATTCACTTTTATCATAAATAACACTTTATGTAAGCATATTTACTCCACAAACGAAGAGCTCGATGGACGGTCTGCGATTGCAGAGTTTTACTAACCGACTTCAAAAAAAAAGAAAAGGTTCTCATACCAAATAATATACTAGAAAAAATACGACTCGCACCAGATCATGTTCTCGGACGGGAATCGAACCCGCGACCTTTGGATTATAACGTATTTTTTCTAGAACATTATGCTATTTTATATAATACCAATTATATAAAATAGCATTGTGAATGCTTAAATCTCAAAATTTAAAAAGGTTCTCAGTTCGACGGGATCTTTTTTTATGTACGAGTCTGTTTCTCGATTATTTTTAAACACCCTTTGCTTTGGTCGATTATTGGATGGGTGACCAAAAATGCACTAGCGGATCTAAGGGGGGGGGGGCTAAGGGGCTCAAGCCCCCCCAAAATCATTTGGGCGATAATATTGCGAGCTTTTTTTAGTGTATACCTTGGTATTAGACTCAAAAGATAAAACCCTTCTTGATTCGAAATAAAAGTAGACGATCTTAAGACGCCGGCGAAAAGTGAGCTTTCTATACAAACGTGATACCAAAATGATTTGCAATTTGAGCATAATTAACCCTTCTTGTGATGTTATTCGGATTAAGACAGTATTTGTCTAGGTTTCTATGAAATAACCAAATAAAAAATAATGCGATTAACAGTTTTGTCAGTTTTGTATGAAAAAAAATGAAAAAACAGACATATAAAATCACAAGATTAGTTAATTATGCTCAAATTGCATATCATTTTGGTATTACGTATGAGAAGCTCACTGTTCGCCTTCGTCTTAAGGATAATCACATCTGGAAATGCCTCATTGCGATACCTCTCGCGATACCTCGATGCTACCTCCATGTTAAACAAATGCATGCCTAAAGACAAGCAATGTACCTCGCTACGACCACAAAGTACACACGACGGCACCTCAGACTATACATGTTGACCTTGAGACCGCCTTTATGCCCCACGTAATAAAAGCTGTTTTCGCAGTTTAACTGTATAACCTGACGTGCTTACGTAGCGGCGGCGCTTGCTTCGACATAGGGCTGTTTCGGCTTCGTATCGCAGTGGCATCCTCGGCATAGAATATTACCCTAGTGTCGTAATGGGTTTTCTTTATTCATACCTCATTTTAAATATTACTTTCGAAAGCACCATCTGACGTGGATTAAGTTTTTTCCAAGAACTAAATTCCTACACTCGTGATTCGTCATTATAATAGAAGCCACTGCGATAATTAAGTATAATGCCTGCGCTTTTGTTACAACATTATAGCGGCAATTAAAACCGTGCGAAGAAAACGTAGAAAAAATATATAGTTACCGATGACGTAAACGAATGACACATGATCACGACACTGGCCGGTCAAAGTCACGCTTTTTATGACAGACTACCCGACCCGCTCTCGCCATCTCCGTTTTGGTGTGAACTAAAAATTTTGTACACACGACGGCACCTCAGACTATACATGTTGACCTTGAGACCTCCTTTATGCCCTACGTAATAAAAGCTGTTTCCGCAGTTTAACTGTATAACCTGACGTGCTGTGTGTACATAAAGATTTATCAGACTTTAAAAAAAAATATAATTTAAAATGTTTTTGGACCTTTTAAAAAAACGTAGGTAGGTATACTTGAATTATAAAATTACCGCCTTATTTAAAAAAAAACGTTAAAAAAGAGCTGACATTTAGTTGCAGACATTGACTTCAATTACATAGACGAGCTGTTCAAAACTAAAATTGTGTCACAACCAACTGTGGTGGTGGTGTCACAGCACCACCGAAAGTCGCTTTAATAAAGCGATTTATCGACACTTAACTGTCAAAATACAATTAATTTTTTTATCACAACATTCATAACAAATACTGTGTAGCAATTTGCAAATAAATAAAATAGAAAAGGCGCCAAGAACTCCAATACTATGTTTTCCATCCAAAACACTTATCCGTTTAAGGACTCTTTTTCCCAGATGCTTTGCTATCACATTGAGATAACGATAACCTTGAAGTAGTCACATTTTTAATGTCATATGAAGTGATCGACCCCAGAAAAATTAATATGTAGTTTTGCCAACCGCGAATGCAACGAGAATTTAAAGTCATTAGCGAGCCGTAACGCCTCAGCCTCAACTACCTCACCGCGCTCGTCCTGCGTCGAGCGGCAACCACTGCGCGCTCTCGATGTCTCTCAAGTCTCAGCTCGTCCTCGCCGCGTAGTGGTTGCCGAAATTCAAGAAGCGGGCCCTATTTTTTAAATCATTCGGCTGGCGTCGAGCTTTTTTACTCATTTTCATTCGACAGCATCATGGTTGTCCAGTGAAAATGAGTGGTAAAGAGCGCTCGACGCTAGCCGAATGATTTCAAAAATAGGGCCCCAACTGTCACCTGGGGCTCTATCGGCAAAAAACATTGAAGTTCATGTTAACTGTGTTTTGAAAGATGTATGTGATACATTGCTACTTCGTTTTGGCACAAATAAAAACTTACCAAAGAAAAATAGCAATGTATCACATACATCTGTCAAAACACAGTTAACATGAACTTCAATGTTTTTAGCCGATACCGCCACTGTGGATAGAGATTTTTTTATGCTGCAAAAAATGCTCTATGGAACGAAGTAACGTACTGACGAAGTTCAAGTGTGCTCGTATGAAACGATCTTCACTAGCACTGGATGTTCTTAGGCTCGTCGCCACATTATGATTTTTGGTCACAGTAACGTGCAACGGTTACAATTACATACAGCTCAATAGTGAGTACCCGGCTTAAGAGTCTCTCGTCCCAACTTTTTATAAGACTTTTTGGTCATTTGTAGTTTATATAATTTTTTTGATAATAAACTAACGCCCTTACTTATAAAGATTGTATAGCAGATGTATAGTTACACAGTGTTTTGTCCCTTTCTTTTTAATGTCAAACCTAAATAGTTTGACAGAGAGTATCCATTGTATAACTAGACATCTGCTATACAATCTTTATTAGTAAGTAAAAGTATATGAGTTTCAAAACGAGTCCATGGAATTGATGCAAAAATAATTTTATCAAATCACCTGTCAAATGTTCCCCAGGCAGATGCGGTTGGGTTTTGAGCCATTCGCGCAGTTTTTTGATGTCTTCTGGTCTTATATCGGGGTTCTTTTCATATTCTTTCGCTACTGGAAATTGTTGCAGTATACTGGACATGTTGGCTGAAAAAAGGAAAAAGTATGTAGATATACATTTAATACAGTAGGTACGGTCACGTCTAAAAATATGTATACAGTTTAGAAATCTGTCACTTTATTTGTCTTTGATTTCTGTTCAAAAAAGTAATAACTTTTAGATTGATAATGTTCTAAACTGTATACATATTTAGAGACGTGACTGCATACACGACGGCACCTCAGACTATACATGTTGACCTTGAGACCGCCTTTATGCCCTACGTAATAAAAGCTGTTTTCGCAGTTTAACTGTATAACCTGACGTGCTGTCGTGTGTACATTCGTAAAACAAACAAAGAACACCGTTTTTATATCTGCTGATTTGAGTCATAACTTTATAAAGCTATGTGAAATATCCTTTTTAAGCAAAACAGGCTCTATCGACTTTTTATTGTTGAGCAAATTATGCACTTCTATATAAATAAATACTAGTAGCTCTGTGAGCTATAAGACCTTGTTTTTTTTTTTAAAAAAAGGAGATGCGGCACTTGCCATAGAAAAAATGCTTTACATGTATACGGTTGAATAAGGTTTTAAAATAAATCCAATAATATTTGCTACATTGATCAAGTTCTATCTTATTTTTAGCGCATGTAGAGAAAAAAAAACAGTTTTTCGGAAAGAGTATACTTTCAAAAAACTGAATCGACAAAAAATCTATTATTTAATCCAGTACAAAATATTTGCACACGACACAATCATCAACACCGATTATTACGATACTATCTATTCTGTGACGATAGTCAATTGTTTTACATTACTTTTAATATCACTGACATGAAAAAAAAATTGTGTTTAATATTCTTTCGAACGTATTAGGAACATGTTTAATCTTTCGAGGCCTGTATGCAACCTCATTTATTTAAAAATTGAAATCCGTCCACTCCACTCCTCTTTTTTTGGATTTTTTTTTGCAAAATCTTGTGTAGAATGAAGTCCTTAGTGTGCACCTTAAATTTGATTGAAATCCGTTGATAAATTACGGTACAGCAAACTTCTCCCTTTCCCCCCTTTCCCTACTTTCCCACCAATCAAAAATAACGATCGATTAAAAAAAATATCAAGGAACTTGTGTGCCAATTTTCGTCAAAATCGGTAGAAAAATGCGATCCGTAGGCGAGAACAGACAGACGGGCTAAAACATTTTTGGCCAATCTCGAAACTGTGACGCTTCGCTCGCTTCGCTCGCTCGGTCAAAAATAAATTTATAGTAGCGGATGTGCATACTGGGTTTGTTCTAGCGTAAAAAAATTGTGTAACAAAAGAAAGTGTGAAAATAATCAAAAGTGTAGAAACATTGCGAGTTAGGTAATTATAATAATAATAATAACATTGCCTGGTTGCCACTAGGATCTGATCTCACTGGCGCAGTGGTGGTATAGCACCTGACCCAGCGATTGCGGAGGTTAAGCAACTTCCGCAATGGTCGGTCATGGGATGGGTGACCAAAAAATTATTATCTTGAGCTCCTCCGTGCTTCGGAATGCTCGTTAAGCCGTTGGTCCCGACTGCATTTGCAGTCGTTAGCATAGCACCGACCAGTCCGCATTGGGCCCGCGTGGTGAATAGGTAGGCCCCAATAGTAGGGACATTAAAAAAGGCTGATGGTCAATAACATTGGCTTATTTACAAATGATACAGTTCCTCCTAGGATTTTTATAGGATTATAATATGGAACCCGTTCTTCTCTTTAAGGTAGTTATGAATTGACAAGTTAAATAAAGTGACGAGTTAAAGAAACTGACAATAAAGGAAACTGACCTATTGACGAATTTCACGACACTGACGAATAAGGTAAACTGACCAGTTAGAGAAACTGACTAATTAGGGAAACTGACGAGTGATAACCCGACACGGTAGGTACCCTAAAAACAGGTCAGAAACACAAGAAAAAAAAGATGATAAAAAGAATGTGGTACGACCAAAAGGTAATAATAATAAACGCACAAGTAACCAGACAGAACTGACAAAACTTGTTTCTATGTTACAGTCAAAACCCTGAACCAGTCAAAAACCTTATTGACCGGTAAAATTTGTCAATAAGGTTATTGACAAATTTAAGGACTGATTTAAGGACCAGACATTCAGTCAATATAGGTTTTGACTGACGTGCCCAGTCAAAATTCTTATTGGCTGATTTTGTCAGATAAAATCAGTCAATAAGGATTTTGACCGACATCCTTAGTCAATAACCTTATTGACTAATTTCAGGATCAGACATTCAGTCAATATAGGTTTTGACTGACGTGCCCAGTCAAAATTCTTATTGACTGATTTTATCTCATAAAATCAGTCAATAAGGATTTTACATCCTTAGTCAATAACCTTATTGACTAATTTTACCGGTCAATAAGGTTTTTGACTGGTTAAGGGTTTTGACTGCAACATCTATAAAGACAAAAAACTAGATTTAGGTATACGTTTTGCAAATAAAAGTAATCAAAAATATGGTTGAGTAAGAATGTTAAATTGTCTGTCTTCATTTCAGTATAAAACAATTTACGTACGTTATCTGCACAGTTGCGATTTGTTTAACGTAATGCTTAGTGATAATGACGATTATTCAATCTTTACTTATTCAATAATTAAAAAGATTAGATAAAATTGTGTTTTGATAAGTAACAATTAGTAGTAAATAAAATATAAGTTCTTAAATTTTGAGATTTTAGCATTCACAATGCTATTTTATATAATACCAAATAATATACTAGAAAAAATACGACTCGCACCAGATCATGTTCTCGGACGGGAATCGAACCCGCGACCTTTGGATATCCGGTCCAATGCTCTGACCGCTGAGCTACCGAGTGAACTCGGACTGAGTGAACTGAAGTTCCCTTCAGCGATTTCGTTCGTGTGGACTTAACGTGGAAATTTTCAAAAATCCTTTCTGCAATACCCTTAGCACGAACAGCTATCGATAAAAATAACGCGCGTAAAAACATTCGATAGAGTAATTTTGTATGGAAGATTTGTACAGCGCCATCTACCGTCGAAAAGCGAAATCAACTTTCCTATAGATAATTTACTCTATCGAATACTTTTACGCACGTTTTTTTTCTCGATAAATATTCGTGCGAAGGGTACAGCTATCGAAAAAAATTACGCGCGTAAAAACATTCGATAGAGTAATTTTGTATGAGAAATTTGAACAACGCCATCTACCACTGAAAAGCGAAATGAGATTTTTCATAGAGAATTACTCTATTACGCGCGTTTTTTCTCGAAAATCAAAATTCATTAATTTTTGTATGTGATGTGATTACATTAGGCTTTCTTTTATAATACAATTATTTATAAAAATAAACCGTTAAGAGGAAATTTTCCGATCTGTCACCCTGCTCTGACCCTATGGGGTGACAGAACGGACAAAAAAGTTTGATCTGTCCCCCTCTTACCGATGAGGGGACAGTTCGAACTTTATTCACCTCCTTAATGTTTTATCTGTCCCCCTATCGGTATTAGGGGGACAGATCAAACTTTTTTATTCCTGTTTGTCCCCCATAGAATTAAATATATAAAAGGAGGTAAAAAAAAAAATATGGAAAATAATAAATGTGAAAGTGAGTTTGTTTGTTAGTTTGTTACGCTTTCATGTCTTTAGCTACTCAACCGATCATCATGAAATTTTGCACACACGTTGTCAGGGGTCAAAAGGACATAGGGACTGTTCCCGAGGGATAAAAAAATGACTGTCCACGCAAACGAAGTCGCGGGATGAAGCTATATTTATGAATCAAATACAAGAGATGTTCTCATCTTTCATGTATGTTAAGATGAACGCAACGTGCGTAGACTGCAAATTCGCACTGATATGTGAAAAGATGAATCTTGTTAAAGTAAAGATGTTTCTGTCGAGAATGTCTACCTAAAAACAATATTTGTTGCTTTGCACAATGTTGCCTGATACGTAATCAATTCAGAATTTAGCAATATTTTTCGGAAATTTATTTAACTAATATTTATTTATGGAATACAAACAGTAGAATGTTTAAAACATCTCTGAGGTCCCGAGATCGAGCACCAGCTGTGGCAATCTAGGTACCTAATAACGATTTTTTCTTTTCGATGTTGTCTTAAAGCATGTAGGTGATTAGTCCAGTATTTATTAATTTACATCGCATGCTTTCAGATTTTGATATTCCATCAGGAAAAAATATGATTTAAAGTTTTTAAGAATAACCTTAGCACGAACAGTTATCGAAAAAAATAACGCGCGTAAATACTTATAACTAATTTTGTATGGAAATTTTGTACAGCGCCATCTACCGCCGAAAAGCGAAATAGTTTTTTTTTCTCTATAAATGTTCATGCTAGGGGTACAGTTCCACAAAGTTCTAACTTTAACCGTACTAATAATTGCTGTAAAATCTTTTTTAACTATATACCGTTGGTTTTCTTAAGAATAATGCATAAAAATTGCTTTTACGATTTTAATGCCAAAAGTTCCATCATAACGTTATTATTTCAACTTTTTAAGTAGGTACCTATTTTTATTATTTTGTTTTAGTTTCTATATTTTTATTATTTGCTGGCGTTACTCTAAATACTCTATCCACTAACTTTATACATTTTCATGGTAACAGTTAATTACTTTATTATTATTTCAAATCCAAGTTTAAATTTTTATCATTTTACTCTAGATTAAATGGTTATAAAAATTAAGGAAACATCAAACTAACTCACCCGATAATTATAGCCTATTAACACAAGGAAGGAATTTCGAGAAACTATCGACTGATCGACTGAACGATTAACAGAGTCGATCGTGATTCATAATAAAACTATAAACTGTTTCTTGTGATGTTTGTGAACGCTCACTCACTGTAACAACTGAGCACGGACTAGGAAAAACTCGACGATTTCACGGTCAGTAGAAAATTATAGTAAAAGTTGGACCAGTGGGGAAACTGACGGCCTTACCACAAAACACTGTTCAACAATTGTTTAACTTAGACACTGTTTAAATGTGATGCTGTCACTTTATTGACAATATTGTTTGTAAGAGACAGCATCACATTTAAACAGTGTTTTAAAATATTTTGTGAGTGAGTGTCAGTGCGTTGCGGCTAGGGTTACCAAATTTCAGGATTTGCCCTGACATGTCAGGCTTTTTGGGTCCCTGTCAGGATTCCTTCGGGATTTGGAAAATGTCAGGCGTTTTTGGATTACACATACATACATACATTTGACATATAAAGAAAACAAACCTTAGAAATTAAGCTTTTTTGGTAACAATTAATTAGAACATTTTCAATACAATGATCAACTAATTTTGTAATTCAATTTTAAAATAATAAATAATCAACAACTATGTAGAACTTTTAAGTTTTTTATTATTATTTTTTTGTCTAAGTACCTACAACTTGAAATATTAATTTTAAACTTCATTATAACAAGAAACAATAATAATTTATTTTTAGTAGAGGCATTTTGTCAGTATTTTTAGATATACCTTCTGGTAGCCCTAAACTCGCGGCTAAAGACTCTGACTCAAAGTCCAATTCAAAATATTATTTAAGTAATTAAGCTTTTTTGAATCTTCGACATTTTCATTGTTTTTAATTGTGCTGACTGAACAAAGTGGCACCCTATCATTTAAAAGAAAATAAAGATACCTAACTCGCCGAGTAAGTATATAATTTATCAAAAAATACACAATTTAAGTAAAGGTACGACTTTGAGATATTCCACATTTTTGAAACTTGTAGAATAACTAAATACAAAAATTGAAACAACTACCACAGATATTAAAACATAGTACGACCTACTTAGTTGTATAATTGTAATTACTTACTTTTTCTATCAGCCGATTATAAGACCCTACTGGTGAAACTGCACTCTGATTGATAATTAACTGACTGGACTATACAATCGATGTTTCTGAATATTTTTATCACTATCAATCGCTTATCAACATCCGTGGCTCTTTATCCACTTTTCATAATATAAAAGATGCTAAAACAATATAAATATTAAATAAAAGAATACTTACTTATAATAAAGTTAAACTGATGTGGATATTATTTTTAAGTAGATACTTATAAAATAAGTAGGTAACATGAAAAACGTAAATTTTCCGAAGATTGTTTTGCAGAGATTCCGGATTTTTTCTCAGAACAAAACCATTTGTGTGCTGCTCTAGCTTGGTGTGATGAAGGCTCAGTACCCTAGGCACGAACATTTATCGAGAAAAAAAAAGCGCGTAAAAGTACTTGATAGATTAATTATCTATGAAAAATTTCATTTCGCTTTTCGGCGGTAGATGGCGCTGTACAAATTTTGCATTCAAAATTACTCTATCGAATGTTTTTACGCGCGTTATTTTTTCGATAGCTGTTTGTTCTAAGGGTATTGACCATAATGAAGGTAAAGAAATATGCTTAAAATATAACAATGAGAGCTTTTCAAAATGACAAAAAACAATAGGCTCGATAGATGGCGATGATAAACAGTGTCAACTGTAGAAAACGTAGGTAAATAATTCACAAAAACAATTCACATGAAAACACCGAAAACACCGCTAACAACCAACGAACGCCAACGAATGAAAATTCCTTTTTTTTAAGCACAGGCCGTTTATTTTTCAAAGCCAATTTTGACACTTCACTTGTTCATCAACGCCATCTAGTAAGGCAAATAGTTACTATTTTTTTAATATCACTTTAAAAATATTAAATCAATACAATTTAAAAATTACATCAAGTTTTTTTTTGCGTTTCAATCTGTATTAAATACGTACATTGTATTTTATACACAATCATTTACTATAATTATGAAAAATGGAAATGCGGGGGCATTTAGGGTAAACGTAATGGATATCATTATTATAAGAATAATGTATTGTAATGTAATGATGTAATCCAAGGTTAAATACTACCTAAGTTTAGTTGATTACTAAGTTATAACAATGACTTTGCATCTATTTTTGTACACACGACAGCACGTCAGGTTATACAGTTGAACTGCGAAAACAGCTTTTATTACGTAGAGCATAAAGGCGGTCTCAAGGTCAACATGTATAGTCTGAGGTGTCGTTGTGTACCTACTCATAACAGCAAGTCTAGCGTGAACAGAACGAGAGAAGAGCTGCCTACTTACAATAAAGGCTGGTTTACATTGATCCAATAAAGGCGTTCCAGTAGAGAAACATTACGTGGTCTGTTTGACGATCTTTGAAAATCAACGCACATGCCATGGCAATGGTATGCGAAATTTTTTTATAAGTCTATGATAGAACTTAATACGCGCGTACAAATTGAAGCGACTAAATTGGTGCAGAATTGGCACTAATTTGGGGCGTTGCTGTAGTGACAAAATGTCGTTGCCTTCTGAACGCAAACAATTTTTTGCTTCACTTATGACATCGCTGTTTGTTGACCATATACCATATATATTTATATATATTTGGCAGGAAAAGAGGGGCTGTGATGTTTATTATTGGCAGCTAAATCAAAGTTAAGAATTGTAATCTAAAAAACAAATAAACCAAAACTGGCCTATTTTTGTTATAAATCCGTTTTAAATTTTTCCTTAATAATTTTCCTGTAGGAATATTTAACATGAATCTGAATCATACATACACCTGCTATATTAGAAATACTTGCTCAAGATTTAATTATTTTTGGTAGTAAGTATGATGATTTGACTAGGTACTAAAAAAGCTAGACCTGAAAAAAACAATGCTGTTTTTTTCAGAAAATAGACCACGTAAAATATTTTTCATAGTGTGCACACTGGTTTTTAGTTGTATATCCATGGAAAATATATTTTTTCCGGTTGACCGGACAATTTCTGTTTTATAACCATGGAACATTTATAAAATATATTTTCCACCACGGACAAAAAGGGTTCTTGCGTTTATATATTATGCTAAGAGCGCCATCTAGTAAAATTAACATGAACTTCAACATTGTCTAACGAGATGGAGTTAACCAAAGAGTAAAGTAAGTGAGAAAGAGCGCGCAGTCAGCACACTAGCGCTGCCATTAGAAAAAAATTCATAGTGCTTTACGAAATTGTGAATAATATCTCTCTGTAGTGCACTCCGAAAAAGCTTTGTGGTACTTTTTATCCCTTAAAAAATAATTTCTAGCCTGTCGTTTGGTTTAATGGAGTTTTATTACTAAAAGTGGCCACTTTTCGAGTTTTATGTTTATCTCTCTATAACTAAAACAATATAATTTATTTCTAAAACTGAAATTAACAATAATTTTATACTTTAGATTTGGTCTTTGGCAAAACGCAAATTTTGTTTGAAACAGGATATACTCTCTTAATTATATATGTTACCTATTATGAAATTTTAATAGCAAAACTGAGGAATTACAATGAAACAAACAAACAGCTAGGCGTTGTTTTATTTACTTATAAATGTTTATAAAACTTATAAATTAAAAAAAACAAAAAAAATTGTACTGATTTTCTAATATTTCACGGAAAAAAAAAATCTCTTTGCATACTTTCCAATGAAAATGTTGTTTTTTTTTATCCATAAGCTTTAGTCATCACATCAGCTTTAAATGTAATAGTTCCAAATTATATCAAAAGAACCAACTAACACGCAAACGCAATTTTCATAAAAGAAATTGAAAAAAACACTGTTTCCGCCCGGGATCGAACCGGGGACCTTGTGCGTGTGAAGCACACGTGATAACCGCTACACTACGGAAACTTATTAGAATTGAGCGAAAATAACGTACTTATTTTATCTGTCACCAATGACGCATGCGCTCAATGCAAAGTTCAATGAATGACGTAACCACGACATAGTAATAATTAAAAACCTCATAATTTGTACTGAAGTTTGTATGTACTATGTACTACAAACTCTGTTTTGTGTTTTCATAGTAATGAAGAATGAAACATATTTTTATGCTAATACGTTATCTATTACTAGCTTCCTCCCGACTGCGTCTGCGTAGACTATCGAAAAATCCCTAGGGAACCTCGAATATTTCTAACTAAGAAAAAACCAAAATAAACAATTAGTAATGGAAAAAAACAACGGTGACGGTGACGTGATTGTTATGAGTTGCTTTAGCCAATTTGGAGGTTTGCAGAGCGCATAAAGTCGTGCGCCCAATGAGATCGAAAGTGACGCGCGTGGGAACCGGGTCAGCGTCTGCGCAGATCCACCGCACTCTAATTACCGGTTGTTAGATTTGGATTACGCTCGTTGCAGGCGACGTTGTGATGCGACCTCAACATCGCCTGCTTTTATCTCCATGGTTTTCATCAATAAAACACACATACATGTAACGTGTGTTTTATTCTTTTACGAAAATCGACTTAGAACGATTTTCAATTTGATAGGTCAAAACAAATAAAAAACGGTAACATTCTATTCATAACAACAACAAATAAATTTTCCGATTAAAAAACAGGACAATAACATATTGTTTTGGAGATGGGCATACTATAAATAAATATCAAATCACCATCATAATCATAACATCTCATTAAAGCCCACTGCAGCAGCGGGTTTTGATTTGACAGATGGATCTGATACATTGCGACTTTTATTTAGTAAGTTTTTTTCTGTGCCAAAAAGAAGTAGCAATGTATCACATCCATCTGTCAAATCAAAGCTTATCTTGACGTCATTGTTTTTAGTCGATGGACCCCCAGAACAACTCCTCTACCATGAGAAGACGGTGCCATATTTTTCACGCTTGGCTGACAAGTATCCGATGCCATGCGATAATCATAATGATGCATTATCGGAAAATGCTTTTAAATAATATACACAGCATTCGTCCCACTCCTGACTGAAGTAAAGTAATATACAGGGTGTTTGGTAATATTTGTATGGTATGAAAACTGCAAAGTGACGCAACTGGACTATTGCTCTTGAAAGTTATCTCCTACTTCTATAACATATTAAAAGAATGACATCTGTACATATTGTGTATGTGTGAGTGAAGTGTTCAGGGTTACCGACCTGATATTGGTTAGGTACTTACCTTTTTTGAACATTTACTTTTGCTGAAAAGCTAATTGTTATGAAAACTATTACGTAATTATCATATTGTCTGTATCAACTGTCGTATTACAAAAGTACTCTTTGCAACTGTCAAACCGAGGTACGGTCGTCGGACGGCAACAGCCCTCAATAATGATACAGCTGACTCGCTAACCTAGTGCGGGATGGGGTGCGGTACCGCCTATCGGTGGGAGGGTGGGAATGGAAAGCCTATACGTCAGTACTATTATTATACTCTATTTCGTTCTAGGATTGCAACTTTGCAGTCTTTCATAAAAAAAACAAATTTAATTTTTTAATCTAGTGGTGGTTTTCAGAGTTTATAATAATTAACAGGGGTTGTATGCGTGGTACCGCACTATCTACCTTAATCAGCTTTGTATGGTTATTACCGAACACCCTGTATTTTATTTTTGTTAACACTGATGAAAGTTGCACCCATTATTGCCATAAAATGTCTGATGTCAGCCGTGACATTTACGGGAGTGCATCAACATTTGCGAATAGAATTAATTGCACAAGCGCAAGAAATGTTAAAAAAACTTGTCCTTTTAAAAACTTTAATCGACTTGATTTACTAGTTGATAGAATGCAATTTGCATTAGAATTCTTAAGTGCATGATGCGTGTTGAAATAAATTAATTTTTACCCATATATTGCTCTAATTCGAAAGTATGGCCATGGTTTGAAAAACAGTACTTACCATAACTAGTGAAACCTGATACAAAATATTATCTTGTATATATATTTTTTTTTATAAAAGCCGACTGAATCGAAAACGGTATGCTACGAAGTTGACCTCGACAGATCTATTCTACGCAATTTGCTACTTATCTGTTAAGTAAGTGGCAGTTGGCGGTCTCTTTTGTTGTTGTTTGCACGTGTCTATTTTTATCGCTTCTCTACATGGTCAAAAGTAACAAAGCTTAATAATTCGCCAGCCCTGAATCGAAAACTGGTTGTCACAAACCTGCAATATTTTTAAAAGACTTATCCAACGACACACCCCTACTATGAGATTGGTAAAAAAAAATACATTCCCACTTTACATGTAGGGGAGATACACAAAAAAATAGATTTTATTCTACCAATTTTTCGCCCTTATTATTATACATATTCATGTCAAATTACAGCTTTCTAGTACAGGGCATCTGAGCCAAACCGCGGACTTTTAGACAGACAGACTGATGGACAGACGGACATGGCGAAACTATAAGGACTCTTTGTTGGCTTGACTACGTAACCCTAAAAAGGAAGATATTTTCGGGTCTGGTGTCCAAAGCAACAGTGTTGTTCTTTTAGTGTGTGTATTCACATTTATAAACACACGCTCATCTCTTCTCATAAGCTCTTTACTGTGCTTTAAAAATGCCGTCGACTTGACAACCTCCTCCTTTTTTAAAGTCGGTTAAAATTTACTAGCCTATGTATATCATTTATTATTATTTAATCGGTAAACGAAATCACCTAAATCACGCAGAAATCTATTAAATCAGTTATTGATCACAGTCAGTCTTTTAATTTGGAAGTATGGCTCTACCACGAGTTGATGCAAAGTGTTCGCTACCGTAAACTATCGTTTTCCCTATTTTACTCGCACTAACTGTGAGCAGTATAATATCCGATAGTTTACGGTTAGCGAAAACAGTTTGGTAGACCTCCTGTGGCCCTACCATGAGTTGTTGCAAACTGTTTACGCTACCGTAAACTATCGGATATACTGCTCACAGTCAATGCGAGTGAAAGAGAGAAAACAATAGTTTACGGTAACGTAAACAGTTTGCATCAACTCATGGTAGAGCCACTGGTCGCCTTGCATGGCTACCCTGCCAGGGTTTTCACAATTTACTTTACTCTTTATTATTAGTTTTAATTGATCTATCGTGCAACCTGTCTTTACTCTTCTTCTTCTTCTTTACAATGACGACTATTGCGCCCATATTGTGTCTGAAGAGTGTGCGGCCGGATCTCTCCAGCCAACCCAACTCTCCCAGGAACCTGTTATGACCATAAAATGTTATGATCTGATGCATATCATTTCTGCGGTGGTGTCGTGTGAGGCGGGTCGTTACGTTCCCTCAAATATGGTTGAGCGAAGCGATGGCTGGTTCATGCGTCATGCTCGTGAACGGGTGCTGCCAGTGGGAATGGGTCTGCTTCTGTCTACTTGTCTTGACGTTTATTGAATTGTATGAATTGATTTATATATATATATATATATATATGAACCAATCAGAAGGCGGCAAGTCTCTCATTGGACCCTCGAACCACGGGACGAACGGAGCGACGACGGCGGCGTCTGGAATGGTTCTCCCTTGGTTGAAATAACAACGTTTCATATAATCTCAATTTTTCTAACAACGTCTAACATAATAATCGTTTGGTAAAAAATTAGTTAATATTATTTTTGTTTCACATAATATTCATTTGTTATAAACACGTTTGCGCTATAACTTATTTTTGGGGAAAGGCATAGCCTTTTTTAATAAAGGTCTACAACAAGTGATTGATTTTAATTTGCATGAATTTAAAAACCATGGTAAAAAGACGCTTATGGGTAAAGGTTATTATAAAATAGACGATTATCTAAAAGACCGAAATGCGTGGAAATGATGTAACATGTAAAACATAAGTAGATACTTTGTCGTTACGTAATAATCCTGTTGTACTGTATTTGGTAATGATATATTGATAAGTTTCTGTTAAAGTTATGTTAAAGTTGATAAGTTTCTTGCGCCTGTTCTTCTTGTCAGTTAAAAAAGTCTGGAACGGGTGGTAGGAAAAATAGACGACTCAAAAGTACTTAATTATTAAGTTTATTTGAATAAAGAATATTGACTCATTTATCACAGTGTTTATTCGACATCATGTTTGCCTACCACGAAGGAATTTTAGGCAAAACTTAAAAGTTTGTTCGATGATTAGATGAGGATTTTCAAGGAGAATTACTTTGCTCCGCCATCTTATCTCAATAAGATTGGAAAATAGTTCGAATATGACGAATTATGTGACACAAATAGTGGAAACTTCGAAACGACTGAGTGGCACTGGTTTTAAAAATGATGAGTGAGTTGGCTCATTGCTACTAGCCGGCTTACCAGATTTTTGCCCATGGTAAAAATTAATTAATTAAAAACACATTAAAAGTGGAAACAGCGTAGAAGTTGAACCAAATAGATGTCTGATAAAGAATCAAGACGATGATCTAGTTGTTGACGTTGAATTATTGGTATGTGGTATGGTGATGGGCACTTTTCTCCGCATTTAGACCAATTTGGTCCGTTATGCGTGAAACCTCATAGCATCGGTATGGCTAATCGAGCCATCCCAGCTCCTTCCAGAAGCGTAGAAGCCTCCTGAGGCGTTCACAGGCTTCTAGGAGCGACCTCACCTCTGTGAGGATTTCTGCCCGTTGTATGGCCAGCCCCACGCACTTCAGAATCACGTGGCGACTGTTTCCTCTGCTTCCAGGCATCCCCTGCATAAAGGACTGTCTGTCGCATTCATGATGAATAGTTGTCGGTTTAAATCTAAGTGACCTGTAAGTGTACCTACAACTATCCGGAGCTCTGGGCGATTGAGGCTGAGCAGCCTGCGGGTCACACGCGGCAAAACTGCAGTCATCTTAGACTGTCTACAGCTTGTTAGGTCTACCCAACGAGTACTGTGTGCAGCACGACTTCGTTATCCTACCCATGAGCGTAGTTGGCTGAACGGGAGTGGCAGAATGGGTATGGGTCCTGCCACTGTTGTGGAAGATCCCATTCTAGCCAGCTCATCGGCGGCGTCGTTCCGGTGTGATCCACTATGCCCTTTAATCCATTGTAGGATTACTCCGTTGTTGGATGTCAAACGATCCAAAACTTGGTGGCATTCGTAGACGATACTGGAGTTGATCGTGCTGGCTTCCAGTGCTGTTAGGACGGCCATGCTATCAGTCAGTATGCGGATGTTTAGTCCCTTCATACCTCTAGAGATTGCCGTAGTAGCGGCGTTTATTATTGCAACACATTCGCATTGAAATATCGAACTGTGTTGGCCTAACGCTAGGCGCCATCTCCACGAGCGAGAGAATCGCGGCGATATTATCGTCGTGCCACGTATTTCTATATACTCTCTATGAAAGCTTCTCCACACGGCGATGTTATCGCGGCGATGCGACGATAGAAGAAGCGCTTATTCGTCGCGATTCTCTCGCCCGTGGAGACAGCGCCCTAGTGATATTTTGATATTTAGGTCTTGTGAGAATACTCCAGCTCCAGTTCCAGTCCTCATTTTGGAACCGTCCGTATGAATTCGGACTTTATGTATGCCAGAGTAATCTCGGTCGCTTTCAAATAACTGTATTTGGTATTTCTTTTGGAAAATATATTGCTTGGGGATCCTGTCACATGGGGCAGCGATTAGTGACTCATGTTTTACTAAGTTATTCCACAATATGGAGTGAGGACCCTTTCGATTGTACCACAGACCCAGGTGTTTAAGCCTTATAGCAGCCATGGAGGCTTCTTTTTGTATAAACAGTTCCAAGGGTGTTAGATCCAGAGCTACTTCTAGGGCGGCTGTGGGGGTAGTTCGCATGCAGCCGGTTATCGCAGAGCATGCCAATCTTTGGAATTGCTGCAGCTGGTTGATGACGGTGCTTTGCTCTGTTTTGGACCACCAGGCAACGGCTTCGTATGTGATTATGGGACGTATAACAATTTTATACAACCACATCGTTATTTTCGGTGATAGTCCCCACCTTTTGCCGAGTAGTCTTTTACATTGGCAGAAGATGATGGTGGCTTTCTTTAGTTTTCCTTCGAGATGTCTGTTCCAGAGGAGTTTGTTGTCTAGTATCACACCTAGATACTTGACTTCCTTGCTAAGGGACAGACTGGTATTAAAAAGTTTAGGGAGTTTAAGATTTCCTAGACTTCGTTTGTTTGTGAACATGATTAGTTCCATCTTTGCTGGGTTCACTGATTGATTGTGTTTAGTGCACCACTGTTCGACGACCTTCAATGCAGACCTCATTTGGTCACAAATCACACTCCCAACTCGTCCGCTGATAAGTATGGTCAGGTCGTCTGCATAGCCTACTGTGAGAAGTTGCGGTCGTGGAGCCCGCACTTCTCACCATGGACACACCATGTTTGGACAGGGCCTGGCTTATGCTGGTAAAGTTAGTTTTGTCAAAGGCTCCTTCAATGTCGATGAAGGTGCCTAGTGTAGATATTTTGTGTTTGAGATTGCCTTCTATATAGGAAACCACTTTATGTAGGGCAGACTCTGTTGATTTGCCTGCAGAGTAGGCGTGTTGGTTTGGATTTAGGGGGTTCCTGACTAATGCAGTACTCCATATCTCCTTGTCTATTAGTCTCTCCAAAACCTTTAAAAGGAATGATGTGAAGCTAATTGGTCTGAATGATTTAGGTTGAGTGTAGTCTCCTTTGCCGGGTTTAGGGATGAAGAATACCCTGACTGGGAAGGAGGGATCCTTTTCATAGAAATATAGCGGTGTGCTAGGCAACTTCTGTAGATGGCTACGAGGTGGTCAATAAGACCTCCGTCGCTCCACCTCATGAGTCCTGTAAAAACTCCATCTAGTCCCGCTGATTTGAATGGAAGGAAGCTGTTGATTGCCTATCTTACTTTCTCCGGGTGGACAACCTTGTGGGCAATGATCCAGTCGGTTTCAGCCGGTAGATTCTCATCTTTTCCTTCCCATGTGCGACTTTCCGTTATAGGAAGTGAGTGGTCATTAACAGTTCTGAGATCTCTTGATCTGTTTTGGTGTAAGTTCCATCGGGCTTTTTCAGGAAACCAAGATTATGTACTGGTTCGCTGCACGACGCTGAGTTAACGAACGGTGTTTTGAGATTCCAAAAAGATTGTGTGTTAGCTGCTCCAGTAGTTAGTGGAGAGTATGGCACAGAATATTAGCACACATGAATAGTAAAGATATGAATAAATTGAGAAATGGTATTGTTAATGTGATGTTTTTAATATAACCAAATCTCAATGTAAAGTTTGTTGTGAGGGCAAACAGTCACGGTTACCCTTTTCGACTGGCACAAGAGCTACAGAAATACTCCAGATTGTTCATTCTGACATAATATGCGGCCCCATGGAATGCAAATCCATTGGAGAAGCCCGATACTTCTTGTTGTTTATCGATGACTTCAGTGCATTAAGATATTTTAAAGAATTTAAGTCGATGGTAGAGAATCAGCATAACAAGAAAATAAAAATTTTAAGATCAGACAGTGGAAATGAGAATTGCAACAAAGATTTTGAACAATATTTTAAAGAAAAAGAAATTGTATATCAAAAGACTAGTGCTTATACCCCTGAGCAGAATGGCCTTAGTGAATGATCCAACCGTAACATTATTGAAAGGGCCAGCCAGATGTCTGCTATTCGAGGCTAATCTAGAAAAAAGATTTTGGGCAGAAGCTGCTAACATAGCTGTCTATCTTAAAAACAGATCAATCGCTTAGACAAGACACCCTATGAAATATGGACAGGTAGAAAGCCAAATTTAGAACATATTCGGATATTTGGAAGTCCAGTGATGGTACGCACGACAGCACGTCAGGTTATACAGTTAAACTGCGAAAACAGTTTTTATTAAGTAGGGCATAAAGGCGGTCTCAAGGTCAACATGTATAGTCTGAGGTGCCGTCGTGTGTACCTAACTTCCCCGTATGTATGTGTTTCTGATTTTGTCCAGCATAGTGACGCCCGCTGACCAGCGTAACATGCGCATCTCTGACGTATGAAGTTTGTTTAATTGTTGTTTATTTGTGGCCCAACATTCGAACCCATACAGCATGGCAGGTCTAATGGCTGTTTTGTAAACTCGTCTCTTCACCTTCAGAGGCATTCGTCTATCGCACATGACGCCCGTGAGCTGTCGCCATTTCATCCAGCCCGTTTGAGCTCTATGGAGGACGTCGCTGTCAATGTTTCCGTCATTGCTTAGCACGGAGCCAAGGTATTTGAACTGGTTGACTGTTGGTAGGCGGTCATTTCCTACATACAAGCTAAAGCCATCGGAATCTCTTACACAGGATATTGCTTTATGAAATCTGGTTCTATAATATCTCGGGAAAGTTAAAATAAAAGAATAGGTAGTTGCATTATTAAATAGTTGTGAGGCTGAATAAATGTCACTTTCTGAAGCCTGTAGGGAGGCTATCTATTTAAGAAATTTAGAATTTGAACTAACTGGTTCTTATGTAAAAATTGTATTGTTCAGTGATAGTCAGAGTGCACTGAAGTTGGCAAATAATAATCATCAATATCATCGTCGTTCAAAACATATAGATGTCAGATACCATTTTATAAAAGAAATCGTTAATAATGGAATTATTAAAAATGACTATTTGCCTACTTCTGAAATGTTCGCTGATTTACTCACAAAAGGTTTACCAGGACCTAAACATAATAAATTTATTAAAACTCTTGGTATTATAAAAAAGGCGTACTTAAATAAAACTAAAATGTAGATGTGTAGTAACTTTTAGTGAAATTTAAAATTGTTAACACTTTGAAATGTTTGGGTTATTTGTAAATTTGATATAGTGGGGGTGTTAGAGTTCTTAGTATCAAATAAACTGGCAACACTGCTTCCGCCATCACCGTTGTGTTATTATTTATCAGGTTTTAGGCGACCGACATTGCCGTACGATTGCACTTGCGGCACGTGCTACTTGCTAGTGCGATTAAATGGCAACGTCTCGCCGCGCCGATTTGCTGCCGCCGTTTTGAAAAAGGTGGCTATTAAAGACACATTTTGAATTTAATACGTTTGCGGATCCGCGCCTTAGATCCAGCACGGTATGCTGGAAAAAAGACGTGATACTATGTAGGTATGTCACTGATAATTTGTTTCTAAGAATACATAAAAAAAATTGTAAAACACTTACCATCATAACACGTAACAACACAATCACATTTCGCCTGCAACCGACCGTTGCTTGCGACTCGCGCGCGGCCGCTACCCCACCGCGCAGGCGTCAAAGGCCAAACGCCCTCGGATCAACAATAGTTAAGAAGATTGTGCAAGCGCATGAATATACAACGGATAAACATTTGACGCCTCGGTGTAATTTCTATGACCGTTAACGGATCAACAAAAATCTTTGATTTATGTATTTTTTGATGACGAGTATATTTGGAAGAAACCGATGCTGATTGGCGGACGACCCTTCTGTGTCAACTCTGGATCAAAGTATATCGGTTGTATTCGTAGAGAGCCAATTATACACGGCAAAAAGGTGGATCAACATTATTTCAAAAATGGTACTGGATCAACATTTCCATAGAACGGTTGATTATATATATATATATATATATATTTGTAATAGCCTAGGCTGAACCTTAAATTTCGAATTAAGCTTGACACCTGTAAATTGATTCAGTAGAAATGAGCTAATTAAATAAGGTTATTTATTTATGAATCTATGTTAATGGTAACATGTATGAATGTAATGTCTGGAAACGATATACCTACATATTATTATTTGTAAATATCGTTCCTTCTAATAAAGCTGATAAGTTTTTTGCGCCCATTTTTCTTGTCAGCTAAAAGACGTCATAATGAGGTAGGATAAAAGAATTGACGATTTAAAAATGCTTGTTATGTGAGCTTATTTGAATAAAGAATTTTTCAATTTTTTAATAGTGGATCGGTGGGGTGGGATTTCTAAAAGCCGATGGACCCTTCGCCACCGCTGTCCTGTCCTTACGCAATATTTTATTTAGCAAGGCATGTAGAGAGGGAACTAAATCAGTTTCTCATTAAGGAAATATAATCGAACCTTTAGAAACATAAGGAACCTAACTTCCTTAGCAGCCGTGCCCTTTCTTGGAACCTTAAGACCGGTCACACAAATGCTGCGACGCTGCAAACTTATGTCTAACGCTCCATAAACACAAAAATGACACTTCTTGCAACTAAATAAAGTACTACGCAACTGTAAGCCAACTAAATAAGTACTTAAGAATTAATCACAGCCACGCACGGTCGCCGCCCGAACTGAATTAGTAAGTAGAGTCAGCAAATATGATCAATCCAATTGATGTACTTACTTAGACTTTTTTATTATACGATTTTTTTAAATATTCAGCACGGCTAAATTTTTTTCTTGTTATTCCACTTAACCTCCATCTTACTTGAGTTAAATAAGGCCGAATGTAGGCGTGTCTTTGCTGTAACCTTTAACCATGAAAACTTTTAAGAACTCTGTGGGAAAACATTTTTTTGTTACCGAGACGGACTTCATAGTTGCTAAGCTAGCCAAGGTTTAACATTACAACAATTTTAACCAAAACATTCAGAGTTATGTCGCCTACAAAAACTTTAAGCGGTGTAACTCTCAAACTCTCAAATCTCAAATAGCTATATTCATTCTTGAGCTACCTACCCAAGAATAAGCTGGATCTGAAATAGCAAAAGAACCACCATTATAAAAAAAACACAGTGAAAAATATAAATGGACGAAAAAAACAACTATAATTAGCATAGCTTCTACGCACCTGATAGTAAAAATTGCATGATATATATGCAGTAGGTACTGCACCATCCACCCGCCTACGAATAAGCAAGGCCATCTTTAACCTATTTGAAGCCCTGGGCACATTAAGATAAGGGGGCCCCTTTGCTCTTGACTTAAGCTAGGTGAGCAAGTAGTATTTGTAGTCAATAATTATTGTTTAAGTTTTCGAAATACCTAAATATGTTTTATATGTTTTTTGGTAATAAGCATCCGTTATCGTTTAGCGATCTGGCAGGAACTAGGGGCCCCTATCGATCGCGGGGCCCTGGGCACGTGCCCAGAGTGTCCAGTGGGAAAGACGGGCCTGCGAATAAGCACATGCAAATACTAGCAAACACACTGACAACCACACACATCACCAACTACTCTTTATTAAAAAAAAGTAATATTGGACCATTTGTTCTGCTGACGCTACCAATCTGGTCCATATGTGTGACGCAACGTGGAAAGCGGCCGCTCCTATGACATCGTCTTATCGCGCTCGCTTATCATACATCTGAGGACTCTGCAGTGCCACCTGCATTTAGTACAGTTGCTTATTAGATCACATAGTTTTATTATGTGATATATCTATTATCTATATCTAAAATTTGCCAAATTTGGTTAACATTTGAATAAAGTTACAATTGAGGATAGAGGAAAGAATTAAGCATCTTTTCCATCAGAGATATTATGCTGTTTGTGTGAACACCGTTAATTTTTAAGTATATCTAAAAATGAAATCGGGATTTCAGACCACGTGAATGAACAACTTTAACTAACCACGAAATCGCGAAAAAAAGTCAGCTGTTCCATAGAAAAATACAACTACGTACAACATCGACTCGACTAAAATGTATGGAACACCTGATTTTTTTTCGCGATTCCGTGGTTTGCCTCATAGTAAAAGTTGATCATTCACGTCGTCCGAAATCCCCATTTCATTTTTAAATATACCTACTTAAAAATTAACGGTGTTTATCACACAAACAGCATAATACCTGTGATGGGAAAGATGCTTAATGTTTTTATTTACAAAAAAATAAATAAAAAAATATTAAAATCACGATTGCCCTCCTAAAAAAATTTATATAGTTTTAAAATGTGATCATCAAGGCCTTTTATTTGATACCCATATTGTAAAATTGAAGAAAAAATATTTTTTTATCTATACTATATCTATCTAGCCATTGTCTCTTTTGAGTTTCTAATGGTACCTCACATATCCAAATTTTGAAGTTATGGTGGAATAAAGAAACTCACATAATCGCAAACATACATGAACACTGAATACAATACACTCTTCTGAAAAACAATTATGTAACTTCAGGACAAGATTCTACACGTTTTAACACACTTACATGTTGCACAAACAAACTCCACTTTCTCTCTCTCACACGTACGCATACACACACACACACACACACTCACACACACACACACACGCACACACACACACACACTACACACACACACACACACACAACACACACACACACAACACACACTATTAGAAATATTTTATTATAATTTAAGTACCTACTATTATTTAAATTAAGCAAAACCTCTGTACTCTGGAGGTGGGCGCTAGTGTCTGCGACACAGTTTTTCAACTAATGCGGCCACTAACTTTCACTATTGTTTTTGTCATAGTATGTTTTAATTGCAAATAAAAAATTTCATTTCATTTAAAAAAATTCATTTAATTTCTTCTTTGGGCAGTCGTGTAACAAAAAGCTAGAGATGTGTGCAAGGAATATGTTCTCGTTTAACTTCCTTTCACATCTCTCTAGTGGAAACGCAGCTTTAGTTAGCTGCTTGAGCCTAAATTTATATCTGTGTAAAAACACACGACAAAATAATGAATAACTTCGTTAAAAATATTAAAAATGCCGGGGACGGCTCTGCTTACTGAAGCACATCCACGTTTTAGTTTACGTTATCACAGGAGTTTTAACCGAACAAAGACAAAAAAAAATTTAGTGCGTTGCTTTAAAATCTTTAAATTCTGAGAACTACGAGTATAGAAGAAGATTCAGAGAAAGAAAAATAATTGGCAGAGCGAGGATGGCGATTGTGAAAATCACAGAGAATTTGCATTTTATGCTAAAAGGGAGGAATGCAAAAAAAAACAAGAGAGAAAATTCGATTCCACAGCGAGTTAGCACACTGCAAGTCACATTATGATAACTGTAACTACTTACCTATAAAGGCAATGAGGAAGCTTTGTGGTACTTTTTATCGCTAAAACAATATTTTCTCGTTTTTAGAGTCTTTTTGCGAAAAGTGGCCACTTTTAGCAAAAAACATTCTATAAAACTAAATGACAGGCTAGAAAATATTGTTTAAGCGATCAAAAGTACCACAAAGCTCATTCGGAGTGCACTCCATTGCGTCTTTATTTAAGCACTATTTTTTTCCAATAGCGGAGCTAGTGTGCAGACTCGCGCTCTTAATAAAATACTTCTTTATCTCTGTTCGATCACATTCTCCTACACAAGATTAAACTGCGTCAATCAATGAAGTATGACTCTTTTTGCAATCAATATTTTTTCACAATCGAAAAACGGGTTATATAATAATGTTTTTTATTTAAAAACCTTTGCCTTGACTACTGTTGGTTGCACTCTACCGCAAAAGTAATCACACTTCGGAACTGTGAATAAAAAAAATAAGAACAACTAAATATGTAAATTGAAAGAGATGTAAAAACAAAATTTTCTCGTTGCATGCATAGTCGGCATGTAATGGCATGCATTAGCGTGTTCGATGTCAATATTTCCCGATTGTAGCCCGCATACTTTCAAATGTTGAAAGTTCTCGAAAAAGTTTTTGCTCCACAACGACGCTGTTGCCGGTAGTACGGCATCCTCCGCCGCTGAATATCATATTCTCAAAAAACCACATTCGCAAAACATCATATTCTCACAACATCGTATTCTCACGACATCATATTCTCATAACATCACATTCTTATAACGTCATATTCTCAAAATATCATGATCTTATAAGATCACATTCGCAAAACTCAACATTCTCCAAACACGAATTTTCTTGCACAAAGTAAGCTTGATCATCGAAGCTTCCCAGCCCTAACATGCTAACCAAATAATATTGCGTAAAGTCCGTTTAATTTCAGGAGATCTCTCTAACTGTATTTTTAATTTAGTCTTACGTGGGTACTGTGCCCTTTTGTGCCAAACTTAATGATTTCCCTTCAAAGAGTCACCAAATATATCTATTCTGTGACCAAAGTGAACAGAAGACCAAAAATAAGCTCCATCCCACGCAACCTTCATGGAGATTAAGATTAAGAAAAAACTTTTTATAAGCAATGCATCCACAGATAAAGGTACAGTCACCTCGCTGACCCCGAAATTGGCGGGAACCGAGCAGTATTCGAGTGCGCTGCGCGTGCAACGAACGCGCGAAACGGTGACGTTCGAATTTCAAACTTTGACAGTTCTGTTTAGTGTGTGTAATTCGAGTGGATAAGAATGTAAGTTTTTTTTAATTATATTTGATAACACGCGAAATGAAGAAAAACGTTCTTTCGATATGTTAACAATGGGTAATTAATTTTAGGTACATACCTAATTTTTATATACAAGGATATTTTTTCACAAATTAAAACTCTTAATAGTGAATTTTAAACAATGATTACTACTAAGTACTGTTATATACCTTCTTAATTTTTACACTTATGACTTAAATACTTAAACCACTTATGCTCAACTTGAATATTACATTGAAAACATTTTGACTACATTTTGACAATGATTATAAGTAAATTAAACTTTTCGATCGATTTTCCATCTTTTTATCAAAAGATGGAAAATCAAAAAACTATGCATTTTCTCACAAAATAATAATAGATGCTTAAACCGTGCTTAAACCAAAATAAGTTATATTTTAAAGTTTTCAGAACTTTGTAAAAACATTTGTTTTCTACAGTTTACTTAGGGTGGATAAGCTCAAATCTTTTAAATTTAGATTAGATAGTTTTGCAAACTTTGATTTTTTAAATGCATATTTATAATTTCTTATGATAATAAATATATTATGTAATAAAGTTATCACTAATGAAATAAATATAGACAATTAATAAGCTATTTGCCAGTTTCACTCAATTTCCACAAGCACAATGAAAAGCGTCAAAAAACAATATAGAGTTTTAACTTTTTTTCTCTTAAGTTTCTAAGAAGCAGTATTCTGAAGAGTTTCATTATTTTTGGGTCACTTATGTCACTAGTTTGACTAATAATGCCGCAATGGGTCATTTTGGGTAGTCATTTGAAAGACGGTTGACCTCGAGGTCGTATCTGCTGTTCGTATGAACCTTTCGTTTTTTTGCATTGCTTCTATTAGTATTTCTATCGCACGATATTTAAATAGTTCCGCATTAACCTGTTACTAGTGCACTAATGCAGTTTTGTCAACGTGTCTATTTGTCCGTTGAATCGCTTTAAAGCACTTAAATTACGTAGGTAATTAAATTTCTTGAACATTTTTTTTTTGCAGCGATACCTATGAGTTAGCTACAAAATCTTAGTGGTTAAAAGTTCGGGAAGAATAATTTCCAAAGTTCCGGAAGTGTTCGAAGTTTTTAGGAATATTTTTCCTAGAAGTTTCTATCTCTAATCGCAACCAAGCGACCACTTTATAAACTCTTGTAAAATATAGTTTTGCTTCATTTTTTTTTAAACAGTTCTAAGTATGAACTACAGTAACTTTACTACAGATTATCTAATATTTAGTTACTTTGTACCTTTGATTTGTGATAATTTTACGTATTGAGCAATTAATATTTTTAAAAATGTGGTCGCCTCTGAAACTGATGAGTATATTTAAAATTAAACTTTATTAGCTTGCGTTAAAGATCAAATTGCAAAACTTAATAACTTACGACAGAATAATATTGTTTCTCAACTTACCACTAGTGGCAGTATATCCATTTTTATAAAATGACCACTGGTGGCAGACTAGAAACTTCCATAAATATTCTGAATCGTCTCATTTTTTAATCTTTATATACAACATGTTACAAAAATACCCCTAATGCCGAATATGGTATATATGGTCCCTATATATCAAACTGAACATCTTTTACTATGGGACCAACTCTGAAATCGCGAAAATAAATCAGCTGTTTCGTACATTTTGATATTTTCGATTTTATTTTTTGTATGAAACAGCTGATTTGTTTTTCGCGATTTCAGAGTTGGTCCAATAGTAAAAGTTGTTCAGTTTGATGGTCCCTATCTGCCATATTCGGCATTAGGGGTATTTTTGTAACACCTTGTATACCATATTCGGCATTAGGGGTATTTTTGTAACATATTGTATAGTCATAATCAAGATATGAAAACCAACTGCTGTGCGCAAAGATTGTGGAGTGTTAAGATTCCTATGCTTGCTAGTAATTGTGCCCACAGAATAGTTCCCAGTAGTAAGTTAACAATAGCCGGATTTTACTCGCGCCTATGTAATAATTATGCGTCTCTACTTCTATGGCAATTTCCTACAGAGCTTCGAAACGGCCGTACAAGATTCACTCAAATAGGAAATTATTTTAACTTCAATAAGAGGAAGACCGCAGAAAAGATGGATGGATTGTGTGAGGGATGATATGAATGTAAAGGGAGTGGATCAGGAGATGACGAGTGACAGGAGGAATGGAAGACAAGGACACACTGCACCGACCCCAAATAAATTGGTAGGGGGATGATGACTATTAACATTATCAATTTACAAAAATTCAAAAAAATAATTATTTTTTATAATGTTCGGCGTAGAATGCAAGTATTGCATTGCGAGTGTAAAAAAGCTTATTTGAGCATTGTTCAAAAGCATTTCAAACCTTTGTCGCTATTTCATAAACCTATTTCAGTAAAAAAACAACCTTTTGATTAATTCTTGTTTTCTTATTCCACGTTTTTTAGGAGAAATGAGAGTTATTTTATCTTTAAATGAAATATCGATAAAGATCGAATTAGCTTTACTGAATGGTCTAACTACTTGAAGTAAATTTTGTATAAAAATATGTATTAAATCTTCATTTAACATATCATTTAATGACATTAGCTGTGATATAATAAATGAAAACTTTTATCACTAAGCCATACAGTTTGGTAACACCCAAAACCTGTGATTACGTGTTACTAACTAGTTTTACAAGTAATCTATATCGGTGTTGTAAATTAGTTAATATTTGAAAGCCCGTCTTGACTAGATTCATCAAAATTTTAAATTTTGGTGTTTGACTTCTAGTAGACCTACATTTTGAGGAAAGTAGATCTTGAAATTTTGAGATTTTAGCATTCACAATGCTATTTTTATATAATACCAAATAATATACTAGAAAAAATACGACTCGCACCAGATCATGTTCTCGGACGGGAATCGAACCCGCGACCTTTGGATATCCGGTCCAATGCTCTGACTGCTGAGCTACCGAGTCACTCCCGTCGATTCCCGTCCGAGAACATGATCTGGTGCGAGTCGTATTTTTCTAGTATATTATTTGGTATTATATGAAAGTAGATCTTTTTTTTAATCACCCATGGGGCTTAGTGCATTTTAAAACAGGTTAAAACAACTGTTGAGAGTATACATTTGGTGTCAAACTTCCAAAGGCATTAGAATTTGTATCATCCACCTTTTAATGACAAATAAAAGTCTCAAAATGTATTAAAACGAAGCAACTTAACTTACGAGTATGAGGACTGAATAGCCATAAGCTTTATAGAGAAGAAAAAAATCGCAAATCTTTAAAAAAAATTACATCAAATAGGTAATATTCAACGTGCTCTAGTTTATATTTTGAATTCTTGAGAAATGTATTATGCAATATAATTACCACCATTCAGTTAACAAATTAATACCATAAAAAATATATCAAAAGTATTGTTTCTGTATCATAATATTACATAAACTTTTTAGACAATAACAGTTATCATGTTCCATGCAACGATCTACAATGGTGAAAACTTAACCATAAAAGTTGCGTTAGTAATAATTGGTAACTATCAACCAATGATGACAATTTGACACGGTAGGGTTAAGTTAACCATAAATGCGCCCATATAAAGGTTTTGTAATGTAATTAATGAAACTCATCTCATGGCCATTACCAAATATGTGGGAAAAAGACGAATGCACAAAATTTCCCCAGGTTAATCTGATTAAAGGTTTCAATTGCGTCGGGACTGAGTAATTTTCTATGGAATTTCCCCTTCTCCTTTATGTTGATCTGAAAACGTACTATATTTTTGTAATAACTTGTCTATGCATTATTGTACATTGTCCTCAATAGTTTTATTCTAAGGTAAAACTAATGAGACTATTTCTCTTTCTAGTACTTACGACGACACCTCAGACTATACATGTTGACCTTGAGACCGCCTTTATGCCCTACGTAATAATAGCTGTTATCGCAGTTTAACTGTATAACCTGACGTGCTGCCGTCCGTACTTACTTCAGTTATCTTTCATTTTTTTTTGTTTTTTTACGATTTGTAGCATTGTATCGGATGCTATTTTTAATTTCTTCTAAGAGATAAGGCCTTCTGCGACAAAACCGCCTTTAGCCAAAAAGTTGTGAATGTGTATTTGTGAATGTATTTTCTTGTAAATGTGTGAGCAATTAAGAGTTTTGCCTGTCTTTCCAATATGTTAGTAACTTGCAAGTTCATTAAACTAATACATACCTACACAATTAAATGTATTAAGACACTGGCGAACACTGTGCTTCCCATACAGACGTAATACTAAAATAAATGCCAATTATTATTTTTTTCATACAAAACTGTAATTCGCATTAATTTTTATTTGGTTTAGTATTTTGGATTTGTTTTTTAAATAGAAACCTAGACAAATACTGTCTTAATACGAATAACCTCACAAGAAGAGTTAATTATGTTCAAATGGCAAATCATTTTGGTATTACGTTTGTATGGGCAGCTCACTGTTCGCCGGCATCTTAAGTGCATTATTGATAACTAGCGGCCCGCCCCGGCTTCGCACGGGTACAATATGGACTCATGTGGTGAGTGTGAAGTTATTAGACTATACTACAGGATATCTATATATAGTGGTGGCCCACAATTAAGGACGCCAGTCGATTTTCATACCTACGAAGTAACTTTTAAGCATTGCTTCTCCGCCAAGGATTGACCGAGCGGTGATCTGGTGATGACCATCCAAGGAGTGAATGGAGGAGATCCAGATTTCTATACACACCCAAGTGATCTGACCAGCATTTTAAGAGATGTAAGGATATGTGTAAAAAAGCCACGAATATAGCATAAAAATGTGTGAAAATCTTGCAACTGAAAATTCTGATGCTTTCATCTCTTAGAATGCTGACCAGATCAGTTGGGTGTGTATTGCGATCTGAATCTTCTCCATTCACTCCCTGGATGGCCACCATCAGATCACAGCTAGTTCAATCCCTAGCGGAAAACTAAGACTTCAAAATTACCTAGTTTGTATGAAAATCGACTTGTGTCCTTATTATGTCCTAAAAGGAGCCCCCATGCAAAATTTGAGACTCCTAGCACTTGTAGTTTCTGAAATTTCGTGATCAGTGAGTGAGTGATTTTCCCTTTTATATATATAGATTAACGTCGAATCCGTCTCTACTCTTCTCGCAATTTCCTGTAAATAAGAGAAAAAAACAACATCCTGTTTACTAACCTTTTAAATATCGACATGAATGTCGTACTGATTTGAATTGGAAGCAATTAGAGGAAGTTAATTTAGAACACATACCTTTTAAACTACTTAAAGTTTAATATTAATTTAAAGGAATGCTCTAATTAGAGCATTTTGTTTAGAATTAGAATTCGTTGATTCGCAGAAAAGATGGTACAATTTATTTCTCTCTTTTGGTACTCCCAGACACAGACTAGTATTTGCTGTATGGTCTGTGCTCCCAGATAAAATGAAAAATTAATGAGTTATTTTGCCATTCTTTTGTTTTGTTCTTACAGAGAGGTAATCTTCCTGATTTCAAAAGGCCAATCAATAAGGCAATCCATAAATAAACATAAGGGTACATTTCTCTTTACCTAGATCCAATCAAACCAGCTGATATTATGCTATAAAGTTCAATAACCTATTGGAATTTCAAGACTGCGCCTGCCACTGAATGATTAACTACTACTAAGGCACATTTAGTATTATTAATTCATAAACCTCATTAAGTTTTTTTTTTCAAATTCAAATTTTTGCTATGACTTGCGTGACTCAAATTCTACAACATGTTACAAAAGTACCCCTAATGCCGAATATGGTATATATGGACCATCAAACTGAACAACTTTTACTATGTACAACTACAAAAATTAAAATCGAAAATATCAAAATGTATGAAACAGCTGATTTTTTTTTCGCGATTTCAGAGTTGGTCACATAGTAAAAGTTGTTTAGTTTGATGGTCCCTATATACCATATTCGGCATTAGGGGTATTTTTGTAACACCTTGTATATCCTGATTTCAATGGAAGAGGGTTCGTGTATAAACAATACCCAAATAGTAAAACTTCTGACGTCAAATACATGGACCGTTCACTATGAGTAATTCAGTGCGGTGTTAGATAAAATAATATTTAAGTTAAATAACTTAAGTTTGTTCTCAACGCTCGAATAGTCAAAGATTATTTATTTAATACAGATTTGCAAAACAATAAACACCGTGACGGAACCGTTGCGGCACCGCGCCGTAACTGCCATTACCACTTGTTACAAAAGGGAGAAGATTACTATTAAACATTGTTATTCCTCCACGTTTAAAGACACTAACGATCTTTTCATACAACTTAAGGTCACGTTGGTGGGATTATTGCAATAGCTTTATGTACGCACAACAGCACCGTAAGTTAAACAGTTGAACTACAAAAACAGCTCTTATTACGTACGGCATAAAGACGGTCTCAAGGTCAACATGTATAGTCTGACGTGCCGCTGACTGTACCATGGCATCCATTTTACACATCGTTTTTCAAAGTAAGTGCGAGCGAAGCGCCTCTGCTTTAGCTTGGGCAAAAATGATTTCGTATGTCCGGCTGTCTGTTCCCCTCTACGCATTTCTCAACCGATTCTCGTGAAACTGTATGAGCAAGTTCGATAATTTTATGGTTTATTTTGTCCAGCAGTTTTTTGAGGGAAAAAAATCACCCACTTGAGAAATGTTAAAAATTGGAAGCGCCATCTAGCTTCGAATATGTATATTATAATAAAAGAATACCTAACCAAACAGCACATAGTTTCAAAAACAATGTCAACCTCTTGGCGTCATCTATGAGATTAATTTTTAAACAACATACAATTTGAGCGAGGTCGACAGCTCACTGAGACACTTGTCGAGGACTGCAAAGGAAACGGCGGTTGGAAGGAGAAAAGGAAGATATATTGAAAATAAAAGAAACACATTAATTACATACAAAAGCTAAGCAATAGAATAAGTGACAAGAATAGGGCAGAGAGTTAAGAACATAGTATAGATATTTACATAGTATAAAAAAGTATAATAAAACTATACAAGGATGGGTCTATCCTTGACAACACTAGTGCAGATGTTTCGCTACCGCAAGCAAACGCGTGACGCGCCGGTGTACTATCCGAGTGGACAGTTAATTGCATACGTTCCGTAGATGTTTTGCTACCGCTGGCGATTCGCTGCCGCATGCGAATGCGTCGGTGAACTAAAGGCGTTACGGCAAACTCCTTTTTACCCAAAAAAATAGAGAGACAGATGAGATAATGCTATAAGCATTGGTTACTTATTTCACTGTTCTGTGTTCACAACATATTATTTAATTTTTTTATAAATGAATGTAAGCTATATTAATCAACGTTTCCGCAACGATTTATATCGATAACAACTAAATCAATTATGATCAAAATAAGTAAATGCTGAACTATAATCACACGCGCCAATTAATCTCAGTCGTTTTATCTCGATCTAAAATTCTAAACTTGATGACAAAAAATCTGTATCATATTTCAAATTCTGTCGAAACGTGTTAGAATGGTTGCTAGAACATTTCAATAACCCATTACTGACTTGTTCTCACGGGCGCTTTTTGATTTTTATCATTTTATTGTCATCGAAAAGAATCTGACGGACTTAATTTTCCAACAGATAATATGCAATACTAGCGGCAGCCCGCGACTTCATCCGCGTGGATTCTAGAGAACCTTTGATCAGGATGTAAGGGGCAAATACACACACACGCATGCACACACACACACACACACACACACACACACACACACACACACACACACTTTCGCATTTATAATATTAGGGGGAAATAATATAACACTTTAATTAATCAGACGACGACTGCGCGCAGTGACAGAGCCTTGCCTCTTGAGCCAAAAACTAAGGGGTTCCTGGGTTTGAATCCTGTTAAGGTCATTTATGTTTCTGTGATTGTGATGCATTTGTTCCGGTGTCACATGTCTTTATATTCTTATATGTATTTCTATCTGATGTTAAATCGAGATCGAGACTAAGTCCAAAATATAACTAATATTTATGTACACACGGCACCTCAGACTATACAATGTTGACCTTGAGACCGCCTTTATGCCCTAGGTAATAAAAGCTGTTTTTGCAATTTAACTGTATAACCAGACGTGCTGTCGTGTGTACCTAATTAATTTAAAGTTAAACTCAAAACGTGAAGTATTACGAGTAAAGTACGCACGACAGCACGTCAGGTTATACAGTTAAACTGCGAAAACAGCTTTTAATACGTAGGGCATAAAGGCTGTCTCAAGGTCAACATGTATAGTCTGAGGTGCCGTCGTGTGTACATAGATACCACAAATTCAGGAATCTTTCGTATAAAACCATAATAGTAACTTAATTCAATATATTTGGAGCTTTGGAAGGTTTGAAAATCATAAAAGTCATCTATACCACGGTGTTAAGTAAAAGTGGGTGAGGTTATAATTCCCTCGCCGTGCATGTTACCATAGCACTATACAAGGTGTTACAAAAGTACCCCTAATGCCGAATATGGTATATAGGGACCATCAAACTGAACAACTTTTACTATGGGACCAACTCTGAAATCGCGAAAAAAAAATCAGCTGTTCCATACAAAAATTAAAATCGAAAATTTCAAAATGTATGAAACAGCTGTTTTTTTATTCGCGATTTCAGAGTTGGCCCCATAGTAAAAGTTGTTCAGTTTGATGGTCCCTATATGCCATATTCGGCATTAGGGGTATTTTTGTAACACCTAGTATATCTAGGGGTGCCAAAAAATATTCTTCTATACAAGGTGTTACAAAATACCCCTAATGCCGAATATGGTATATAGGGACCATCAAACTGAACAACTTTTACTATGGGACCAACTCGAAAAAAAAAATCAGCTGTTTCATACAAAAATTAAAATCGAAAATATTAAAATGTAAGCATGTTAATAGACGAATTTGACGACCTCCGTGGTCGAGTGGCTTTGTACGCCGGTTTTCATTGTGACGCCAAACCTGAGGTCCCGGGTTCGATCCCCGGTTGGGTTTGGAAAAACAAAATTTTCTATATTGGCTCAGGTCTGGGTGTTTGTGATACCACCGTTGTCTCTGATTTTCATAATACAAGTGCTATTTTTTCCATAATACTTTTGAATCAGAGCAATTTATGTGATGTTGTCAAGTATTTTTTTATTTTACTTTTTACATGCAAAAACAATAATGAGAGATTTTCCAGGCAACGTTCCTTAAAAATCTACTAGATGGCGCTGTCCAACACACATGGCAGTATAGTATAAACGTGGTACAAATAGTCTGATCAAAGAGAAGCATCGTAAAAATACTTATGATTTTCTGTGTTTATAAATAAACTTATTAACATTTTGTAGTGTATTGTGCCATTGAACTTACCTTCGAACGAGTACAGTTTTTTTTAAGGTTGACAAATTGTCAAAATCATATTTTTTTTAGGATGTTACTCTTTGTTATTATAGCACGTTTAAATACCATACTATCAAGCAAGGTTGTTGGACAGCGCCATCTAGTAGATTTTTAAGGAACGTTGCCTGGAATGTCTCTCATTAGCAATAACTTCCACACAATAGCTATCTAATAAGACAGCTAGATATCATTTAGGCCGCTGATTGAACGGCGCCGTTAAATGAAAAGGCTAGGCCGTTAATTGAACGACTGGTGAAGCTAGTTGACTAATTTTAATTTTAACTGCAACTTAAAGAGTCCAAAAATAAATAGTAATTCTAAGGGCCTATTTCTTAATGTAAAAGTACTCAATGTAAAGCTACTCTTACATAACTACTAAATTCTAAATGTAAAGCTACTCAGAACTTACATTAATTATTACAAGCCCTAAAAAAATAAATGTTGCCAACCCTAAGTATCTCATCTCCGAATCGTTTCATGGCACATTCACACTTGCGTAAGGACACGTTCACACGAACAGCAAAAACTAGCCGCGCAATCGGTGAGCCTTAGATGTGCATGCCTTGGGAATGAATACTATTTGTAATATAGTTTGAGGACAGAATATACAAGGTGTTACAAAAATACCCCTAATGCCGAATATGGTATATAGGGACCATCAAACTGAACAACTTTTTCTATGGGACTAATTATGAAATCGCGAAAAAAAAAATCAGCTGTTTCATACATTTTGATATTTTAATTTTAATTGTTGTATGAAACAGCTGATTTTTTTTCGCGATTTCAGTTGGTCCCATAGTAAAAGTTGATCAGTTTGATGGTCCCTCTAAACCATATTCGGCATTAGGGGTATTTTTGTAACACCTTGTATAGAATGTTGGCGTAATATTTAACAAGGATCTAGGGCCAAGTTAGAGCCTCTGGAGGACGCATAGTAGAGAGAATAGCGGGTTTCAATACAATCGTATTACCAAAATGATTTGCAACTTGAGCATAATTAACTCTTCTTGTGATGTTATTCGGATTAAGACAGTATTTGTCAAAAAAAATCCAAAATAGTAACCCAATTTTTAAAAAAATGCTTATTACATTACATGTTTTTTAGAAAACTGTAAATCGCATAATATTTATTTGGTTTGGCATTTTTTTTTATTTAAAAAAACCTTAGCCATATATTTTTTTAGAATTGACAATACCTAGGTATAATTTGTATTACAGTAGTCCTAAGTTTAATTTCGATAGAATTCTACTCTCTTTACTCGACTGCAAGGAAAGGGTTATGTTTTTCGCGCGTATCTTGTACTGTAGGGTTTGCGAACCGATGGCGTAGCTTCTTTGACATTCACAAGTGCTTGTAACAGCCTAGACTGAATAAAAGAGTTTTGAATTTTGAATTTTTTGAATTTTGTATGTATGTTTGTATATAATATTCTTTATTAGCTCATATCTTTCAAACGGCTGAACGGATTGTCAAATCATTTATAATGTCACTTTATACCTACATGCTTCCGACTGCATGTTATTATGTTGCCTTTAATATTTGATCTTCTTTCCATCTTTTCAGTTGACTTGTCTTTGATGCAGGCGGGTTTTTTAATTTTTAAAATTTATTTATTTTATTCATTGAAGTTAAGTTAAGTTAAGTGAAATAGTTTGTGATAGAACAGCCCATTCCTCAATGGTTGAGTATTTCAGGTTTTCAAAACCTTCAACGTTTTCATGAAGGTAAAATCAAGTGTGATGAAGAGCTTTGTAAAATCAGGGAACAATTTTTGACGACCTGCGTGGTCGAGTGGCTTTGTACACCGGTTTTCAAGGTGTCGCTATCTCTGAGGTCCCGGGTTCCATCCCCGGTTGGGTCAATTTAGAAAACGAACTTTTCCATATTGGCTCAGGTCTGGGTGTTTGTGATACCACCGTTGTCTCTGATTTCCATAACACAAGTGCTTTAGCTACTTACTTTGGAATCGGAGCAATGTATGTGATGTTGTCAAATATTTATTTATAATTCCATAATTTACAATGGGTGTTTCTAGATGTCTAAAGATCTGTATTGAAAACACTGAAAACCCATTCCGTTGACACCGTTTATGTTTATAATAATAATTATTGTCTTTATTGTTGTTGAAGATAATAACACTTGTCCATGAGTATTTGTGAATTGAATACTCAATGGTAATTAAAATATGCCGACTCCGACCCTGTAGTATTGCGTGACAATAATATCAAGTTACAAACTTATTAAATAATGCTCACAATGTGTAACTAACATTAATTACTACAATCGTGTCACCGCGACCTACATACCACCCATACCACTAGCTACGTCCCCCCCTCACTGTCACTCCTGCGCTGAAAAAAACCTTCCCACTATTGTTGGTTTAACAGTATTAGGCCTTACTACAAAAGATATTAAAACACTGTTTAATTTAGACACTGTTTAAATGTGATGCCGTCTCTTCCAAACAATATTGTCAAAAAAGTGACAGCATCACATTAAAACAGTGTCTAAGTTAAACACTTGTTAAACAGTGTTTTAAAATCTTTTTTGTTAAGGCCGATAAAGTCTGTGTTCTAGACAGAAATGCTGCCGCTCCGTCCGTATCCGAAGGTACATAATAAAGTACTTAGATATTTTTACATAAACTTGTTTAAAAAAATACATTTACTATGTCAGAAGTAAATCAATCAGACAGCTTCCAGTCCTCACGTACAGTTAGCAAAAAACAAGGTCAAGTGTTTGCTACAATTTGCTGCAGATATGTGTACCGGTAGTTAATAATGGTTATTAGTCTAAAATTTAAATGCTTAAGACCAACCGGCTCCTGTTAGCAGATTTAATTTAGGTACTCAACACCTACCTACATGAGTTTAGTATTTTAGAAAATTTAAATTAAATATTTGACAACATCACATACATTGCTCCGATTCCAAAGTAAGTAGCTAAAGCACTTGTGTTATGGAAATCCGAGACAACGGTGGTATCACAAACACCCAGACCTGAGCCAATATAGAAAAGTTCGTTATCTAAATTGACCCAACCGGGAATCGAACCCGGGACCTCAGAGATGGCGACACCTTGAAAACCGGTGTATAAAGCCACTCGACCACGGAGGTCGATTTCACAGGAAGTACCCATTTGGTTACTTACCGTTACTGTTTACGACAAAATGACGTAAGTTTCAAAGAGCTAGTTAAGATAAATAATATTAGAAAAAATACTAGAAAAAGTCGACAAACCCATAGCTGTCGTCCCGTCTGAGATGCTATGGGTGAGTCGATGTTTTCTGCTATTTTTTCTAATATTATTATTGTAAATGCGAAAAATCTAAATTTAATCAAGCTAGTTATTTATAATTTTACACCCGATGCAATATTCAGATTGGACACCTCAAAATCGTCTTTTTGAAGGATGCAGAATGGTCACATATCATAATTATTACGCAAAAACATTTGCCTTAAGATAAGTAATATTAGAAAAAATACTACAAAAAATCGACTCACCCGTAGCACCTCAGAACCGCTCCCACTAGGGACTCGGTAGCATAATTGGTCAGTGCATTGGGCCGGAATCCCAAGGGTGCGGTTCGAGTCCCGTTTGAGGTGCTACGGGTGAGTCGATTTTTTCTAATATTTTTTCTAATATTACTTATCTTAATATAAAAATAGCATTGTGAATGCGAAAAATCTAAATTTAATAACATTTGCCTTTTTATATTTTTGGCATTTAAATGCAAACTGTGAGAAAAGACCATTAAGTTTTTAATCGTAAATTCAATTCTTCCAGAAACTTAGTTTTTATATGAAGACTGTCCCTACCAGTGTAGCACTTTCTGATGTAAATAGGTATACCAATCGAAAGGAAGCGCTCATGGCAGAGCTTGACAGACTAATCGTACTCGATCACGTTTGTTAAGCGACGCTTGGTCCAGCCAGGTGTCGGATGGGTGACCGTTAAGTGGCATTACAATTGAGCGCTTCTGTGCTTCGGATGGCACGTTAAACCGTCGGTCCCAGCTGTTGTCATCTGATGACAGTCTTTAAGCCAAGTCAGAAGCCTTACATGCGGCTTGATAAACTCTAACATCAAAGGTGGCCACTAATCCTCATACGATAAGAAAGAAAGACCAATCGAAACGTCGCGATTAAGTCTATAATTAATTGTAACATCGGATATGAAATATCGAATAAATCATAGTTATTGCTTTTAAATATTTTCAAGCCTAAATAACTTTTTTCAGGTAAACAAACAGACTTGCCATCAATGAATTAATGATACAGTCGAGACTTTTCGATTGGTATACTTACATCAAAAAGTACCACACTGGTGGGGACGTTTCGCCCAATGTTCTTTAGTTAAAGATTCGTCTTATCAAATAAACGAATGACACTTTGTTCATGTTACTTTATTAAGTTTTTACGATAGTGATCACATAGTTTCAAGTGCGCCAGTAATGAATGACAGATTCATCAATAAAACTAACGAATTTCGTCAATAAAACTAACGCTTTACAAGAGTGGCATTTTTTGTATCTTGCTTTTGTTGAGCAAGGGTATTATTTTTAACTGACTTCAAAAAAGGAGGAGGTTCTATGTTCGTTTGTTTATTTGTTTTTTTATGTGTGTCCACCGATTACTCTAATACGGCTAGACTGATTGAAATGATTCACTTTATCAGGTTTGTTCCCAAGTTGGTCCCGACTTCAAAAGACGTTTTTTTTATATCAGATATGCGTCCGCATATTTGGCTTTTTAGAGCTGTCGCTTTTTTAAGGTGTTTTTATAGCACTTTTTTTATATTTTAGCAATATTATTTTCAGCATTAGCTGGTGAAATTAATGTCTGGAGGGATCAAAAGTTTACCGTGGATTTCTGTTTACTGTCTGTCAAATTTTTACAATAAGCAAAAACCAGAAGAAAGCTGGAAATTGAAGAATGTGTTTGTGATGGAAGATCTTTTAAGCTCCTGACAAGATTGTGTTAGTTATAGAGGGAAATTAAGTAAGTATTTAACTTCATAAGTACTATAAGGAGTCTATCGGCCGAATACTCAAAGGCTTCTTAGCTAAAATCCTTAATTAATGTCACCTTAACCTTAATTTTAAGGAAGCTGTCAGTTTCATAGAGTTTCTGTCAAATCAGACAACTTTTTTGAATTTAAGGTGGCCTTAACTTTAAGATTCGTTTGAGTATTGGGCCGTTATTTGAGTATTAAGCTGTTATTTGAGTATTGGGCCGTTAGTGGCTGAAGTTAATTTAAATGTTTTACTTTAAAAAAAGTAAGATTCGTTTGAAAAAGAAAAAGAACAAGTAACACGCCGTGCACAGACATGGACGACAACATAATATTAATTTGTGTAAATTAGAAATAAATATTAAAATACTAAAAATAAATAATTATATCATTATAATAATAATAATAATAAATATTTGACAACATCACATACATTGCTCCGATTCCAATATGTAGCTAAAGCACTTGTCTTATGGAAATCGGAGACAACGGTGGTATCACAAACACCCAGACCTGGGCCAAAATAGAAAGGTTCGTTTTCTAAATTGACCCAACCGGGGATCAAATACGGGACCTCAGAGATGGCTACACCTTGAAAACTGGTGTACAAAGCCACTCGACCACGGAGGTCGTCATCAATACTAAATATTCTTTTAAAAATTTTACGCCCCACACTTTATAGTATGTACAGTCACGTCTATAAATATGTATACAGCTTAGAACTTTGTCAATCTAAAAGCTATTACGTTTTTGAACAGAAATCAATGACAAATGGCAACTACAACAAATTGACAGAGTTCTAAAGTGTATATATATTTTTAGACGTGACTGTACGTATGTTTCCAATGACGATTATTGTATGTTCCACATTAATTGTGGTTCCACGTAATAGTAACTATGACCGCTCGCATTGTCAAATCGGCCATACGAATATATTTGCCATTAATGGATATAAATTTCTAAGAAATAATAAAACAAAACCTCAAGTTGTTACAAATATCCAATCACTGTGATTACAAATGTAAACAAATACTGATGAGTCAAGGTCGTCGTGTCATGTCAACCACATGACCACATCACATGTCATATTTTAAACATTTCATATTTTGACCATGAACGTTTCATCGCGAACAATGACTCCTAATAAAGTTTAACATCTGTTTTTAGGGTTCCGTACCAAAATGGTAAAATGGAACCCTGTTGCGACTCAGTCTGTCTGTCACAGCTGGATATCTCGAGAACTACTAAGCTATCAACTTGAAATTCGGAATAGTTTTAGATAACGTTTGCCCATCTGAATTTTGCTAAAAATATGTATATATTTTTTGGCAAAAATGTAAAGAAAAATAGCGCCACCCTCACCCCTATCTCTTGTAAAATAAATTTAGATTTTTTTTTTTTGTGATAAAAGTTTCTGTAAAGATTACAGGAAAAATGAACGAATGTCTCTAAATAGTACAATTATTCAGAACGATGGTACGGAACCCTCGGTACGCGAGTCCGACTCGCTTTTGACAGTTTTTTTATCATTTTGCAACACTTTAACATTACTACGAGGTAAATGTGTTTATAATTAAATTAGACACAGTTAATAATTATGTTTGTTTATAAACAAAACAATCGTTTTACACTTTGTATGTATGATTTAGTTTAATAAAGATTAATATTAAATAAAGTCAAATCTATTATTATGATAAAGTACAGTTATGTTTGATCAAGACATTTATAATTGTTTGTCAAATATATGTGCGGTGATTTTTAATGAACTTTGTATTGTAAATAATTCTTTAAGGCTATTTTATTCTACACGTCAAACAAACGGAACTTTACAGCCTGTTTCAGATGTCAACCCGAATATACATCACGTTACATCACCCAACATGACTTAAATATAGCCAATCATATCCAAATGACATGTCTTTTGTACCGCAAATCGCAAGTATGTAACATCGATAATATCATCCATCGATATAATCGGCCTATTGTCCGCACTACGCTTTCTAGTGATGTAACCTTGTCGATGATTTACGGTGTCTTTGAGGAATGATTACTTTCCGAGCGATATGATTGTTACGACATGATAATTGGTAAATGTCACAGTTTGAAATTAACCGAAATAAAGAATTGATAAAAATAAAAATATTATTCTCAACAGAGAATAATATTATTGTGCGATACGTCATTTTAGTTGACTTTACCACTCTTGTCTATCAATGGGTTAAACACAAATAATAGAATATGAGTTTAAAGTTCTTTGTTAAGAGGGCGTAGTCTGCACACTAGCGCCGCCATTGGAAAAAAATCACAGTGCTTAAATAAAGACGAAATTGTGAATTATCTCTCTGTAGTGCACTCCGAAGAGGCTTTTAGGTACTTTTTATAGCTTAAACAATATTTTCTTGCTTGCCACTTTTAGTAATAAAACTCCGTTGAACTAAACGACAGTCTAGAAAATATTGTGTAAGTGATTAAAAGTGCAACAAAGCTTCCCGGACTACAGAGAGATAATTCGTAATTTCGTCTTTATCTAAGCATTATGACTTTTTTTCCAATGGCGGCGCTAGTGTGCAGACTACGCGCCCTTAAACATGTTATATAGATGGTTCAGTGGTCAACGGTCTGCCACGCAAGAGGTTCGATTCCCGGCCGGGCAGAAATTGAATAATGAATTTGAACTTTTGTGACCGGTCTAGCGCCCACATTACAAACTTTGCTTAGTTTGGGGATAGATGGCGCTGTGTGAAATTGTCCAAGCATTTATTTATTTATTAGTTATACAACGTGTTAATGAATAAACGCAAAAATCTCTTAGGTGGTGATTGTGCCCATGAACATGAACAACTTTTACTATGGAGCCAACTCTGCAACTCAACAAAAAAAACAGCTTTTTCACACATGTTGTCGATTCCTACTCGACCAGAATGTATGGAACAGCTGATTATTTTTTTCAGTTGCACAGGTGGCACTATCTACCATATTCGGCATTAGGGGTACTTTTGTAACACGTTGTATAATTATGATAGAGCGCTGCTTGCACATTCTCAATAATATTTTTTCAGGTTGTTAGTTATTTATTTATAAAAAAAACGCCTGGAGATTATGGCTACAACCCGGTATATCTATATATACAACCTGCAATGGACTATGATGGGCTGTCATCATAATACATTTTTCCTAGGTATTGGTACCGAAATGAACAAATCAATGGTGGTTTTAGAAAGCTGGCGAATTATTTCACCGTGATTTAGCTATTTTGTCGTGATCCATCACGTAGAATTGCGAAATCTGCCTAGAAACAGATCGTGCTATGGAAATCGTTTTGATTAGGGCTTTAGGCATAGATCAACACAGAAATCGTAGGAATGCAGTAAAAAATATTAAAAAACTTATAAAATATTTTTTAGGATTATACAACGGCTAGTGACTTACTAATTTGCATATCACTTAAATATCATGTCAATTCAATATGATAATTATTTCCTGTTTTAAAATTATACCAAAGTAATAATAATGCCTAAGTAAGGCATTATTTCGGATTCATAATTTATTAAGAAAAAAATCATTTAAATAGTCACTTAGATGGCCTTTCAATTACCTTTTTACGATTTTTAGGCATTTCGTCAATAGCTTGTTCTATTTTTAACCGACTTCAAAAAAAGGAGGAGTTTCTATGTCCGTCTGTTTATTTGTTTTTTTTATGTATGTCCACCGTTTACTGAAAAACGGCTGGACCGATTGACATGATTCAAACGTTACTTCTTCAGGTTTATTCCCAAATTGGTCCTATTTTTTGAAAAATTTAAATCGGTTCGGTAGTTTTCGAGTAATCCTGAAAATACTGTAATTTTTTAAGTAACCTTTGCACGAGTTTTTACGGATCTTCAGACATAACTTCTTTGTTTATGAACCGATTTAGATGATTCTTGTTTTAACAATTTTTAATTTCATTGACATTGACCGATGGCGTAGCTTCTTTGACATTCACAAGTGCTTGTAACAGCCTAGACTGAATAAATGAGTTTTGAATTTTGAATTTCGAATTGGAACTTGGAGTTCGAAGATACATAAGAGAACTCTTCAAAATCAAATAGTTATAACATTATTTTATGTAGGTACCCGTAGTTCTTATTGCAATAATTAATATTGCTAATAAAAAGGTACCTTATCCTTGAAATATATGTCTACCTACGACACAGACCATATAACAAATACTAGTGACCTACCATTACGATTGCTTCAGCCCCACAACCCAAGATTGCAGTGAACTATGGTTTGACAGGCCCCCGAGCGCCTGTCAAGCTATAAGTACCATATGATAAGTTGAAACTTAAACTTGGTCAACCCTATACTTGTAGACTAGTGACCGCCTGCGGCTTCGCCCGTTTGGATCGCACCACAGACGCTGCATCACATGTGTTTTTAAAGTTATACGTAGAGATCCATAGAGAAATCACGCATGGTGTAAACACACCAACAATCTACGCAAGTTACTTTACTACTTAAATCTACACGATAAAGCGTGAAGCGTGGCAGCGTATATGTTCCACCTTGGCACAATTCCTTAAAATAGTTTCTGTACTTCCTTACAGTCCAAGGAGTTTAAAATGTAAAATGTCCAATCAGGCAAAGCTAAATTCACTGGTTTAGCTGTAAAAATGTTTTAATTCCTTTGCTGATCAGAAAGTGAAAGGAAACCTTTGACATAAGTGCCTGTGTACCTAGGTACTAAAGTATATATCGTTAATACATGTTGAATGAAAGTGCACTTATTGATGTGGGTTTTTAATGATCTTATTTACGTTCCAAAGCCATTGTTATTGCATAAATTAAAAAAAAACTTTTAAGTAAACAAAACTCATCTCACCATCAATCACCCTCTTGTAGGCCTACATAGCGTGAAGTTCATGTCATTTCGCGGTGAATTGCCAAATTGCAGGCCGCAGGCGACTGTCGGTCACGCATGATAGGTTGGCGGCAAAGTGGATGATTGCCACTCAAAACAGTACGAGTTTTTAGAGGCTACAGAACTGATGGATGACCGAAACAGTAACGATGGGCATAAAGCCTATCCCCTTACTAATGATTGTATAACAGATGTATAGTTACAGTGTTTTGTCCCTTTCTTTTTAATGTCAAACTTAAATAGTTTGTCATAGAGTAACCATTGTGTAACTAGACATCTGCTATACAATATTTATTATTAAAGGAGTATATTTATTATGAACTTAAATAAAAATAAACGCGAACTAAATTGTAATGCGTTTTTAGGGTTCCGTTCCAAAATGGTAAAAAGGAACCCTTATGGTGCGACTCAGTCTGTCTGTCTGTCACAGCTGGATATCTCGAGAACTACTAATGCTATCAACTTGAAAGCCTAGAGACTTGAGGCTACTAAGGCATATGGGGTATCATATATGAAAGAGCGCTGCTTGCACATGCTCAAAAAAAATTTTTTTATGCCGCATAGTTTACGACTTTTGATGAAAAATGTAAAAAATAATACCGTATTCGAAAATATATCTTGTGATATGCATTTTAAAAGTTATTACAATTTTAAAAGGGCGTAAGTACTAAGTTTTGAAGACCAGTGTAGTATAAAATATTAAAAAAATATATTTAAATGATAAGTGAAATACAGAGTCATTTGTAAAACATCAACAACCTCACAGGAGTAGATAACTAAAATTATATACAACAACATTTGTTCTACAACTTTTCCGAGAACACAAAAAAACTAATTTTCATACAAAACTCGATCAGCTGTTCGGACATTTGTATGGAAAGTCAAATTTTTTGTCGTTTTCGGAAAAGTTGTAGAACAAATGTTGTAGTTTATTATTTTAGTAATCAACTTTTGCGAAGTTGTTGGTTATAATAACCCTGTATAAATGTAAAGTTCATGTCATTTGACGGTGATTGCCAAATTAGCTGCCCCGGGCGACTGTCAACCACTCATGATAGGTTGATGGTAAAGTGGTTGATTTCCTAACACTTCCCACTCTGAACAAACCAGTTTCTGCTAACCGGCACAGGGGACCTGAAATTTCAGATCCATGGCTACAGGACTTATTTTTGGCTGAAACAAAAGCGATGGTCATAGGGCCTATCTTATTAAATTATTATTATCAGTTATTTAGGAATAAAAGAAAATATTAAAATTTTGTTAATCCTATATTGAGCTTTTAGTTTTCAGATTTTTTTTCCGGCAATCTCGTGCGCGACCGTCCTGCGGGGTGACAGACGGTGGCGGGGACGAGGTATCCAAGATGTCAGCGGGTAGCGGGTGATGTAGCGGGGAAGAGGGGGAAGAGAAACTCGTGCATCGGTCGGACGTTCGCGCACGATATTGCCGGACTATAAATCCCCTATATTATGTTTCAGTTTGATTCGCCATTATTTAAAAAATGGGCTCTCAGTTCAGATGCACTTTAATAAAGCAGCGTTTGAGATTTTTTAATTAGCCATTACGACTGCGTGGAATAGAGAATGTGATCAATTTTAGTTGTGCAGAATCCATATTGTGTAGAATCATGAATAGGAAGAAAGACGACTGTCAAGAACGTCGATTAATTCCTTCTATGCGACCTATTATTATTAGAATTGAAGTTCTAATTCTACCGGTAATAGAATTACCGACAAAAGCTTTTTTTTAAAGGATCATCATAATTTATCACGAGTGCCCGAAGAAATCCAATAAATCTATTTAAAACAAAACAACACTTAACCTTTGCTACAGTTTAATTTCCTCGTAACATTTCACGAAAAAGCACAACTGAAAAATGCACGACATCCACTGCATCGTGATATCCGTTTATTTAAACTGCTGTAGTTTATTTCCCGCTCTGTATTTTGAACTTAAAATTAATATCGTTCGATAGTTCGCAATGCATGTGCATGCGCCGCCTTGACATTTTGAGAAGACGCGCCGCTCACTCGGCGAAGCCGAGGTCCTTAAGCTTGCGAACTCAAGCTTTTAAAATTTTACAAATTATGTGGCTGACATGACAAACTATAATCAAATAATCACTTCAATTACACTGAAGTTCACCAACAATTATACAGCTGATTAAGTTTTAACCGTCTGTTTTTGACGTTTTTATGAATGCAGAAACTGTCAAAAACAGATGGTTATTAAAATATTCGCCTGGTTAGGTTGTTGGTAAACTCGGGTCTTAATCTAACAAACTATAGTTAAGTCAGCCCGTGACCACGGCCGATGCTACTCGGTCGATACGTCGGGAAAATAGATAGGTATGAAAATACCTATCATTAGTTAAGTTTAGTTCCTGTTATTTTAACTTAGAACTATAGTAATTAAGGTTGATAAGCAGGGTCGGTCATCGAGTAGATCCTTGGGGGAGACATTAACAGTGGCGGCATCATGGAGTAGGGATGATGATAATGAATCTACATTTGTACTTCTAATGCCCGTTTCAAATTATGATTTAAGCTTTATACTTTGCGATTGAAATTTCAGTATAATTAACTAACGTAAGATGGAATTAAGCTTTTTGAAAGTTTCGACATTAGCATTGTAAATGCAAAAAAAACGGCTGAACGTATTTGAATAAAATTTGGTACACACATAGTTTATAACCTGGATTAAAACATAGGATGTTTATCCCAGCCAAAGGTTCTTTAGGGATTTTCCGAATGTCCATGGAAGAATGGCAGAAGCTAGTTATCAATAACAATAGCATGCTTAACTTAACACATTCAAAGGATGGCAGTATGGAATATATGCTTTTACGAATGACTTCAATTACATAGATGAGCTGTTCAAAACTAAAATTGAGTCACAACCAACCTTCGCGGCGCATCAGCGGTTTCTATCGGTCGCTCGCAATAGACTAAAGGAGTTGCGGTGCATGTGCCGTAACTTAATGAGCAATTTTTCGGTACTTTACAGCCTGTCTAGTGTAGCATACACATAGATGTCTTTGGCTTTTACATGTAAATACAGTTTAAAAGCTTTGTCAATTTTAAGTAATGAAATAAAAACCTTTTAAAACATACTAACGTAGTTTTTGATGTTTTAGGGTTCCGTACCAAAATGGTAATCATAGCTGAATATCTCAAGAACTACTCGAGCTATCAACTTGAAGTGTGGTATAGTTTTAGCCCAAATATTTTGCAAATAAGAAAGAAAAAAATAATATTATTATTATATTGCAACAGCCCAAGCAGCAACCAAGCGTAATGAACACCTAAAAAGCAGCCAATATAGCACCTCACGCTGTTTTACAGCTGTATAAGAACGTTGAAAAGACATTGTAGTGTTATAATGTCAGTTTAGGAGTAATTATTCAGCTCTAACTGTATTAAGTCTGTATTAAGGAGTCGAAGTACGCTTAAAGTTCTAAATCAGTGTATGATAACTGTCATGTACAGCTTTAAGTTTCCTGTGACGCTTTAATCTCATTTTAGTATTAAAGCTGTACAATAGCTGCATTTTGCATACCGTCACTTACTTAATACAGCTTAGAGCTGTATTATGGTTGTCCTCAAATCTTATTTCTGTATTATGAAGTAGGCAAACTCTCTTCTACAGCTTCTTTTTATGGTGTAATTGTACACCCTTTTACAGGCGATAGCTGTCTAATTTCTGTCTTTGAGAGCAATAAACAGCAATAAAAATAAATGACGCCTATAGTACAGCCTTAATCTGTATAAGTGACAGAGTCGCCATTTTGAATTATTGTGCACTATATTCTGTATTTTGTGACTGTTTTATAAATATGTGGAAAAAGCGAAAAAGATTTGGTGCTATTAGAAGAAAGATTGAACAGGAATATTTAAATATTACAAATTATCAACAAAATGAAATTACTGCCGAGGAACATGGAGATATTGCAACAAATCAGATCACCTACAGTCAAGCGTCAATACCGTCGACAACTAATATGAAAGGGGTTCCGTAGAAAATATTGTGAATGATCATAGTTATATCAGATGTAACTTATTAGCTTTACCTTCTGCAACTGATGACGACATTTTATCATGCAGCAGTTCAAGTGACGTCGAAAGTGAATATGAAAAAAACGTATTATTTCGCCAACAAATACAGAATTGGGCCAGAGAAAGAAACATAGCTCAAGTAGCATTGAATGATTTAGCTACTATCATAAACTTAAGATTTCCAGGAATTTTACCATGCGATGCCAGAACAATTTTAGGTACTGCAAAGCAAATACAAATCAAACCGATTCAAGGAGGTGAATATTGGCATAACGGCCTAACTAAATCTTTAAAAAATAAATGTATGGCCGATTTTATGTACTATATTTGAAAGACTTGATGTAGAACCGTTGGTGATTGATATTTATTTTGGTGTTGGAAAACCAAAGCAAATTGACGAATATTTAAATGATTTTGTAAACGAAATTGACAACCTAATTAAAAATGGAATGTACGTTGAACAAATCAAAAGTAAAGTATCTATAGGATTAAGATGTTTTATATGCGATTCTCCTGCGAGAGCTAATGTAATAGAATGAGCTTAAATTTAATAGAATTGAAACAATAGAATATAATTAAATCATTATGCATAAATATAAAAAGATTGCAATTCACTTAAGTAATGAACTATGAGAATAAATATGAATAATATAAATACGAGTCACTTTGATAATGGTATATTAATTTATTTTTCAGGTTTATGCAATTTTAATGGAAAACATACAAAAGAATATTGTGTTAAAAGTTTTATTTTATTTTTTTTGTCCAATAGAAATGACTCCATCTTCTCTAGGTCTGAAATCTTCTCTAGAGTCAATAGGTTTTATGATGAAAGCTTCACTATCAAATCTAAGTTTGGATTCGGCCAATGAAACCACATCTGCATTTTTATTCAGCTTGCCAATTTATGAAATATTTTTTTTTGATTACTTTCCAGAATGTTTATTTTTTGTTCCATTTTGCAAGATATTTTGTAGATACTGAATAGTCTGATTACCATCATTATTTTGCTGGGTTTGAATAGGAATTTGAGTTTCAAACTCATTGTGCAAGGTTACCATGCTGCCCGAATTTGTTTCTACATCTGGTTCATTCACGACGTATTGAACAATATATTCCGTTGAAGCGTCCAGATCAAGATGTAAGTGTTCGATTATTTTGGTTGAAGCTGATGAAGTGGATGGTAGAGTTGGTTTCTTAAAAACCTGAAACCAACCATAAACAATATAAAATAAATATTATCAAAAACATCATGAAATGTTATCAAAACTGCAAAATATTTATAAGTCTAAAACGGAATGTAAACATTTCAAACAAAATATTCATATTGAATAGGTATAAAGCGCGCCGGTGCCGAAACACGCGTCGCTTGTCAACGAGCCTGAGTCGCTGAACAAAGATTTTAGGGTTTTGTAGAAGACGCTGTTTAATGTTTCATAGTGGATTCGTGTTATTATAATATTCAGAAACCTAAACTTATAATTTCCCAGATATAGAAGTTGCATTATGAGAATTGATGAATTGCATATGTTTTGGACTGCATCACTTTATTTATTTCTTTACAAATTCTAGGACGCAAATCTACAATAATTACTTTGAAATTTCTAAAAAATAACTTTAATACTTTATTTTAGAAAACGTGATGTGATCTCTCAGTGCATTTTGGTTTTTCACTTAATATTACGTATTCCTAAAAAGAGTTACAGGTTATGTTCGAAACACTGCTATGCAACATTGATAGTAAATTTATTCGTTTATACAGCGCATCAACCGCTAAAAGCTGAATACTAGTATTCATTACCTACATAGTACAGCTATTAATGCTATAAGACCATCAAAATAGAATTTAGGCTGCTTAGCAAATTGTCGCCATTTTATCAATTACAAATCGAAGATTACGAACATGAGTACATGAAAATTAGACTAATGTTTTTATGTTTATCAATATTTTCAGCTTGTCCAATAACCTACTATGCACCAATGAGGCTCTACGTCCATTAATTCAAACATTTTTAAATTCTAACCTATAAAAACCATATTTACTTACCTTATTTAATATCTCTTCCTTGGTTATTTTGCTGGCGCGTTTATTTTTTATCACAAAACATATATATGTCCACAATAAATTTATTTTTGCACGATAATGCACTGTATCCTGCGCCTATCGAATCTCCCAAATCTTTAAACACAGCGTTTATAATAAATGTCACTTTGATCAATATATACTGATTATAAACGCCATCATTAAAAATATATCTTCTGTTTCGTTTTAATTCTTTTGCAACTCTGTTCAACAGACTTATTACAACGTAAAGCTTAACAAGTGAGTTACAATGTAGTAGTTGGAGTGTATTGGTTTCCTCGTACACCATAGTACAGCCGCAAAACAGCTATTATGCAGCCTATTTTATGCTTATACAGCTACTGTACAGCTAATATAACGCAAAACGCTGTATAATTTGTGCCAATTTCAGGGGTATAAGGGCTGTATAAGCGCTTATACAGCCTTTATGCGGCCAAGAAATACAGCATTAAGAGTATAAACGAACTTTAATAGAGCTGTTATACAGCTTGTAATGCTGCTTGGGAGGGACTGAAACGTGGGCTACTAGGCATAATACCTGATATGTCTAGTAGGTAGTATGAAAAACCGCTTTTTCAAATTTTTTTTCTTTTTCTATGAAATTTTTTTGATGAAAAATGTAAAAAAACTAATTCGCGCGAATCCGACTCGCTCTTGACCGGTTTTTTACTATCCTTTTTGGTTGGAAGGTATTTTTATTGAATGTTAAAGTACTTAAAAACACAACATTATGGAGACCTTAATTAAAATTAAAACGAAAAAGTATCTTCACTAAAAGTTACTTAAATAGTGAGGTCGTGTGAACTATTTTCGTGGTGTTGCGCAAAATGTTCCTAATTATACTTTTATGAACGCCAGAATGTAACACTTATTAGGCCTGGGAACTAATTGTTGTTATAATAATTGCCATAATTGTGTTTATGACACCGTATTAATTAATAATGCTTACATTGTACCTATAGTATAGGAAGATAATTCAACGCTAGCATGCGACAGTGTTGCTTTATCTCTGTGGATTTCTTTACGCTGTTAAAAACAATTAAATGTAAAATAAATTTTTAATCTATGATAAATGAAAAAAAAGTATTAAATAAATAATTTCATTATTAAATTTAGATTTCGCATTCACAATGCTATTTTTATATTAAGATAAATAATATTAGAAAAAATACTAGAAAAAATCGACTCACCCGTAGCACCTCAGACGGGACTCGAACCCGCACCCTTGGGATTCCGGTCCAATACCGAGCGTCTCGGTGGCATAATTGGTCAGTGCATTGGGCCGGAATCCCAAGGGTGCGGGTTCGAGTCCCGTCTGAGGTGCTACGGGTGAGTCGATTTTTTCTAGTATTTTTTTCTAATATTATTTATCTTAAATAATTTCATTTTTTGACTATGACACTAAAGAAGTAAAAACAGTTGTAAAAATAGGTGATGTCAATTTTATAATCAATAAGTGTGTGTGCAGTTGTTTTTCTATACAGTTTTCAATAACTTTGTAATTTATTTATCTGGTTTATTCGATTTTTGTATTATTTTTAGCATTTCCTGACGTTTCGGCTTTTTCGAAGATCCGTGATCACATAACTATTAGTTAAAACCAAAAAAACTTTCCACATAATTTGAGAAACGCGACCTGTAGAGGAGAACAGACAGCCGGACAGACATACGAAAGCATTTTTGCCCAAGCTGAAACCGTGTATTGTCAACGACACCATTGTCGTGTCGTTTACAATATTTTTTGGTAACCACAAAACAGAAATTATCGATATCAATTAATTTATCATTCGTAAGATCACGACTTGACATGTTACACATCACTAGTCGGCAGTGGTGTGGTTACCAAAAAAAATATTAACGACACCGCAGTAGTGTCATCCTGTGGTGTCGTTGACATTACACGACTGAAACGAAAACGCTTCGCTCACGCTTCGCGCTCGGTCGTTCAAAGAACTATACGATTTGAATATTCTACAGTACTGTTGTATAAATTTTGTGTATAAATTTAGATTTTTTTGTAAAACAATATCCCCTCCATCCCAGTCCAAAGTTCGATTCCCGCGTCCGCGTTCCCACGCGGTGAGATAATCAGCACTGAGCATTCAAGGTGCCACCAATTGCATTATAATGAGTGCACCCGATTAGTGAATGAAGTTCGTGCTTGAAATTAACTAGATTTTGTAGAAAAAATTGCCAAATATGTAAAAAACAATATAATCGTTAGATCATCATATTGACAACATCTTAAGGCTACCGGTAACGATCAATTGCAATTGTCAATTTTTCCGTCAATGCTATCGTTAGAGCAATTGACAATCGCTTCAATTGCACATGTAAACGAACAATTTTCGCGTCAATTACGTAATAATTGACAATCGCAAATGATCGTTACCGGAGCGTTTTAGGTAGGAGAATATACTTGAAAATATATTGGATTTTTCCCATTAATGGCATTATTGACAGAACGGGCCCATGTCTCCGAGGCAACTTTATCTCCCATCTCATTTCAACACACCTGTCAAATGTATTTACACTTCGGTGGTTTTACGATACGATATCGTAGAACAACGCGTAACAAGACAATGTGGCAAAAGAAACGTTCATTGCGTATAGGGTTCGCCGGTGTTATTGTAAAACGACATAACTAGTGACTCTGTAGAGCTATAGACCTCGCGTTTGTAACATTCTTGAACATTTTTCGAAATGGCTAAAACATGATTTTCCCCATGACTATATCTCCGCCATTTCAAAAAACTGAATCAATTAAAGAAATTAAAATATAATTATAGAACCTGTTCACAACATTTCACGAGAGTTGGTTGAGAAATGCAACCTGTAGATGAGAACAAACGGACAGCCGGACAGACATATGGAAGCATTTTTGTCCAAGCTGAAACGGAGCAGCGAGCGCGAAGTTTTAAATTTAATGAAAAGTATAAACTTATTTGATAATTCAAAGCTATTAAAGAAATTTGAATGTCAAAAAGCTACGCCATCGATCGGAGACTGTAACGAGACGAGCCGACAAGAAACTCGGCACAGGCTATTTTTTCCTCTCTGCTCTATTTTGTAGTAACACAATAACATGTGTTTATATTAATTAAATCGAATTACATTTTGTACTTAAGGGACTACTTCTACCAATGAAATTAAACATTTTTGCCAAAGAAACATGGGTCGAAAAACGACAAAAAATGTTGGTCCTCTCATACTAACTAGACAGCTAAAACATTGTATTAGTATTAGAAAGATTTTTTTTCCGTTGGCAAAAATGTTTAGTTTAATTGGTAGAACGTCCCTTAAGTTAATTAGAACGACTAAGTACCAAATGACATTCGGTCACGCACTAATTAATACATAAACAAAACGAACTTTTTTATAACTTTCTAGCATGTCAGCTGTTTTTCAAAACAAATGAAATATTTAAATTACCTAAGTTTTTGATTCGTTTGATCAACCTATTTTAAAGTTACATATTCATCTTACATCATTGTCGTTTCCTATTATTACAGAAAAGGAAATAGAAAGTTTAAAACCTTTTCATATTTTAAAAAGTTACAAATAACATCCTGTTGATGGTTAACATGTCGGCATTATCTTTAAAGTTCAAATCTTTATTGTTAAGGCTCCTATAGCCCTAAAGTAGTGCCCTCATGTTAATTATCTTTGCTCGCTTAGTACATAATGCATCAAAAATTCACATGTTCAGATTGCGCTAAGGTTCTATAGTCTATTTACAAACGATAACCTCAGTAAAATATAGTTCGTTGTAGTAGTAGTAGGCAAAAGAGCAAAAAGAGCCCACTTTCCTTAGCTTCAATGTCTGCGTGTGAATTTTTGATACATTATGTACTTAGCGAGCAATAAATTTAATTAAAATGAGGGTGCCACTTGAAGGCTGTAGGGCCCTTAACATGTCGGCATACCGCTGATGTCTTTATGTGGCTATCTGCACCGTAGAGCAGTCGCACCCGCACCATTATGTAACGAACAATCATCTAGCATCTAGAATAATCTAGATTGTAGAGTTCTAGACAGTTCACATAATTGTGTTAGCTTAATCCCAAACTTGATGGTAATTTATTGTAAACAAATGATGTATTGTGTAGAAATACTCGTACTGAGCAATAAATTATTCCTTAAAAAAATACGAACACTTGTTTTATATCTGTTTGTTTTTGCTTAAGGCCCCTATTAAAAATTAAATTTATTGCCACTACCACTTTTAGCACTTTTGCGAACTACTACTACAATGAACAAAATTTACTGAGGTTATTGTTTGTAAAACTATAGAACCTTAGCTTCAATCTGTACATGTGAATTTTCGATACATTATGTACTTAGCGAGAAATAAATTTAATTAAAATGAGGGCGCCACTAGAGGTATATAGGAGCTTTAAATGGAGACACCAATGCACCATTGTAAAAGCAATGTTTAAATGAAAAATAAATTTAAATTTTAAATATCTAACTAACATTTTTGCAAAAGTTGTTGCATCCGCAAGAAATTAAGACATTTATCATGAGCTTTTATCGCAATCACAAAAGTTTTTTCAGTCTAGAAACATTGGTCTGTAAATTGCAAAAGCAAGTTTTTGAAATAAGACCACTTAATTTTCGAAATTCCACATAATCATTGAGTGATGGGTTAGATAAGGTTATGAATTGATTGCAATAAACAACTCAACATGAAGATTCAATTTCACTTTCAAGGCTCATAAATAAATAAAACAGAAACTAAATAACAAATCAATCAATCGATCAATGAGAAATATTTAAAATTAGTTAGTTAATTTCATATTTCGCAACGGTTCAACTAGATTGAATCATCAGTAATAACTAGTAAATATTATTTAATCAGCTATTAAGTAACATATTAGAATGTACAGGATATGTTAAACGTGTAAGTGCGATGACAAATATGGTATCCGTGCAGTTCATTTAGGGTCTGTTTATTTTATGAATTGTAAAAGATTTAAAACTAGTTTATAAGGCTTCTGGAAGTTACTTACGTATTTGACCGTGGTCGTGCCAGTTAAAAATAAAATGAAAGTAGTTAACTAATAATAGCGAATGATTAAATAAGCATACGACATATAGGTAGCGACACGGACGTTAAGTTTTCGGAAGGAAATTCGAAATATTTAGTTACTTACCTACTTACTACTTACTCATACATATTTCAACAACCGAAAGAAAATTATTGATACTAATAAAAAGCCTACTCTACAAACACTATAGTATAGTAAAAGAAACAATTTAATTAATGAACTTAAAGAAGAGAGATCAATTTAATTTAAAACTAATACCTACATGAACCATTTTTCTAAAATTAAATGCATTCAGCAAGACCAATCAAACATCCGACATCGAACATAAATCGAACCGACAATGTCGATCCGGATTCGGGTAGAGTCGTCACTCGCCGACAATCACCGACCGTGACATCCGTGTCGCTAATGAGACGCGCGCGCATCCGTCGTGACACTATGAGATCTTGATTGTATATGATAACTTCATAAGCTTCCTTTGCTTTAGGCTAATATCATTGAGTTGCGTGTGTCATGCAAAAACACGCAACGTGAGCAATTTTCTCAGCAATTGCTCATTAGTTTTTGTTAGGTTTCGCAACAAAATACGCCAGAAAGGTTTACACTTAGAAATGATTTCGAGCGCGTTCTCGCTAGTTAACCTAAAACCTTCGATCAACCGAAAATATTATAGGTATTATTTTAGATAATCTTCTTCGTTATGTGGCTATTTTATTATTTTTAAATTATGGCAATCGAAAAGTCCTTCATTTGTAAGTTTATGCCTTAATTTTTTGGATAATTTCGTTTCATGTTTTATTTCTTTTCTACTCAAAAAATGTTCCTACCATAAGAAATTGTTTTATCAGCATCTCACATCGCTTATCGTTTCATGCAAGAATGGAAACGTTGCCGACTCCTGCGCAGATCTGTCGTCGATCTTCATGCTGTATATGGCGTTACGGTTGTGTCAGCCATTTTCTCCGTACAAACAACCTATGTATAAAACTTCTTTAAATTAAAAAGGATATTTTTATAATAATGGTGTCTATGCCAATGATTTCCTTTTTTGATATTTATAACGCACGTAAAAAGATTCGATGGAATAATTTTCTAAGAGATAATTGTGAAGCGCCATCTACCGCCGAAAAGCAAAATGACTTTCCGCAAAGCAAAATCGGGTACATTTAAGAGCGTTTTTCTCGATAGATGTTTGTGCTAGGGGTACTGAGCACATACGGATGAAATATCCAATTTTATTTCACTTTACTAAAAGGCCCACATTCGAAAAACTTATAAGACAATGTCTGCTTTTGACATAACTCTAACTAAACTCTTAAATCTCTACTGTATTAACTTTGTAAAGCACTAAGTAGGCTTTCAATTTACTAACAAAAGCAGTATATGCTTTTGGGAAGTAACAATAATCAGTCTGAGCTTTACAAATGGCCTGCCCACACGGTCTATAGAATCGCTTCCCGGCTAAGCTTAAACCCGCTTTCTCCTATGAATAAAACCGCAGCCGACACTCCCATACGCACTCTAATAAGATCAAAATGAGACGGACTGGTTTTTAAGTTGCATCTGAGCTGACACTTTCTCATTGAATTATGCGTTGTGCAATCTTCAAGTTAGTTAGTTATTTAAATACCTTTTATGCGCGTTACACTAGGATTTAACGTCAGTAATTTTTATGCTGTTGAACCTTAAACATTGTAATATGAACTCCAGGGCCTTAATAGCGTGACAATTTGGCAATTGTCATGACAATTTGGTTTACATTGCGGTGTAGCTCGTATGAGTAGTTTTTTCTATTTTCTTATTGGTTGACGCAATGGATATGAAATTGTCATGACAGGTGACAAATTGTCACTTTTATTACAGGCAACTTACCAAATGTTTATATACTTATCCTCGTCAAAATAATATATTGTGACTACACACTGCACGATTAATAGCACTTTTAAATCTCCGTGGTCGAGTGGCTTTGAACACCGGTTTTCAAGGTGTCGCCATCTCTGAGGTCCCGGGTTCGCTCCCCGGTTGGGTCAATTTAGAAAACGAAATTTTCTATATTGGCTCAGGTCTGGGTGTTTGTGATACCACCATTATCTCTGATTTCCATAACACAAGTATACTTTGCAAAATTGATTTATATGCTACGTCTACCGCAATTTCCCTTTCACGTTCATCTTGTGCTTTCATCTGACGCATGCCTGAAGTGCCATAGTGCATGCGATAGAACATGTCCTATATTTCTCAAAGATACGTACCTACGTCAATTTACATTGCAGGCGTTTGACGCAAGACGAAAGATGGTTTTTTTTTTTTATTGACAACATCAAATACATTGCTCCGATTCCAAAGTAAGTAGCTAAAGCACTTGTGTTATGGAAATCAGAGACAACGGTGGTATCTCAAACACCCAGACCAGAGCCAATATAGAAAAGTTCGTTTTCTAAATTGACCCAACCGGGGATCGAAGCCGGGACCTCAGAGATGGCAACACCTTGAAAACCGGTGTACAAAGCCACTCGACCACGGAGGTCGTCATAAATCGAACACCTTAATTTTGACGTAATTCACGACTATTTATGAGCGCAATTAACACATCCGTTCAATACAACTTAACTTCTCGAATAACTTGTAACTTGTGACGTATTCAACATCATAAAAATATTTATACAGGACCAACGGGATCAATATTATCATCTATCTGCTGATTTTAAAAAGTTTCCATCGTAATAACTTCTTGAAAACGCCGCGTGTGACCCGCAGGCTGCTCAGCCTCAATCGCCCAGACCTCCGGATAGTTGTAGGTACACTTACAGGTCACTTAGCTTTAAACCGACAACTATTCATCATGAATGCGACAGACAGTCCTCTGCCGGGGATGCCTGGAAGCAAAGGAAACAGCCGCCCACGTGATCCTGGAGTGCGTGGGGCTGGCCACACAACGGGCAGAAATCCTCACAGAGGTGTGAGGTCGCTCCTAGAAGCCTGTGAACGCCCCAGGAGGCTTCTGCGCTTCTGGAAGGAGCTGGGATGGCTCGATAGGCATACCGATGCTATGAGGTTTCACGCATAACGGACCAAATTGGTCTAAATGCGGAGAAAAGTGCCCATCACCAATACCAATACCAATAAACTTCTTGAAAAATATCAGTCAGCATTAGAAAAGTTTAGCTATTTTTTTTTCAACTCAGAGCACCTATTCCCTGCATTTAAAGGAAGTACATAATTCACATAATACCTTAAATACTTAATTAGACATACATCCTCTGAGACACGAATTAACTTAAGTGGTCGATAAATTTCGTTGATTACCTTATAACATGTTAGTTACGAGACTTATGAGATTGTAGCGTCAGTTCGGACTTTGTATCTAGAGCAAACTCACACACACTGTTTTAGGTATATCCAGCTGACGCACATACAATAATATGTAATAATTTAGTATATAAGATGTACAAATAAATAAACATAGTTCTTAGCTTCTTAGCGCTATAGCAACACTGGCTGTTTGATTCATCTCCCAAGCTAGGAGTCAAAAGATAAATTAGCTTTTTTACCTCAGTTACCAGGGCCTATTTAATAACGTGACAATTTGTCAATTCTCGTGACAATTTGGTTTACATTGCGGTGTAGCTATGAGTAGTTTGCTCCATTTTCAAATTTGTTGACGCAATGGATATAAAATTGTCATAACAGGTGACAAATTGTCACGTTTATTAAACAGGGCCCTGAGGAGTTACATTGATTTTCTGTGATGGCGGGAAAAATGTTTCAAATACAATGGCGTAAAAAACGGAAAATTACGAGAAGAGAAACGCTATCATGGCACAGACAGAATAGTCAGTTTGTCTTTTTGGGTAGCTTAATACTTTCCCATAGACAAAGTAAAGTTTTGCAAATCTTCTCTATCGCACTTTAGAAAGATGTTTTGGAGATAATCTTTTAAAAACGTCAGTTTGCATAAACTTACCTATACAATGCTGTTAGCCTATATTATATTAAGTAAGCCTATTTAGTATTAATTATAATTTACGTGTGTTAATAAGTAATATTTCATTGCTTTGGTATGATTGTAGGACGTCTAATAGATTTTGTATTGAGTCTCTTTTATAAAATGTACAAACCTCATTGCAAAGAGATATAAAACCTCTTTGCATTCATACGAATAGTTTTGTTTTTCCTAAACAAAAGAAGAACGATATTCAGAGCATTGAATTGACATAGCCTTGTTGTACTGGAAATGTAAAACATTGATATTTTAATGTAATTTGCGTAATTTGTAATAAATTGTCAAAAGAATAATTGCTCTCTTATTCAGCATTCCTTGCATTCTGAAGTTACCCCTACAATACAATGCAATTAAATTGACAAAGACAGTGATAAGCAGCAATTTCAGAGCGCTTGCGGTACAAGACGTCTCTCTCTCTCTTTGCCATACATTCTCGAGTGAAGTTGCAACGGATCACTGTCTATTGTCATTTTAATCGCATTGTACTTTCGACAGCAAAACGATACTAATAGGGAAGATTTGAAAATGTGACACTGGCTGCATACAGCCAGAGGGCTTGATAAGATTTTTTTAAAATTCTCAACAGTAAATTAGAGTCGACTGTACAACGACTGAACAATATTGTACATTCTTATTTTTATTAGTCGCATATAGTTCGATTTCTTAAGTTTTTATGAAGCAAAGACTTATAAAATCGTGATTACTCAAATTAAAATAAATAGTATAACGAGCAAGAATAACAAAGCAATAATAAAATCTTTTGCAATATAAATTGTTTCTATTTAATATTTAATTAGGAACGAATGAATTAGTAAAATCACACTTATTTGCATTGGATCAGGATGAATTATTCAAAGGTCAAAAAAAGACATTGGTTCATAGATGCTACCTTTAGCATCTATGAACCAATGTCCCAGTTATCACCACTTCGCCACCACTGGTAACGAACGGGGAATTTTTTAAACAAAAAATCCCAGTCGCTCCCAGTGGTTACGAAACTGGTGGTGGCGACCGGGAATGACCGAAAGAAAATGAACACTGCAAACTACAAAATAAGTATATTCAGGATATTGTAATCAGATGAACCCTGTTGAACTCAGAAGCCCATCTCGATCAAGTCCGATAATTACCAACAAATTGAGTGGCATTTTTGACAAGCAGCCATTATGAATACATGAAGCAAACAATGACCGATAAATGGTATGCACAATAACCACGCTATTACTTCACCAAAATATATCACATGAGGCGTAGATTAAAGTTGGTTCACACAATAGACGAGCGAAAGGCGAAACGCAGTTTCAAAATGTCAGAATTTGGTTTCACATAAAACTGTATCGTTTATGATGCTACTTAATAATTTCAAATTATATTGTATTAGAATGTGCTCATTAAGGCCTTTCTTTAATACCCATATTTTGATAATTGAAGATTTAATTTTTTTTCGCAATTCAAAATGGCGTTCTGCAGCCAATATTTTTTTTTCAAAAAATCTACTACCCTTATCATAATGCACTCTTCTTTTTTTGGGCAGTCGTGTAGTAAGTCAAAGGAAGGACTTAGCAATACCTACATCTATCACCTCTGTGTCAATGGGCAGTGGTCCAACACTGCAGTCTCCAACCTGCCTGCCAAGCGTGAAGATTGTAGTAAAGTAACATCAGAGTTACTACACATTGCTACTACATTTGGCACAAACTTACCAAAGAAGTAGTAAAGTAGCAATGTGTCACATCCATCTGTCAAATGAAAGCGATTGCAATAGCAATTGAAGTTAGGCGGTAGAGCCCCAGGGGGTCTAGCCAAAGTAACATTTGCGAATCTTCGTTATCGCTTCGCTTTTGAAACATGTATGGGATTGACATAAGGTTTCGTTATCAAATCATATCCATACATTTTTCGAAGATGTGACATTGGCTACGGGCTCAGGACTATAATCAAATGGTCATATACACTTCTAAGACTTTCGCGCGTACAGTTACAGCGCGTATATTATTAATTCAGGTGTTGTTTTAGAATTATTTAGTTTGTATTTATTGTTTTTTTAGAATTCCCGACGTTTCGACACCTTTCCAGGGGCCGTGGTCACGGGAGGACTAAAGCAAAAAGGCTGCTCATATTTTATGACATTAAGCGCTCGAAAATTTTATAAAAAGGTATTCAAGTTTATTAAATTATTTTATAGCTGCGTTCTGATTTTAATCATTATTACTGAGTAAATTTGAATAAAGTTAATTAGAAAATTATAATGGTCAGTTTGTCATTCATGATAATAGGAAGGACTTGGGTCTCGACTGAAATGCTAGTCTGTACTGGGCCTTAGGCCAACAATGCTGGGTCAGAGGTCAGGTTGCGCAAGCAATCGTGCATCTCCGGAATTGCATTGTTTTGTTCTATTTTGTTATAGATCACGCCCACTGATTTATTTATATCGTATTTTGAAACAACGAAGGCATTATTAGTGGAGTACTTCTTTTGAATGTTAAGGGCCAATTTGATCTTTGATTATTTATATGTCTAGATAGACAGTCGAAGCTACGAACGCGTCGAAAAAAATATCACCCAACCAGACTTCTTTGTTGTATAAGTCATTAGGTTAAGTACGTTAAAAGCGCAACACTATCTATCTAGACCATAGATATAGTATATTCAAAGATCTAGACATATATAGGGTTGCCACGTTGCCGGATTTAGCCGGACATGTTTGGCTTTTTGACCTCTTGTCCGGCTAAATTTAACTGCGTCCGGCCTGTCCGGCTTTTGTTAGGTTTTTTGTGTGGCTACCGCGCGAGTCGCAAGTAATGCCACGACACGACTACCCCGCTGACCGCTGTTTGCAAGGCGGTAATAAATATTGTCCGGCTTTTAGAACATATGTCCGGCTTAAAAATAGCTATGATTAGCTATTAACAAAGGTATATCCGGCTTTTAGGGTAAAATTTCCGGTCAATTTCCAGAGTCCAGCTTTTGTTTTTTGGACCTGGCAACCGTACATATACATAATCAAACCGTGTTAGTCATAAAAAATCGAACGCTTAATGAACCTATTTTAGTAAAAAAATATTTTTCTTTTATTTTCGTATTAAGAACTAAGTTTGAATGAAAAAGACAAAACACATTTTAACTAAAATAGGTTTATTAAGAGTTTTTTTATGACATGGTAAGTATTTGATATACAGATTAAGTTAGCCTTTACTTTTGCAGAATCATATTTGCCAAACTCATAATTGAGATAACGCCGCAAGCTTTTTTGCAATACATTTATCTGCTATGATACAAATATTGCAATTAAGTTGTATAAAATAATTATTACAACCGATAAAATGATAATAAATAATTTGCAAACGGCAATTCGCTCGTTCCGTTATAAAACTGCGGTTGGTTATTGCGAAATGGTTCTAATTGGAGCACTTTCTACGCCTAGCTTAGTCCATATGCGTGGCGTGATGTCATGTATGTGGGGTGCCATAACTCTCTCTGACGCCCAGGGTTGTCAACGTAATCGTCACACCCCTAATATAGCAGTTCTCAAAAAGGCCTTTACTGCCAGCAATATAATATGTGACATGTGGCCATTGTTTATGTTGATTAACAAATTAAACAATCACTATTTTTTTAAATAATAAAAGTTTGAAAAGGCCTACTTAATGTGGCGAAATGTCCTATTTGCCACCCATGTTGTACAAATAAAATTAAATAAATGTAAACTGCAATGAGTATTTTAATTGAGTTGTTTTCACAGCTCTGAGGGTCCGTATAGTTGAAGCAATGACGCATAGTTGCAGTATCCAAGAGGCAGCCGGATGGCTCGCGGTGTTGTGGAACCACCTTGTGCAACTCGAACTGAGCCAACTTGGCCTAGGGCGGGTGTAAAAAATTTGAAACAGCGGTTACCTGAAAGTTTATTGCCATCCCTCCTGGTGCGCCCTGTAAACGAGCGAAAAAAAAAGAAGTTGCCAGGCATCCGCTTCAAAAAATTGCATTTTTCGAGCGGTGGATGAGAACTAAGGATAAATGCACTTAAAATTATTAAAATCTGATGGCATTTGTTTTTTTTTTGAGTGAAAACACAAATGCCATCCTTCTCTCATGAAAAGGTCCCCCCCACCTAATTACGCACCAGGCCAAGTTGGCTTTGTTCGGGTGGCACAAGGCTGTTCCACAACACTTCAGGACCTCAAATACCGTGAGCCAGTGAGCCATCCGGCTGCCTTTTCGCGTCATTGCTCTGATTATTACTTTCTTTTTGAATCGCGGAATCCTAAAAATCCATTCGTAAATCCTGTCTACAATAATTTGAGAATAAGATTAAGTACTCTTTCAATTATAAGTTCAAAAGGCAACTAACTTTAATCTATTGTGCTATCCACCAAACCTTAAACCTCCATTGAAAGTCACTGAACCGAAGTTATTATAATTTGTAACACTTGAACTAGTAGTTATATAACACCCTGTTAAAACTACACCCACGATAAATAATCTGTTAATTTTAACTGGTACACTGTCCAGTAACATAGTGACATAAATGTGTACATTATTAGTTAATATCGTTACATAGTAATAATTGATGTACTTTCTGTACAACCTTGACTGTTGGTTGGACTGACTGTTTTTTAACTTGTAACACGGATATACGTATCAAATCGAGATTGATATTAAATAGGCAAATAGGTAAATAGGCTCAAATGAACCAAAACTGCATTTAAGATTAATTATATTATGTAGGTATAGTTGTTCTATCTCACGAAGATCCTTTTGCTATGAATATTGTGAGGCGTGCGCATACACATTGTTTTAGTGTGCGTAATACGAGAGCGTGCAGACGCACACTAAAACAATGTGCATGTGCACGCCTAACACATTTATAGCAAATACGTCTTCGTGAGTTAGAACAACTATACCTTTACAATATAATTAATCTTAAATGCAGTTTTGGTGCTTTTGAGATGACCCAATTCATACTATAAATTGCATGTGAATATAATATTAGAAGCATTTTAAATTTGCAAGTTTTACTCAAGAGTTATGTCATTACTAGCTCTTTACGACGCCCCGTAGGTAAAGAGTGGGTGCTTTCCTTCTATGTCAGACGCCATACAACAGAAACCAAAAAAATATTAGAATCTAACTTGACAGTATACAACATAACTTAGTGATGGAATGGAGCAGACAACATTGTTGACGACCTCCGTGGTCGAGTGGCTTTGTACCGGTTTTCAAGGTGTCGCCATCTCTGAGGTCCCAAGTTCGATCCTCGGTTGGGTCAATTTAGAAAAAACGAACTTTTCTATATTGGCTCAGGTCTGGGTGTTTGTGATACCACCGTTGTCTCTGAATTCCATAACACAAGTGCTTTAGCTGCTTACTTTGGAATCGGAGCAATGTATGTGATGTTGTCAAATATATAAAAAAAAACATACATTTCTTTGTTATAGTTAGTTAATTCAATCGACCTTTACGCGGTCAAGTTAACAGTTAAAAACAACCATTACCAGTCACTTAATGGTGATATTATCTAATCTTCAAACCGATGGGTGACCCCGTTCTTACCATTGTTGTTCAAGGCTTAAGAATGGGCATTCGTTAGATATATCACTTTTATACGCGTTATTAGATCTCGTTAATATCTTATGAAACAGATAAATAACTTTTTCACCTCTCTAGCACGAAAACGGCCGCTTTTGGCGCGTAAAAACTCGCAGAAAAATCAATTTTGCTGCGAGTTTTCAATTCTAGACTACTTCGCTAGTTCGTAATTTTAAGTCGTCACTTGCAGCACATATTGACTTTGGTCTCTTGTAAAGTTTCGTATAACAAAAAAAGTTTAGTAAAATGAATGTTAATTATTGGCCGTACTTTTTACTTTACACTAGTTTAGCCTGCGGCTGAATTATATGGCCGTGAGTTGACAGGGCCAGATTATAGAATTTGGGCCACTATACCAATCAAGAAGAGGTATATCGGTCCATCTGACCTCTCGCTATGACATAATGTGCGACTGTAATCTGTTTGTTTATCTAGAGTAGATAGCTTATTGACTGTTGAACTTAATATTCATTTGCTACTGTTAACTTATTATCATTAGTCATTCTTTATTCATTCATTTAAAAAACTTTCATTTATCTTAAAATACAATATTATGTAACCAATTTTGTTTACGATAAAACTTTAAGTTCTAGATTCTAATATTAGATTATGCAACAAGGGCTTAAAGTAGTGTATTATGTACCGGGCGCTATATTGAACCCCGAGTACGAGGGGAGTTTGCAAAGAAAATGATAACGTACAGCATAACTCAGAATAAAATCTCATTGCACTTAAACATTTTTGAAACCAACCTAGATCAAGCACGACTACATAGGTTGCATTCCAAATTCATATCACATTATTTCCCATGGGAAAAAATAATATTCAGTACAACATTGTGACCCGGCTAGACCGTGGGGCTAAAATGACATATGATAATATGTCATTAACGAGCAGGTAGTATAAAAAACTTATAATTTCTTTGTCACAGATGGCGCTGACTTGCGACTGCCCGATGTCACAGCCGGGCCCGACGCTTGCGGCGACGTGTGGCGGCGGCGCCTTCATGCTGTTCATGGGCCTGCTGGAGGTATTCCTGCGAAGCCAGTGCGACTTGGAGGACCCTTGTGGCCGGACACAGGTACATGTTGGTGCATGTCACAACAGCGGCTGGCCGTGTTTTCATTATGCAAGTTGCATGCAAAATACAAGTTGCATTCTTGCATAGTGGAAATGTAAACATGCATGTAGGTTGCATGTTAAATTGGTAGTTTTGAACCTTACACACAGTGTGATGCAATTTACAATAGGTATTGTAAATTCTTTGAAGATGTGCAAACGCAGTTTCATACAAAAGACATCAACGCGCTATCATATGAGGTAGACCGTTATATTGATGTATAGAATATATAGGTAGTCGGAAAAGTTTACGGCCTTTTTTACCGACTTCAAAAGGAGGGAGGTACTCAATTCAACCCTCTCCTTTTGAAGAATTTTAATTTTTGTTTTTTGTATTACACCGATCACTCGGGCGTTGGTGTGCCGATTTTAATAATTGTTTTTTTGTTCGATTGGGTATACTTTTGTCTAGGAACATCTTTATCATCAAAATTACAAGACCTGAATCTGCTGCACAATTTTTTTGCAGTTGTATACGACAAAGCATCTTCTCCATAAACATTACAAACCATTTTTTGAGCACTCAACATTATTATTATTTAAGGGCCTGAACCTTTTTCGAAATAAATTTGCAAAACGTATCTAGTAAAAATTACTAAAAAATACGAAAAAGCAAGACATTTATCAATTTGTTTTAATTTTACCGCTATTATCAGAAAGTCAGCTGTTAAACAATATATTACATTCCCGCCTAAGTTTAGTATTGCCAGAAATATAGCACGCAAAATTTATACTTCAAAAAGGCCGCCAACTTTTCCGACTACCTATTATTACTATATTGCTATATAATCATAGCCTTTTCTCAATATAGCAATACTCATTTGATTTCATAAGTATGGATATGTATGTTTGATTATTTAATAATATTTGGTTACAGAATCAGAATCAGAATCATTTATTGGTAGATACTGTGTTACAAGTTGGTAATAACAATAACTTTTAGTAAGTATCAACAGTTACCATATCAGGCATGCAACATAAAATTTTAAATAGAATAAAGAAGCAAAATTACATTTCACATTAATAACATACATTCATAATCCTTAAAAAGTTTTACAATCATAATATTCATTTAACGTATAAAAAACATTTACTAACAACCATTTTTTTAACTTAAGTTTGAATAAATGACCAGTTAAAGCTTTGATATCAGTGGGCAAATGATTAAACACTTTGATACCACATATAAAAGCACTCTTATAGTATATGTTATTGGTTACATTTGGTAAGTTAAAATTGTATTTATATACAAGGTGTTACAAAAGTACCCCTAATGCCGAATATGGTAGATAGGGACCATCAAACTAAACAACTTTTACTATGGGACCAACTCTGAAATCGCGAAAAAAAAATCAGCTGTTTCATACAAAAAATAATTACGAAAATATCAAAATGTATGAAACAGCTGATTTTTTTTTCGCGATTTCAGAGTTGGTCCCATAGTAAAAGTTGTTCAGTTTGATGGTCCCTATCTACCATATTCGGCATTAGGGGTACTTTTGTAACACCTTGTATATCACGTTGATTGCAAGCAGATTTTAAAGAATTGAAGTATTCCATATTATTTTTTATAAATGTGCAAATTTTCAGTATATAGATATTGATTAGAGTAAGGAGTTTCTTGTCTTTGAAAATCTCCCTAAGCGTTAAAACTACAGTTAAAAGTGATAGTGGAACATTTCCAACCCATTTATGAATTTAAAAATAAACTTGTGATTGATAATAATTAACCTATCTATAATTTCCTTAATCAACCGACGATTTTCATACAAATGGCGTAGTTATTTCTCATTAGTGCATATTGGATCGAGATTATTTTCACGACCGCAACTCATTATGTGTGATTGTGTGTGATTACTATAATGACTGAGACTACTTGTTGCCGAGCCGGCCTCTTTTTTACTAGTTTATGGTTTTTTACTTTTAACTTATATTTTTGAATTCTGTACTTTTTATACTATAACATATTTCCCTTGTTTTCGTACTCTGTGTTTTTTCTTCTATATGTCAAGTCGTGTTCATCAGTTTGCAATAATAAAAGTACATTTACTACCAATTAACTTTCATTATTTAGAAACCCATTTAGCTCAGTTTCACTACTTATAGACTTAGCTATTTTTATGCATAATAATGGAGTAGTGCGATGGCACAGTGCATAGACTGATAATGAAAGTTAAGCAACTTAGGAAAATGTTGGGTATTGGATGGGTGGGTATTTTTATAGGCCTTTATGAGCGCGAATATTATCAATGTCTAAAAAGCAATTTGCCTAAAAAGCAAAATGCCTAAACTGAAATACCTAACGTCTAAAACGCAATTGACTTAATAGCCGATGCCTAAAAATTACATGACATATACAACGCAACGCCTAAAAAGCAATTTGTCTATTATTGTATTGATAAAGTGGTCTAATGGGTGACTAAAACCGAGTCGTTTTAAACTAATGATTCCTAACAGTTTTCAGGAACCAAAATATGGACCGCTAACTAAGCTGGTGCGGTTACCAAAGAAATTGAAGAAGAACTTGTCGATTTTTAAAATGATAGTCACCAGAAGGTTTGGTGAAAAAGGGGCTTTAGATGAAACTAGCTCAAGTGAAACTCAGGCTCTATTTCCGGACTAATTGATTTTTTCTTGTACATCATTGACACCAATACCAGCCATTTTTAATGTCCCCATTGCTGGAGCACAGGCCTGCCTTATAGGTGGATAAGGAAGATGGGCCATAACCCACCACGCAGGCCCAATGCGGATTGGTGGGTGGGCGGCTTAATGTGTCTTCCGAAACACGGAGGAACTCGAGACAATAAATTGTTGGTCACCCGTCCCATGACTGACCCTTGCGAAAGTTGCTTAACCACCGTAATCGCAGGGCCCGGCGCTAAACCACTGCGCTACCGAGCTCCTCATTTTACATCATGGTCCCTAGAAATAATTAAACATCATTAAGTTCCCTTGACAAGAAAAGGTTGGGAATTACTGTTTTTTTTTAGGTTTTGTCGCTCTAATTTATGCTATTACCGTTATGATTCCTGAAAAATATGAACTTTAAAGTTCAATAACTATTAGTCAACTATTTATGTTGTTATTTTCAATTGTAACAACTAAACTTTGTAGTTTCAAACCGTAACAATAGTAAGTGCAGTTAATGAAGAGCTAGCAGTCTGATGATATCTCCTCATTGTTATTGTTTCCTGCTAGTTTTTATCGGTAGTAATTATGACATTATTTCTCTAGGAAATGTATTCTGCATTCCATTATAAAATGCATTGTAAACATCGTAAAAAAATTAGATGGTAGAGAGGAAAATAAATTCAAGTGTTTATAAAAAAAATGTTAATATCAGAATAAACTATCTTAAGTATAATAAGTTTACTTATCTACTGCAATGGAATACAAAACCTTTTAAGGTTTTATAAGCGGCACAATATTCTTTCAACATTTTTTTCTCACAAAATCATAATATACAAACAGCGGCTAAAGTACATACATAGTTCAGCGTGTCTTCCGCATTTGTGGCTGATCGCATGAGCAGAAAATAGTAGTAAGTTTTAGTAGTTTTACCAGAGGTATAAATACTTGTAATTGTGTAAAATAAAGTGTGACATTTTGGGATGATCTCTAAATCATAAGCCGTAAATAATCGTAATATTATGATTTACTTTAGTGTTGTAAAAAAATATTTGTGTTTGGGTTTGATTGTAAATAATTGTACAACCTCAATGGAAAGACATAAAACCTCTTTGTATCGTTCTTCTGTTTTTCTTAAATAAAAGAAGATCGATTATCGAAGGAGGATTCAAGTTTATTAACAAATTGAAAACCTATATTTAATAAATAATTTTGTTCCTACCAGTTCCGCCGCCACATGGATTCCGTGTACGACTTCATCGTGATCGGAGGCGGGTCGGCAGGCTCCGTGGTCGCGTCGCGCCTCTCTGAAGTGCCACAGTGGCGCGTGCTGTTACTGGAAGCAGGTACAGCCCCTACAAGAAACACAAACGATTCGCACAAGGGTTTTAAACGAGATATTCTTAACGTTTAAGCGTTATTTCAGAGGACTTTGTGTAACGATATGAAAGCTGTATCAAAAAAAATATTAAAATATTAAGGCTGAGTTGCATCATCTTGATTTAACCTTAACTTTAACAAACACAAACTTATTTGACTCGGTGACAGCGTCGCTGTCGTCTATGGCGTAGCCTAGGTAACAATATGTAATAACAGTTAGTTCCAGTTTTGGCCACCGGCTCAGATAAGTTTGTGTCATGTACTATTATAGTTAAATTAAGATGATGCAACCGAGCCTAAGACTACTTTAGTTGAGCCCATTTTCTTGAGCCTCTGACAAATTAAATCATAGCGAATGATACCTACGAATCGAATGTGCCTCTAGCTAGAACCATCTCCAAACGCTCAAAAATTTCGACTCTATCTTATTTTTGTAACAATGTCAGTGACATATATTTTCCTTTAAAAAAAAATATTCTTATAATGCGGAGCTTACAAAAATTTTAAAAGAAACAAGTTTTCGATATGTGTAGGAAAGAAACCTGAATCTGCGCAAGATCAACCGCTGCAGTAAACTAAAGCGTGTATTTCGAATGTAGGGCTCCAACGGCGCCCCCGCCTAACGCCATTATTCCTTTCTTTTCACTTCAAAGGTTTCGACGAGCCGACAGGCGCGCAAGTCCCATCAATGTTCCTGAACTTCATTGGGTCCAGCATCGACTGGGGCTACACCACGGAGCCTGAGCCAGCCGCCTGCCTCGGCGAGAAAGAGCGGAGGTGCTACTGGCCTAGGGGAAAGGTTCATAAATTTCCTTAAAACAGAAGATCATTCTTCAATAATTATGTAGTTGGGGCCCAGCTTCATGGGTTCTAAAAAAAGGGACCAAAAACAGAAAGACTATTATGCAGATCGGTAAATTGGATATCCTTTACTCACTAGGAGGGCTCTCTGTACTCTCTCTATCTATCTGTCTTTCTCTTTCTGTACTCAGTAGGAGCAGCCTCGTGAACAGCCTCGCGCTGTCGAAGCAGACATCCACAATTTGATCTGATAATTCTATTTATTCCAGGTCCTAGGCGGCACCTCAGTGATGAATGGTATGATGTACATGCGCGGTTCCCGCAAGGACTACGACGCGTGGGCCGAGGCGGGCATCGAGGGCTGGTCTTACGACGAGGTTCTGCCCTACTTCCTCAAGTCTGAAGACAACAAGCAACTGGACAAGATGGACCAAGGGTACCATGCAACTGGTGGTCCACTTACTGTTGCACAGTTCCCGTACCACCCACCGTTGAGTTATAGCCTGATTAAAGCTGCAGAGGAATTGGGTATGACTTTTTTCACTTCAAACAGTAAATATTAGTCAAGTTCTAATGTCTTTTTAAAAAAAACTTCAAACACTTTTTGTATCAGAATGCAATGAAAGCTGCATAAATTTGTTTTGCCCTTACATTCTATAAATATTTTCTTTTGGCTTTTGAGTAGATACAAGTATGTAGGTTTCGTAAAAAAATGTTTTTACTGTTCTGTGCTTATTCCCGCGGCCGCGACTTAGTCGGCGTGGAATTTCGTGTCCCGCCCGTTGGATTTTAAAGGATGAAGTTCCAATCTATCTTTTAACAAATTGTGAAAACGTAAAAATCAAACAAAAGAGAGCTAAGTAGGTTCTTATTCCCATTCATTTAAGTATCGATGTCTTTGTCAGGGTACCCATCCAGCGAGCTCCGAGACCTCAACGGCGAGCAGCACACCGGCTTCGCCATCGCGCAGACCACCAACCGCAACGGCTCCCGATTGAGTGTCGCACGCGCATTCCTCAGACCAGCACGCGACCGCCCCAACCTGCACGTGATGCTAAATGCCACTGTCACCAGGATACTCATCAACCAGACAACCAGACAGGCGTACGCGGTCGAAGTCAGAAACAGCTATGGAGGAACTGAGACCATCTTCGCTAACAAAGAGATTATTTTGAGGTGAGTAAAGGTTCGAAACCTCAAAGGAAAATGAAATTATATAATTTCTATTTGCCACAGCCATGTATTTTCTCTGGTGACTCAGGTACCTACTTTTATTTGTTATTTAAGTATTCAAGAGTATTTAAACTTACTTGAACGAAGCTTCATCAAATTAAAGTTTTTCCTTAAAAAGGTAACAAATATATCTTCACAATTTTTATTTTAGATTGAATATTCGCTCTTTGATTAAATATTTCTGCGTCACCATTTCACAAAAGTCTTTTCTAAAATATGGTTAACATTAAAAGTTAGGTAGTAACGGCATTTTAATTTTAACTCACTTAACTTTTCCAGCGCCGGTGCAGTAGCATCACCCCAAATCCTCCAGCTGAGTGGAGTGGGAGATCCCAATGTGCTGGGTCGCGCGGGCGTCAAGACCGTGGTCCCGCTGCCGGCCGTCGGGCGCAACCTGCACAACCACGTGGCACACTTCCTCAACTTCCGCGTCAATGATAATGACACCACTCCCCTCAACTGGGCTACTGCCATGGAGTATTTACTGTTTAGGGATGGCCTCATGTCTGGTACAGGTGAGGAACACATATTTTGACAATGATAGGATTTTGTAGTACGTCGGGCACAAGCAAAAAAGTCATCGAGAACCAGTTTTATCTAAACTCTTTTAAAGAACCATAATACGCACTATCATCATCATGTACAACGTTCACTGTGGGCCGTTTCCCAATCGGTACGCATGTAGGATACTACTTTCTCTATTGGCCGGTAACTTTGACCTTAATAATGTCATAAAGCCTATGGCTAGTTCCATTCCATAGTTTAAGACATAATCATCATGAGTTTTTGACTTGTTCACATTTTCCAGGTATATCGGAAGTGACAGGCTTCATCAACACCAAGTACGCGGATCCTGCCGGCGACCATCCCGACGTGCAAATCTTCTTCGGCGGCTTCCTCGCCGACTGCGCCAAGACCGGAATGGTGGGGGAACGAGTCGGCAACGGCTCAAGGAGCATACAGATCTTCCCGACTGTTCTGAGACCTAAGAGCAGAGGTCGTCTGGAGATCGCTTCTGCTGATCCCTTCGCCTATCCCAAGATTTACGCCAAGTAAGATGCCCTTAAAACTGTCCTAATTAAAAGCCACGTCCACTTTCATATCTGCAAATACAACGTGTTACCAAAAAACCCTAAAGCCGAATAGGGTACCTATGTAGAAGGGACCATCTGCCATCAAACTGAACAACTTTTACTATGGGACCAACTTTGAAACCGCGAAAAAAATTTCAGCTGTTTCGTACAAAAATTAATAACGTTTTTTTCGTGATTTCAGAGTTGGTCCCATGGTAAAAGCTTTTCAGTTTGATGGTCTCTATCTACCATATTCGGTTTTAGGGGTTTTTTGTAACACGTTGTATATTACTTACATTTTTTATCGATAATATCTAGTTGTGCGAAATACCAGTGACAAATTAGTTTTTAAAGCATTAATAGGTGTACTTTGATACATCTTTCTTATTTAAAATCGTAGTACTTATGGATAGTGATAGTGAACTACTTCAAAGCCAATAAGGTTCTGTTTTATTGTTTCAGCTACTTAACCCATCCGGACGACGTTAAAACCTTAATCGAAGGCATTAAATTCGCCATCAAGTTGTCCGAAACTAAAGCTTTAAAACGGTATGGTATAAAGATGGACAAGACGCCAGTGAAGGGCTGCGAGAAGTTCAAGTTTGGGTGCGACGCGTACTGGGAGTGCGCGGTACGCATGCAGACAGCCCCTGAGAACCATCAGGTCGGGTCTTGTAAGATGGGACCGAGGGGAGACCCGACTGCTGTCATCGATAACCTGCTTCAGGTAAGAACTTTCTCTGTTATAAGAATGATAATCTCCAAAAGTGAGGAGCTCGATGACGCAGTGGTTTAGTGTCAGGCCTGGCGATTGCGGAGGTTAAGCAACTTTCGCAGGGTCGGTCATGGGATGGGTGACCAAAAATGTATTATCTAGAGCTCCTTCGTGCTTCGGAAGGCACGTTAAGCCATCGGTCCCGGCTGCATTTGCAGTCGTTAACAGTCACCAATACGCAGTAAGCCCGCGTGATGGGTTATGGCCCATTCTCCTTATCCACCCATAAGGAAGGCCTGTCTTATTGTCTGATGCCTGCAGAAGGATTCTGCTTAAATTACTTTGACTTTGAAAGGCTCCTTATGATCAAGGATTTAGTCCGACCCTTACCGCATGTCTCATTCTTCAAGTGCGCAAATGACACGAATTTGGGGGCCGTATGTACATATACTGAGTCGCCCATTGTCTTCCCACAAAAACGTAGCTATTGGGAGCTCTACGCAAACATTCCTTGTGATACTGGAATTGTAGGTAATGACATCCCTCGGGCGCTGTCTCAACTGAGTCAGCCGCGAGCAGTAGGCTAATATAAAAGTTAAAGCGCGGAGTGAGACCCCCCTAATACCGTGGGTTTGTGTATCCAGGTGCAAGGCGTGGACAGATTGCGCGTAGCGGACGCGAGCGTGCTGCCCGCCGCGCCGTCCGGCAACACCAACGCGCCCGCCGTCATGGTGGCCGAGCGCGCCGCCGACTTCATCAAGCAGCGCTGGCTCACCGCCACTCTGGTAACTATCTATTGCAGTGGTTCCTTACCTTTTCAATACTGTTACCCATATCATCTATGTAGGGAAACAGACTTTACCCCCAACTTGGGGGGTAGGGGGGCTCACCCCACCGCCTGCATACACATCACGCTGCATTTTGTGAATATACACGCAACGTGAAAAGGCGCTATACCACGTACCTAGTGTCATTTTATTTAAGTAGGTACAAAAAAATAAAAAAATACATTTTTTACTCTCTATTCTATTCATTCGTACTAGGTACTCTGTTACCCCCGTAAAATATCCGTTTTACCCTCGTGGGGGTAATTACCCCCAGGTTCAGAACCAATGATCTACTGTATAACACCCGTATTTAAGAACGAAACAGCGCTCTGTGATTGGTTCGTTTGTTTTACGTATAATCTGTGATTGGTAGTTGGGGACACTGTGCGTCTGCGGGTATTGTGAGACCTCATAGTAATATTTGTGAATACGGGTGTTAGTGTGTTAGACGCGCTCGTTAGAAGCGCTCATGGCGGAGCGTGACAGACTGATCGTACTAGATCACGTTTGTTAAGCAACGCTCGGTCCGGCCAGGTGTCGGATGGGTGACCGTTAAGTGGCATTACAACTGAGCGCTTCCGTGCTACGGAGGGCACGTTAAAGCATCGGTTCCGGCTGTTATCATCTAATGACAGTCGTTAAGCCAAGTCAGAGGCCTTTTAGGCGGCTTGATAAACTCTAACACCAGAGGTGGCCATGGCCACTACTCCTCATACGATAAGAAGTGTGTTAGACGCGTGCGGACGGAGCCAACGGGCTGCCGACGCATGCGAGCGGAGCCGGTCGGGTTCCAAGCTGCGTAAATTCCAAACAAATTGAACATAACAACTGTGTAGAAATTTAGATTTCCTGTAGCATATTGGAAAATGCGCTCCGGGGCGGCGCGGCCCGACTCGCGCCGGTCGGTGTGAATCGTATGTGCACACGACAGCACGTCAGGTTATACAGTTAAACTGCGAAAACAGCTTTTATTACGTAGGGCGTAAAGGCGGTCTCAAGGTCAACATGTATAGTCTGAGGTGCCGTCGTGTGTACATAATGGTGTATTTTCAGAGCCCCTTCCCGCTGGGCAGCCACGGCGGCGTGTCCAACGTGCTCACAGCGGGCGAGGCGCTGCAGCCCGCCGCCGCCGGCGCCGGCGCGTGGCCGCGCTGGGTGTGAGCGCCATGCACCACGCTACAGAATTTAGGCTACTATAGCCCCCAAGCGGCGCCTTAATCTTAATTAAATTTATCACTCGCTAAGAACATAATGTATCTAAAATTCACAAGCACAGGTTGAAGCTAAGGTTCTATAGTTTATTTACAAACAACAACCTTAGTAAACTATAGATCGTTGTAGTAGTAATAAACAAAAGTGCCTAAAGTGGCAATTTCGTAACTACTTAGAGAAAGAAAGAAAGAAAATATTTTATTTAGCACACACAAATAGGTACAACATACAACAAGGGCAATAAATTTAATTAAGGTGAGGGCGCCACTTTGAGATATAAAGGGCCCTTAATGCCACGCGGCAAATATGCCATCACGCGGCATCCCTACTACCTTCAGGAAAAATGGTACCATATCATTACACTATGTTACCACACCATGCACCGCAAGTGCAAGAAAATACTTAAAAACAGTTAACAAAAACTAGTTACTGCCCTGTATATGACACCTTATACCAGTGATCAGAAAAAAAAAATTGTATTCAATACTTCACTTCTTCAGTAGTACATAATATTTTCAGGCTAGACGAAGAATTCTTCTAATATAATGCCATGAACAAAGTAATAGGTAAGTGTAAAAGCCCATTAAAATTGGATGGATCTCTTTGAGTCCGACCGACAGCGCGACTTCGACTTATAATCCAGTGAATGAAGAATGAATGAAGTTAAGTAGGTGGGTACCTAAGCATTATTGTAAAAAAAAACAATTTCTTCCGGTGTCTATTGTTTAAAATTAGTTGATATTAAAATGTTATAAAGATAAAATTAAATAGGAACCTATGCAAACTGTGGACATTTGTCCTAATGCTATAATAGCTAATTCTTACAGTTAGTCACAATGACTTCCAATTACATAGTGGAGCTGTTAAAAATTAAAATTGTGTTACAACCAACCTTCGCGGCGCATCAACTGTTCCTCTCGGTCGCTCGCAATAGACTAAAGGAGTTGCGGAGCATGCACCGTAACTTAATAAACTATTTTTCGGTACTGTAGCCTGTCTACTGTAGTATACACAAAGAAGTCTTTGGTTACTCAAAAAAAAGGAAACAAGATCATAATACCAAATAATATACTAGAAAAAATACGACTCGCACCAGATCATGTTCTCGGACGGGAATCGAACGCGCGACCCTTGGATATCCGGTCCAATGCTCTGACCGCTGAGCTACCGAGTCACTTCAGTCGAGTCGTATTTTTTCTAGTATATTATTTGGTATTATGATCTTGTTTCCTTTTTTTTGAGTAACCAAAGACTTCTTTGTGTATACTACAGTAGACAGGCTACAGTACCGAAAAATAGTTTATTAAGTCCGAGAACATGATCTGGTGCGAGTCGTATTTTTTCTAGTATATCATTTGGTATTATATAAAATAGCATTGTGAATGCTTAAATCTCAAAAATTTAAAAAACAAGATCATGTCACGTATGAAGTCGTTCCTCTAATATTGGCCCTTATGGTGCTTAAATATCTTTCCTAACTAGGCTATAATGAATTACCACAATATTGTCTTCGTATTATATTCACTTCCGCCGGGCAATCCCGATGGTTGAGAAAGTGATAAAAATTACTTATCATTAATTAATTTAATTTGTAAGATGAATCTTTCGATCATATTTAATTCTATGGATGCATGAAATTAATAAAATCAACCATAACGTGCTCTGTGGTTGCAATCATCATATCAGCCGCACGACACCGTCCACTGCTGGGTAGGTATAGATAGCGTGTGAAGCACGACCAGTGGACAGAAGGTGGTAAGGAAAATGAAACAATAATTATCTCACATACGCTCTGAAGTGCTGAAATCATTTCATTTGAAAAAAAACGATCAGGAGCGAGTCGGTCTTGCGCACCGAGGGTTCCGTACTATCATTCTGAAAAAGTTTACTATTTAAAGTCATCGTTTTATTTTTCCTGTAATTTTTACATAAACTTCTATCACATAAAATAATTTCAGGTTATTCTTTATGCAAACTTCGGAGATAAGGGGGAACGGTATTTTTTTTACATTTTTCATCAAAATTCGCAAACTATGCTGCCAAAAATGTTTGACAATGTGCAAGCAGCGCTCTTTCATATGATACCACATATGCCCTAGTAGCCTCACTTCGAATTTTTAAGACCCCCATTCAGTCCCTGTTGCAAAAAAATAATATTTTTATTGTGGGTCTACAATTTTTCGCTTGGTGGTACTGGTTTTCAAAAATAAAACACTTAGCTTCAGTTTTGCTTATAGGAGGCAGATGCGCATGCTAGGTTCGCAAGTAGAGCAAAATGTTTAGCCTCGGTAGATGGAGGGTGTATTCGAAGTGGAGTCTCTAGTATTGTTCCGAGGTGTCCACCATCTTCGGTTCACCTTGCCAATGTGCAGTCCCCATTCCAGTCCGAAGCTTACACTCCGCCCCCCTGGGTGAAATGGTTCCGATTAGGGAGACTGATCACCCGTCAGGCTTCGCTGGCGTCCCCCCTTCCAATACACTCCGCCCCTAGCAGAAAGTGGTTGTTCTTTTTCTTATAGATCCCATAACAAAGTGCCACAAGAAACGCATTTGCAAATATTCGCTGTCGCTTCGCTTTCGAAAAATGGCGCCCAACATGGCACTATTGTCGTAAAGCAAATAAAATAAAATTATTTCAATGTCAATCGATTGAGATTCATTTCAAGAGTTAACCCTTTGGGTGAAATGGTTCCGATTAGGGAGACTGATCACCCGTCCGGCTTCGCTGGCGTCCCCCCTTCCAAATAATAAGAGTTAACCCACAGAAACCTTATGATTTAATGTTTGTGCAATATCAAGTTTTAATATGATCGAAAGCCTCATCGCGTAATTCTGTACAAACTAGTATTTAATAGAAATTACCGTCCTTTTCAATACTTTAGTTAGTTTATTATTAAGACTACTTTAAGATTTTTTATTGTTGTATTTGAAAGATTGAATATGTGTGAGTTTATAAAAAATGCTTTTATTTAATATATTTTTATATTACACCTTCTATCTTTTATTAAGTACAATCTTTATGGGAATCGCACCCTTTTTTAGTAATCAAGTGCATTTGTAATAAACTGTCTAATTAAACTCTTCTACTTGCATTACAATCTGAACTTAAAGGAACTGTAAATTGAAACGTTTTTACATTGGCAATTCATTTTATTTTATTTCATTGATAGAGCTCATCACGTAATTTAATTAAAATACAATAAAATACTTAAACATGGTAAATAATTCAAATTTTGTACATACTTTACATTTTCTCTTAAACAAGCACTGACTGGATTTGAGGTACAGTCAACTAACAGTTGTCGCTAACTCATCTCTAATCTATTTTAAACCTTAAAGTGTTAAGTTTAAAGTCGATGGAGAATATTTGACATATGCAACCCAGCCTACTAGCTGACTGTACCATGACATAAACACTTTCTGCCTTACTAATAAATGCAGAAAAACCACAAAAACCCTTAAATTTGAGTTAAAGTCAATTTTAAATATCGTTACTTCTGATTTCTGACAAAGCTGATAAGTTTCTTGCGCCCATTCTTCTTGTCAGCTAAAAAAGTCTCGAATGGGTGGTAGGAAAATATAGACAATTGAAAAGCACTTAATATTTGAGTTTATTTGAATAAAGATTTTTTCATTTTCATTTAGTTAAAATTGGCTATTTAAACATTAGCGGCCTCGCCACAAAAGATTTTAAAACACTGTTCAACAAGTGTTTAATTGAGCCACTGTTTAAATGTGATGATGCCGTTACTTTTTTGACAATTTTGTTTGAAAGAGACGGCATCGCATTTAAACAGTGTCTTAATTAAACGGTGTTTTAAAATCTTTTGTGGTAAGGCTAAACCTAACTTTCTTTCTTGTTTTTTCTCCAAAATAGACAGTAGAAAGGTTTACAACTTTATCTAAAGTTTATAAAGCGTTTGTCGCTATTGAGCTATTATGAATAATTATTGACGACCTCCTTGGTCGAGTGGCTTTGTACACCGGTTTTCAAGGTGTCGCCATCTCTGAGGTCCCGGGTTCGATCCCCGGTTGGGTCAATTTAGAAAACGAACTTTTCTATATTGGCTCAGGTCTGGGTGTTTGTGATACCACCGTTGTCTCCGATTTCCATAACACAAGTGCTTCAGCTACTTACTTTGGAATCGGAGCAATGTATGTGATGTTGTCAAATATTTATATATTTAATATTTATTTATATTTTCAAGAAATTCCTTATAACAAGCTTATAGGCGTTCCATAACTTTTTATTGATTACTTCTTTATACCTAGATTAACCAAAAAGATTGTTTAGGAATACGCTTTGAGACGCCAAACGTAAAGAATAATATGAATAAAAAATATTTTTGGTCAAACTAAGTAATCTAGGTATGAACTTTAGTCTTTATTTATTAGTAAGACAGTGTGTTTTTATTTTTAGCATAAGAAGTACGCATATAAGACTAGAAATCCATAAAAATAAACAGATTTTGTGTTTATAATCAAGGATCACTGTAAAACCCATAGTAAGGTGTAAAGGCTACCTATAAAACATTCTAACCGCATATATGGAAGTTGCAAAACGATCATCTTTTGTTACAAAAAAAAATCAACAAGTAATAAAAGAACGCAAAACCAGGGGCCCTACCGGCTAACTTTTCGAACTTCGGCGGGTCTGCCGAGCTTCAACTTCAAAACAGATAAATCGAAGTAAGGAGTTTCGTATTGTACTATTCACCGAAGTTATTTAGAAGATGTCATGTTCGTGTGACATCATGAATTGGGGTTCGCCATTTTAGCCCGATTGGGCTCGATTTATCTGTTTTAATTTGAAGCCCGGCAGACTTTCTGAAGTTCGATGCGTTAGCCGGTACGGCCCCAGGGGGGTCTCACTCCGCGCTTAAACTTTTATATTAGCCTACTGCTCGCGGCTGACTCAGTCCAACCAGCGCACGAGGGATGTCATGTGTCAGTATTGAGACAGAGCCGTAGCTCTGTCACGTATGACAGAAGGAGAAGCGCTTCGGAGATACTTATAATAATAGGCACACACCGCTGTGCACATTAAATTGTACTTTATTGCCGTGCAGCGAGCGTAGGTTTTTATTTGATTGTCTTTGTACGTTAAGTAGGTACTATTATATTTATGTGGCAAAACCCTTATATGTTTTGTTAATTCCATAATCAAGAAAGCGCTTAATTTGTTTTAATCATTTAAATAAAGATTGATTTGACTTTGAAGAAAAGAATCGATTAGATAATTCATGTAGGTATTTGAGCCCCGTTGCCAACGCAAATGCAAAACATTATGAATATAAATAATTATTGTTATTGATCGATATATAATTTAAATTGATGTAAATCCAGATGACTTAGGTATAATATAATTATAATTATAAAATAAATAAATGCTCATTTTTTATCCTCCTAAATACTTAAAATAATGATTTTAGTATGAATGAAAAATAATTACTAATACATAAATAACCATTAGTTAAGTACATAATTTATAACAAGTAAATAATCAATGACATTTATTTACTTATTATAATAATATATATTTTTATGGATAGTGCTTGGTCTTTCACCTGACCTGATGTTAAGTGACGATAAGGCTGAAAATGTAAAAGCACTACACCCGGAATCCTCACCACTGAGGAACTAGCTATCTTGCCTCTAACTGCCGGAACAGAACAATTTCTAAATTGTATATATTTAAGTTTGAATGATCCCTTCCTTAGATGGAATAATTTGTTATTTTTATTGGTTACTAGGGTTGCCAGGTATTTTTTTCAGAAACTCGGGTCATGTACTTAAATTGAATAAAAAAATCGGGACAAAGCATTTTGCCGCGGGACAACAATTACTTTAGCTATTACTATATTGTAATTTGATTGGCGGCAAACGCTATGACAGTGGCCAATCAGCGATCGTAAGTCAAACAGCGCTTTCAATCAGTGTAAAGCAGCCTAAAGCGCGGGTAAATTAAACTAACTACAATTGAGATAGAAGCTCAAAATAATTTATTAATGTATATTCGCTGAAATATTACACTTTGATTGTTTTGTTTCTTTGTCTAACTGAAAAATATCATAATGCGGGACACATACCTGTCCCGGCGGGACATCATAAAAATTGGCTGTTTCGCGGGACGTCCCGCTAAAATCAGGACACCTGGCAACGCTAGTGTCAACATAATAGCATATTTTTCTAGTTTTTTATACATTTGTAATTTTATATAGTTATGCAAACCAGCAGCACACCCCGGACACACCATATAACGTCTCGTTTATCTCCTCTAACTATTACATATAAACAGAATGACGTCTGTACACACTGCGTATGTGTGGGTGAAGTGTTCAGGGTTACCTACCTGAGATTGATTAGATTAGGCACTTACCTTTTTTAAACATTCGATTTTGCTGAAAAGCTAATTGTAATGAAAACTTTTACGTTATTATCATATTGTCTGTATCAACTGTCATTTACAAAAGTACTCTTTGCAACTATCGAACCGAGCGACGACGGCCCTCAATAATGATACAGATAACTCACCGACCTAGTGCGGGGCGGGGTGCGGTACCGCCGATCGGTGGGAGGGTGGGAGTGGCCATTCTGTACGTACTATTATTAATTCTGTGCCAGCAGGCAAAAACCCAACAAAGATTTGTATACCCCTAAATGTCATTTTCAACAGTTATTCGCCTACGTTGGGATATTTTTTGACATTTCAACGTAGATAAAACCGCTCTCGAGGTCTTCATGACTAGGTCGAGTTTGTGACGTCAACAAACATATTGAAACAAAAGGCTGTCAGTAAACTTCAAAAACAAATCATTTCAAGTTGACAATAAGGCCGTGAGCAATTTGGACACGATTTGCATCGTACGTCAACGTATGATCCTGGTCGTACGAATTGAGTGCGTACACTGAATACGTTTTTCTCCATCAAATAGGTACAGATATCGCATTTGTGAAGTCATCGCTGGTTGGAGCACGATCAATCAAATCTGTATCTCTAAGATAACTCTGTTATGACTACTGTCATCGCTGTCGGTGAACCGAATGGATGCGTGAAATAAAATATTTAAAAAGACATGACTTCGGTGAATTTCATTATATTTTGGAAGACAAATAATGGTAGCTTAAATCACTCTGATCCCAGAAACATTTATGTTCGTAAATCAAATTTAAAAAACTTTTTTACGTGTTTCAAAATCCCTACAAGTTCGGATTATATTCAGAAGTACACATACGTACGTATACGTACGACTAACTCACACACAGTGTGCGCGCTCCCATAGTACTTGGAAGGTCGGGATCGTTCGGGCGTGTTCGTACGTGTTCGCACGAGTAAAATTCGTACGAAAACGCGTCCAAAGAGCTTACGGCCTAATACTATAAAATGTGTTACAACTAAACGATTATCTATTGAGAACATTTTTATTTTTCTAGTTTGGATCAAGTTGGATAATACTTAGAAAAACAAAAGTTACATTAATGGTATTTGAGCATATCACGACTATCTTAAGATTACGAAAAAGATAACAATATTGAATTAGGCCCAGCGCATACACGACTGTAGTTTGATATTATTATAAACTTATGAGTTTTATGACAGACATAATTCATTATAGCCGCACAATCTAAAATGTATACAACATGTTACAAAAATACCCCTAATGCCGAATTTAGTATATAGGGACCACAAAACTGAACAACTTTTACTGTGGGACCAACTCTGAAATCATTTTGATATTTTCGATTTTAATTTTTGTATGAAACAGCTAATTTTTTTTCGCGATTTGAGAGTTGGTCACTTAGTAAAAGTTGTTTAGTTTGATGGTCCCTATATACCATATTCAGCATTAGGGGTATTTTTGTAACATGTTGTATAATCGGATCTTTACAAAAACCGGATAATTAGAACCTGAGACAGATTTTTGCTTAAGCGACTCTTAGATTATCCAATCAGCTTTCTAGTTTCTAATTGTCAGAAACACACTGGGTTTTTTACAAAAATCTTAAAAATTGCTGGGAGGATTGCAAAAATCTATCTTAAATTCCAATTATCCGGTCCTTTACAATTTACCTAGGATTTTTGCAAATATCCAGTTCATACGATTATCCTACGACATATACGTATCATTGAACTCGACTATATTTGCATGTATTCTATAAAACTGAGGCGCTTTATAAGTGCCACAAAAAGCTCACTTACTCTTCCTTAAAATAATTGATATAATGGATTTTTATTTTTACATATTTGACTGATACTTCTACTCTACGAAACTGTAGCTCTTACCAACAAAATCTCACTTTCCATTTGTAATGTTTTTGCTTTATTTAATAAATAACTACAACAATCTTAACATGGTCGATAGTACAAACTACAGCACATTAAGTACAGCTTAACTACGAAAACAGCTTTTCTTACGTAGAGCATAAAAACGGTCTCGATGTCAACAGTATAGTCTGATGTGCCGTCGTCTGTACATAACACTGTTTTAATCACAAAATAAGGAGAGGACAGAAGTCAAGCTTAGTACTTAGTAGTAAGTACTGTGAAGACCTTAAGGTTGGCCCCAGACCTACCGGTTTCTATTCTTTGCTTTGCTGTTCTAGTAGAACAGGGGGCCGTACCGGCTAACGCATCGAACTTCGGAAAGTCTGCCGGGCTTCAACTTAAACAGATAAATCGAAGTAAGAAGTATTGTAGTTATTTAGAAGATATCGATGTTCGTGTGACATCATAAATTAGGGTTCGCCATATTGGCCCGTTTGGGGCTCGGTTTATCTGTTTTAATCTGTACAGTATTGTGTTTTAGTTTGTATTTGTTTAGTACAGTACAAAATTAGCATGCTTCAGAGATCCACAAAAACCAGCGAGGTTGATCTTTGTCGCAATATATTTTTCATATAATAGAGAGCTCAACGTATTTTAGCAAATTAGATATCCATAAAAACCAGCAGGGTTGATCTTTGTCGCAATATTTTTTCATATCATAGAGAGCTATAATTTTATATTATATTTTGGACAATTTGGGCTGACATTGTCATCATTCACCAAAGCAGGGTTACTTATGGCCGAATATTCAAACGATACTCAACTTTGAGGGACGCTCAAACATCATGCTGTCTTTGTCGTATCTTTGACATTTAATGCGACAGGACGATGTTTGAGAGCCTCTCAAAGTTGAGTGACGTTTGAGTATTCGGCCATTTATCGAAGTAACACAGAACACATTACTCCAGGCGGAGCGGAGTAACCTGTTAACCGTCGCTATTTGGCAGGAACGATGGGACTAGAGCGAAGGCAGACGCGATCTCTATAGATCCATTCCAGAGGCCGTACCGGCTAACGCATCGAACTTCGGAAAGTCTGCAGAGCTTCAACTTAAAACAGATAAATCGAGCCCCAATCGGGCCAAAATGGCGAACCTCAATTCATGATGTCACACGAACATGACATCTTCTAAATAACTTCGGCGAATAGTACAATACGAAACTCCTTACTTCGATTTATCTGTTTTAAGTTTAAGCTCGGCAGACCCGCCGACGTTCGAAAAGTTAGCCAGTAGGGCCCCTGATACCGCAGTGAGGCTCTCTGGAGACTGGATTGAACCAAATTAGATTGTCTCTCAACCACTGACCGGGCATAAGTGTATCAGGCAGCGACTTCAACGACTATCGGTGTGACAACGGAATAAGAGAGCAGAGATCACACACTGTGAGATTGTTCGCTGCACGACAACGCTAGACGCATTATGCTGCATAAGATCATTTACACAGAATCTGGACCCGTTAATCACTAACCTCATCTGTTGCCGTAAAAACTGGGAATCACTGCACGGGTTCGCGCACATCAGGAACACCATCAGAAGATCGTATGAATAAGTCTGAATGTTTTTCTAGAGTAACCCGATGCGAAGTATGTACCGAAGTGATTGTGGTGCTTAGACCCAGATGGGGGAGATTTGGCAAAAAAGAAGGGATGAAAACAAAATTTGTGGGGAGTCAAAAAAGCGCATACGGGGGATGGGTTGAAATGGACCATGGGTTGGTGGAAGATTGCGCCAATGGTAGAGGTGATTGTACTGTAGGTCATACACTGTTAATTTCTGTAAATAGACTGTTAACAATTTGTAAATACTATGTCAAAATTCTGTCACCTGAAAATATTTTGAATATATTATGTAAATAACAATTATGAATTTAAATCTTTTCAGAGCATAACCAGTTTAACTATAAAACCCGTTACTAATAAAGATTGTAAAGCAGATGTATAAGTTACACAGTGGTGACTCTCTGTCAAACTATTTAAGGTTGACATTAAAAAGAAAGGGACAAAACACTGTGTAACTTATACATCTGCTATACAATCTTTATTAGTAAGGGGGTTAATATATATCACTATAGTTTTGAAAGAATTATAATTGTTTGTCATATTGTTTCGTCCACACGGACGAAGTCGAGGGCAACAGCTAGTTTTCTAATAATATTTTTAGGCTTAATGAACATGGAGGTCTTTGCCTTATACTTATTGTTTATGTTTGGTAATAGTGTGATCAAATCATGTATTGTTTAACATTTAATTTTGATTCAGTTGTTAAACAAGTTTTAAAAGAGTTACCATTTATTACATTTAATAATTTCACTATAGTTAATCGTAACTCCTATCATAAGCTGAATGTATTTTTAATAATTTAAGCAAGTAAGACTATGTACAGTAATGAATATAACAATTATTGTAATTCATTTGGATTTAGTTTCAACAAGATTACAAAGTATTTGTTTAGTAAAATATTATCTCTGATATTACTTTTCCTACAAATATGATTGGCTGAAAACGATGTGATTGGTAAACTTTTTGTGTTGAATTTAATGGGTATTTAAAGGAATGTAAAATTGAGAATGAGGCCCACCGTGGGGCAGCAGCCTCACGAGAAGAAGCCCGGGGAAGGAGCGAAAGCTCGAACCCGTACCCGCTCCGCGGAAGAACCAGAGAGAATGAGGCACTTTTAAGTTTGGAGCACCACGGAACATAAGTAAATTCTTCATTAAGAATGTACTTAACTAACACCTGAATTAATAATATACGCACTGTAATCCGTAAAAAGTGTTTCATATCTGAATTCTTCATTGTTATTGTGTTATTTTTGTCTTTCGCTTGTTCTTCTTTTCAGCTAAAAAACGATCGGGTGGCAGGGTAAAAGAAATTGTACGATTCAATTTAATAAACATATATTTTTTGAAATTCATTTTACTTTGTTTTAAATTCTCTACATCTTTCTTATCATTTCTGACACGCGCAACGCACACACACGTAGACAGCTCTCACCGACCGACGACACTGCTTCACGCACTCAAACACGTTTTGAGATTAGTCTGAGATTCCGGTTATTTCGTGTCGGTGAGAGGGTGTCTGTGTGCGTTGCTCGAGCGCACGTAGTGTAGTACCACACCCCGGACACTCGTATAAATATAAACGTCTCGTTTACATATCCTACTTCTATTGTATAAACAGAATGACGTCTGTACAGACTGCGTATGTGTGGTTTTCAGGGCTAGATACCTTTTTAAGGGACTGACATGAGCCAACTAGCGCCGCCAGTCGATTTTATTTTATTTATTCTAAATAAGCCCAATTTCTTAAAAAAGGAATCAGTCAAGGTCTTGTGAATAACGGCTAATGTTTATTGAATAACGTTACAACAATACAAAATGCGTGCAATAGTTTAAAAATGTTTGAACCAACAGTGGCCACTTTTAACAAAATCGCGTTTTAAATTGTTTGAATGCCTTTTCAAACTGTGTAAAGTCACTCAATAAATATAAGACGTTATTAACAAAACCTTGACTAATTCCTTTTTTAAGAAATTGGGCTTATTTAGAATAAATAAAATAAAATCGACTTGTGGCGCTAGTTGGCTCATGTCAGCTCTTTAAACATTCGCTGAAAAGCTAATTTTGTGTCGAACCGAGCGACGACGGCCCTCAATAATGATACCGCTAGCTCGGCAACCTAGTGCGGGGCGGGGTGCGGTACCGCCGGTCGGTGGGAGGGTGGGAGTGGCCATTCTGCACGTCAGTACTATTATTAATTCTGTGGTAGAACTAAGCTTGACTTCTGTCCTATTTTCATTTTGTGTTTTAATTTACACTCTTACGAGTTTTTGATAAGTGGTTAGTACAATAATTATCGTAACAATGTTCTTTTAGGGTTCCGTACCTCAAAAAGGAAAAAACGGAACCCTTATAGGATCACTTTGTTGTCCGTCTGTCTGTCTGTCTGCCTGTCTGTCTGTCTGTCTGTCTGTCTGCCTGTCTGTCTGTCTGTCTGTCTGTCTGTCTGTCCGTCTGTCAAGACCCTTTATTTACTATCTACGGTGCTCCATTTGAAATGTTTCCCTAGAAATACCTACAAAGAGTCTAAAATAAAAGATGATTCCGTAACGAATACGATCAGACAAATCAATCATTCTAACATGAACATAGTTTAAGCGTCCCTAGCCAAGTCTTATCAATAAAAAAACAGTTCGGCTAAAACGTCTTGAAATGGAAACTAAATATTAATTTTACTAGCAACACATGGTTTTTGACTGGACAAATAGTCGTGTGTTGCCATACAAAAACACTTATGTATGACAAAAAAGTGGCACTACTGTTTTAATTTTCTATTAAATTATTTCTAATATTGTTTGCCAGTATCTATGTAGATCTTACGAATGTCAAAGTGAAGTGAAACCTACGAACGCGGTTTTTACAAATGATGGTATTTCCAATGAGTTTCAACTCTAAGCGTCGGTTTTAAGGTTCAGTTTTGCTTACATTTAGTGGTGGGGAGGGGGGTGGTAGGAGTGTCGATGGTCACAGATCCACGTTGTTGAGATTCGATCCCGAGTGAGTTGGTAAGTCATCTTCTAGTAGTAGTGTACCTAAAGATTAAGAAAAGATTTTTTTATTGACAATTCAAAATACTTCACAGAATGTACACACGACAGCACCTCAGGTCAGTTAAACTGCGAAAACAGCTTTTATTACGTAAGACATAAAGGCGGCCTCAAGGTCAACACATGTATAGTCTGAGGTGCTGTCGTGTGTACAATCAGAAGCACGTTAGGTTATACAAAATGGAAAAAAAATCCAATTACTTTAAGTCTTGAATTCAGACATTTAGGTCAACATCAAGGTGCTGTTGATTGTACAGTCAAGGAATTAAAAGGTTCGTCACCTTAAGAGAGTCGTCGAAATACGGCATTTCATACAAATTTTCAAGTTTTGTTTTTCGAAATGAATGAACCGATTTTAATAAAACTTCATACACATAAGCAGAATACATTGGTCTAAAAAGTTAGTGGAAATCATTTTCTATGAATAGTGTTACAGCTAAATTAGACCGATTTTAAATTTTCAAAAGAAACAGAAATTTCCTATTATCTTCTTTAAAATAAGACATTTCAAAATATTAATAACTAACTTTTTAGACCAATGTATTCTGCTTATGCGTATGAAGATTTATTAAAATCAGTTCATTCATTTCGAAAAAAGGACTTGAAATTTTGTATGAAATGCCGTCTCCTAAACACCCTTAAGGTCAGTTTTCGCTTGCACTAGTGGAAGTAGTATCGTATAATTAATACAGATCTAACCAACAAGGTTTTAGTTCATCAAAACCTTTATTTTATAAGATAATATTCTTAGACAAGACAACAAAAATTTGAACTTTGTCATGAAACAGACTGTTCTGTGACAAATCAAAAGGAAATATGTTCTCGCAGCACGTTAAATTTATAAATTTGAAAACAGACGAACTTTTTCATACCGCGCCTGACTGTACTGCCACGTCTTTAAATATGTATACAGTTTAGAACTTTGTCACTCTAAAAGCTACTTTTTTTAACAGAAATTAATGACAAATGACAATTACAACAAGGTGACAAAGTTCTAAACTGTATACATATTTTTGGACGTGACTGTACACGAACTGACGATTGTATAAATTTATAAAAGCACATACCTATAGGCACGCATGCTGCGTCTCTTTCTCGCAGCCTGACCATGTCCCTGCGTAGTTTGTCCAGCACGGCCCTATTCGGCTGGTTGTGTCTCGCTCTATCTTGCAGGAGAGTTATCTGCTGCTCTTCTAACTTCTTCTCTTTGAAACTCTTCACGGACCGCGACCCGTAGAGGCGGAGAAGAGAACCCCAGGACCGCACGTGTGGGTGAAGTGCCTATGATATCAATCGAAACAGTGAAGTTTTGTAATTCCTTTATTTACTATTAAATTAAATGTCCTTTATGTCCTATGACAACCAACAAAACATGAACAAGATACAAAGAACATAAAAAATTGAAACTTAAGTAGAAGCGGCACTAGCCATAGAAAAAATGATTAACTTGTATACGATTGAATTTGGTCTTAAAACAAAACCAATAAATATTTTCTACATTGACCAAGTTCTGTCTTATTTTTAGCTCAAGTAGAAAAAAAAGTTATTTGATTATGAATATTTTGATATGTAAAAAATACAGAAACAACGAGTTATTGAAAAGTGTTCCATTATCCACATTCAATTTCCAAAGTCGCACAAAACAAGCATCAAAACTCAGATAAGGTTCATTATTGCGTACTCACACGCAATAATGAACCTTAAGTGATCGTACAACGCCAAATACACATTTTTGAACAATAATTTCACACAGTATTACTTGATTTATCGGTCCAAAAAAATAATGTAGGAAGTATATTACAGTTCAAACTTATGTGACTAACAGAAACATGATAGCTAAAACTTCTAAGACTTTTGCGCGTACAGTTCATTAGAAATAAAACCACGGGACCACGGCCCCTGGAAAAGCGTTGGAAATTAAAAAAACCAATAAATACAAACTGTATAATTCTAAAACAACACCTGAATTAATAATATACGCGCTGTAATCCGTAAAAAGTGTTTAATTTCTAATGATAGCTACAACTTTAATCGATAGAAAAAAATGTAAAGTAATCTCCAGTTTTGTAGTTTTTCATTGATAAACCAATAATAAAACTATAATCTTGAAACTATAATATAAAATAAACCTTAGCTAGGTCTCCAGTTTAGTGATTGGCAGTTTTCCAAAATAAGAAATAGTTTATTAGTTATTTATTAAAAATGATCATGTTTCGTCAATTTTTTCTATGTAAATTTCTTACATCGTTGTACGGCCCCTTAAGAGTCCGGCGAACCGAGAGCTTCCCATACAAACGTAATACCAAAATGATTTGCAATTTGAGCATAAATAACTCTTCTTGTGATGTTATTCGGATTAAGACGGTATTTGTTTAGGCTTCTATGAAATAACCAAAATACTAACCTAATTCGAAATAAATGCCAATTACATTTTTTCATACAAAACTGTAAATTGCATTAATTTTTATTTGGTTTAGTATTCTGGATTTTTTATTTAATAGAAACCTAGATAAATACTGTCTTAATCCGAATAGCATCACAAGAAGAGTTAATTATGCTCAAATTGCAAATCATTTTGGTATTACGTTTGTATGGGAAGCTCACTGTGCGCCGAAGCCTTAAGGGGCTGACATGGGCACACAATGGGGACACAAACAAAATAAAATCGACGGGCGGCGCTAGTTGGCTCATGTCAGTCCCTTAATGCGTTCGACATTACCTGTAGTATAGCTTGCGAGGCGCGCTGCTTGGCCGTCTTCTTGTTCTTGCACACGACAGTCGCGGTGTGCTTGCCCACCTTCATCGTCAGCTCGATCTTTTGGAACTCTAGTTTCTTCATCTGGGTGGGAAAATATGAAAATTAAAGCAAGAGTTAGGGCGCTTTTGCATATATAAGGTGCCCAAACAAAGTCAAGGTCAAAATTTCTTTATCCAAATAAATTAATAATTAAGCTCTTTTTAATCGTCTTTTCCTACCGCCCAGCAGTTATTTAATGTTATAAGACATTGTGTTACCACGATAAACAGTGTGTAACATTTTGCTACAACATGATGTACACACGACAGCACGTCAGGTTAAACAGTTAAACTGCGAAAACAGCTTTTATTACGTAGGGCATAAAGGCGGTCTCAAGGTCAACATGTATAGTCTGAGGTGCCGTCGTGTGTACCTACACATGATACATCACAAAAAGAGAGGCGGTGCAATTACAGTAGATTACATTAAAAAACTAGCAAACAACAACAAATAAATACATTTTAAAACTTTTGTGATGTTTCCAGTACAGTATTTTCACCGAATATCTGAAGTAAAAAATTCCCGGCGTTGGTATGTCATGATCACAAGTATTACGACGTAATGTGTATTTACTAGGCGGACAATTCAGAACTCTTTATTAACATAATAAATAAATAAATATTTGACAACACCACATACACTGCTCCGATTCAAAAGTAGTAGCTAAAGCACTTGTGTTATGGAAATCAGAGATCACGGTGGTGGTATCACAAACACCCAGACACTGAGCCAATATAGAAAAGTTCGTTTTCTAAACTGACCCAACCGATCGAATCCGGGACCTCAGAGATGGCGACACCTTGGAAACCGGTGTACAAAGCCACTCGACCACGGAGGTCGTCGTAATAAACATGTTATAAGTACCTCAGTGTGTATATGCCTGTCGCTGGCTCCGAAGTTCCTCAGCAGGCAATTACGCAGTATGGCGTGAGGGGAGGGCTCGCACGTCGCCGCGCAGAACTCTGATATGCGGGGGTCTTCGATGCCCACGTAGTCGAAGAACTGGGGGTGAAACACTGACTTAGCAAGGTTTATTTGAATTGACTTATCGTGATGAAAGATAACATCCTTCCTTACTTAATACCATAAACGCGAAAGTAACTTTGTTTGTTCGTTACGCCTTTTCGCGACTAAACTCACTCGATCGTCGTAAATTCTGCACGCACGTTGTCAGGGGAACAGCAACGGACATACATACGGCACTTTCATCCAGTTAGAAAGGACTGTTGCTGAGGGATAGATAAAAACAACTGTCCACAGATGAAGTCGCAGGCGGCCGCTAGTTTTAGATAATTTCGACTTTTAATGCGTTTTAATAATATTTCTATTTTTTTAATTAAAAACATATAGATTGAATAAAGATAAACATTGGATTCTCTCGTTGAAATGAATACGGTATGCTGTTATATTTCTCGGTGAGAAGTCCGGCTCGCTGTTAGCGGGCGCATCAGTAATTTGTCCTTCATTTCTAGTATGAGTTTAGTGCATTATAGATGCTCGCGCAGCGGCAGATTTCACCTGCCTCAATAATAGCCATTATTTTGAACACTTATTCACCAAGAAATTCAGCTCGGCGAGAAATCAGAGTTGTATGGAGCCGCGATTTCAACTTACTAGCGGCCGCCTGCGACTTCGTCTGCGTCTTTTGTTGCTATCCCTCGGAAACACTCTTTTTTTTCTGGGTGAAAGATAAAACCTATGTCTTTCTTTGTATCTTGACAATGTGTGTGCAATTTCATGATTGAGTCATTAAGACCTGAAGGCGTAACTAACAAACTTACTTTCACATTAATAATATTAGTAAGGAGTAAGAATTCTTAGGCAAATTATAATAAAATAGCCTTTATCATTTAAACCATAAGACTCACCGCAAAGTCCGGCTCGCTGGTAGCAGGCGCATCTAATTCATCATTCATTTCTGGTATAAGGACGTGAATAGATGCTCGCTCGGCGGCAGATTTTAATTACCTCCTAATTTGTTCTTTGGCAAATTATAATAAAATAGCCTTTATCATCTAGGTCATAAGACTCACCGAAAAGTCCGGCTCGCTGTTAGCGGGCGCATCCAATTCGTCTTTCATTTCCGGTATAAGGATGTGTATAGATGCTCGTGCGGCGGCAGATTTCACCTACCTCGTAATTTGTTCTTTGGCAAATTATAGTAAAATAGTCTTTATCTTCTAGGTCATAAGACTCACCGAAAAGTCCGGCTCGCTGTTAGCGGGCGCATCCAATTCGTCTTTCATTTCCGGTATAAGGATGTGTATAGATGCTCGCGCGGCGGCAGATTTTGCCTGACGCTTAGATGAACCGTGTCCTACACCGTATTGCATTCCACCGATGTATACCGTCGCTTGGTACGGGGTTGCCGCATTTTCTGGACAAAAATGAGAAAATTAGTAGGTTTAGAAGTAATTAAGGAACAAACAATCGTCTCTTGCCTAAAAAATAAATGAATAATAAATATTTGACAACATCACATACATTGCTCCGATTCCAAAGTAAGTAGCTAAGCTAGCACTTGTGTTATGGAAATCAGAAACAATGGTGGTATCACAAAAGTTTACGATAAATAAATCTTATTAAAGTTTAACGTTTGTTTGTCTAAAGTAAGTTTGCTATAGGTAAGCAATAGATAGACCTAGACTGCAACAACTTTACCGTGCGTCCAATCAACGGCAGCACTCAACCGATTTTTACCTTAAATCCCACAACATAAAAACCATATTGCTCACCGAGCTGCACTAACTCGTAGACGGGCTGCTTTTTTTTGTATTCGTAATTGCGGTTTTACAATCAACAGCAGATGTCAATCGATATTGAATCTAAACCACACCAAATAGGAACACAATTGCGCTTACCGAGCTGCACGAACTCGTAGACGGGCTGCTTCTGCAGCGTGCGGAACTACTCGTGGAACATGGACAGTTAGCTGCACCCGTACAATCTACGGCAGAACTCAATCGATTTTAAACCTTAAGACCATATTGCTCACCGAACTGCACTTGCCGAGTTGCTTCTGCAGCGCGCGGCGTACGTACTCGTGAAACACAGACAGGTAGCTGTGACAAACAACGGCAGAATTTAACCTATTTTGAACCTAAAGACCACTACTTAAAGCATATGATTGCACTCACCTAGCTGCACGAACTCGTAGACGGGCTATTTCTGCAGCGCGCGGCGCACGTACTCGTGAAACACAGACAGGTAGCTGTGACCGTACAATCAACGGCAGAATTTAACCTATTTTGAACCTAAAGACCACTACTTAAAGCATATGATTGCACTCACCTAGCTGCACGAACTCGTAGACGGGCTGTTTCTGCAGTGCGCGGCGCACGTACTCGTGGAATACGGACAGGTAGCTGCGCCCGTCCATGTTCATTACCCAGTCGCGCTTCGCCGGCTTGCCGCCTGCGAAATGATATTTGGCAATTTTGGTATAGTCAATAGTCAAGATTTCTTTATTCAAATAAACTTAATAATTAAGCACTTTTGAATCGTCTATATTTTCCTACCAACCCGTTCCCCTTTTATAACAGAAATAAGTAACGATATTTACAAACTAAAATACAATAATACATCCTACTAATATTATAACCCCCTTAACTTACTAACAAAGATTGTATAGCAGATGTATACTTACACAATGGTTACTCTTGTCAAACTATTTAAGTTTCACATCTGCTATACAAGGTTTATTAGTAAGGGCGTAAATGTGAAAGTTTGGATGTTTAGATGTTACTCAATCACGCAAAAACGGCTGAACGGATTTTGATGAAATTTGGTACACAGATAGTTTATAGCCAGGATTAAAACATAGGATACTTTTTGTCCCGGTCATAGGTGCCCTAGGGATTTTCCGAATGACCACGCGGACGAAGTCGCGGGCGGAAGCTAGTTTCAACATACATTGGTAAGGTAAAAACTAGACGAATTACAACAATCTGAACAATTGTGCCTTAAGAGCCATTGGAAAAAAACATATAATACTTAAATAAAGACGAAATTGTGAATTATCTCTCTGTAGTGCACTCCGTAGAAGATAAGTGGCCACTTTTAACAATAAAACTCCATTTAACTAAACGACAGGCTAGAAAATATTATTTAAGCGATAAAAAGAACCCCAAAGCTTCTTCGGAGTGCACTACAGAGAGATAATTCACAATTTCGTCTTTATTTAAGCATTATTTTTTTTTTCAATGGCGGCGCTAGTGTGCAGACTATGCAGCCTTAAAAATACAACTAATCGTGCGTGCTGGTTCTTTACCGTTGTCCTGTCCGTTGGGGCGGGCCGGAATTGTGATGAGCTTGGTGCCATCCGGTAAAGTGGGGTACTGGAGCGTTTTTCGCGCCTTGTTGTACTTGCGACGGTCAGCCCAGCGGCTGGGAAGGAAAATAATTTGAAAAAAACCGGCCAAGTGAGAGTCGGACTTTGTTGTATGGAAGCCTTTTTAAATTATTTATTTTATTCTGTTTTTTAGTATTTGTTGTTATAGCGACAACAGAAATACATCATCTGTGAAAATTTCAACTGTCTAACTATCACGATTCATGAGATACAGCCTGATGACAGACGGACAGACGGACAGCGGAGTCTTAGTAATAGGGTTCCCGTTTTACCCTTTGGGTAGGGAACCCTACAAACGTAAATGATTCTACTTCAAATAGATTTATGCCAATTTCTGACCGAGCTAGCGCGAAGCGCGAGCTAAGCTTTTCTGCTTCAGCTTGGGCAAAAAATCTTCTGCAGGTCTTATTATTTAACCGATTCTTGTGAAATTTCGAGAGCCGGTTCGATAATTATAGATCTTTTTTTTATAAAACGGATTGCTGTGTGAACGCACGGTGACAAATGCTGTGGTTATAGGGATTAATAGGTTAACGAATATTAATTCAATAACTACAAAAGGAGTTTACTCACTTAAAATGCATAATATTAACAGTCTTGAATTTGAACAGCTTCTTGCAGTAATCGTTGACCCGCTCGTGCGACAAATGCTGCGTCTTCCAGCTGTTGTTGATGGTCTCCACCTTTGGAGCCGGCATCACTATGCCTCCAGGAAGCACTACTGGTTGTCTATGCTTAGGAATTTCTATATCGTCACTTGGCTTATCTGCATCATCATCTTTAGCAAATTCACTAGCACAACCTTCTACAGTACCTTCTTCTATACTTTTGTTAGCTTCATCTTTATCAGTTGCTGCTTCCATTTCAACACCAACAGCATTCGTCTCTGTGATTGGGGATTTTAAAACATTATCTCTTATACTTTTGTTACTTCCTTCATATTCATCAGTTGCTGGTACTTCCATTACAACATCGTCGCTACTCTTTCCTGTTACTGGACAAACACCTTCAAGCTTACCTTCTGTATATCCAACATTATTACGATTCAAAAAGGGACATTTAGGTGTTGCCTTAGTATCCTCTGTTACATTTCCAGATTTGTCACTAATAATAGTATCCTCAATTTTTGATTCATCAGTGGAAGTGTTTTGTTTGTGACTAGAATTGTCTTCAACATTTTCAGTGATTGTATCTTCAGTATTATCATTACTGATCGCAATTTCATCAGTATTTGCTAACTGTTCTATTATAGTAACGTCTTTGATTTTTCCAGTATTCATTTCATCTTCTCCTTTATCATTATCAAGTGTGGCTTCAGTCTCAACATGATTCTCACTGGTTCCGTTACTATTAGCAGCTGCACTATTTTTTGCATTTTCAGTATATTGCTGATTGGTTGTATTGTTGACCCAAGTGCCATTTTTTATTTGTTCCGCAATTTTTTTATCTATTTCTAGTTGTTTTCTTTCTTCTTCTAGAGCTCTCCTATAGGCCAAACAAGGAATTGCGCTAATCGGTATATCGTGTCGCTGAAAAAACCTTAGCTAATAATTATTGATTCAGTGAATTCTTGGATAGAGATATAAAATGTAATACTGAAAATCTTAGCAGGATCTTATTTCACTACAACTAAAATGAAATGATTAGAATTAGCTGGCTTGTACTTGTATTAATAGACACTTCATGTTGTTAAAAAATATAAAGCAAAAGTATATTATGGGCGAGATATAAAATAGTAATGGATAACGCAAAGAACATAAAAAATAAACAAGTCGCACTAGTGAATGCGTATGCATCCATCGCGGACGAATTTGTCGTTCAGTGCCACGCGGATCGTGATTGACAGCAGAACAGTCATGGATAGAAATGATTGAATTTGGTGGTTGCTGTATTTAAGAAACAAAAAAACGACTGATGACAACAGTACTTCGTCCGCCCTGCCGCCTTCGTCCGTCGAGCACAGAACAACTACATTAGGACAATAATAGCGTCCGCGCGCGAACGTCCTCGCCCCAGAGGAGCGGCGCGGCGGGCTCAGAGGAATTTCCGCGAGGACAGAGAACAGTCCGCATCGCACTGAAGATGTGTAGTACATTTGCACTCTGTACTCTGTAGATGCCTAGTACATTTTACCTTCCATCGCGGACATCCGCGTTGCACTGAAGAACCCCTAAATCCATTTGTTACAGTTGTTAGATTAAAACCAGTTGCAAAAAGTTTACCCTAGTGTTGCCCTTTCCGAGGAAGTAGGGCTTGGAGAGTGTGCAGACCCTGGTGGTGCGGTGCATGTACACCGGCATGCCGCTGTAGTGGCGCACCACCATCCAGTCCAGCGGCAGCACCTCCCATTGGTTCACACCTTTCTCTGTTACAGCCAAGCATGCACAGTTCTTTCTTTATTGTCCTCGTCAAGTTAAATACTCAAAAAATATGTATTCAAGTTAGTAGGGAGGTATTCATATAATTTTGAAAGTTTTTATTGAAATAAATAAAAATATATAAATTGTGTTTGGAGGATAGCAGTTTGGATGGAATTATCATGCTGATGATCGTCAAACACCTGTATTTAAGATCCAGCACTATAAATATTGGTAATAGATTTAATGTGGTTTAGTGCTTAAGGAATCAGAATACAATTGACTCTATGAGAAGTCTAGATTACAGTCATCCACTGATATCTTTTGGCATTTACAACATACAACTAACAGCACTGGTAAGTAACTCAAAGTTCACACATACCTTCGAGCACTACTTTCTGCCTGGTGACATACGGTTTCTTCTTCGGCTGTGGTGCACCCTTGAAACCATCTGGGAGATCTTCTTCTAACATTTTCTCTATTTCGTCCTCAGGAACTTCTGATTTGCCTGTAATTATTATTCTATTGTCTTCAACTTTAACAAGTTTAATTATTCTCATTACAACCAAATACCTAATTTTTATATACAGTTCAAATAAGTAAAGGAGTAATTACATTACTTTAGGTTATTTACGCATAATCTGATAATACTGATTCAGATTACTTGATTGAAAGCAGGCAAACTCAACATATAAATTCATATTCAGGTAAACACCCTAATGTAATAACATTTTGCTTTTTGGTCATTTAATTTTATCATATCTTTTATTATAAGACTTGTAAACAATATATACAGCTAAATGTGTACCATCAGAGCTCTCCGATTCATCATTGCTATCTTCATCGTTCGACTTCACTTCATCCAATACTTTGAATTCTTTTAATTTTTCCAGTTCTTCTGGAGTTACAAAATTGATATACTTTGGGTCATCTGATAAACCTGCTTGTTTTCCGCCTATCTCTATCTCTTTTTCTTTGTCCCTATCATTTGTTTTCACCGTTTCTAGTTTTGCTCTCTTTGCAGGTGGGACATCACTTTCAGATATTGCTTCACTCATCTTACCTACCTAAAAATAGATAAATTTGTCACACCACAATCCTATTTATAAGAAGGTAATAAGTATTGAATCCATTGAACATGCAGACATTACATTTTGTTGCAACTTATGGGTAGATTATTTTGTGAAATTCAATTCATTCAACAACGCCCGAGCAGACGCAGGCGGCCAGATAACAATGGAATATTTTGCGGGCATTGAAGGGTTAAAAGCACAGAACTTAAGTGTATAAGTAACACTCATTTGAAAACAAAAACAGATATTCTTCAAATTATTTGAAATTTTGAGATTTAAGCATTCACAATGCTATTTTTATATAATACTAAATAATATACTAGAAAAAATAGGACTCGCACCAGATCATGTTCTCGGACGGGAATCGAACCCGCGACCTTTGGATAACCGGTCCAATGCTCTGACCGCTGAGCTACCGAGTCACTAGTGGGAACGTCGAATTTCTTCTAGTATATCAACTCTTACGCTGCAAGCCAGCGCCATCTCACCAATGTAGAAGGAATTAACTTCAACATTCAACTGAACATCTTTCCAGATATTTTTAAACAGTTGATTAAGATGAGAAAGCTTTTTAACTATTTGAAATTTTGAGATTTAAGCATTCACAATGCTATTTTTATATAATACTAAATAATATACTAGAAAAAATAGGACTCGCACCAGATCATGTTCTCGGACGGGAATCGAACCCGCGACCTTTGGATAACCGGTCCAATGCTCTGACCGCTGAGCTACCGAGTCACTAGTGGGAACGTCGAATTTCTTCTAGTATATCAACTCTTACGCTGCAAGCCAGCGCCATCTCACCAATGTAGAAGGAATTAACTTCAACATTCAACTGAACATCTTTCCAGATATTTTTAAACAGTTGATTAAGATGAGAAAGCTTTTTAACTATTTGAAATTTTGAGATTTAAGCATTCACAATGCTATTTTTATATAATACTAAATAATATACTAGAAAAAATAGGACTCGCACCAGATCATGTTCTCGGACGGGAATCGAACCCGCGACCTTTGGATAACCGGTCCAATGCTCTGACCGCTGAGCTACCGAGTCACTAGTGGGAACGTCGAATTTCTTCTAGTATATCAACTCTTACGCTGCAAGCCAGCGCCATCTCACCAATGTAGAAGGAATTAACTTCAACATTCAACTGAACATCTTTCCAGATATTTTTAAACAGTTGATTAAGATGAGAAAGCTTTTTAACTATTTGAAATTTTGAGATTTAAGCATTCACAATGCTATTTTTATATAATACTAAATAATATACTAGAAAAAATAGGACTCGCACCAGATCATGTTCTCGGACGGGAATCGAACCCGCGACCTTTGGATTGGAAGTTAATTCCTTCTACATTGGTGAGATGGCGCTGGCTTGCAGCGTAAGAGTTGATATACTAGAAGAAATTCGACGTTCCCACTAGTGACTCGGTAGCTCAGCGGTCAGAGCATTGGACCGGTTATCCAAAGGTCGCGGGTTCGATTCCCGTCCGAGAACATGATCTGGTGCGAGTCCTATTTTTTCTAGTATATTATTTAGTATTATATAAAAATAGCATTGTGAATGCTTAAATCTCAAAATTTCAAATAGTTAAAAAGCTTTCTCATCTTAATCAACTGTTTAAAAATATCTGGAAAGATGTTCAGTTGAATGTTGAAGTTAATTCCTTCTACATTGGTGAGATGGCGCTGGCTTGCAGCGTAAGAGTTGATATACTAGAAGAAATTCGACGTTCCCACTAGTGACTCGGTAGCTCAGCGGTCAGAGCATTGGACCGGTTATCCAAAGGTCGCGGGTTAGATTCCCGTCCGAGAACATGATCTGGTGCGAGTCCTATTTTTTCTAGTATATTATTTAGTATTCTTCAAATTAGTTGAAATTGATGGCTTTTTATATATCAAATATTTATAACTGGCTCATTTATTTTTATACATCATCACAGCATCACTTTAGTTATTATAATCAACAATAAAACATAATTAACATAAAAAAATTAAATACCAGTTGAAGAAATTGTAATCATTAACATTTAATTAGATAGGCACTAAACAAGCTTGAAGACATTATTACATATTGTTGATCATTGTACCTATTTTCCTTACCTATTCTCGCTTGCAGCAAAATAACTGTTACTACAGGTATAACAGGTCAGTCACAAACCATATAAGCCCAAATTGTTGCAGAAAGATAGTCCACAAATAGCGATGGCACTAAAATTCCAATGCTTATTAACAGTTGGATTTTATCCATCACTGGCTGCAGACTTTCGTTACAACAGTCACCATGATAAGCCGTGCAATAACCAGCGAAGAGAGAGCAGGATTGCGGCAGGCTAGCTCTGGCAACCGACACAGAGGCTAGTCTGGCGCAAAACTACTAAATTACAACGAGTTTGAACATCTTCTTAACGTCAGGATTTCATTAAACTAAAACTGGATCCAATGGCTGGAGCTGAAGCAGTCACTTGTAAGACCTCTTGCTAACGGTCGTTATCGGTCGGTTAATTAATACTATATTTGATGCAACAAGTTTAAAGAGTGCTTGGTAAATCTTAATGAACTAAAAGCTACAGATCTTAACCGTTATACAAGAAAAAAATGTGCCAAGCAAAGACGGTGGTACTTACGTGACCTAAATCTGCTTAGTTTTGATAGTTATTAAAACAAAATTTGTATCAGTAAATGAATTGAATAAATTCTTCTGTTTTTTTATTTCAAGCACTCAAATTAACAAAGAAATAAATGGCTAAGTAAAAAATATCGGCAAAGCGATTTCGACTCCGTGTGCGAAACGAAATATCGACATGAAATCCAATCCAGTGTTGCCAGATGGAATCTGAAAAAAGCACTGGAAAATTCTGTGAAAAATCAGTAGACTTGGATAAAAATCAAAAGTTTTGAAAATGTTAGTTTTGAAAATGATTGTGAATGTTACTACAATGACGTCCTCCGTAGTCGAGTAGTTTTGTACACCGGTTTTTAAGGTGTCGGCATCTCTGAGGTCCCAGGTTCGATCCCCGGTTGGGTCAATTTAGAAACCGAACTTTTCTATATTGGCTCAGGTCTGGGTGTTTGTGATACCACCTTTGTCTCTGATTTCCATTACACAAGTGCTTTAGCTACTTACTTTGGAATCGGAGCAATGTATGTGATGTTGTCAAATATTTATTTTTTTAAACTAATTATTTATTTAAACTTTATTCAATAAGGATAGTATCAAATAAAAAAAGCAAAAACAAAATAGTTTATATTATATCTGTGTTTATATAACTCAATTACTTTGCAAGAACATAATGGGTAATCCAAGAACATAATGCTTTTTTCCAATTAAACATCAAGTACATTATACCATTAACTACTTGTTTTGTTTTAGATGATACTTACCATTAAGTACCAATGCTCATAGCCAGCTCACATTTTGATCGTCTAAGAGCGATACTGCTGATGCTTGAGAAACGGCGGCCTATCAAAGGTAGAGCTCGCCCCCAAATGGTAATGGTGATAGTTAGGGGTATATAACGAAACTTACTTTTGATAAAGACTGACACCCGTTTGCACTAAACTTAAGAATCACCTAAGAAATGAACGAGAATATAATTGTTGTCTATGAAATAAAGGGATTTTCACATAGTGTTATTAATTTAACTATCGGTTTAACTTTGCAAAGCCAGGTGAAATTTGGTAGAATACTTGAATTTTCAGAAATAAATAAGTGGATCAGTGGATTACTCAAAAACCAGGTAGATCAACTGCTTAATCAGTGGATCTGGCAACACTGATGAAATCACAAATTAAATAGAAACCGAAAACTGAAATGTCATATGAAGTGAATGACAGCTGTCAAAATTCAAGCCAAAGCAAACATAGTGCATAGACCACAGAGCAAGCCACTCATTAAGAAGAAGACGAAGGGTTGAGTGGAGTAAAAAGCCTTAAGTAAAAAGCTATAGAGCGTTCGCGCCTCAGTTCACGCACTCACAGAATAAATAATAAATAGTAAAACTACTTTACTCGATAAATTCATTTATTACGCCAAAAAGATAGATTTAAACAAAAAGATAACACATTTTCTTACATTCTACAAGATGTTATCACAGTAATTAGCGTCGTATGACGCATCACGTTACAGTCCCCGATATTAGATAACTAACAAATGTTTAAAGAGTAGAACGCGTTTCCGTATTGGCGGCTGTGAAGTTAGTCACTATGCGCGTAGCCGTGCCTCACCACTTGCCTCTCTCACCCACTTACATCGAAATTATTATGTTCTGCGCATCGTCTCGCGCGATGTTCACTTCCGAGCCGCCAAATAAGCTTGAAACGTATTGTAATAATAATACCTGCATTAAATGATATATCCCTTAATATATTTAGAAAGCTATTTATGTACAGTCAACGATGGGCTACTACATGTCAAATTTTGTCAGACAATTTTGAACTTAAATCTAAACAATTTAAGGGTCAATTGGAGATTTTTTACAGTTTCTATAGCTTGCTATATACAAACTATAATAATCCGTCTACCTATCCCATTTGCACCCCCTATTGCATCCTCTATTGCACTTTCGAGACTTAATTATAATTTTCATTTTAAATAGTTACGGAAAAATGAACAGCACTACCGTCAAATAGGATTTGACTGTTCTTTTTCCGTGGTACAGAAGTCCGCTCGTGTTATAATTTCTGACTGGATTTGAGGGAAAAACAGACTTTAAAGGCCGACGCCTTGAGATTAAGGTGCTATATCAGTAAAGCGAGATAGCAATGAGAAAACGTCACGCACGGGGGCGAGACCGATTTGGCAGATAAGGCGCTGTCTCCACGGGCCAGAGAATCGCGACGAGTAAGCGCTTCTATCGTCGCATCGCCGCGATAACATCGCCGTGTGGGGACGCATTCATAGAGTATATAGAAATACGTGGCACGACGATAATATCGCCGCGATTCTCTTGCTCGTGGAGATGGCGCCTAAAAAATCATAATTCGTAGTAAATAACGACAACAATTAAAGATGAATGCTTCTACACGATTTTGAATATTGATGTTACAAATGATTTAAAGCAATTTCGACTTGAAGACCTAATATTATTTCTAAATAATTCAAACTTTAGACTTTTTAAGAGGTATTTTCGAAATTAAAATGAATCGAGCCAAAATCATTAAATCGTGTAACTGGTTCAATACGTGTCAGGAAAAGATTTAAAGAAATATATATTTTTATTTCAGATCCGTAGAATCTTTTAGCGACCTATGGCATTACATCAAAAAGTGTTAATTTTCTTTAAAGATCGCCTTAATCTTATTTATCTCGCAGGATAATCGTATAAACCGGAATTTAGCAAAAACCCTAGGTCGATTGTAATGGACCGGATAATTGGACTCTAACATAGATTTTCGCAATCGTCCGAGCAATTTTTAGGATCTTTGTAAAAATTATATTACGTTTCGGACAATCGGATTCAAGTTTCCAATTGTCCGAAACACAGGGATTTTTACATAAATCCCAAAAATTGTTGATTTGATAATCTAAGTCGATTTATAACATCTTCAGTCTGATCGATCAGAACATGACTCTTCTTATAGGACTAGGTAGCCGTTAGCCAATCACAGCATCCGTCAGTCCATAACGTTGACGTCAGCCAATCAGTGATGGTCATTCGCGATTTACCCTGAATTTTGTAAAAATCCTAAACATTACTCGGATGATTGCAAAAATCTGTCTCAGATTCTTATAATCCGGTTTTCTGCATTCATACTAGGATTTTTGTAAAGATTCGATTTGTACAAATATCCTACGACATGTATAGGTGATTTAACTCCTTTCATGTTTCCTCCCCTTCTTGTTCCTGCGAGGCGCGGGCGGGGGGGCGACGGACACGTGGGCTGCGGCCAACTCATCGGCCGCAGTATCGGACGCCTCGAGCTTCCCGCGGGCTTCTACGAAGAACATCACGTCGCGGAGTTGTTCTTTAAGCTCTGCCACCTAAGGGATTAAACCAAGTTAAACTTTGTTAAACTAAGGGCCTGTTTCTCAATGTAAAAGTAAGTTCGGAGTAGCTCTGACAGATGATTTGACAGTTGTGATATGAAATATATGACAATCAATACAAGTAAGTTTACATAAGCTACGAGTACTTACTTTTACATTGTGAAAAAGGCCCTAAGTGTATTTGTTTTAGTTTTTTTAAATTTTCACAGTTATAGTTTCTAAAATGATTCACTTAGGTAGGTACTTTGCCTTTCGACGATTGCTAAATAGGTTAGGTACTTTATAAAAAAAAGATTGTTTATCAAAAAGGACAAGTAAAATTGAAAACTCATTTATTCAGTCTAGGCTGTTACAAACACTTGTGAATATCAAAGAAGCTACGCCATCGCAAACCCTAAGCGGGAGACCTTGTAACGAGAAGAACCGGCAAGATAAATAGACAATACAAACCTCTTGTAAGAAGTTATCTTCCCTCAGCTTGGCCCTGGCCTGCCACTCGGCCTGGCTGCCGGCCAGAGCAGCCGCGAGTCCTCGCTCTTCGCTCAATTCACCTTGCAAGGATGATAATCTGAAGGAAAATGACAATATTACATAAATAAAAACATAGATAAAAAATTAAAAAAAAAAAAATACCGTTGTCTTGATAACCTCCTCCTTGTTTTAAGTCGGTTAAAAAGCCATGATAGTTTGTTGCTTACTAAGGGCGCCTAAAAATGAATTCCCAGGGGGACAGCTTCTAATTTTTCATGTGGAGTTCACAGGCTTTTCATTTAAATAGCTCTAGGTGATGTTGATCCTTACCTGGCACCCCTTGCGGGCGTCTATGTTGCTTACAGAAAAGTAGATTTTGCGGTACGAAATTAGTGCAACGAAATTTTCATGGAAATGGGTAACATACTATTAGGTGAATACAATGTAATTAAATTGACAATGTACAGTCAGCAATGAAAGTCGCTTAATCATAATTCTTACAGGAATAAAGGTTCTACGTGGCAGTATTGATAACCCTGACCTGCACAACCAACTGTGCCAACTATACGTCCCCGAACGGTACACGCGGCGACGCGCCGGGCGTCCTCGTCCCTTGTTTGTGACGCCACGTACCCGTACAGTGGCACGTGCACAATCACCTCTCTGCCGCATATTGACCAATATCAATGAGTTCCTGGCTAACCAGTCTGAGTGTGATGTGTTTGCGGATGAATTGAAGTTGATTTCAAGAATTTGTTTATTATTTTGTGAGAAGTTAGAACCAAAATCCACCTGTGTGTGATTTAATTTTCTACTATTATTTTCTGTAATTGTTATTTATCTATAGTCTTATCTTTTGTTATGTGTGTGTAATTTACTAGTTACTGTAAGTGGCACTATCTGCCGTTGTAATTAAAATGAATAAATAAATAAAAATAAATAAATAAATAAATAGCAACTTTATCATAGCAACATTTTGATTAATATTTCTAACTGTGAGACATTTTATTCAAAAAGTTGCTATAAGTACTAAAGTGTTAAGCTACTCTTGTTGTTGACCGTACAACTGAAGTGGCTAACTTCAGAGCGCTTGCGGTACAAAACGACGTATTTAATTCTGTAAAATTTACTCTTTGGCATGCATTCTCGAGTGAAGTTGCAGCGAATCACCGTCTTGTCTATTATCAATTTAATGGCATTGTATGTTTTTTAATTTTGGGATTTTGGCATTCACAATGCTATTTTTATATAATACAAAATAATATACTAGAAAAAATACCACCAGATCATATTCTCGGACGGGAATCGAACCCGCTCTGACCGCTGAGCTACCGACTCGGTTTTTCTAGTATATTATTTGGTATGGCATTGCATGTCTCTATCTTACTTGTTGGTGACTTGCGCCAGTTTCTTCTCCAGCGCCTTGTTCTGCTTGGTGAGGGTCGCCACCTGCGCCTTCAGCTGGCTCGCTTCAGTCTCCGCTTCCGTCGCGCGCGTCCGCAGCTGTTCGCACTCCTCCGCGTGGTCTGATTCTATCCTATATATATAAACTGAATGACTAGCTTATCTTGCTTGACGACCTCTGTGGTCGAGTGGCTTTGTACACCGGTTTTCAAGGTGTAGCCATCTCTGAGGTCCCGGGTTCGATCCCCGGTTGGGTCAATTTAAAAAATGAACTTTTCCATATTGGCTCAGGTCTAGGTGTTAGTGATACTTCAGTTGTCTCTGATTTCCATAACACAAGTACTTTAGCTACTTACTTTGGAATCGGAGCAATGTATGTGATGTTGTCAAATATTTATATATTTATTTATCTCTTTCTGTCACTGGTATTAATCGTTCACTAATGCAAGCAAAACATTTGGCCGCTTCCGCGCTATGCGGCATGTTTGTCGACCTGAGTGGTGCAGTGGTCAACATCGCAAGAGGTCCCCGGTTAGAAATGAGCTAATTACATAATGTTATTATGAATCTATGTTAATTGTAACATGTATGAATGTAATGTCTGGAAACGATATACATATTTGTAAATATCGTTCCTTCTGATAAAGCTGATAAGTTTTTTGCGCCCATTTTTCTTGTCAGCTAAAAGAAGTCATAATGCTTATTATGTGAGCTTATTAGAATAAAGAATTTTTCAATTTCAATCAAAATTTTCAAAAATTGCATCTTTTAAATAGCTTTAGTGTGAAGGGGATTTAACTTTACGGCTTTCAAAAAACGCCATCTATCGAAATTTCAACTATATTTTTCTTTTAATTTGAGCTGTCAGAAAATCGCCCGTTATTGGAACATTTTAATATTCAATTTTATTATAAATCACTCACTGAGCGAGTCTCCGCTCATAGTACTCGCGCTGCGAGTCCAGTTGCGAGGTGAGCACGTAAGTGAACTCCAGCTGGGCGGCGTCTAGTTTGTCGCCCGAAGGAATGCCCTCGGCAGCCACTAGTTTGCCGTCGGCCTTATTTTGGACGAGGCGGTGCACGAAGTTGTCGCCTGGACATCAATTAGTATACGTTAATTTATTGGTAATATTATAATAATATCAAAACTAGTGAAAAAAGAAGGTGTTATTATAGCCATAAGATCATTTGAAATCAAATCAGTCTAAGATTTTAACATTTACATTAAAAACCTAAATCCACCGAATGCATAAGAGGTCTACGCCAGCGGTTTGCCGTGTCTCGTATAGTTCCATATAATTTTCCAATTTAATGGAAAATGACGACACTTTAAATGCCGACCTCATTTTTCAAATTTTGACGACTCTGTATGAAATATACAGGGAGAAAAAAGCAGCCCTTGACGAGTTTCTTGCCGGTTCTTCTCGTTACAAGGTCTCCCGCTTAGGGTTTGCGAACCGATGGCGTAGCTTCACAAGTGCTTGTTACAGCTTAGACTGAATAAATGAGTTTTGAATTTTGAATTTTGAACGCTAGGGGAAAAAACTGGACGATTTACGGTTTAAGAACTTTATTTTCTCATAAAGAATTCAAAAAAAATCACTTACTGAAAAAACAATGGTTTATATAAAACTTAAAAGTAATCGAAACATGAGTGTGCACTATTAAGTAAAGAATTTGATTAATTTACAATCGAGTTTAAAAATAGTAATTAACGACGGGTATTCGTAAAAATAAGACACAGCGTTCGATGTAAACTTGTGCCTAGCATAACTTGACCGAGCAACCACGGATCTAAGCGTACTTGCAATCTAGATGCGGCATATCGGTACTAGAATAGGTAATAAGTTAGATATTAAAAATTACTTTTAGTTAGTATATTTAACAAAAATAAACAATTTTCAACGCAGTGTAACGTACATATCTATGACGAACGCATTTAAGGTGCGCAAGATACAGAAAAAGATAGAAATAACTGTAAAATATTGAAAACGAGAGACAGTCACCACCAAAAGAAGTATTAATGAAATCTAGTTTAAATTCATGAAATCTAGTATGTATTCGTTGTAATTACCTGCATAATCCCAAACTCTATTGGAGCCCAACTGCAAGGCGTACGTGTGATTTGAGGCCAAGAAATGCTTCGCCGCGTGCCCACCTTCATACCTGCGATGGAATTATCTATTGATGAATGCGTTATTGAAAAAGTCAACTTATATAAAATAAATAAATATTTGACAACATCACATACATTGCTCTGATTCCAAAGTAGCTAAAGCACTTGTGTTATGGAAATCAGAGACAACGGTGGTATCACAAACACCTGGGCCAATATAGAAAAGTTCATTTTCTAAATTGACCTAACCGGGGATCGAACCCGGGACCTCAGAGATGGCGACACCTTGAAAACCGGTGTACAAAGCCACTCGACCACGGAGATCGGCTTTTTTAGTCGGTTTCAAATGCGACGACATGTTGTCCTTATGAATACGAAACACATAATTGGATCTTGTAAGCAGATAGCTATTTATAAAAAAGTAGTGTTATAATTCAGTTTAAAAGTCAAATACGTGAAATTTATTGATATATAAGTAATTCGAAATAGACTACAGGGCAAATTAAACTTAATTTAACTCATTAGAAATAAAACACTTTTTACGGATTACAGCGAGTATGTTATTATTTCCGGTGTTATTTTAGAATTATTTAGTTTGGATTTCTTATACAACGTGTTACAAAATTACCCCTAATGCCGAATATGGTAGATAGGGACCATCAAAATGAACAACTTTTACTATGGACCAACTCTGAAATCGCGAAATAAAATCAGCTGTTTCATAAAAATACTTTCAAATTCTTTTATTAAAAATTAATCACCAAAGTCTTACAAATATGGATCAAAATGGTTTCGGCAAAAAAATATACTTTGAAGGTTTGCAAGTCTTATTCACTTTAGGCGATTATATGACTTATTCTTAACGAAATAAATCCTAATTTTCCACTCATATTTTGAAGGGCTCAAGTAATATAGTTCTTGCCTTTGCAAGTGCGGTGAGTGCGTCCGAGTAAAATACCTTGAACGTCTTGCAAGTATTTGGGGCTGGCACCTGGTTTTCGTACTTGGAAGCAAAAACCTGGTCGCGTAAATACGCATCATCCTTACCCAGCTGAAAATCAGCGTCGTGACCCTGAGTGGTCATGATATTGTTGGCTAAACTGGTTGCCTTTTTGGCTATTATTACATAATTTAGAATGCATATAATTTTATAAGCGAATGTTTTTTTTGTACACCATTTTGTTGTATTTATCCATTTATTCATTCATAATGTAATGCAGGTAACTGGCCTATTACCTGCCGCAGCCGACGTGTCCGCAGATGAGACAGATCCACAACGTTCCCGCTTCTACCCCGTCCAGGAGTCCCTCCGCGACGCCACCCATGTTGTCCCGAGTCTCCTCTCCCTCATTTTCTCCCTCCCCCTCCTCCTCTATATAAACAAATATGAAAAATACTGTAAATAGAGCAGCGAGCGTCAAACGCGTGGAATGCGTGCTGTAATATTTATAAAAATAATAATCGTTCATTGTCTTTTTAATATTTACTCTAACATGGATTCATTAAATAAAAATTAACACAATCCACAATGTCGGAAGGAGATAGCTCAGCTTCTGCTGGTCTTGACTTAGGTCCATAGATTAAGGTAATACACTGGCCTAGGTATGTCTTTCTTTTTGCTGATTTTTAGCTATTCGCTATACTCGTAAGATGTTGCGAGTTACTGGATATGCGGATTTAACTCATACAATGCAATACGGTAAAACTGAACTAAAAATTAACAGCTAATATTTTGAATCTAATGGGCTATTCACATGGGTCGATTTTAGTCACCTGTGACGGTCGACTTTAATCAAGTCGCTTGTAAAATTGAATGGCAGGTGACACATCGGTAATGGCATCGCTGTCGTCTATGTAGTCGATGGCGTAACCTAGGTAACAATATGTAATAACACGTAGTTCCAGTTTTGACCACCGGATCAGACAAGCTTGTTTAGTCACCTGCGGCTTAGGTTGGCTTCTCCCCTAGTCGCAAAGGGGGGCGCAGTAAGGCCTTCTGTCTCCCATAGGGTGGAACCCTAATGGGCCACTCTCCCCGGGTCATGTGGAGCGTGCCAACGCGTACTCACAGACTCGGAGAAAAGTGCAGGTCTTCGAGAGGAGTTTAGTTGGTAGTGGTGCTTTCTCCCGACCCCCCATCTGGCCTCCTCACCTAGAGTGGGTAGCCCTATGGGGGGCTTGGGATGATGCTTCCTCCCCCTCCCCGGCCCCCTCTCGAGATTTCGAGCTCGTTAGGGGGTGTGGGTGGGGCAGGGGTCAGAACCACCCAGCCCTGACGCGAAACCTATCAGGCTTGGCGGGAGGGCTGGGTGCGGCGAGGGACGTACCCTTGGTATGACTGAGTTCAACATGCCGTTTGGTATGCATAAAGAACGCATTCTCCTCTTATTGCAACAAAAAAAAAAGGTTGGCTTGCCATTCACAGTCGATTTTCACCGTGCGGCAAAAGTCGTGCGTCTTTAGTCACCCGTGTAAAAACCATTTAAATGAGTAGTTGGCATCACGCGACGATGCACAATGTTGTGTTTAGTTTTTTAGTACTGTCTTTGTAATGTTGTTTATTTTTATGTGGTTTCAAATAGTAGATTATGCAACAAGGGATTAAAGTAGTGTATTATGTCCCGGGCGCTATATTTAACCCCGAGTACGAGGGGTTTAAGATCGCCAAGACAAATACACATTTAAGCCCGCGATGTATACTTTACTTTTTATACTTTCTGCGAGACAATTGAAGCCAATGACTGTTATAAAGAAAGTACTTTAAAATTTATTAAAAAAAAAATGTCATCCATTCTGTAGTGGTCAGTTCGATATTCGAATAAATCCTTCTTGGTGCGCGGTGCGCGGGTGAAAATGAATTTCGCAATAAGTTTTCATGTTCACCTTAACATTTTTGAAACCAACCTCGATCAAGCATGACTACCTTGAGGTTGCATTCCAAATTCAAATCACATTATTCCCCATGGAAAAAAAAAGGTTTGCATGACACATAATATGCCATACTAAATAATATACTAGAAAAAATAGGACTCGCACCAGATCATGTTCTCGGACGGGAATCGAACCCGCGACCTTTGGATATCCGGTCCAATGCTCTGACCGCTGAGCTACCGAGTCACTAGTGGGAACGTCGAATTTCTTCTAGTATATCAACTCTTACGCTGCAAGCCAGCGCCATCTCACCAATGTAGAAGGAATTAACCCCCACATTCAACTGAACATCTTTCCAGATATATTTAAACAGTTGATTAAGATGAGAAAGCTTTATAACTATTTGAAATTTTGAGATTTAAGCATTCACAACGCTATTTTTATATAATACTAAATAATATACTAGAAAAAATAGGACTCGCACCAGATCATTCTCGCACCAGGTTCGATTCCCGTCCGAGAACATGATCTGGTGCGAGTCCTATTTTTTCTAGTATATTATTTAGTATTATATAAAAATAGCGTTGTGAATGCTTAAACCTCAAAATTTCACATAATATGCCATTGACGAGCAGGTAGTATAAAAATAAATTTATTTTCATTCTACCTTCAAATGATGTTTGTTGCGGAATTACAGACTTTAACACTCTGTAACATATGATATAGAACCTACCTGCATTGGCCGCACACTGCGCGCACTGTGCGCTGGCGCGGGGCTCGGGCGTCTGCGCGCATCGGCACACGGGGCAGCGCGCATCCCGCCACCGCACTAAACACGCCGAGTGGAATGCGTGCGCACACTGCACGCTTAAAATTCCCGCTACGCTCTCATCCATGCGCTCTGTTGATGAACAATGTAATCAAGAATACAGACAACCTATACTCCAGCCAACTTACGGAAATAATGTTTACAAACAAACCGCCGCATACTTAACCTCAAAAGTACGTTTTTATTGAACGTTTTATAAATATATGAATATCATTGATAGCTTACCTAAGTTGTCCAAGTTGTATTTATGGTGTTAAGTTACTGAATCTTAACGTATTTGTGGAATAATTACGAAAAATGCACACAGAACTTTGCGCATATACAAACATTATTTCCGTAAGATAGCTGGAGTATGATTGAAACTTTGTTAAATTCAAAATTCAAAACTCATTTATTCAGTCTAGGCTGTTACAAGCACTTGTGAATGTCAAAGAACCTACGCCATCGGTTCGCAAACCCTAAGCGGGAGACCTTGTAACGAGAAGAACCGGCAAGAAACTCGTCAAGGGCTGCTTTTTTCTCCCTGTATATTACAGAGTCGTCAAAATTTGAAAAATGAGGTCGGCATTTAAAGTGTCGTCATTTTCCATTACAATAATTAACAAAGTTTACATTCAATGGGTAGGTAAAATAAATTTCAACTAGTTGAGAAATCGCTGTCTACTACTCGATAACATATATCTAAGAAAATCATTGTATGGTATGAAGAATTAGCCCAGGTGAATTTAAGGTGAGGAGTAATTTTAGGTGAGGTTAAGTACAAGGCAAAGCTGCAACAATGTCAAATTGAATTTGATTGGTTGTTTCATAGAGTAGAATTTTTAGATAAACAACATCATCATTTTTTTCACAATAGGAGTTACGTATACAATTGAGGTCAGATCAGATCAAATGAGAGACATTAGAAAAGCGTAACTGTACAACATATTTTTTTTGTGATCAACTAATTTGATTGAGACAAACGTCGAGTGAAAATTAGTAAAAAACCGGACTCGCCCACCGAGGGATCCGTATAAATTTGTAGGTACTTAAATAAATACTATATTTTTTATGATTTAATTACAAATGTATAGTTTACAGACTTTTCCCTGTACTTGTAGTATAAGACGATATTACTTGCCAAATTTAATAGTTCTAGGTCAACGGGAAGTACCCTATAAATTTTGATTCCCTTGAGTGTCGAAATATGCGTTTTTTGTGGCATAAACGGCCGTATCTTTTATTTACGTTGACTTAAAAGTTTGATTTTTTCAGTTTCAAGGGACTGTAGACCAGTATATGGTTTCTATTTTAACTCGATACTTCCACGCTTTCCCGAGATAAAGGATCTTGACAGATGGTCAACAATGTGATCCTATAAGGGTTCCGTTTTTTCCTTTGAAGTTTTGAGGTGCGGAACCCCAAAAATACTATCATAGAAGAATATTTCGATATACCTAAGCACACGGGACATGTGGGCAGCTCCGTGTGCGAGGGGGGCGGAGTCCCGTGTCGCGCCCACTCCACGCGAGACACCCACGCGGTGTGGCAGAGCGCGCTCGGCTCCAGGCTGCTGTACGGGACTCCATCGAACGCTGAGTGGAATTCACGTGCTGCCTGTGACGTGCGGAACCTAAGGCATCACCATGTATAAGAGCGCTTTCACATATAATACTATCTATTTGCTATTTCCTAGCAGGGCATTACTTGTACTATACCTACCAATTTTGTAACACCTTTTAAACTTGTGACTTGCAAATAAATAAATATAGGCGTTTTAGTCACGTGAGTCTGTCATATGTATACATGTTACAAAAATACCCCTAATGCCGAATATGCTATATAGCAACCATCAAACTGAACAGCTTTTACTATAGGACCAACTCTCAAATCACGAAAAAAAATCAGCTGTTTCATACATTTACATATTTTCGATTTTATTTTATTATTATTCTTATATTTTTATTATTATTTCCAGTGAATTTATGGATTTTTTTTCTCTTCGAGCCACTGGTGGATCTATGTATTTTTTCTTCTTCGATTCACCAGTGATGTTATTGATCTCAAAATTGACAATTGTTTTACATATTTAATATCCCATAGAGACTGCTGTTTCAAAAGCAAATAAATGTCTCATAAAAAACTGTCATTTGTAGACTTTTATAGTTTGTAAATATATTAAACTTACGTAAACAATGCCATGTAATGATCTGGCGAGCCATCTCGAAGCACCCTGACGTGAGCAATGTCCTCCTGGCAAGCTGCAGCAAACGCCAGAAGATCTGGAGCGCCCAGCGCACCAGGTACAGACAGCAGGCAAAGTGTCTTTGCTTCGTCAGCCTCCTTCAACTCACTAAACATACAAATAGTATGTTTGAAACTGAAGTTTATGTTTTGACTTCAAAATAGTCCATAATTAATTTAAAAATATTAAAAACATAACTGCCCTGCCAAAATGAACCAAAAAGTTAAATACAAGTGTCATTGCTGTCGGGGGTTCGTTCTGTGGAACAATTTTTAATCAAAGAATTCCCCTGAGGGTGCTTGTACAGTCAGCAGCAAGTCAGGTTATACAAAACTATCAATTTGCAATTTATTTTGAACATTAATTTCTTCCTAGGCATGACAAGTTATCGTGTCTGCTGTAGACAAGACAAATATGAATGTGTAAACAATAAGATTGTTTTCAGGCAGTTGTGGGTATGGTATTGGAATTTTCGATTCTTTGTGTAGTAACTCCTCACTCACCTACCCCTAAATCTGTTCAGACATCTAAAAGTTAAGGTGGAATAAAGAAACTCACATACATACAAACAAATGAACCCTGAACACAATACTCTTCTTTTTTGGGCAGTCTTAGTATTATTTAATAAACAAATGTTATGAAATGCAAACAGCGATGAGAAGCTTAAGTCTTCATAAAATTTAATATTACATTTTAACTTACATAATAACTAAAGTTAGTACATAAGGAAGGTCTTTCAGAGGAACAATTGAGAAGAAGAAGGTTCCACCTTCTTCTTCTCAATTGTTCCTCTTACTTACTTTTCTTTATACAAATGAAGAACTCCTTTTGTGACTTCGACTAAAGGGTTTCCACAGAAGAAGTTGATGGTCTCCTCTTCAGAGACACTGCCTTCTTTAGGCGGGCGGCGGGAGCTGGTGGGTAGGATGCCTGTGTCAGTGTTAGGCCCAGACAATATGCTGGCATAAGTCTCTACAGTTATAGTCTTCGTTTCGCGAGAGCCTCGGTCACGTTTCTTTTGTTCTTTGGCAGCCTCTAAAATAATATACAATTAAGATAATTAATATACTAGGAAAAATACTATATAAATTAATAGACATTCTCAAAATCTAGGCATTTTTGACAATTTCACTAAAACAACTCATGCAGATTGCTTAGAAATAAATTGTGAACTCCATCTTTACCTCTTAAAATATTTTTCCGTCCAAAAGGTTCAGCTACTAATAAAAATATTTAATGATTTATGATTGTACAGAGATATTACATTCTAGCTCACCAATTTCTGAAGGATTATCCCCCATTTCTGGTAGATCTTCGTCAATCTCCACTCTCAACACACACAAAGAGACAGACATTGAAATCTGATAATAACTAAATAACGCGTTTTATGGATGCACCGATATTTCCATCACCATTTTACTTTAATAGAAAAACACGCCACAACAATGTTGATGATTATAATATTAGGATAGTTACAAAATAATGAAAATACAACAAAAAGTAAACAACACCAGCAAGCAAACAAACAAATTGAAATTGAAAGATGGAGTGGATGATTGATTGATTGAAAAAGTACTCTGTACCTACTCTTTGATTTCTTTGCCGTCTTTCTCTAAGCCGTCTTTGATGGCTTGATAAAATGAAGTAAGACGGCAAAATTTAAAAGATTATTGACAACAGTCATCTCTCCCATAATCCGCGTAAAATTGGTAAGTGCAAAAGAGATACAAGATAGGCTATATGTAATGGATGACAGCTTTTATTAGTGGTATTATAATAAATGTGACGTTCCACGTTTCGTGTTGCCAGTTGCTAGCTAACTAGTGAAATGATGAAAATGAAGAGAATTAATAATATACGCGCTGTAATCCGTAAAAAGTGTTTTATTTCTAATGAACTGTACGCGCGAAAATCTTAGAAGTGAAAATGAAGAGATTAAAGGTGGGCTCTTTCTCTAAGTGCCAAGGCACCTGTGTCAGAAAGAGTCACTCTTCTTTAACAAAGCGTGTTATTAAGTGCAGAATTTTAAACTAGTACAGTTATAATGTATGAGTATGAGTTTTTCGCAGTGAGTCTAAGCTAAATTATGTTTAAGCTGGTTCGTCATTATCTAATGTCCTTAACCATGTCCCAACCAACCAAACCAGAGATTAGTTTTACATTCCCGTATAGTTCTATAGTACTTTCTGTGTAAATACTATAACGTCTTGATGTCTATCAAGTTGGCTACCCAACTCACTAAGGTTCGCGAATCTCCGCGTTTCGCCAACTTGCACCAAAAAACCCTATATACAAACAAGTATCAGCGGCCTTCTAAAAACAATCAGCGTGCTCTATTGATTTTATTTTATGTGGCAACATTATATCCAGATGACATAAATAAAAATGACTTTTTAAATGACAGCGGAAAAATTAAATATGGCTGCAGATCATACGACGACGTGAGCTGTCAGCTGTAATAATTTTTGTTTCTTTGTGTTTATTACACCTAAAAATGTTATGATCATTACGTGTACGTGAATATGGGTGCAAAAGACTCAAAACCTAGTTTCATATCCTATGAAGATGCAGTGAAGCGAGGTGTGTCCTTATGAAAATGTTGGTGCAAGTGCGTTGTTACATTATGATGAATATCTATTCACTCGTATCATATTATTTACAGTGTCTGATAGTGAGTTGAGACGGATTCGCGAGGCGTTCAAGAGATGTGCCGGCACGAATGGTACATCCTTAAGTTTGGAAGCATTTGTCCACGAAGTTTTATGTGATGGAGTACCCTACGAAGTAGCTGAGTGGCTCTACCAGGCCTGCGGGGGGACCAAACGGGGCATCGCCTTCAGAGACTTACTATGTGGAATAGTGGTGCTCACCAAGGGAAACCTTGAAGAGAAAATCAAGTAAGCTTATTTCATCACTCACTTTTTAAGTTTTAGGAAGAGTAATTTGTCTAATAGTGATGCTATTTTAGGTTTTTGTGGACACTGTATGTAAACAATCAGAGTGATAATGGAACATACATCTACAAAAGAGATTTTGCTAGATCTCTTCACTTGGAAAACACTTCCCTGCCAGTCACTGGTGCTCAAAGGACAGCAGAAATACTGCTAAGCCTTTTCGGACCTGGTGAGAAAGTGTCATTTGAACAGTTCCGATCATGGCTGTTGATACACAAAGATGCCACAGTGCTGTCCCAGTGGCTGCTGTCTGGAGGAGGGCATGTCGCTCAGGACTTGGAGACTCCAACTTTTTACCAAAGTTTAGCTGGTGTTACACATTTAGAAGAGAGGGTAAGATAACTTTACTTTCTTTATGAGTATTCTACTGAATTTTATACCTACTAAATATTTTGACTTTCTTTGGAGCTGCATTCAAAATAAAAAGATAATAATCTTAAGATTTTCAGTAGCTGTCACAAATTTTGTTTAGTCTTTAATGTTTGCACAAAATGACAACAGAATTTCACATTCAGATAGTACTAACAATATTTAATTTTGTAATCTAAAATTGTTATCTCGTCTTTTTGTTTCAAGGCCCCATCCAAACAGTAATTTATAACAAGTTATTAATCATAATCGTTGTATTTGTAACTGCTAGAATTTAGTAATTTATCAATTTGGTTTTAATAAAATTGTTAATCATATCAACTTTATACAAATATCTGATGTGTATTATTCTCATACACATAATAAGTTTAAATATTATTCATAAATGAAAATTAAAGGATTTACTTTCCCAACTAACTTTATTTCAGGTAATTACCTAATTACCTTTAGCAGGTGTAGACATGTAATACTATAAGGAAATCTTCAGATTAAGCAAGTTAGGGTAAATTGCTTAAAGATTACCACAGTTCAGGATAACTGTGTAACAGGATATTCTATCTGGTTGTGAAATGCAGAAACCTAGTTAAATAATAGGACATTCATCTATCATTGATGTTTTTATCTTACTGATACAATACATCACACTTTTAGAAACAATATTATTATGAAAATCGAATTCATTCAAATGCAAATAAACAATGGAATATAAATAAAGTCTGTTTATTAAAATCGTTTTTTATGTTTGAAAGGTTGATTTTCATTTTTATGGAATATGATGTTTAAAAAGAAAGTAGTGTTCATGGCTTGCCACAGAATAAATAGGTGTTTTCTTTTAGTTTTTAATAAAGTGGAATACTTTAATTATTATTTGTATATGTTATCAAAACTGTTCTAGCTATCAAAGATAAGAGAGCGGAATAAGAAGCTATCAGTATTTGAATACTTAGTTTACTGTTTCCATTGATTTCATGTGATTTATCAAAGAATTTATTCAGTCAAATAGAAAAAGCATATGACAAGAGATCAACAATTTGAGAATAATCTCACTTATAATTATGAACGTGAGAGTTAGGATGTTTCTTACGTAATTGCAAACAGATAGTTTATAACCTGGATTAAAACATAGAATACTTTTGATCATGGCCAAAGGTTCCCTATGGATTTTTTAATGTCTACGCGGACGAAGTCGCGGGCGAAAGCTAGTTGATTATTTTTCATATGGTCCCATCAATTGGTTTTTATCATAAATCAAAATATCAAATCTGCTCTACTCTAATTGATAAAAACTTTTCTGAATCTTTCCTTTTCAAAGTGCTACTTTATCATAGATTAAATAAGTTAATGAAGCAATTTATAGATAAACAAAATATGAGCATTATAGTTTAATTGTTTTGTATACTTATCATCAAAACATTGAAACTTTTGAGTTGATTTTCTTGAATGCTTATGAGCTTAAGTTATTATAGGTGCCGGCACAAATCGTCAGCGATGAGAGAAAGTGGAGGGGATTACTGCGCATGTTTTTATTAAACCCGCACCACGTTCCCTGCCAATGAGACCTAAAATTACTTCTGCACATTAACTGTCACCGCTCAAGATCCATGCAGAGGCCTGAACCTAGTAGTAATCAATGTATTGTTATGATTGCCACTTTGATAATCGTTTATTGCTAGCCTTAAAAAAAATCTACAGTTCTTAAAAGACTTTGTTTTATGCAGATCTGTTCACCAGTACCACAACCAGTACCTCATTTCAGGATATAATAGAGCTGGAAAAATGTTTCTGGTCGCTCCGCAACGCCGCGCCGACGGGCCAGCTCGACGCGGAGAGCCTCACGCCGCTGCTGTCGCCGCCGCTGCCGCGCGCAGCTGTTGCTGGCGCTGTGCTCGCCTTCGATGAGAATAGGGACGGACATGTGGACTTTAAGGAGCTGTGCTGCGGCCTTAGCGCTGCCTGCCGCGGGCCTCGCACTGAAAGACTTAAATGTGAGTTTTTATGTTAATAATATTAGTCTAGCAGTTACTTCTTAAAGAACTGGCCATATAACTTGAATCAAGTGTATCACTGTTATTGGTTAGTACATGTTTTATTAGCTGCCAAATAAATAGCAGTGGTGCTAGTAACGATATGGCTTGTGCAGGACATTTTTGTATATGGTTCAAATAAAGCGCGAGCCGCGACTTATGCTTTGTTGAAGTTCAGTAGATACTTATTTCGGATGCTCCTTATTACGGATTGCGTGCGAGAAGCGACTTGAGTTAGCAATATTATCCGAATATGAGAAGGTCTGCATAGTTAATTGATTACATAGGCAAAAGAGATAATACAGTTTTAAGTATTACTTACGAACGGTGTATCCCACTTGTCCCCTCTAGCTTTGTCCCCTTGGGGGACAATTGGGATTTTTTTATAAAACTATCCCAGTTGCCCCCTCTATTAACGACATGGGGGACAACTGGGATTTTAATTTTTAGATGTCCCAGTTTCCCCCTCCTTGAGATGTTGCCGTGTAATTTTGCTAGAAGTGACAAATAATATAGCATTTGTTAGATATCCTATACACTGGCTCGGATATGACGAATAATGAGGAACAAGAAAAGTCAATTAGAAGAAAATCATGAAATCAGGCATAGTTTTAGTATTCTATGTAAAATAAAACACGAAAAATAATATTGTTCTTTTAACTAACTATACTCGGGTAAAATGACCTTATAAATATTATAAATAGGTAAAATTAAGAAACTAGGCTTTTTATATTAAATAACTACCTATATTTTACCCGCGGCTTTACTCAAAAGTTAAAATCAAATATTTTGGTAAATAAAAAAAAACTAAAAGTAGCTATGTTCAAGATGACGGCTCCCGCCATTATAAAAATATTGTTTCTATTTTTACCTTTTATTTAAGGCAAGTACGTATATCAGAGTTTATTTTTGAACGTTTTAGATTTTTTTATAAAACATTTCAATTATTTACTTAATTGTTTAATTTAACATACATACACTACAACAAAAAATGCTCATTTCAAAAAGCAGATTTGTATGGGACAGCCAAAAAAAATCTCATATTTCGACCCATGTTCCTTGGGCATTTTGACTTCTTTTTGATGACAAAACATAACCCTAGAGTTATGGGATATCAATAGAAACACGTTGAATAATAAATATGATAGTTGTTTTTATTCGTCATCCGAACCACAGTACCTATAGGATATCTAAACAAATGCTTTATTTATTGTCACTTCTAGCAACATTATAGGGTAAGGATCATGTAAAATTAGTCCCAATTGTCCCCTCCATTAGTCCCAACTGTCCCCTCCACAGGCGACACAGGAGACAATCGGGACATTTTTTAAAAAAAGTCCCATTTGTCCCCCAAGGGGACAAACGCCAGAGGGGACTACTGGGATACACCGATCCCGTCTGTATAATTATGTAGTATTTGCTATCTCACCTAAGACAGAATATAAATAATAGTACTACAAAGAACATTGAAGTGCTTTCTGTCAAATCGTAACACTGGCCTAGATTATCCTATTGCTCTAAATATCGTATTGAAAATAGATGCTGGTAAACTGCAAACCTTTTGCAATTATTCAGAAAAGAACAATTGTTTACTACAGCCTGTAAAGTTTCATGAAAATATTTAACAATTTTTGTCAAATGAAATTGGATTTTATTGTCAGTTACCAGAGACGTAATATTAAACTCAGAGATGAATAGCATAACAGGGTTATTTGTAAAACACCAACAACCTCGCAGGGGTAGATTACTAACATCATAAACAACAACATTTGTTCTACGACATTTCCGAAAAAACAAAAAAAAAACCGACTCCATACAAATGTCCGAACAGCTGATCGAGTTTTGTATGAAAAGTAGAATTTTGTTTTTGTAATCTACTCCTGCGAACCCTGTATATAGAAGTGGACTGAAACAAAACTATTTTTTTATTTGTTAGAAAAGAAAAAAAAAATCTATTTTGTCTGTAATTCTGACTAGAAAGAAGATTTGCTTCATTACTTGAGTTAAGGCAAATATGAATGGTTTTATGCTGTAGGAAAATACACCTTGAGGAAAATTTACTTTGTCAATGGGTAGTTTATGCGTAACAAACTATTGGTACCTACAAGCGACAGTTACAAATCACTTTTTAACTGCAAAATGAGGAAAACAAGTCTATGAAACTAACTAAAAAACCACCTTGAATAATATGTATTAAGGAAATTCCTCTTGCTCTAATTAATTATACCACTGTGGGACACAAGTTTTCGACAATGGCAACACCATACAGTCTTCTTAAGGTGGTATAATCTCTTTGATACAGTATTACCACATCGCATGCCCAACCAAACTAGCGATCTATGATAAAGACACGGTGTTCTGACACGCCAAAATGTTACAAGTGTGGATTACCATAATGTTACATACCATACAGATTATGGCCCTTTCTAAATACTTATAATGGAAAATAAGGGTAGCTAAACATGTGTATCATAAGAAATTTCCTCACTCCACTTGATAAATGTTTACACTTGATAAATGTTTACTAATACATGGAAATAAATACGACGATGCTTGATTATAATTGTACAGTTAGACAAACAGCCTATTTCTAAGAAATGGATTGGTTGTTATTTCTCCCGTTTTCGTTTCACTGATGTAAGGCAAGAGGAAGAGAGAAAGACCTCGAATAACCTATATGGAGCAAATAAAGGAGACGATAGATTTTCATTATAAAAAATGTCACTGCTATCTTGTGAGGCAGCCGCAGCCCATATCTAGTGATATGGGCTGCGGCTAGTGATATGTCATAGTGTGCCACTTTCATAACACAATCTTATTCTTGATTCTTTCATACTAAATTAGGACATTAATTATTTTCTATAACGGTACGATTGGTTGGTGCTAAAATAAACACTAGCTTTCGCCATTGACTTTGTCCGCTTCTCGTGAGAATTTACAATAAACCTTTCAGACGCCTACACGTCATAAAATTTATCTAAGATAATATTATCAGATAAATTATCATCGATAATGATTCTGAATTATATCGAGAATTCAGACGATATCGATAGATTAAGCGAGTGTAATTAATAAAAAATCTGAGTAGGAACTGCGGTATTCAAAATAGCTCAATGATCTGCGCGCCTGTTTGTCGCCGCCGGTCAGACGGAACCGTTAATTTTTATTTCCGTTTAAGTTTCTAGGGTCGTCGACGAGGGCAATAAATAATGCAGTATCGATATTACTCACAGATTTTATCAGTTATAAATAATGTGCCAATTTCAATTTATACTTCAGCCTCGTCTCTGAGTGCTTCTAGTTTTTTGTTTTGTATTTAATAACTACCATAATTATAGGCTTGAAATTGTGGATTACTTAGAAGTAAGAAAAAGACTACCTAGCAATAAAATAATAATATATAACTAGTTAATGGAGCAGTCGCCTCAACTTAGTAAAAAATATACGCGACTTTCTTGAAGTCAGTTTAAAAATGTGTAATGTATACAATATATAAAACTGTATAAAAAATAATTGCCAAAAACACAGATAATTTCGCCGCTCCCACTAGCGACTCGGTAGCATAATTGGTCAGTGCATTGGGCCGGAATCCCAAGGGTGCGGGTTCGAGTCCCGTCTGAGGTGCTACGGGTTAGTCGATTTTTTCTAGTATTTTTTCTTATATTATTTATCTTAATATAAAAATAGCATTGTGAATGCGAAAAATCTAAATTTAATAACTTTATTATTACTTATCCCTCCTTGGTTTAACAAACTATGTCTCGGCTACATCAACAATGTTGTTTACTAATGATCAGGCGATAAAAAAATATTGTTTGTCCTAATTTACAAATAATAATATCACTGGTTCGCATGACACAATCACTTACGAAAACATGATTAGATTTTATCTATGCATCGACTAGTTGTTAGCTACCTGCTCTATATTATTTATTTTCTGATTCTTTTTAATGAACATGATTCAACCGCCTCTATGGTCTAGGTGGTTCGCCCACCCGTGTAAGACGCAGGACTCCCGGGTTCGATTCCATTTGTACTCGGTTTGGTTGGTAGGGCTTATTTTAAGTCCGCCTGGCTAGCTACCACCATATTCACTAAGTCCTACGCCATAACAACAATTTAAAAAGTGTTGTATTCCGGCAGTTCGAAGTAAGATAGCCAGTTCCTCAGTGATGAGGATTCCGGGTGTAGTGCGCTTCCACATTCGGTCTTATCGTCACTTAACATCAGGTGAGGTGAAGGCCAAGCGCTAACCCGTAGTGAATAAAAACAAAATGATTTCTTTAACGTAAAAAAATGTATCATAGTAGAAGTTCATTTTAAAATCTACTTTCTTATTCCGGCTCCAAAGTCCAACGATACAGTGCCTAGTTGACGCGTTCAATATGTTATGGAAATCATAACAATGTATAATATGACTATGACTACGTCAGTACTGTTGTTTTTTATTGTGTTTGTCTTTATGTGTAACTTTATGTAATTGTCACCGTCACCAACGAACGGCAAAACGTAAAAGCGTATTTCTTTTTTGCTGTGTTGCCTGTTACAAACTGTTACCTGTATAACTATATCACATTACGCTAGCCCGATAGATAGAATGCCATAGTTCTATGGTGTCTACACGTTTATACTATTAGATTCTTAACGCGCTGTTAAGAGTCCGGCGAACAAACGTAATACCAAAATGATTTGCAATTTTTGCATAATTAACTCTTCTTGTGGTGTTATTCGTATTAAGACAGTATTTGTCTAGGTTTCTATTAAATAAAAAATCCAAAATACTAAACCAAATCAAAATTAAAGCTATTTACAGTTTTGTATGACAAATAATAATTGGCATTTATTTTGAATTGGGTTAGTATTTTGGAATTTTTATTTAATAGAAACCTAGACATATACTGTCTTAATCCGAATAACATCACAAGATTTGTTTATTATGCTCAAATTGCCAATCATTTTGGTATTACGTTTGTATGGGAAGCTTACTGTTCGCCGGCGTCTTAATTTCTAGTTAGTCGTACCTCTGCGTGACCCAGCAGTCTCAAATTGACATGATTTCGCTCTTCCTCTGTAACAACACCCACGCCTTTTTACTCTTTCCTAGTGTACTGTACTGTGGTGGGTTATGTAAAATCGCGAAAAATTCGTACGTATGTCTACTACGTATGAAATGTTAATATGATTTTTAATCGCGATTTGTTATGGTTCTCTACAAGGTGTTACAAAAATACCCCTAATGCCGAATATGGTATATAGGGACCATCAAACTGAACAACTTTTACTATGGGGTAACTCTGAAATCGCGAAAAAAAAACAGCTGTTTCATACATTTTGATATTTTCGATTTTAATTTTTGTATGAAACAGCTGTTTTTTTTTTCGCGATTTCAGAGTTACCCCATAGTAAAAGTTGTTCAGTTTTATGGTCCCTATACTTTACACCATATTCGGCATTAGGGGTATTTTTGTAACACCTTGTATAATAAAAGTTGTTCGTATTAATAGATACTGCTGCTCCACTTCGGTTTGTCCATATTTTCTTGGGACCCCCTCTGCATTAGACTAGCGAGAAAAATGTGAAACATGAGATTCAATTTATGTCATGCTCTCTTTGATCATTTCTGCGGTGGTGTCGTGTGAGTCGGGTCGTTACGTTCCATCGAATATGGTTGAGCGAAGCGATGGCTGGTTCAGGTGTCATGCTCATGAACGGGTGCTGCCAGTGGGAATGGCTCTGCTTCTGACTACCTATCTTAACGCATATTGAATTGTATGAATTCCATTTTTTTTGTAACAGCCTAGACTGAATAATGGTTTTCAATTTTGAATTAAGCTTGAACCCTGCAAATTGATTCATTGAGAAATGAAGTAATTAAATAATGTTATTTATTTACTCATCTTTGTTAATTGTAATTTTTATGAATATGAATGTAATATCTGGCTACGATATTTTTATTTATTTGTAAATATCGTTCCTTCTGATAAGTTTTTTGCGCCCATTTTTCTTGTCATTTAAAAGACGTCATAATGAGAGGTAGGGTAAAAGGTTTGACGATTTAAAAATGCTTATTATGTGAGCTTATTTGAATAAAGAAGTTCATTCATTCAACTAAAGAGAAAACACAATGTTTAACTGACATCATTTTACCTTAAAGAGTTTTATTAAGAATCTAGAGCCGTACGATGTGGGCATTTAATTAATACAGAATAAGTAGGTCAATGAACTTCCGACTAATGTTATAATCAGACTAATATATGCTCAATGACAATCTATTCACATGAGATATTTCTACTAAAAAGATAAGACTAGATATTTCCCCCTAGTAAAACAAAACTTGCCTTGCAAATTCAAAGCAGACATAATATTATTATCTCTTACTAATATTGGTCATTATAGGTGAATGAAGATGGATGTTATTTGTCTTGTCTTAATCAAATATCAAGTAATACAATAGGATCAATCTGACAATGTACACACGACGGCACCTCAGACTACACATGTTGACATTGAGACCGCCTTTATGCCCTACGTAATAAAAACTGTTTTCGCAGTTTAACTGTATAACCTGACGTGCTGTCATGTGTACACGATAGCCAACTTCAGAGCGCTTGTGGTGGTACAGTCACGTCTCTAAATATGTATACAGTTCAAAACTTTGTCACTCTAAAAGATATTGCTTTTTTGAACAGAAATCAATTACAAATAACAATTACAACAAAGTGACAAAGTACTAAACTGCATTACATACATATTATCAGACGTGACTGTACAATACGGCGTATATTAATCTGTCTCTGTGCGCGCGCATTGTCAAATTAATCCCATTGTAAGTGGCTATGTAATAGATTGCACCAGAATGATAATTGTATGCATTCTCTCGCTCGGTTATATACAGTTTTTATAGAAGGAGAATAACCATGAACCAACGCGATGCAATTATGTCTACACGTATACATAATATGATTGCAGTTGCGCCACTGCAAAACATAATAGTAAACTATTGGCACACGCTTAGTTCGTAATAAAAGTCAAATTAATATAATATTGAAGACTTATGTTCAAGCTAGAACGTTGCCTTTGGTGTTGCCATCACCTATAAAAATATATTTTCTACCTAAATTTAATTTAAAGCAATACGTTGGTATACTTTTCTATTGAAAATCATCAAAAATACCAAAGGTCTCAGCAACGATAATTCAATCACAATAAATGTATGCATCGGTAGCTCAGCGGTCAGAGCATTGGACCGGATATCCAAAGGTCGCAGGTTCGATTCCCGTCCGAGAACATGATCTGGTGCGAGTCCTATTTTTTCTAGTATATTATTTAGTATTATATAAAAATAGCATTGTGAATGCTTAAATCTCAAAATTTAAAAATGTATGCATCGTTTATAGCAGTTTCGTGTAATGGGAAAAATAATTAATCGAGAGTATTGTTACAGCGCTGATAAGCTATCTATCACGCCTTATCACCAATGTCGTGGTGTTCTGAATTAACTTGCCCTTAGTTTCTCGTTAGACATATCTCCAGACTATTTGCTATCTTATAACATCGATTTTCGCCAACTTAAGCGAACTTAATTATCAACGCCCGAGCGGCCGAATGCGGCCGGACAACAATAGAATAGCTATTGTCTCATTTTCCAGGCCTTTTAAAAGCGGTTGCTATACTTTTTCGAGTTTTAACAGAATGACAAAGATGTAGTTATGTTGGTTCAATATAATTGGACTGAACGAGAATAATTTAAAAATACTTACCTGCATTTTTTGATTCGTTCATTCTTCTTTAATTTACTAGATACGAGTATACTGGTAGGATCAGGATTACAAGAGTGTGAAAATTTATTTGGAATGATGGAGCTTCATAATAAATATTTATAAATAAATATAAATATTTATAAATATTTGACAACATCACATACATTGCTCCGATTCCAAAGTAAGTAGCTAAAGCACTTGTGTTATGGAAATCAGAGACAACGGTGGTATCACAAACAGCCAGACCTGAGCCAATACAGAAAAGTTCGTTTTCTAAATTGACCCAACCGGGGATTGAACCCGGGACCTCAGAGATGGCGACACCTTGAAAACCGGTGTACAAAGCCACTCGACCACGGAGGTCGTCGGATAATTAGTTTAATATAAGTATTGACATTGCAATCCTAAACTAGGCAAAAAAAAATGAAATTCCTTGAAAGAAAGCTAATTAATAAATCTTTTCCAGTCTGCTTCAAGATCTTCGATATGGACCGCGACGGGGTCCTCAACAAAAAAGAGCTGCTGAACATGGTTGAGGTTCTATGCACGGTGGCCAACGAAGCACTCAAGCTTCAGGGTTCCCGCGCATCCACACCAGACACCGACCCTGAACCGGAAAAGAGATTCGACCTGGAAAACACTTTGATTGACTTGAGGGATAAGCTGGTAGCCCTGCCTAAGGAGACCAGGAAACCCATGTTCCAGTTAGGGCCTAGAGTAGAAGGAGAGGAAATCGTTGTAAATGAGGTAAGATTTCCTAGTAACCTAAACACAGTGTTAAAGTTTTGGCTTATAAGCTGGTAGTCTCTTGAGGGATAAGCTGGTAGCCCTGCCTAAGGAGACCAGAAAACCCATGTTCTAGTTAGGGCCTAGAGTAGAAGGAGAGGAAATCATTGTAAATGAGGTAAGATTTCCTAGTAACCTAAACACAGTGTTAAAGTTTTGGCATATAAGCTGGTAGTCTTTCCTAAAGATGCCAGGAAACCTGTGTTCCAGCTAGGGCTTAGAGGAAATATTGTCAATGTAGTAAGATTTTCTTAAGTGTTTATGCCAGGTTAAGGTCTCTGGTATTCATGTATACACGACGACACTTCAGACAATACATGTTGACCTTGAGACCGCCTTTATGCCCTACGTAATAAAAGCTGTTTTCGCAGTTTAACTGTATAACCTGACGTGCTGTCGTGTGTACGTCCATTATACGAGTCACGTCAATTGATGCGTTTATTTAATAGGGTTGTCACTTAATAAACAGATTATATAGTTAGTGTGATAAAGTACCAACCGTACGAACTAACGAACTATAGTGACTGGTTTCTAATTGTGTTTAAATATTTTTTGTTATTTCCGCCGCTCACTCTTAGGTATAAATCCTTACTTGATATCATAAAGCTTATTGTGCCACCTTAAAATCACTATAAGTAACGTCATAATTCAAGTCAAGAATTTTCAGTTCCAACTATCGCATTCATCTATCGCTATCTCTATATCATAGTTTTCTGAAAACTTATTAACTGATTGAAAGAAACATAACTTTAGAACAATTTAAGTATTAACATGGAAATACAATCTAGAATGATAGCAACTACGTGTATGTCGCGATAATAAAACTGATTTACTATTGTTCCATATCATAAGTCGCTTAGGCGCCATCTCCACGAGCGAGAGAATCGCGGCGATATTATTGTCGTGCCACGTATTTCTATACAAGATGTTACAAAAATACCCCTAATGCCGAATATGGTTTATAGGGACCATCAAACTGAACAACTTTTACTATGGCACCAACTCTGAAATCGCGAAAAAAAAATCAGCTGTTTCATACAATTTAATGTTTTCGATTTTAATTTTTGTATGAAACAGCTGATTTTTTTTTCGCGATTTCAGCGTTGGTCTCATAGTAAAAGTTGATCAGTTTGATGGTCCCTATATGCCATATTAGGCATTAGGGGTATTTTTGTAACACGTTGTATAATCTCTATGAATGCGTATCCACACGGCGATGTTATCGCGGCGATGCGACGCTAGAAGAAGCGCTTACTCGTGGCGATTCTCTCGCCCGTGGAGACAGCGCCTTAAGCTACTAGTTTATTCCTTTATGTGTTTGAAACAAAAGATACAGAATAATTTGACTTGATAGTACAGGCGTTTATCCTCATAATGTGACGTTTAATAATGTCACCTGAAGACTCGTTGGGAAAAGTAAGATATTTGCCTCCAGTCCCATGTGACTAAAACTGTTGACGTCACAAGGAATGGCTGACATCACTTTGTGTTCGATTGTGATAATATTCTTACTATTAAATGATAGAATTTTTGTATTTCACATTGAGAAAAAATTGACTCACCCGTAGCACTTCAGACAGAGGTGTTACAATATTATTTAAATTAATTTCTTTTTATGGCGGTTAGATCTAAAATACAGAATCTAAAGAACACTTGTGTATGGTCTATTTATCCTTACTTGATTTGGTAAACAATCTTCACCCAACTCTTTATTGAAATAATCATTTATAAAATACAACAAATGGTTTTCCACTCATAGAATACGAAAGATATCAGTAGTTAATAATGATAATTTGATTTAATAAAACAATATATTTTTTAATTTTGAGAGTTAAGCATTCACAATGCTATTTTTATACAATACTAAATAATATACTAGAAAAATATATTTTTAAATAGCAATTTAAGTTTAAGAGAAGTATGACAACCGTCAAATGCTGTTTACTAAAAAAGGCAAGTAAGAATAAACAGACTATAAGATAATGTCAATGCATTTTGACACGCAATTAAGACATTAACTTACTTTATTTTGCATACCTATTGATTTCACTAGTTGATGGCGCTAAGCTTTGCATGTATGTAAACTGGGTTAAAAAGTTCGTATTTCATTTATTATTAGGTCTTGTTATATAACTTTATGGGCAAATCGTCAGAAGTCGACCAGCGGTCAGTGAGTTTGACTTGATGAAAATAAACGCAAGATTATTTTCAAGAAGAAGTCATCTAATTAAGGATCCAATACAATATTTATTAATTTAATGAGCGTGATGAAATCCTTAATTGCATAAAACTATTTTCTTGTCTCGTCTAACTGCCAAGCTTATTCTAGTGCTCGAAAAAATGTACTTTACACCTTACACAGTATTATTTATTATTTAATCTATGCTTACAGTTTACACGCCGTGTTTTGTTTACGTCAGTTAAACGTTAAACATTAAACATTACGAGGCAATATTTTTTTAAATTTTTTTATGAGTTATGCCTAGTTGTAATACAAGTTTCAAACCATTGTATAAAAATAACAGTAAATAAAAAGTCTGTGTTCTAGACAGAAGCGCCGCTCTGTAGCTGTACCGTGAGTTGATGCAAACTGTTTTCGATAGGTATCCAAAAACCCTCGGATATACTGCTCATAGTCAATGCGAGTTAAAGAGAGAAAACGACAGTTTTGTCAGTTTGCATCAATATGGTAGAGCGACTGTCCGTATTTGACTGTAACTGCTACCTATGCTTCCACAGTACTGAATATAGCCTGCCCTAACCCGAGATTGCCTGTACGAAGTGTCTATGTGTGCGTTCATGGAAAACCGCGACTTTATCAGATCGGCTCTTCTGTCTTTTTTTATGTTTTGTGATAATAGTGTTTTGTCTAGTATAACGTCGTTGCGCCTTGACCCTGCGGAAGTGGTTCGAGTTAGAGACGGCTGTTGCATCACGCTTGAACAATACAATTTCACGCGGTTTTAGCACAAACGTAATTCATTATGCTGATTATTGCTGATTATCTCTATCTTGATAAAGCTTTATTTAGCTGTAGAAAGTAATTTTTTTTTTACGAATAGGAAATTGGTCGTTTTTAGGGTTACTTACTTTTACTATCACTAAGACTCCGCTGTCCGTCTGTCACCAGGCTGTATCTCATGAACCGTGATAGTTAGACATATGAAATTTTCACAGATCATGTATTTCTGTTGTCGCTATAACAACAAATACTAAGAAACAGAATAAAATAAATATCGTTTTTGCTCGATATTGATAACGGCAACAGGTAGATGCTTGAAATATTCATAGAATATTTAGCTAGACAAGGTGTTACAAAAATACCCCTAATGCCGAATATGGCATATAGGGACCATCAAACTGATCAACTTTTACTATGGGAACAACTCTGAAATCGCAAAAAAAAACAGCTGTTTCATACAAAAATTAAAATCGAAAATATCAAAATGTATGAATCAGCTGATATTTTTTTCGCGAGTCAGTGCTTGGCATTCACCTCACCTGATGTTATGTAACGATAAGTCCGAAGGTGGAAGCACCCGGAATCCTCAACCACTGAGGAACTGACTGTTTTTCCTCTAACTGTCGGAACATAACCATGTGAAATTGTTGTTATGGCGTCAGACGGTAGATAATCAGACGGACTTAAAACAAGCCCTACCAACCAAACCGAGTACAAATGTACACCTCTCCTAGGAATCGATCCCGTAACCCTTGCTTCTTACACAGGTGGGCTACCACTACACCGATGATGCGGTATTTCATCATTGCCCTTAAAATGCATATTTGACATTTTTCTTAACTAACCAACTATTTGAAATTTTGAGATTTAAGCATTCAATGTTAATGCTATTTTTATATAATACTAAATAATATACTAGAAAAAATAGGACTCGCACCAGATCATGTTCTCGGACGGGAATTGAACCCGCGACCTTTGGATATCCGGTCCAATGCTCTGACCGCTGAGCTACCGAGTCACTAGTGAGAACGTCGAATTTCTTCTAGTATATCAAATCTTACGCTGCAAGCCAGCGCCATCTCACCAATGTAGAAGGAATTAACCAACTAGTTCAAAGTCCACCTAACTTCCTGAGATTCTGGGTTTGACTGCAGAGAGGTTCAAGGTTGAAAAACATACTTTTGGACGTTTGTGTGTTATCTAACTATCATAGTCGTTTAAAAAAAACAATTATGTCGTAATTGTACTCATCTTTTATTCTATTTTTAAAAAATGTGAACATAAGTAAAATATAAATAAAATAAGTTCTAATAAAAATAAATTACTAGTGACTCGGTAGCTCAGCGGCAATGCTCTGAGCATTGGACCGGATATCCAAAGGTCGCGGATTCGGTTCCCGTCCGAGAACATGATCTGGTAGGAGTCGTATTTTTTCTAGTATATTATTTAGTATTATATAAAAATAAACTATAATAATTCCCCAAATATTTAAACGTATTATGTTTGATAATCTATATCATATTATACAAGGTGTTACAAAAATACTCCTAATGCCGAATATGGTATATAGAGACCATCAAACTGAACAACTTTTACTATGGGGCCAACTCTGAAATCGCGAAAAAAAAAACAGCTGTTTTATACATTTTGATATTTTAGATTTTAATTTTTGTATGAAACAGCTGATTTTTTTTTCGCGATTTCAGAGTTGGTCCCATAGTAAAAGTTGATCAGTTTGAAGGTCCCTATATACCATATTCGGCATAAGGGGTATGTTTGTAACACCTTGTATTTCTTCTGACAGCAAAACCAAGAAGACTCAACAACCGTTGGAGAAATGGCCCTAACTCAAGAAGACTTCCTGATCTGGAGCGTGGAGAGTGCGGACGCTCTAGTGACGCCATTCCTGGAGCTGGTGGTGGAAGTGTGCCACATCGTGCTGGGTCTGAGGCCGCAGTGCACGCACCAGGAGCGCGACATCGGTGAGTGACTTCACTGTACACCAGGGGCCCTACCGGCTAACTTTTCGAACTTCGGCGGGTCTGCCGAGCTTCAACTTAAAACAGATAAATCAAATTAAGGAGTTTCGTATTGTAATATTCGCCGAAGCTACGTAGAAGATATCGATGTTCGTGTGACATCATGAATTCTATTCTTCATCTATCTCGATTTATCTCTTTTAATTTGAAGCCTGAAGACTCCGAAGTTCGATGCGTTAGCCGGTACGGCCCCAGCTGGCACCAGAGCGTGGAGACTGCGGAGTATGATTTTAAGCACTTTATTTTTAATTTATTTATCAAAAATAAAACATTACATTGATGATACACGCACCAAAAATCACGTATATTTGTCTGGTGCGGTGTGATGAGAGTACGTATGACATATACGTACGTATGATATATAGCTACTAGGTTATTACTATACTACTTACTTAGATATGTTAAAACGGGTCTTAAATACTTACTGAGTTCTCCTACACATTGAACTATAACAAGTAAAGCTTATTTAACTTAACGGTAATGTCATATAATATCTTAGATCAGTATATAGATGATAAAAATTACGCTTGTTAAACAGCTTACAGCTTACAGTCATGCACTATTCAGGAATGTTTTTTATTCATCAACGCCCGAGCGGCCGCTTGCGGCCGGACGACAGTAGAATACCTATTGTGTCTCATTTTCCGGGACTTGATGGGTTTATAAAGCACCATTTATTTCAAAACAAAAGTAAAGTAATTTAATTTTTTCTAGTATTGTTATGAGAACTGATCGTTATCAACATTTAATTATACAGGTGCAGCCAAGCTTAGCGTCAAGTAAAAGTAGAAGTGTGAGCGACTGTCGTCAGCACACATTACATAAGCGCCAATTAGAGACCGAGATTCTTTCTCCTCGACGACCTCCGTGGTCGAGTGGCTTTGTACACCGGTTTTCAATCTCTCAGGTCCCGGGATCGATCCCCAGTTGGGTTGATTTAGAAAACGAACTTTTCTATATTGGCTCTGGTCTGAGTGTTTGTGATACCACCGTTGTCTCTGATTTCCATGACACAAGTGCTTTAGCTACTTATTTTGGTATCGGAGCAATGTATGTGATGTTGTCGTCAAATATTTATTTATTATTATTTATCTGTTTAAATCCTTTTTTTGCCATTGAAAAAGTAGTCTTTTAGTAGCCCTCACCCATCTCTCATTTCATTTGTAGATATACAATAAGACCTAGCGAACTGTATCAAAGAAAGTGCTAGAACATTAACACTAATTTATTTTAGCATCTTTCTTCAAAAGAGAGAGTAAAGTAAAGTAAGTAAAAAATTTGCTTCATTCAAATAAACTTAGTAATTAAGCGCTTTTGAATCGTCTATATTTTTCTACCACCCGTTCCAGACTTTTTTAACTGTCAAGAAGAACAGGCGCAAGAAACTTATCAGCTTTAACAGGAATAAGTAACGATACTTACAAACTTAAATATCGAGGTATTATATTATTGTATAACATTACTGCAGCGTAAGTTGTGCTGTTGTTATTACTTTTATGTGTGTATGTTTTTTTCTTGTTAATAACCTTGAACGCGATAGGGGCACAATAATTAAATGCGCGTGCTATAATTAGCGCACATTCAGAATTGTAATACGAGAGTAAACATTATCCTTATCTGTAAGTAGCGGTGTCACAACTCACTTGACATGTTTAGTGGTAGGGCTGTCGACACTTGCGAAAATAAAATTAGAGGTAGTCGGAAAAGTTCGCAGCCTTTTTTAAGCATGAATTTTGCGTGTTATTTTTCTGGCACATTAAACTTAGGCGGAGATGTAATATATTTTTTCACAGTTGGTTTCCTGGTAATAGCGGTAAAATTTAAACAAATTGATAATTGTCTTGCCTCTTTATATTTTTAATTTTTTTTATTACTACGTTTTGCAATTTTTTTTCGATAAGGGTTCAGACTTTTCACGAAAAAAAATTTAATGCTGCTAGTGTTCAAAAAATGGTTTGTAATGTTTTAATTTATTCCAATAAAATAAAATAAATACGTTTTGTCAAATACAACTGCAAAAAACAATGGTATAATTTTGATGATAAAGACGTTCCTCGCTGTGGTATCTTTATTATTTTTAGTACAAAAAGGCCGCGAACTTTTCCGACTACCTAATAGGATCGGTAACATACTTTCTTGTAGTGTGTTCCTGGATAGTTGGATTTCCCGTACCCATTTAGACCTGAATATTATGTTTTATTATTATTTATTATTCTATTAAAAAATGCTTAAGTAAAACGTTACATATTTTTCATACTTACTGTACCACAAAGGGGACAATAAATTTAAATAGGTAAACCTATGGAAAAGTTATCAATATCTTAACACATTACCTGATTTAAAGTTATATTAAAATAGATAATAATCTTTTGTTTATTTAAATAATATATCAGCACCTTCAAGACCGAATTGGCATTTGTTTGTCAACACTGCCAACCCTATCAGCGAGTTGATTTAAACAAAAACTTATTCTTATCACTCCAAATACCTCTACTGCAACTATATGTTTGTGGAAAAGTAACGAACATTTCCATACATTTTTTTCGCCGCTACAAAAATTGTATCAGATTATTATCACAATGTTCAAATAGAAAACATTTTTTATGATTCGGCATAAAACGTTTTTTCATGATAACCGGTTCGAATTCAAATCTCAATCTTTTACAGACATAAATAACTTCATTGTCATGCTTATGACATCTCATTGTTTTAGTAGTTTTTACACATGCTACGAGTGCGATAACTTTTGACAGAAATATATTTTTCTTTTCAAGGTTTTTCGAATAAATTATAACGCTGAAAATGACAATGTTTTATCATAATTATACATAAAATATTGACTGTTTGACACATTTGTATAAGGACTCTTTGAACTTATCGAAATCTAGAGAACTTTTATTACTACAATCTAGGAACATAAAGTTCCTATTAACACTGAAATTAAAAAACCTTTTGTAAAACCTATTGTAAAATATGTTTTTGTTTTAAGAACTTAATTATTTTAAAAATAAATCCAACTTGATTCTTTTAGTATTTCATAAAGACAGCTTTGTGTTGGCCAGAAAATATAAAGATGGAAATAATTCGAATCATCAGTGCAATGCCCTTTATATCACAGTGCTGATATTTAACTGCGTTATCGAGATCTGTGTAAAGAAATAAATCGACTTGAAAAACATGTGTGTGTTCAAAATAGACTTGCTTTTAATTTTAACGAAAGAGAGAAAATTTATTAATTTTCTACAGTTCTTCTTATTTATTTTTAATTTTGAGATTTAAGCATTCACAATGCTATTTTATATAATACTAAATAATATACTAGAAAAAATAGGACTCGCACCAGATCATGACTCGGACGGAAATCGAACCCGCGACCTTTGGATATCCGGTCCAATGCTCTGACCGCTGAGCTACCGAGTCACTAGTAAGAACGTCGGAAGTTCTTCTTATGTTAAAAATGCGAAAGTTTGTGTATGTGTGTTAATTACCTCTTCACGCCTAAACGGCTGGACGGATTTGGATGGAATTTGGTTGGTAGACAGATTAAAACCTAGATTAACATACAGGCTACTTTTTTATCCTGGTCAAAGGTTCCCTAGGGTCTAATACTAATGAATAATTTGTTGTTTGCAGTCCTAGGATGGCTGAGGCGAGAGGTCCAGCGCGGGTACTCAGTGGGTCAATTCTGGTACCTGATCGGCGCGGAGTGGTGGGGCGCGTGGCTGGCGTACACCGCGGGCGCCAACGACGGCTGCTGCCGAACCACGCCGCGACACATCGACGAGGCTATAGTTTGTGACGAGAGCTTCACCAGCAACTCCACTGGTGAGTCACGTGGGTCAGTTCTGGAACTAACTCTTGCGCTGTATTTTATGTCGAGCTTTAATAGTTCGAACGTCTCAGATACCATTACTGGTTACCCTTTGATATTATTTTGACATTTCAGCTAGTGACTTAGTAACTGGCATATGACATCTATCCGAAACTCGATCTATAGAAGATCGACAGTGGATTTTACAGAATCGCCCTGCTGATGTGTGATTTTAGTCGGCCAGTTTTATTACCCTATTGAAGCAAGTCATCATGTTTTTGTCGATTTATAAAGTGTATCACTATTTTATCGACAAATGCACAACTATATCTCCATTGAACACAATTATTATAATAATATCGATGATTGTTGATGCGTAGAGTCAATGGGCTCGCTGCTGTGGCGCGCGGACACTGCATCGCTCGGCAGCGCAAGCAGCAGCGGCGTGAGCAGCGCCGCAGCGCACCGGCCGCCCGCACACCCCGGCCCTATCGACAACAAGCGCCTGCGAGCGCACAACCCGCTCAAGGTACGACCCACCCCGACAGGTGCCGACTGTTGCCAAAGGCGTGCCTGGGGTCTGAGATAAGGGCAAGCCCGAAGACAAAAAGCTCAAAAAAACAACCTTCAAATCTTGTACATTCTTCGTTTCTTGACTAAAGTAAAGTATAGTAAAAAATTGCTTCATTCAAATAAACTTAGTAATTAAGTGTCGTTGAATCGTCTATATTTTTCTACCACCTGTTCCAGACTTTTTAACTGACAAGAAGAACAAGAAACTTATCAGCTTTAACAGAAATAAGTAACGATATTTACAAACTTAAATATATCGTTACCAAATACAAAAAATACACTTGACTTGACGAATGCCTTTTAATCGCACCAGTTAAATTATTTAAATCGTCATAACCCGAGGTATTCCAAACGTTCTTGTCGTTCGAAAAAAAGATGCAATACCAACAATATAATTTATTGAAATGAGAGCAACCAACGATCCAACGAGTTTTGTACACATTTCTATTGAATTGCCTTTTGTGAGTCTTACTAGTTTGCAAAATACATACACAAATCTGGAGTAGGTCTGTCTGTACATAGTATTGGGAATATCTAACCAGGGATGTTGAGGAGCTCCGTAACCGTAGCTCGGATATCCGAAATAAAAAACTATGCGTAACCGAGTCCGATATTAAATTTTCAGATAATTTCGGATAGGGGCGGAGTCTAAATGTGACTACGTTATGACAAGTTTTTCTGCCCGAGCCGACACACTAGCCGCGTGCGCACTTGCATGTTTGTTTATTATTTCCACAGTGATTTACTTTTATTTATTTTTCAAATCTAATATCCGTAACCGAAACTATACCAAACTAACGGATAATCCGAAATAATTGTATATCCGTAACCGAAACCGATATAACATTATTTCTATATCCGTATCTAGATCGAAATATCCCTGCTATCGACAAAATCCGCTCAAGGTAGGAATTATTACGATAAACTCCGAGTCGTCGTCGCCGATGTTATGGTATTGGTATTGGTGGTGGGCACTTTTCTCCGCATTTAGACCAATTTGGTCCGTTATGCGTGAAGCCTCATAGCATCGGTATGGCTAATCGAGCCATCCCAGCTCCTTCCAGAAGCGCAGAAGCCTCCTGGGGCGTTCACAGGCTTCTAGGAGCGACCTCACCTCTGTGAGGATTTCTGCCCGTTGTGTGGCCAGCCCCACGCACTCCAGGATCACGTGGGCGGCTGTTTCCTCTGCTTCCAGGCATCCCCTGCATAGAGGACTGTCTGTCGCATTCATGATGAATAGTTGTCGGTTTAAAGCTAAGTAACCTGTAAGTGTACCTACAACTATCCGGAGGTCTGGGCGATTGAGGCTGAGCAGCCTGCGGGTCACACGCGGCGAAATTGCAGTCATCGCCATCTTAGACTGTCTACAGCCGATGTCATATTTTAATTTATATTGTGATGATATAGTAAGCAAGCCGTCACAAAGATGGCGCTGTTTTACAGAGCCCCAGGCGCAGTATATTATTGTACCATGGTATTCCCCAGGTGCGGACGCTGACGGGTGAGGGCGGGCATTTACGTCGCGACTTGACCCTCGCCCAGCACCGGGACTTCGAGCTGGTGCCGGACGCGTTGTGGCGCGCGCTCGCGCTCTGGTACGGCGGGCCCGAGCCGCTGCCCCGACAGGTGAACATATCACAACAGTTTGATGGTCCCTGTCTACCGAATATGGTAGACAGGGACCATCAAACTAAACAATTTTTTACAATGAAACCAACTCTGAAATCGCGAAAAATTTCTTCTGTTTCATACAAAAATTAGTAACGAAAATATCAAAATGTATGAAACAGCTGATGTTTTTCGCGATTTCGAGTTGGTCCCATAAAAGTACAAGTACCCAGTAAAAGTTGTTCAGTTTGATACTATATTCGGCATTACGAGTTTTTTGTAATACGTTGTATAGCCCATTGCAGGACGTAGGCCTCTCCCGTATGAGGATGTTGCCATAATATCAACGCTTGACAACAGAGTTGAATAGTTATTAATTAATTCAACCTCCGTGGTCGAGTGGCTTTGTACACCGGTTTTTAAGGAGTCGCCATCTCTGAGGTCCCGGGTTCGATCCCCGGTAGGGTCAATTTAGAAAACGAACTTTTCCTATATTGGCTCAGGTCTGGGTGTTTGTGATACCACCGTTGTCTCTGATTTCCATAACACAAGTGCTTTAGCTACTTACTTTGGAATCGGAGCAATGTATGTGATGTTGTCAAATATTTAAAAAAATATTATTATATTGAAAAAGAAAATTAGGGCTGCCAACATTTTTTACACCAATAGGCAAACATAAGTCTATACATGATCTTATTTAAGAATATATTGCATTATTGAATTGTTTGCTGTTGCCCTCTGTTACAAAGAATAAGGAAGTGGTAATTTTTTTTTTAAATTTCTAGAGTCAAAAGACATTTGATTATAAAATGAAAACGAATATTCTATTTAAGAAAGCATCGTAATTTTCTAAATCAGAACTGTTAGAAACATAAATATTGATGATCATAGAGTCCAAGATTATCAATATTTATATTCATTTCAGGTGATACGACCCCCGAACTCCGATGTGGAACTAGAGCTTTATCCCCTGGAACTTAAGATTTTAAGGCACGTACCCAGCACGCAAAGTGAGTATTGTTTAATACTAAATAATATACTAGAAAAAATACGACTCGCACCAGATTATGTTCTCGGACGGGAATCGAACCCGCGACCTTTGGATATCCGGTCCAATGCTCTAACCGCTGAGCTACCGAGTCTCTAGTGAGAACGTGAGTATTGTTTGTTTAGTACTGAAAATATTTTCTTGTCGAAACCGTAGGTAATTTAGGTCCGTGTTTATAAACCGCTCTCAAATTGAGATACCTGAGATGCTGTTCCTATAAGAAGAGCATCTCAAGATAGCTCTCGACGTTGAGAGTGGTTTTTATATACGAGCTCTAATCTATTTAGACAGAACAAGATTTTTATTTGTATAAAAAATTGTTTAATTCGTACGTTAAGGGTTATTTGAAGTGTTTTTAATATCAGTAAGAAAATTATGCTATGTGCTTCGATCCAAAATACCCTACAATGCCCTAGATGTCCAAATCTCAAAAACGGCACCTCGAAATAACGCGTCACTTACAAACTGGGAGCTTATTTTGTACAAATTATTCTCTTCTTTGTTCCTTACTATTTAAAGTTGAATTTGGAAAAGTAATTTGTACCCATATAAAAATATTTATGTTGGTATTCGAATTTAAAATTTTCGAATCGGTTTTTGTTTTGTCAGTCGGTGCCATATTTGCATATTTGATTTTTAGAGTACTTTCGACTCAATAAGAAAGTAGTGTTAAAAATACACAACTTGATTTTCAATGGAGAATGTCACTGAGTCTGTTAAATAACTTGAAACTTTATGAGCATGTATCAAAATGTCTAGCAATACGCTTGTTTTTGTTTACATTTAAATCAAGTGAGTAAATCGAAGTTTAAGGGTTTGAAGGAAATGCCAAGAGCTCTAAAAATGTGCTTTATTACGTACGATGTAAGGTTCATCGATATGTCCAATGACGTCATTTAACAACACAAAATAACAATGTTCTAGAGCAAGTGTGTCAGACTGAGTTTTCTAAAGAGCCATAAGAGCGGGCCAGACTCAAAATGTAAAGTTCAAACACATACAAAATTATAATCTTTATGTCAACTAAACGAACTAAAGTTCAAGAATATTTTGAGCTTGATAATCCAGATAGCTGAGGTCTCTTATTTTATTATCTCACAATACGTAGTGGTATCGAATGCCGTCTCAAATTCTCACTCGGTAGATTTTGGTCGCGGGCAGTATAGAGATGGCTCGCGGGACGGATGCGGCCCGCGGGCCGTATCTTTGATATCCCTGTTCCAGAGCACCTAACTTTTATGTTTGAAGAGATACTTCATTTACCTGTTGTTACAGCAGGTGTAAGCAGTATGGGCGTGGGGGCGGGGGCGGGAGCGGGGGCGCTACCCGTGGGCGTGGGGGCGGGCGGCGTGGCGGCGGCCGGCGGCTATTGCGGCGCGCCGGAAAGGCATCTCGCCTATACCGCCGCCTTCTCGAGACTCGCCACTGTCAAGCAGGTGGGTATACGGCTCGAAGGACCATTCTAGAAGAAGCTTATATTTGATAGAGGGCGTGGCGGCGGCTAGTGGGTATTGCGGCGAGCTGAAAAGGCATCTCGCCTATACCGCCGCCTTCTCGAGACTCGCCACTGTCAAGCAGGTGGGTATACGGCTCGAAGGACCATTCTAGAAGAAGCTTATATTTGATAGAGGGCGTGGCGGCGGCTAGTGGGTATTGCGGCGAGCTGAAAAGGCATCTCGCCTATACCGACGCCTTCTCGAGACTCGCCACTGTCAAGCAGGTGGGGTATACGGCTTGGAGGACCATTGTTGTTGTGTTTTATATCTGATAGGTAGCATAGGGGCGAGGGGGTTTTCATTAAGATATAGATAGCCTGTCTAAGCGCCATAGACATGAGCGCGGGGCATTTGTTTATTGATTCACACAAATGTGTATTTTGATGATACAGGGGCCCTACCGGCTAACATACTTGGCTATCGTAATCGCTTTCATTTGACAGATGGATATGACACATTGCTACTTAATGTTTCAATAAAAACTTACCTAAAGAAAAGTAGCAATGTATTACATCCATCTGTAAAACGAAAGCAATTACGATAGCTATGAAAGTTAGCCGGTAGGGCCCCCAAGGGCCCTAACTTTTCGAACTTCGGTGGGTCTGCCGAGCTTCAACTTAAAACAGATAAATCGAAGTAAGCAGTTTCGTATTGTACTATTCGCTGAAGTTATTTAGAAGATATCGATGTGCGTGAGACATCATGAATTGGGGTTCGCCATTTTGGCTCGATTGGGGCTCGATTTATCTGTTTTAATTTGAAACCCGGTAGACTTTCCGAAGTTCGATGCGTTAGCCGGTACGGCCCCTGGTCTTAAAAGCCATAACTTAAAAACATCATCTTTGCGTATCATTACAACTTAAATTCTCCATACAGGTGACAGAGTTTCTCTGCGCCGCGCTAGGGCTGGCACGCGAAGACGTTCGCCTCTGGGCTTTAGGGGCTAATACTGTACTACTGGATGACGAGCGACCGACCCTGCAAGAATTGAGGCTGGGAGACAGGCCGAGGCTGCTGCTGGAGAGGCGGAACCCTGACCTGACCTGGCCTGAGGAGATCGGGGCGCTTAGGTATAAATGAATATTTCTTTAAACTTTAGTTTATGTAGCTCGCGTTGATTTCCGATACTGCTGATGGAGAGATGGAACTCTATCCTGACGTGGCATGAAGAGATTGGGGGGTTCAGGTGTACCGGATGAAATGGAAATAGATTTCTTCCCTTCTAAAATAAAGTTAAGAATGTAATCAATATTGCCCTAGGTACTTACTTTATTTTTTAACAAATTCTAATAATTTGGACCACTTCATAGCTAACAGCTTAATAGTCGATCTTGTCATAAATATTTTCTAAGTAGAATTCTCGTTGTAATTCAAAATTTAAATTTTCTTTGAACAATTACAAATATTTTAAAACCTAAAATAGCTAAATCGGTCGAGCCGTTCTCAAGCCATGCGCATACCAAGGAAAAGCATTTCATTTTTATAATTTACGAACCTTCGTTCGCCAAGTATGTAGCCAAGACGAGATCATATTTATGGCTCGCACTGTCAAAAAGTTATAAAGATTCGGTAGGTCGAATCGCCGGCACTAGAAACGTTAAGTTTGAACATATTTGCGCAGCGGGTCCCGCGCTACAGAACGCCGCTCGACGCTGGTGGCGCTGGCGCCGCACGTGGCGGGCGCCACGGGCCTGCACAACCTCGGCAACACCTGCTTCATGAACGCCGCGCTGCAGTCGGTGAGCAACACTACACACTACACACTACACACTATTTCACTATTCAAAATAAGATGACACTGCAAATACGCTATACATTCTCAAAGTACTATCGGGTTTAAGGGGCGTAGCGACAGATTAAAACGTCTTTGAAAATTTTATTTAGACTTTATTTCATATTTTATTTAGACTTTATTTCATATTTCATATTTTTGTCAGCTAATTATAAACCCGTAGTTAAATTACTCTAGACATATTTTTCTACTATATGTCAGGACGAGCTTTCAAACATAATTATAAATAAAACATTCTTTATTCAATTTACTACTTGCCAAATGGCCAAGAAGTTTGTAAGCGATGCAGTCAAGCATCACAGTACCCACGACAGCACGTCAGTTTATACAGTTAAACTGCGAAAACAGCTTTTACTACGTAGAGCATAAAGGCGGTCTCGAAGTCAACATGTATAATCTGAGTTGCCGTCGTGTGTACATACGCTTTTATACAAACGAAACTGTATCACAGAGCCGGGCTTGAGAAGCAGCGAACGACGAAGCGACGAGCGATTTTTCTCTTCATTGCGCGCTCGATTCGCTCATGTGCGGTGCGTTAGTTTACAATTTGCGGCATCACGCTCCATGTATTAGGGATTCGCGCGTCGCTTCGCCTAACGCTGGTTTCCATGGCCAGGCGATAAGGATTATCGATACAGACAACACTAAAGTTCCGACGAAGCAGTAAAGATAGAGCAAGACGTTGCAGTTTTATAATTCAAGATGAGAATTCCAAATCCACCAATAAACACGTGTCAACGCCTACATAAACAAAAAGACGTAAACCGTAGCATCGGCAAACTCGCGTAGATGCCCGCAAAATGCTAGTTGTGTAGAACTGTGCGCGTGGATTTCTGCTCAAGTTTTATTTCAAATGCGAGATTTATATATTATTGTGTGATTATTTTAGTGTTTTATTAATAAAGAATGGAAAAAGGGGTTTATTTTTTTCAATTTTTTTTTTTATTTAATTTCAGAATAAAAAATTATACAGATTTTTTTTTCTAACGCTACTTGTCTGCTTAACTGTTAGGTATTATGTTGTTAGGTGTGGAACACGGGCCCGCTGACCCAGTACTTCAATTCCGGTATGCATCTATACGAAGTGAATACCACTAACCCTCTGGGCACGCGAGGTGCGCTCGCGCTGCGGTTCGGCGAGCTCTGCAAGGAGGTAATTATTATTTATTGAATTGCGGAAAATTCATGAACTGTTTTTGTACTGAAATTAACGTAAATCTGACAACCACAATAATCAAATGAGGTGTCTTTTTAGCAAGTTTTTTTATTTTCTGATCAAACTTTATTATATTGATTTTGTGTAGGTTAGGGTTAATATGATATACAGGCGAAAACGATAGATAAATTGTAAATTTTGGGTCTTGAAAAACTATGCGATTAATGTTTTCTTATGTTCCATTGTACACACGACAGCACGTCAGGTTATACAGTTAACTGCGAAAACAGCTTTTATTACGTAGGGCATAAAGGCGGTCTCAAGGTCAACATGTATAGTCTGAGATGCCGTCGTGTGTACTTACCTTTTTATTACTTTCATAAACTTAAAACCTGGAAATAAAAAACAATGCGATTATTTATTCATAAAATTGGGAATCGATTTGTCGTGACAAATCGGATATTCCCGCTACTGATTTTCTATCTCTAATTACGTTAAAATGAAGTGACAGTGGGTCAAAACGGGTTTCTTAGATTTCGACGATTATAAAAATGTTAATATTGTAGGTGTGGTCGTGCAGTGCTCGTTCCGTAGCCCCCCTGCGCGTGCGTTGGTGCGTCTCGAGACATGCGCGAGCGCTCGCCGGCGGCGGACAACACGACGCGCAGGAACTACTGGCGTGGTTACTGGATGCCTTGCATGAGGACCTCAACCGCGCCCCCCGCGCGACTCTGAACCCTCCCCCCGCGCCGCAGGACTCGGCCGGACGCCCCGACCAGGTACTGCACTGCAAATAAATAAAATTAATGAATGCTTGAACAATTTTACACAGCGCCATCTAGCCCCAAACTAAGCAAAGCTTGTAATATGGGTGCTAGACAATTGATATACTACTTATATACATTTTAAACGATTTGACGACCTCCGTGTGGCTTTGTACACAGGTTTTCAAGGTGTCGCCATCTCTGAGGTCCTGGGATCGATCCCCGGTTGGGTCAATTTAGAAAAACGAACTTTTCTATATTGACTCAGGTCTGGGTGTTTGTGATACCACCGTTGTCTCTGATTTCCATAACACGAGTGCTTTAGCTACTTACTTTGGAATCGGAGCAATGTATGTGATGTTGTCAAATATTTATTTATTCATTTTATTTATTTAAATATAAACTTATACATTCTAAGACTTCTCATCATAATATCAGTGAAAAGGGAAGTTCCACCAAGCTAGGTCTTGTGCTCAAGAACTAGGATTCAAAATGGTTCTATGTTAGAATAAGATACGAGTTCTCCCTTATCTGACTCAGCTCAGCACTTATCAGAGCGACTGGCAGCGTGGTGAGCGCTTATCTCATTGCGCAGTTGAAATTTTGCACACCGGCTACTTGGCAACATACGCTATGTATTAAGTTTGTGAAGTTAAAAAGTCTGGAACGGGTGGTAGGGAAATATTGACGATTCAAAAGTGCTTAATTATTAAATTTATTTAATTGACTTTGACTTTAAGAATTAACTCCGCGTTGCCAGTCACTGTGTTGCGTGGCCATGTCGTAAAATATAGAATACATAAAGATCTCCTTTTTATTTTCACCTTTTCTTTTGTTTCGCTTAACGCTCTGTAATCTTACATCCTAGGCCATAAAGACAAATGCTGTAAAACAAAATGTATGGTACAGGTGGTAGCAGCAGAAGCGTGGGAAGCGTATACGGCACGCAACAACTCCATAATGACGGAGTTATTCTACGGGCAGCTGAAGTCGCGCGTGCGGTGCGACACGTGCGGGCGCGAGTCGGTGCGGTTCGACGCGTTCAATATGCTGTCTCTACCGCTGCCCATGGAGTCCTACGTGCGGACTGAGTGTAGAGGTCAGTTTATGAGGTCATTTCCTTACAGAACACCTTTCTTGAGGCGAGCGATTCGACGCCTTTAACCTTTTGAGCGCCAAAGTCGTCTATACTTGACCAGCACGTGCGAGCACTGTGCGCCGACGACATCTATAGTTGACAAAAAACCCGGCTTACAAAAATTATAATAATAATAATAATTTATCGACTCTTGGCAGCACTATATTTTCGTAGGTATTTTTGTTTATTTTATGCTCTGGCGTGCAGGACACAGGAATGCGTTTATGGCGTGGCGCCATTAAATGCGTTTATGGCGTGGCGAATTGAGAGCTTCCCATACAAACGTAATACCAATATGATTTGCAATTTGAGCATAATTAACTCTTGTGATGTTATTCGGATTAAGATATCATTTTGGTATTACTTTTGTATGGGAAGCTCACTGTTCGCCGGCGTCTTAATATGCTGTCTCTACCGCTGCCCATGGAGTCCTACGTGCGGACTGAGTGTAGAGGTCCGTTTATGACGTCATATCCTCACAGAAACCTTTTAATGAGATGTTGTGATGGATTCGTTGTACGAGCGCGCGCGAGCGATTCGACGCCTTTAAGACCCCGGCAAATTGAGAACTTCCCATACAAACGTAATACCAAAATGATTTGCAATTTGAGCATAATTAACTCTTGTGATGTTATTCGGATTAAGATATCATTTTGGTATTACGTTTGTATGGGAAGCTCACTGTTCGCCGGCGTCTTAATATGCTGTCTCTACCGCTGCCCATGGAGTCCTACGTGCGGACTGAGTGTAGAGGTCAGTTTATGAAGTCATATCCTCACAGAAACACCCTTTCTTGAGGTGTTGTTATGGATTCGTTGTACGAGCGCGCGTGAGCGATTCGACGCCTTTAAGACGCCGGCGAATTGAGAGCTTTCCATACAAACGTAATACCAAAATGATTTGCAATTTGAGCATAATTAACTCTTCTTGTGATGTTATTCGGATTAAGACAGTATTTGTCTAGGTTTCTATTAAATATAAAATCCAAAATACTAATCCAAATAAAAATTAATGCGATTTACAGTTTTGTATGAAAAAACTAATTGGCATTTATTAAATTTAGATTTTTCGCATTCACAATGCTATTTTTATATTAAGATAAATAATGTTAGAAAAAATACTAGTTTTTCTTAATATGAAAATAGAATTGTGAATGCATTGGTTGTGAAAGCATAATTGGTCAGTGCATTGGGTCGGAATCCCAAAGGTTCGAGTCCCGTCTGAGGTGCTACGGGTAATTGACATTTATTTTGAATTGAGTTAGTATTTTGGAATTTTTATTTAATAGAAACAGACATATACTCTCTTAATCCGAATAACATTACAAGATTAGTTAATTATGCTCAAATTGCAAATCATTTTGGTTTTACGTTTGTATGGGAAGCTCACTGTTCGCCGGCGTCTTAATATGCTGTCTCTACCGTTGCCCATAGAGTCGTACGTGCGAACTGCGTGTAGGTCAGTTCACTAGGACAAATCATACTCAACATGTCTAATGGCCTTTTGTTTCTTTCTTAAGGCCTTTTTTTTAGCTTGATCAACAATTTGGCTGCTTCTCCGAAGCTAAGTGCAGCGACTGAATACTACAAGCCGCACACGTTTAAGAGGGCGTAGTCTGCACACTAGCGCCTCCATTGGAAAAAAATCACAGTGCTTAAATCACTATCACAATCACAAAAAAACTCTATTAAACTAAACGACAGGCTATAAATATTGTTTAAGCTATAAAAAGTACCACAAAGCTTCCTCGGAGTGCACTACAGAGAGATAATAAGTAATTTCGTCTTTATCTAACTATGTTTTTTTCCAATGGCGGCGCTAGTGTGCAGACTATGCAGCTTAAGTGCCGGTCACTGCTACTTTTAGTCGCTCAATAACTGGTCAGATTGAAATAAAAACTTGTTTTCATTTGGTTTCTTTGTTTGCAGTAATCTTACTGGATGGTTCGGTGCCCGTGAAGTACGGCGTGCGAGTGAACTCTGAAGGAACATACTTAGAACTCAAACAGAAACTATCAGAGCTGTGCGGGCTGGCTCCGAAATTGTAAGTAAATCTTATTCAAGTTTGATTCCTGGTCTCTCTTTTAACATTGATCCGAATGATTATAAAACTTGAGTAATGCCCGAAAATGCTCGGAGCAGCTCGGTGGCGCAGTGGTATAGCGCCAGGTCCATCGATTGCGGAGGTGAAGCAACTTTCGCAAGGGTTGGTCATGGGATAGGTGACCATAAATTTACTATCGAGATCCTCTGTGCTTCGGAAGGCACGTTAAGCATTAGGTCCCGGCTGCATTTGTAGTCGTTAGAACCCATCAATCTGAATTGGGCCCGCGTAGTAGGTAGGTATGACCCATCCTCCTTATCCATCCATAAGGAAGGTGCCCTAGCAGTTGGAACATCAAAATGGCTGATGGTCAATGCCGGAAAATATTTCTATTATCTGTATTTCCGTCTTGTCACGTTGTCAATATGAATAATATTTTTCTTGGGCACCATGTTTGTCTCTGATTTCCATAAAGAGGAATATTGACTGTTGAATTTAATTTATCCCTAGTCAAAAATGGCCTCCTAATTTATCTAAGTTAGTTAGATATTTCTGTCCAATGATGTAGACAGACAGTGACAGTTGCAAAGTCAAATGATGCAAGTGACAGTAACAAACAAAAAAACCTGACCTAGAAACTGAACCAAAGAAAACTAGAGATATGTGATTAGGAACGGCTGTAAGTTATCTCTAGCCCCTAGTATGACCATCGAAACATACATTTCTTCCCGATATCCCCCAGTGGTAGACAACGGGAATTGACCGTCCATACTTTATTTCCCGATATCCACCAGTCTTTTACCATGGATTTTCACAGTTGAGTCACAGAATTAGTATAGTAATGACGTACAGAACGGCCACAGTCCGCCTCCCGCCGATCCTCATACCGCACCTCCCCCCACAATCGGTAGTAACATCAGAAGTTCATTCTCCGGGGCCGTGTCGCGTGCGCGAGTTGTTTGTACTAACATACGAGCTCAACAGATGTCAAGAGTCAACCCTAAAAGGTTCACGCACACATTCGCAGCGTGTACAAACGTAATCTGTTTATGTTGTAGTTAAAACGCACTTTTTATAAAATAGCATATTTCCGTTGTCCTCCACAGTTAAAAAAGGATAAATATCTATATCATATCCCACTTCAGTGGTCTTGCTGGGGGGCTGGAGTAATCTATTTGTTTTATTTATCGTATAGAATGCAACTAGTGGAACTCTCGGGTGCTACAATCGGACGGGTGCTAGAAGACTCAGCTAAAGTGCGAGCGGGAGGCGCGTGCGAGTTGTACGCGTACGAGTTGCCGCCACCGCTGGAGCTGGAGCACAGCCATCGGGATGGTGAGTGGGGGTCATAGGAGTATCATCATATAGAGGACGCGGCTATAATGCGAGCGGCAGGAGCGTGCAAGTTGTACGCGTACGAGTTGTCGCCACCGCTGGAGCTGGAACACAGCCATCGGGACGGTGAGTGGGGGTCATAGGAGTATCATCATATAGAGGACGCGGCTATAATGCGAGCGGCAGGAGCGTGCAAGTTGTACGCGTACGAGTTGTCGCCACCGCTGGAGCTGGAACACAGCCATCGGGACGGTGAGTGGGGGTCATAGGAGTATCATCATATAGAGGACGCGGCTAAAATGCGAGCGGGAGGCGCGTGCGTGTTGTACGCGTACGAGTTGCCGCCACCGCTGGAGCAGGAACACAGCCATCGGGACGGTGAGTGGGGGTCATAGGAGTATCATCATATAGAGGACGCGGCTATAATGCGAGCGGCAGGAGCGTGCAAGTTGTACGTTTACGAGTTGTCGCCACCGCTGGAGCAGGAACACAGCCATCGGGACGGTGAGTGGGGGTCATAGGAGTATCATCATATAGAGGACGCGGCTATAATGCGAGCGGCAGGAGCGTGCAAGTTGTACGTTTACGAGTTGTCGCCACCGCTGGAGCAGGAACACAGCCATCGGGACGGTGAGTGGGGGTCATAGGAGTATCATCATATAGAGGACGCGGCTATAATGCGAGCGGCAGGAGCGTGCAAGTTGTACGTTTACGAGTTGTCGCCACCGCTGGAGCAGGAACACAGCCATCGGGACGGTGAGTGGGGGTCATAGGAGTATCATCATATAGAGGACGCGGCTATAATGCGAGCGGCAGGAGCGTGCAAGTTGTACGTTTACGAGTTGTCGCCACCGCTGGAGCAGGAACACAGCCATCGGGACGGTGAGTGGGGGTCATAGGAGTATCATCATATAGAGGACGCGGCTATAATGCGAGCGGCAGGAGCGTGCAAGTTGTACGTTTACGAGTTGTCGCCACCGCTGGAGCAGGAACACAGCCATCGGGACGGTGAGTGGGGGTCATAGGAGTATCATCATATAGAGGACGCGGCTATAATGCGAGCGGCAGGAGCGTGCAAGTTGTACGCGTACGAGTTGTCGCCACCGCTGGAGCTGGAACACAGCCATCGGGACGGTGAGTGGGGGTCATAGGAGTATCATCATATAGAGGACGCGGCTATAATGCGAGCGGCAGGAGCGTGCAAGTTGTACGCGTACGAGTTGTCGCCACCGCTGGAGCTGGAACACAGCCATCGGGACGGTGAGTGGGGGTCATAGGAGTATCATCATATAGACGACGCGACTATAGTGCGAGCGGGAGGCGCGTGCGAGTTGTACGTGTACGAGATGATGAGTGGAGGGCGTAACAGCCCAATATACTGCACTGCATGGAAGGATATTGCCATAATTTCTAGCTTGCCAGCCTGGTTGGAGATCGCAGTGTTAGACGGATTTTATCTGAAACCTCTGATGCATATATTTTGGTCAGATAATAAAGCACAATATTCTATCTTTATGACGGAAAACGCACCGATTTGACGCCCAAAAGAATCTCGGTATAATTCGGAACATAATAGTCGCGACCCACGATTGCTCCACTGTTACATACTCGTAGGAACGATACTTATCGACTGTATTGTTCAGTGTACGTACCGAGCAGCGGCCGTTATTTTAAGGACACATCGCTATAAAACGGCGTCTACCAGGGGAGAAGAGTGGGGCAGTGCTTAAGCTACCACCACTGAACACCGGACGATGCTCCGTGGGCGCCCGACAAAGGTTAACCGACGATCTGATGAAGGTCGTAGAGACCAACGGATGTAGGCAGCGAAAGACCGAACGTCGAGGCGTCTCGTATTTGATGAATTATTTAAAAGCAAATTTTACGAGATGTCGTGCCGTAATCTTAAGTTTTAAGATAAATTATCTAAACACGATACATACATTGTTTTTTAGCTCATCCTTCGATCAAGAATACGCTAGATAACGCTTCACGAACTAAAACAGACAAAACAAAAAGCGATTCGAAATTCGAATATCCACATGAATATTTTTATCTGGGTACAATTTAATATTCTTTCCAAATTCAACTTTAAATAGTAAGAAACAAGAAGATAATAATATATACTTTGTACAAAATAAGCTCCCAGTTTGAAAGTGGGGCGTTACTTCGAGATGCCATTTTTTAGACTGAGCGGACATCTAGGGTATTCTTGATTGAAGATCTCATCACATCACCGCATAGCTAAAATCACAGTAGACGAAAAACCCAAAAACTGTATTTTTAGTTGGTTCGCCTTGTATAATCCATGTGACATATACAGGATGGAGCGAGGAAGCTCACCAGTGGGCGGAGGTGAGTGTGCCGCGCGGCGGACAGACAAACTCACTCTGCATGCCCGCACTCTTCTGCTTCAAGGTTAGCGCACAATCGCTCATCCACTCATTGTTACACACTCACTTAGCGCGCGTGTTGAGTTACGGAGAAAGAATTCGCGGCGGACGAAACAAATACTCGATATGTATGAACGCGTCCGGAATGTAAAGTGCGCTCTGTAGCGTGCACTTAAGACCTCCGCGTGCCTCCGCTTCGCAACCCGTATAAAATATGTCCCGCACTTAGAAGGAGCGTTGGGTTAAACTATATTGGCCGAAATGGCTGTATCCGCGCTCTTAATTTGAAATACACAACACACAATTACAAATGAGTTCAATAAGATTATAAAAAAAAACGGTCAAGAGCAAGTCGGACTCGCGTATCGAGGGTTCCGTACCATCATTCTGAAAAAGTTTACTATTTAGAGACATCGTTTTATTTTTCCTGTAATCTTTACACCTGTAATTTTTCATTTGACAGACTGAGTCGCACCATTAGGGTTCCTTTTTACCATTTTGTTACGGAACCCTAAAAAGATGTTCTTTAATTGTTTTATTTCAAATTATTAATTCATTCAAATGAACATGCTCATTTTTCATTCCTGAATCTTTTCTTAACTATGATTGAAAAGTGATCTTATTTCTAAAAATCATAATTGAACGCAAGTGTTATATAAAAAAATAACGTACTCATACCTAACTAATTTATAGTTTCTTTAATCTACAGGTATCAGATTATAATTCTTATTGTACTCATTTCTCACACAAGGCGCTTACTTTAAAATTACATACTAGCTCTCTGATTTTCTACCGTCGACTCATAGTACATCAACTATCTAGGGCAGGCATCGGCTTTTGACCCGGCCTGCGAGACATTTTGAAACTCACAGATGAAAATCCAGAACTCGTTTTACCTCTGTACTAGTGGGATTCATCCAGATATTGATAAAATTGTTTCTGAAGTTCAAACAGAAATATCATATTAACCGTTACACTGAAATAAAAATTCATTAGTAATACTTAACTTAACAAATAGATACAGTGGTGGCCAGATAATTAATGATACCAGTCGATTTTTATACAAACGAGGTAACTTTGAAGCCTTAGTTCTCCGCCAAGAATTGACCTAGCTGTGATCTGCCTTTCTATTGTCTAATTTCAAAATCTATCGCAATCGCTTTCACGATGAAACCCATTGATGCTTCTTTTGGCACAAATAAAAACTAACCAAAGAAATGCAACAATGTGTCGGATCCAACTGTCAAATGAAAGCGATTGCGATAGATTTTTTAATTAGACAATTAGCCCCTGTGAGTGAATGGATGAGATTCAGATCACACCTAACTGATCTGATCAACATTATAAGGATCAGAGTTTTCAGATTCAGCTGTTCCATACATTTCTAGAATAAAAATCTTAGAATTATCTGGCCCCCGCGATAAATAAAATAAGCATTTTTATTTACTGTTATGGCCCGTGACTGCATTAATACAGTTTTGGAACGCAACTTGCTAAAGGTTGCCCATGCCTGATCTAAGGTATACGGCCACTTACTACATTACGGCAAAACATTAAAATATTGTTTTCAAAAGTTATATCATAGTCATTCCATTGCTGTTGTCGGTTAAATGCAGAAGAAGAACTCCAACAGAAAGTGAGATAATTTGATTTTTTTAAACAACGCAGCAGTAATATGCTTAGCAATCCAAAAATCAGACAGCTAATTAACACTGAACACTGCCTTAGGTTTATGGTGCCACAGGAATTCATATTCCGAGAAAATAAACAGCGAAATATTAGCACAACTTTTAAATATCACTTTATCATAAAAAAATCTATCAAAATTACGAAATACTTTGGAATGAATTACCACTCTATTTATATCTCTTTACTCTAATATTTTATCGTTGAAAACGTAAGGCTTATTTATGATAGATAGGCAAGCGCTTGCCGGCTATCACGCCTAACGAAACGCGTTTGCATAGAAGATACCTATTCAATCGCGACTTCAAGGCCCCCAGATTGTACCTATCGGGAAACACAGACTCAGGCAAGGAGTTCCACTCTCAGTCCCGCTCTCTCACACTCTCGCTTAGGCGCTGTCTCCACGGGCGAGAGAATCGCGACGAGTAAGCGCTTCTTCTATTGTCGCATCGCCGCGATAACATCGCCGAGTGGAGACGCATTCATAGAGAGTATATAGCAATACGTAGCACGACTATAATATCGCCGCGATTCTCTCGCTCGTGGAGATGGCGCCTTAGGTGTTACAAGTATTGATAATCACTATTGTATACGCGTAAAACTAGAGTCATATTAGTATTTAAAACAGAACACTATGATCTACATATTTCATTCCTAAAAAAACATTTTAATGTTGTCACCACATGTTTTAAATCAATTTTTCTTTTTAAAATCTGATTTTTTAAAGTTGTGTTTGATATTTCGATGTTTAGTCGGAAAAGTGAACATAATTAAAATAGGTGAAGGTTTTATTAGAAATACTACTATAAATGAAAAGGTATATCGGTTATTGACTTGTACATATTATTATGATACAACCTGTACATATGTGTCCATGTGATTTGTATATAGTATATCTTGGATCAACATAGTTGGAGGTAAATCCTAAAATGTACGTTATAGTGTGTGTAGATTTCTGTTTATTTAATAATTTGATTAAGCCAATTTTCATCTAAATATGTGTTTTATGGCCGAATACTCAAACGTCACTCAACTTTGAGAGTCTCTCAAACATCGTCCTGTCGCATTAAATGTCGAAGATAAGACAAAGACAGCATGATGTTTGAGAGCCCCTCAAAGTTGAGTAGCGTTTAAGTATTCGGCCATTAGATCATCATTATTATTTTTATAATTCAATTTTCTTTTTTTATTTCACCACAATTATTGCTCAATTTATGTTGAAATTTGACTTGCAATTTGAAAGGTTTAAGTATTTGCTTGATATTTTGATTCGTAAGGCTGGTTATACTTGTTTTCGAATCACCACTTTAAGCATTTACCTCAGATTTACTTTTTTTTTAAATTCTCTTCTCGAATACACATTCACAAAACACAAAGTTACCGACATACTATAGTAGTTACGGACAGTGTTTCAGTTCTCCACCCATCTTGAAATGTAGAAGCACAGTAGAATCATCACCACACATCATCATCCATTATGTATATCTATCGCTCATTTGTCCAGGGCTGTCACAAGTGCATTTCAACCTCTTTAGTTTAATACAAATGCCAAGTCTCTTTAGACATTTAACTTACACAAGTAATACATTTTTATGCCAAAGAAATATAGTCCTACAGTTGATAAATACATTTTCAATTATATTTTCATGAGTTCTAGACTTGTAAATTAAAAATTACTTTGCAAAAATTAAATGCAAAAGGGACCTTTCATTGGAAATAGACCTTTAGTGTATCACTTTATTATTACGAATATCAAATCAAGCATAACGATACTTGATTTCAAAAACCCCGCAGTTAGTTTTTTAAATCTTTTGTTGACAGCCCTGTGCATAACGTTACTGTTTGCAATGCTACTTGACTGTTGGTAGTGCTAGGTACTCTGTGTACATTGTTGGAACTATTTTGTGTTGTGTGTGGGCCCGGGGGAGCTGGTTTGTACTACTTAAAAACAATCTGTCCTAGTATGTCGTCTCTATTTTAGTGTACCTCCCTTATAGTCTGATCTATACATATTTTTTATCAGCAATAAGATCCAATATAAGTTAATAGTCCTTAGTTTTAATTTTGTACAAAGCTGTAATTATTAATTTATTTTACAACATAACTATACATTTGTGAAAAGGAATTTTAAAACCTATCTTACTACAGCGAGTAGTACAAGCCGGCATAGCCTATACGCGGCGTGACCGACTCGCGTGTGTTTTCAGCGATCGCGCTCGGAAATTCTCATGTCCCAAAGCCCGCCCAATACATTCTACGGACACCAAGAAAACCACAACGACTACAGAAGCAAAACGCTGCCCAAACAAATGAAGGAGAACGACTCACCAACTCTCAGTGTCAAGTCGCTGAATTTAAAACCCTCCAGCCCTTGCCTTAAGGTCAAATTTGGATCGTCGCCGTCGAACATGTGCAAGATGGATGACCCTAAAGATGGAATCTTGTCCGGGAAGATACATTATTTAGTTGCAGTACATAGGTAAGTGACTGTGGTAATTTTCAATCATAAGATAAAAAAATATCAGTCAGTTAAATTATTAATAAAATAAAATAGAAGTCATTCAAAAAATTTGACAGACAAACGAATGACAAATATTTTATTTGGTGGTATAAAATACGTTATCAAACGGCCACGAAAAATCAGCCCTTAATTATATTATTATGAAATATTGTAGTTTTAGAGTAGCTGCTAGATCTAGCTACTGATAATTGTTCCACAAATACGTTAAGTTTCAGTGAATTGACATCGACATCAGCCATTTTTAATGTCCCTAACAGCTGGGGCAAAGGCCTTCCTTATGGGTGGACATGGAGGGTAGGCCATCCATAACCCACCACGCAGGCCCAATGCGGATTAGTGGGTGTTAACGACTGCAAACCAAGCCGGTACCAACGGCTTAAAGTGCCTTCCGAAGCACGGAGGAACTCGAGAGAATCAATTTTTGTTTCCCCATCCCATGCATGACCGACCCTTGCGAAATTATTTATGAAATGTGAAATAAAAAAAGTACTTTTGAGGTTAAATGTGGGCGGTTTGTTTACAAACATTCTTTTCCGTAATTCGGCTGAAGTATAGTTACTGACGAGACAATTGACTTGTTGTACAGTTCGACGTTGGTGGTGCAATACTGAGGCAGTGATAGTAGAGTAATATGCGTTGTGATCGCAGGAAGCAATGCCGTATGGACGCGTATTTCCTCTCGTCGCAGCGCTGCAAGCCGGCGCTGTTCGGCGTGCCGCTGCTAGTCGGGCTGCGCGCTGGCATGAGCGGACGCGACTTGTACGCCGCCGTGTGGACGCAGGTACTGTGCAAGAAAAAAAAGCTTAATCGATTTTACTCAATGGCAGGATGACAGAATTACCCCGCTTGGTGGCGCTGTTGTAAATGGAGAATGGTGGTAGCTAGCCAGGCGGACTAGAAATAAGCCCTTCCACCAACCAAACCGAGTACAAATGTACCCCCCTCCTGGGAATCGAACCTGGGACCCCTGCGTCTTACACGGTTAAATATTTATAATAGCTATTTATAATATAACAGATAACATAGCAATATTCGAAAAGTGAACTCAATTCTAATAAATGCCAATAGTTTGTAGAGGCGAGGAGACACCCTGCGTGAGTACGTACAAACTGTCGTCCTGTCATGTCATTTAAAAGAATACATGTGAAATATTTGGCTGAACAGAAAATATATTATATTTAGAAAAAATATATATTGTACTATACTGAAAAAATGCTTAAATATAATGTCCATTCATATAGGTCGCAAGGCTACTAAGTCCAAGACCACCGGCACACGATCAGTCAAATCATGCTACGGATTGGTAAGTGTTATGTTTGTTGTGCAGCAACGATATATTTTGAATATTTCTCGAAAGTATTTATAAAATCATAGTACTTTTCGCCGAGGCACACATACGTAAGTCTATCAATGCCAGGTCGCGGCCGAGGCTTGTACAGTACTTTTCTCAAACGAATGCGCGGAAATTCAAAATATTTTTCTGCTATGGTAGTTGTGATAGAAAAATTTCTACCATGGTAGCTCTGGATTAGGACAATTTTAGAAATTATTCTAAACAAAATGAATGGCTCTAAAAATGTCACTAAATTACACCAAATGAAAAGCACTAAATGTCACAAAACCAAATGAATGGTATAATATGTCACAAAATTGCACCTCCTGAACCAAAACTATCAAATTAGTAGAAGTTCCAAACAAACAAAAATTCGAAACTGTTAGAAATAAAAAAGTATGACTTTTCATAGTAACATTGCGGGCCGCTAAACACGGCAATAATGGATTTTCATACTTACATTGCAGGCGTGTTTTGGGCCTGTCCTACTACTCCGATTAGCTCGAAGAAGGTTGTCAAAATAATGATCAAATTTCCAAGCATGTTCGAGAAAAATTGCATTGTAGGTAGTAGTTTGTTTTGAATAGACGTCGGGCTGTATAGTCTAAGTATTTGTAACATTAACTTTTCTTAATAAAGAGTATCATTCTCAAAATTATAAATATGATGAATATGTAGTTTGTGCGAAGCTTTATACAATTTATGGGTGATTGAGCGACGGCTTAACCGACCACTTCGCGAGAAATGCCCGCGAAATTCTTTACGCTCTACAATTTCTTTATATCTTTTCGTTATGTCCAGTGACGACAGCTTAGGTTACGAGTTCCCATTCACGCTGCGTGTAGTGAGCGGCAGTGGTGCGTGGTGCGGCGCCTGCGCCTGGCCCGCGCTCTGCAGGGGATGCGCCTTACCTACCGACTCGCACCCGCTGCGTATACGATGCGGTAACTATACTACCCGCTGGATCAGGGCCGGATTTAAGGGAGGACAAGCGGGGCAACTGCCCGGGGCCTCCACAACAGAGAGGCCTCCACATAAATAGTATTTATAAAAAAAGAATCTTACACAACGAAAGAGTACCTACCTAATATTACGATTTGAAAACATACCTAGTAATTTTGATTATAATATTATTTATTACTAGCGGTGTGTGTCATTTGAAACACTTTGCAAGAAAAATATTATATAACCTATTTGAAAAATAATTAGGGGCCTCCACTCCCCTGTTGTCCCGGAGCCTCCACACCTCTAAATCCGGCCCTGCGCTGGATGGCTTTAGGTTACGAGTTCCCGTTCACTTTTGTTGCAAATAGCGACGATACCCTGACAGAATAGTGACAAGGTAGTAATAGAATTCTCTCGCTTAAAATACTCGTTGAACCTACATGGTTTATACCAAGACCGGCCAAACCCAGGCGCGCAGGTCATGAAGTGGCCCTCTAAGGTCGGTCGCAGTCTTATAGCTGGCGCGCGGTCCGACTTATTTGTGGCCCAGTGCCGCCATAGCCTAAGAAGTGGAATGGATCACCTGGAAAATCTACTGGCCAGCCTTGATTTATACCATAACCACTTTTATTTTTAAATTTAAACATCTTTCCTGTTGATATTACCAAAATAAAATACTCGGAAACTACAATACTATTAAAATTAAACACTTTTAGTGCGGTTTTATTGAAGTACTATCTGTGGGACTATGGTGATTAGTTGATATTTAGTTTGATTTTTTGTTTTTCTCAACGTTTCGGAATCAAAAATCAAACTAAATACCAAATAATCACAATAGGATTTTTAATAAAACCGCGATAGTATCCGTTAATAGTGCTTATTATTTACGTGCGTAAACCTTAGAAGAGAATACGATACTATTTCATTACTTAGTAATTGTACAGGGTTTGTAAAACACCAACAACCTCGCAAGAGTAGATAACTAACATCATACATCAACAAAAACATTTGTTCTACGATAATTAAATTTAGATTTTTCGCATTTACAATGCTATTTTTATATGAAGATAAATAATATTAGAAAAAATACTAGAAAGATCGACTCACCCATAGCACCTCAGACGGGACTCGAACCCCCGCACCCTTAGGAATCCGGCCCAATGCACTGACCAATTATGCTACCGAGTCGCTAGTGGAAGCGGCGAAATTTGCGCTGGCTTGCAGCAAAAGTAAGTAAAACGTACTAGGGTGCGGGTTCGAGTCACGGGTGAGTTGATTTTTTCTAATATTATTCATCTTAATTTGTTCTACGACTTTACGGAAAACAGACAAAAAACACGTCATTTCTTACAAAACTCGTTTAGCTATTAAGACATTTGAATGGAAAGTAGTTTTTTTTTGTCTGTTTTCGGAGAAGTCGTCGAAAAAAGGTTGTTGTTTATGATGTTATTAGTAATCTACTCCTGCGAGGTTGTTGATGTTTTACAAATAACCTTGTATAACGGTCGGTTTTGATTATAGGCAAATGTGGTCACAGTCGCAAACCGTCGATGGCCAGCGAGCAGATACTGGACGGCGGCTCGCCCGTCGCCGTCGCCAAACTGCAGCGGCAGGCCAGCGCGCGACTGGCGAGAGAGGTGCGCTGCTAAATTATAATAATCAAATAGTAATTAATTGCTCTGATTCCAAAGTTAAAGCACAAGTGTTATGGAAATCAGAGACAACGATGGAACTACAACCACCCAGACCTGAGCCAATAAAGAAAAGTTTGTTTTTAGGGTTCCGTACCAAAATGGTAAAAAGGAACCCTTATGGTGCAACTCAGTCTGTCTGTCTGTCACAGCTGGATATCTCGAAAACTACTAATGCTATCAACTTGAAATTTGGAATAGTTTTAGATGACGTTTGCCCAACTATTTTTCAAATAAGAGAGAAATAAACATATTTATATTTTTTTGCAACAGGGACTGAAAGGGGGTCTTAAAAGTTCGAAGTGAGGCTACTAGGGAATCATATGCATCATAACATTTTTAAAATTTTTTTAGGCCGCATAGTTTTCGACTTTTGATGAAAGATAAAAAAACCGTTAATTTTGCATAGACGTTGTCAGGGGTACATAGAAGTAGATAGGGTACCAATCAACCCGAAATAAGTATTTTTTCCCGAGGGATAGAACAGATTTAATTGAAACCACATCAGTCGTCACTAAATTGTTAAAATATTTTTAACTAAGAAATGTGGGAGAATCTGTTTCTCGTGCAGCAGATTCCTTACCGAACTTTATAATTATTTAAAGCTTTTTTTATCGATTTAGTTTTTCGACATGGCGGAGATATGGGGAAAATCATATTTCAGTCATTTCTAAAAATGATCAAAAATGTTACAATAATGCTACAGCTCTATAGAGCCACTAGTAATATTGTATTTTCCTATAAAATACCTATATTTCTACGAAACACATCGTTTAAAAATACCTGGAAAGATGTTCAGTTGAATGTCGAGGTTAATTCCTTCAACATTGGTGAGATGGCGCTGGCTTGCAGCGTAAGAGTTGATATACTAGGAGAAATTCGACGTTCCCACTAGTGACCCGGTAGCTCAGCGGTCAGAGCATTGGACCGGATATCCAAAGGTCGCGGGTTCGATTCCCGTCCGAGAACATGATCTGGTGCGAGTCCTATTTTTTTCTAGTATATTATTTAGTATTATATAAAAATAGCATTGTGAATGCTTAAATCTCAAAATTTCACATCGTTTATTCGTTAGGTCCATGAAACAGAAGCAATAACATGTCATTTTTCCATAAGGGAATCCAAATAGACGGAGAGTGTACAGACAGCGAACTCGGCGTGGTTAGATGTCTCGAACTGGGCGGCGCTCGAAGGCTACAGCTGGCCATAGACTGGGACCCCACGGCGCTGCATCTGCGGTATCAGACTACCAGAGAGAAGGTAGATGATTCCAGGATTTCTATGATTTTGATAGATATAACATTCGTTTTCGTTTTTTATCACAAGTGATTTATGTTTTTTTTAAGATTTTTATCAATTTTAGTTATTATATTTTTGTCACATTTTGATCAGTGTTAAATTTCGTCCACATAACTTACATTAAGTGTGTAAACAATAATTACAACTTTTAACCACTAATATTTTCGTCAATATATTTTCCAAATTAATAACTATTTAAGAACTGAGCTAGTAACAGGGGCCCTATTTTTGAAATCATTCGACGATCATTCGGCAGGCGCGTCAAGCGCTCTTTACCATTTAAGAGTAGGGAGTTTACTGATTAGTACATTTTTGAAGGATTTTTTTAAATGGTCCTTTAATTTCATAATCTACAATGCGATTAATGTGATAATGTACAAGATACCAACTTCAAAGTGCTTGCGGTGGTACCGTATTGTACCATGACAAGCGCTCTAAAGTCGGTCATCTTGTACATTGGCAGATTAAGAGTCCGGCGAATCGAGAGCTTCCCATACAAACGTAATACCAAAATGATTTGCAATTTGAGCATAATTAACTATTAAATAAAAATTCCAAAATCCTAACCCAATTCGAAATAAATGCCAATTACATTTATTCATACAAAACTGTAAATCGCTTTAATTTTTATTCAGTTTGGTATTTAGGATTTTTTATTTAAGAAACCTAAACAAATACTTTCTTAATTCGAATAACATCACAAGAAGAGTTAATTATGCTCAAATTGCAAATTTTGGTATTAAGTTTGTATGGGAAGCTCTCGGTTCGCCGGACTCTTAATCTGACAATGTACAAGATGACCGACTTTAGAGCGCTTGTCATGGTACAATACGGTACCACCGCAAGCACTCTGAAGTCGGTATCTTGTACATTATCACATTAATCGCACTGTAGATTATGAAATTGAAGGACCATTTAAAAAAATCCTTCAAAAATGTGTACCAACACGGTGTCGGTGTACAGATATGCGTGGAGCACTCATCGGTGCGGCAGTGCGGCGCGGCGGCGGCGGCCGTGGACCTGGCGTCGTGCCTGCGCGCGTTCACGAGCGACGAGCGCCTGGAGGCCGCCTACCACTGCGCCAACTGCCGCTCCGCGCAGCCCGCCGCCAAGAAGCTGCAGCTGTGGCGCGCGCCGCCCATCCTGGTGAGCGGTCACCCATCGCGAACCCGGCCTCGCACTAACTCGCTTCACCTCTCATATCAGAATTAAACATCTTTAAATGTCGCTTTTTAATCAGTCGATTTAAAGGCAATGAATTACCTATTAATCAATCGAAACGCGTTGCCGATGGTTTTTTCTAGTTAAAATCACATCTTCACAGATAACTATCGGTCCTGCGCCAGTTCAGAGCATGTAGTTGTTTACTTAAAGAGTGATTCTTAATTTAATTATATTATAACACTGCATTCAAACTGCTGTATTCAAAATATTATACCATCATTCCCTTCCAGATAATTCACCTTAAACGGTTCCAATACGTGAACAACAAGTGGATAAAGTCCCAAAAAGTGGTCAACTTCCCTTTCGAAAACTTCGATCCGACGGAGTTTCTAGCGGCTGTTCCTCAAGAAACCATACTGAGGCATCGCGAGCTCAACGCGCGGCACTCTTTGGCGGAAGACGACAGGATCTCGGAGAGCGATACTGAGGAAGAGACTGAGGACACTGATGTTCATACCACGCAGGAGGAGATGCCTAAACAGAAGACTAAGGTAAATAATTAAGGCGCTATACGACTAAAACGAGATCACACCAAGGACACTCCATACAAAAAGTGCTTTTTAACTACAGCATAAACAGATTACGTTTGTACACGCTGCGAATGTGTGCGTGAACCTTTTAGGGTTGACTCTTGACATCTATTGAGCTCGTATGTTAGTACAAACAACTCGCGCGCGCGGCACGGCCCCGGAGAATGAACCGCTGATCTAACCGCCGATCGCGGGGGAAGGTGCGGTATGAGGATCGGCGGGAAGCGGAGCGTGGCCGTTCTGTACGTCAGTACTATACTATACTAATTCTGTGGCGAGATAGCAATGGGGAAACAACGCGCGCGGGAGCGAGACCGATTTGGCAGATTAGGCGAAAGAATTACGAAATCAATTCGTAGTAAATTACTATAGTGCTTAAAGAGAAATGCTTATACACGATTGTGAATATTTATGGTACATATTACTTAAAGCAATCTCTACTTGAATACCTAATGTTTTTTCTAAATAATTTTAAACTTAAGAGTTTTTCAGAGGTATTTTCTTAATTACGAGTTTCGAGCCAAAATCATTGAATCGTTTTTCTGGTTCAATACGTGTCTGGATAAATAAATAAATATTTGACAACATCACATACATTGCTCCGATTCCAAAGTAAGTAGCTAAAGCACTTGTGTTATGGAAATCGGTGACAACAGTGGCATCACAAACACCCAGACCTGAGCCAATATAGAAAAGTTCGTTTTCTAGATTGACCCAACCGGGGATCGAACCCGGGACCTTAGAGATGGCGATACCTTGAAAACCGGTGTACAAAGCCACTCGACCAAGGAGGTCGTCGAATAGTCGATAAAGATAGAAAGAATAGTTCGATAAAGATATAAAGAAATAAATATATATAATTTAACTACTAATACTTTTAGCGACCTTTGACATTATATCAAAAAGTGTTTATTTTCATTAACCCTCACCTTAACTTAAACTTATCGTTCAAAAACTTCAACTTCAGCTTCTTTACCTGCATTTTGATTTTTATTATTTGAATTGAAATTGATTTATACAAAGTAGATTCACTACTAGTTTTAATGTTCACAGTTTGGAACTAATTTTAACGTAGAGGACGTAGAGGAATATTCTACGTTTTAACTAGGGAAAACTAATTGTAACAAAAGCATTTAGTTAAAACTAGTTTTCACTAGGAAAACGGGATTTAACTAGATTCTGGTTTAACTGTAACAAATGCACTAACGAGCAATGAAATTGGCTTTACATAAAAATCTTTATTTTTATTACTTGTATCTCTTGTTATTGTATTAAATTGCCAAGAGACAGTGATCCGCTGCAACAACAAAAAAGTATGGCAATGAGAAAATTTTACAGATTAAAATACGTCTTTTTGTACCGTAAGCGCTTTGAAGTTGCCGTAGATCACTATTTATTGTCAACTTAATCGCATCGTATACAGGGTGTTAGTAGTACCCTAGCGAAAACTTTTAAAGATGATTCTACCCGTAGAGTTAAGGAACCACTTGTCGTAAATGCATAGTTGAGATTTTAATTTTTCGTTGAGCAGCAATGTACGCGTAACAACTCAATAATATCGCGGTAGCGAGCGCGCGCGCTTACAACAAAACCACGATATTGCCGTTGTCGCCGCGATCGCGAGCAAATAACTGTTGTTGTATGTACGTTTGTACGTACGTACATACATTGCGGATTTATACAATTTTGATATTTTATTTTATTTTAATTAACTTTTCTGTAAATTTATTCTATGAATTTAATTTTTCATAAATTTGCGACGGAAAATTACACTTCCGATATACTCAGAATCATGAGTCGACTATAGAATAATAGAAAAGAATAACTATTTATTTTCAAAAATGCAGTTTAGTACAATCATTTACAAAGTTAACTTAACCCGCGACCTTTGGATATCCGGTCCAATGCTCTGACCGCTGAGCTTAGTGACTCGGTAGCTCAGCGGTCAGAGCATTTGACCGAGAACATGATCTGGTGCGAGTCCTATTTTTTCTAGTATATTATTTAGTATTATATAAAAATAGCATTGTGTATGCTTAAATCTCAAAATTTAAAAAGTTAACTTAAGTAAAATAATAACGTTTGCCCGAACCAGGAAAAACCTGTGTTTTAGGTGAGTAATGTCCCGAAAGTTTTCGCTAGGGTGCTAATAATACCCTGTATACTTTACAAAGCGTTGTGTGTGTAAAGACTAGTATCTGTTTGTCTCAGGTGTCTCGCCGGCGCGGCTCGGCATCGGTGACTGCGAGCGCTCGGCGACGGCTCGAGTCAACCAGCCTGGTGACGGCGCCCGTCACCGACGACAACCTGGTGGACTTCCACCAGCACAGGCTGCAGCCACAAGAAGACCCTTACGCCCTGCAGTACAACCTGTACGCAGTCGTGGTAGGTATACAACCACTATACAAGGTGTTACAAAAATACACCTAATGCCGAATATGGTATATAGGGACCATCAAACTGATCAACTTTTACTATGGGACCAACTCTGAAATCGCGAAAAAATAATCAGCTGTTTCATACAAAAATTGAAATCGAAAATATCAAAATGTATGAAACAGCTGATTTCAGAGTTGGTCCCATAGTAAAAGTTATTCAGTTTCATGGTCCCTATCCACCATACTCGGCATTAGGGGTATTTTTGTAACACCTTGTATAGTGAGAAGACAGAAGTTCAGTTTCTTGTGCCCGTTCTTCTTATCAGTTGTAATGGAAAATGAAGACACTTTAAATGCTGACCTAATTTTTCAAATTTTGACGACTCTGATGAAATATACAGGGAGAAAAAGCAGCCCTTGACGAGTTTCTTGCCGGTTCTTCTCGTTACAAGGTCTCCCGCTTAGGGCGCGCGAACCGATGGCGTAGCTTCTTTGACATTCACAAGTGCTTGTAACAGCCTAGACTGAATAAATGAGTTTTGAATTTGAATTAAAAGAGGTCTTCTTCTGTTTCGCTTCATACCACCTTTAAAAGCAGATTATGAAGCAATGTAAGACAGAAAAAGTAAAGTGTAGTACACACTTTAAAAAAATCGATCATTTTTCGAAGCTCATAGCTAGGCAAAGATTGGAGATAGACAAAAAGTGTAAAAGCCAAAATTGTAGAGCATTTTATCAGCTTTCATTATGTAGTACAACAAAATTTCGTACGACGCACCGTTTTCGAAATGTAAGCAAAAAACCAAAAAACGGGACCTTCTTGTGTTTATTTCAGATCCCAAAACGCTATTAGTATAGTAATAATTAAAAAAAAACATTCCAATAATCTCATATCACTTTTGTAAATATGACTTTTACAGGGTTGCAGGCGCGGTTAATTGATAAACTTAGAAAACAATTGTGTTTATGTTAGGGTTGAAGTTGAACCCCACTTGTCAGCACGGAATAGCCTTTTTATGCTCTATTCTCTTCTATCACTGATGATCGTCATTCACTAGAGCGAGAAAGAAAGCGTAAATACTATCGCGCTAGCAAATATCGATCCTCAGTGATAGAAAAGAATTGAACATGAGAAAATGCTATTCCGTACTGACGATTGGGGTTCAACCCTCCATCAGTATTATGTTTGAATCGTAGTCTCACTCGGGCCAACTGAGCGGCGGTCACTACGTGTCGTACGCGCGCAACCCTAGCGGCGCCTGGCTGTGCTACAACGACAGCGCCTGCCGCGAGGTATCGCCGCGCCAGGCCATCGACCCCGCCGCCGCCTACCTGCTGTTCTACGAGCGCCGCGGTCTGCGCTACGACAGGTACGTATACTATAGTCTGTGCTACGACGACAGCGCCTGCCGCGAGGTATCGCCGCGCCAGGCCATCGACCCCGCCGCCGCCTACCTGCTGTTCTACGAGCGCCGCGGTCTGCGCTACGACAGGTACGTATACTATAGTCTGTGCTACGACGACAGCGCCTGCCGCGAGGTATCGCCGCGCCAGGCCATCGACCCCATAAGATGTCGCTAACCATAGACAACCACGACGTTTTGAAATATCAATTAACACTTAATGTCACTTTCTATCCAAAGAATTAAAAAGCCAAGCGTTTGCCACTTTTCTCTAGGACTCATAAGAAAGAAAACTTTTTATAAGCGAGGTACTTACGACGCGGCGGCCATATTGCAGGTACCAACCGACAGTATCGGGCCCGCCGCCCTCGCCTCCGGCCGCCGACCCCGACGAGCCCGACCTCACCAAGACCTGCGCCATCGCGTAACAACACACTATACATTATAACATAATATACATAATGTGTGTATTTGTGCTTTATATGTCGTAGGATATTCGTACAAATTGGATCTTTACAAAAATCCTAGTATGATTGCAAAAATCCGAATTATTAAAATCTAGAACAGATTTTTGCAATCGTCCGAGTAGTGCTTAGGACAAAAATCCAATCTTAGGTATCTTAGGTAAATTGCGAATGAACATAATTTTTCGCGCACTGATTGGCCGACGTCAACGTTATGGACTGACGGATGCTCTGATTGACTAACGGCTACATAAGAATAGTCCTGTTCTGACCAATCAGACTAAATCAACTCTTAGATTATCCAATCCGCATTCAAGTTTCCAATTGTTCGAAACATACTGAAGTTTTTACAAAGATCCTAAAAATTGCTCGGACGATTGCGACAATCTATCTTAGATTCCAATTGTCCGCTCCTTTGCAATCGACCTAGGATTTTTGCAAAGATACCGTCTATACGATTATTCTACGACGTATAAATAAATACATACACGTCCAACCGGTAAGAGAATGCATATTTGACAGATTTTTCGAGTTCCATAAGTTAACTGAATCCGTATCCTTACTAATTTATAAATGCAAAAGTAACTTTATTTATTTGTTATGCTTCACGTCTTAACTATTTATTTATTTAATAAGGTACACCAACAGTTTTACATGAAATTTTATACAAGTGGGTCTTTAAGTTGTTAGTATTTAGGTCATACATGAAAACCAATTACTGGTATACACAACATTTTCCATATTAAAATTATTATGTTATACTGTTAAATAAAAATTAAATTATTACAGTTTCACAATTATACACATTACATTTAATTAATTCAAATAACTTTATATTAAATTAAATTAAAATAAATCAAATAAAATTGTAACAAACATAATTAACTACTGAAATGAAATGAAATATTCTTTATCCAAATAAACTTAGATATTAAGTGCTTTTGAATGGTCTATATTTTCCTACCACCCATTCGAGACTTTTTTAGCTGACAAGAAGAATGGGCGCAAGAAACTTATCAGCTTTGTCAGAAAGCAGAGTAACGATATTTACAAAGAAATTACATACTCAACCGATCATAATGAAATTTTGCATACACGTTTGTCAGGGGTACAGAAAAGGACTTGTGACATAGGGTACCTTTCCTCCAGAAAAAAGTACTGCTCCCGAGAGATATAAAAATAACTGTCTACATAGACGAAGTCGCGGGCGGTCACTAGTATTTTTTTCTGTTATACTAAATAGAAGATAAGATTATGTGCATTCTCTCAGCGGCCGCACTGTACACTCTACCTACACACCACCTTAAAGGCAACATCATTAAATAATATTATGTATTGCAAGAAACGTCGATATTTTGAAAAATTAACACAGAAAGTGAAAATAACAATTTTAAAAATAATGCAATATTTAAAACAATGAGATAATTTTTTTATCAAATTGTTACTCCCAACTTCTAGGGACCACCAGGGCCATAGATAACACCATTGTAGGTAGTTGGCTATTAAATGTGCATAAAACTAATGTTTGAATGACTCGATAAAAACTATTTTTAAGATAGTTCTTTAATATGATAATTTTTTCAACTTGGATAAAACGCTCAAGTTTTGTTAATTCAAATTTTAATTTATGCATTCCCTTTTTTATGTTGATTGACTATACGTCTTTCTCTACATCGAAATTTAAAAGCATTTTATGTTTTCGTGTTTTACTTCCTTTCTATAAATGAAGGGTTAACTAAATGAATTTAAGTAAACAATATTCTGGTTAGTAAAATTAAATAATTTGAATGACTCGCTTGTACGCTACTCGTTTTGTTCCCACTTGTACTACTGGGCAGTTCTACCGTAGAACTAATGAGACTTTTTCTCATTAGTGCTACCATAAAGTTCTTACCTTTTGGGCCGGTGTCCCGAAGTATAAATATATTTGAAGCCCGCGAACCTAATGTGTTCTTTAGCTTTCAGTGATAATAAAATAAGAGATTAACTAAATGACCGAGATTTGCTGAAATTGATGTCATTATAAGATATTAAAAAAGGGTAAAATTTCAATTCAAAAATTTTAACCAAACAAAAAAACAACATTATTTAGTAGTTTATTAGTTTTGTTTCGTACTTATTTTTTTAGGCACGCAAGGCACGCAAATCCTGTTTCACAATATTAGTATAGTTGGAAATGGTGGCAGGGTTTTTTCAGCTTCAGCTCCGAAAAGGCTTCTCGGATAATTCTGCCCATTTCGTCAGACTCATTTTGGCAAATATTTATATTTTTTCATAAGTCAATAAATTGTAGTAGTGAATGAGACAATAATAATACTCGTACTAGTGAATAAACATCAATCGACCTAAAAATATTAAAATTAAGTTGAAATTATACCATTTCTTATAGGAGTGTCATTTGGGGAATTCTTGCGACCCACCCCAATACCGCCCGTTACCCAATTTCGGGTCGCGACCTGAGGTTATGTTAGGTTAGGCTGTACTAAATCGTAGAACTAATGAGAAAAAAAGTCTCATTAGTTCTACGGTAGAACTGCCCAGTAGAACAAGTGGGAACAAAATCGTTGTTCATGCCATCTAGGGTGGAGACGGGACGCTTTTACGACGGTACTAGAGTAAGCCCTAATTTCGTCGTTAGAAGCCCTTAACGGCGAAAACATAATCCCGATAAACTACTTAGAATGTATAGTGTGATAGAACAAAATGAATCGGTGCGCATAGCCCATTTATTATTATTTAAATAAAATATAATCGAGACTGATGTGATGTAATATTATAATATTAATATTATTGTAACGTGCGATATTACTCATGTTCCATTTTATATCCAAACTATAAATATCATGGATGCCCAGACTACTTTGTAACATTGAATATTGAAATTACTCAGTATTCCTGTTCAAATTGCAGCTAATCTTAAATGCCTTATCTTTTGTAAATAGCTTGAATGTTACAATTTATCCAGGGCATCTTTAATATATTTTAATGTATTTAGATTTTTTAAGTTCATTAATATAATTATTATAATAGTATTTTATTATTTAATCGAGCGAGTTGGTGTTAGAGCTTAGTATCAAAATGGGCTCAATATAAAATTTTATACGATAACTTCGGACGCTAAGTCGCAAAGCTTCGTAAACTTTAGTGAGATGATGTATTTAATATTGTAATATCATAGGAAAAGTTCTAGTATTCCGTCTTCCTAAAAATGACGTGCTGAGTAATCTCGGTGGTACACAACAGTCGCGAGTGGCACGAAATTATCGACTGCGGTGCACTGATGTTTGAATACATGTAAACCAGTTCTAATATACTTTGGCTGGGTGACTATCAATGTGGGTGCCCTAGTGCGTGTAGCGTGTGTGGCCGGTTCGTACGAAGACGGAATACTGTTATGTACAGACGACAGCACTTCAGATTATACAGTTGAACTGCGAAAACAGCTTTTATTACGTAGTGCATAAAGGCGGTATCAAGGTCAATATATATGTATAGTCTGCGGTGCCGTCGTGTGTACAATCGCGGTGGTTGGCGGTCTGCCACTTTGCAAACAAAACCCTTTGAATTGTCAGTTACTATCGCTCATTGGTGCAAGCGAAACAATACCAGCGAAACCGCAGTAGTTCCGCCATGACTTGTCCGTTCTACGACAAGTGAAACAGCCTGTTCTAACCCATAGATTTAATTATGTAACTGTCTTTTTCACGCACGATTTCGCCTATCGGCTCGCCCGATCACATCTTTCGCGTCATTATTTTCGTGACGGAGGTGTGCCAACGAACCGAGCCGATCGGTGAAATAGTGCGTGAAATAGACAGTATCATAGATAAATCTTTGCGTTAGGACTGGCTGTTTCGCTTGTCGTACAACAGATAAGTCATGGCGGAACTACTGCGGTTTCGCTGGTATTGTTTCGCGGCGGAGGTGTGCTACCGGCCTTAAGGGTGACAGAGCGCCGCCCTCCCCGACTACTTATTATACTGTGGTAATATAATTGATTATTGTATCTATGAGAAATAAATTGATATTATGATGCTGTCATACACGATGCTATTATATTCCCTATTACTAAACCAGTCGCAGCTACATAAATACTTCTGTTACGCTACATATCTTATGATTATTTATACTACATAGAGTATTTTCATCCAAAGCTTGACGCCGAAAATGAGAAACAGATTAGGATTATTCATATTTTTTTTCTTAAATATGTTTAAGAAAAAGAAACCAGTTAAGTTTCCATTTCTGTCGTCGAACTTATTTAGTATTACCAGCCATAATGGATCTAACCGTGTATGGTAGGGATTGCGAGTTCAACGTTCAACATATTAAGCCGTGTATATACTTGTGTTTGCTACGTTTTACGTTAGTAATTTTTTGTAATGTTATACAACGAACATATGTAATGTATGTTCCGTGCCATGAAGCCGTTCTAAACTACCAAAGTCGATGTTATAGAAAATTCTAAAATTTTGTCATTTTTGTCACAAAATATGAAGTGTGTTCTAGACCCGGGGTCTCCAAACTACGGCCCGCGGGCCAACTCTGACCCGCGAACACCAACAATCCGGCCCGCGAAAGCAGTCCGGATCGTACCAGCATACTGTTTTTTACAGTATATTGGTACGATAAGCTAGCTAGGCTCTGGCCCTTGGGACTTCGTGGAGGAGTTAATCTGGCCAATAGGCTAAAAAGTTTGGCGACCCATGTTCTAGACGAAGGCGACAAATCTTCCGTCATTGGGCTAATGTGTACAGACCTGGGGCTCTATCGGCTAGTTCATGTTGTGTTTGCCAGATGTATGTAATACATTGCTACTTTGTTTTGGCACAAATAAAAACTTACCAAAGAAAAGTAGCAATGTATCACATACATCTGTCAAAACACAGTTAACATGAACTTCAATGTTTTTAGCCGATACCGCCGCTGCTATAGTACTGGAGCCCTATTTTTGAAATCCTTCGGCTGGCGCTGGCATCAAGCGCTCTTTACTTCTCATTTTCATTCGACATAGCTAAAATCCGTATTTTTGTTGGTCAGTAGTTGTCAGTGTAGTATACAATTCGAGTGACATTTATTGGGTATTTGACTTGAGAATGGATTCTACTTTTAAGGTAGAATAGAGCTTTAGGGAAATTTTGGCTCGATTTGATGAATTTTATTGTGATTTCTAAGACTCCAAAGTTGGTAAATGTGACGTCACAGAATGCTGACGTCACATTTCACAATGCGCGGCCGATATACAAGGTGTTAGAAAAGTACCCCTAATGCCGAATATGGTAGATAGGGACTATCAAACTGAACAACTTTTACTATTTGAGATTTTGAGATTTAAGCATTCACAATGCTATTTTTATATAATACTAAATAATATACAAGAAAAAATAGGACTCGCACCAGATCATGTTCTCGGACGGGAATCGAACCCGCGACCTTTGGATAACCGGTCCAATGCTCTGACCGCTGAGCTACCGAGTCACTAGTGGGAACGTCGAATTTCTTCTAGTATATCAACTCTTACGCTGCAAGCCAGCGCCATCTCACCAATGTAGAAGGAATTAACTTCAACATTCAACTGAACATCTTTCCAGATATTTTTAAACAGTTGATTAAGATGAGAAAGCTTTTAAACTATTTGAGATTTTGAGATTTAAGCATTCACAATGCTATTTTTATATAATACCAAATAATAAACTAGAAAAAATACGACTCGCACCAGATCATGTTCTCGAACGGGAATCGAACCCGCGACCTTTGGATATCCGGTCCAATGCTCTGACCGCTGAGCTACCGAGTCACTAGTGGGAACGACGAATTTCTCCTAGTATATCAACTCTTACGTTGCAAGCCAGCGCCATCTCACCAATGTACAAGGAATTACCTCGACATCAATTGAATACCTTTCAAGATATTTTTAAACAATTGATTAAGATGAGAAAGCTACATAATTTTTAAATTTTGAGATTTTAGCATTCACAATGCTATTTTATACAATACCAAATAATATACTTTGGAGTCTTAGAGATCATAGTAAAATTCAATATTAGCCAATATTTCGCGTAGGGGTTTTATTTTGCTTCCCTTTCTGCTCTATTATACCTTCAAGTAGAATCCGTTCTCAAGTCAAATACCCAAATGTGACATTACGTAGTCACACGAATGATTTCAAAAAATAGGGTCCGTGGAGCCCAGTTTGACCCGAGGTTTTTTGTAAGCAATGTCTATATGTGCGTGCACGGAAACGTACGACTTGTTCCGAGCGGTTCTTCTGCTTCATATTTTGTGATTACGTTGTTATTTGAGTTTTTGGTTAATTTAATTACAGAGAGCTTTAATTACATGCGGTGTCCGGTTAGTATTGACGCTATAGAAATTTAAGAAATGTTATTTTTATTACTTATTATTATTACTGCCCATGCACGCACCGCTTATGGATGAAGCATATAAAAAATTAAGAATATTTAATACACATGCCATATTTTCTTAAATAATGTATTATTATACAGGTTTATTTGTAAAACACCAACAACCTCGCAGGAATAGACTACTAATATCATAAACAACAACATTTCTTCCACGATTTTTCCGAAAACAGACAAAAAAATCTACATTTCGTACAAAACTCGATAGCTGTTCGGAAATAAGTCAAATATTTTTTGTCTGTTTTAGGAAAAGTCTTAGAACAAACATTGTGGTTTATGATGTTAGTCTACTCCTGCGAGGTTGTTGGTGTTTCACAAATAACCCTGTATATAAACAAATAAGAATTTGAAACTGTTATCCATATATTAAGTAAGTATTTTGAATATCCCTGTGCAATAAAGAAATCTTTTGTAATACCCACTGTTTTTTTATTTCTTAAACTTACATAATTATTAGATCAGAATATACAAAACTGCCCAATATTCTACATTTGATCTTAAACTCTAAAATGATAGACGTAAAGTTCAACTTCAAAGGTGTTTCTGATACCACCGTTGTCTCTGATTTCCATAACACTGGTTTAGCTACTTACTTTGAAATCGGAGCAATGTATGTGATGTTGTCAAATATGTATTTATTTAAAAAAAACATCAACCTGAGTAACTAAATCAGTGCAAGTGCCACAGGCTTTATCCATGGTATATTACTATTATTATTATTATCCTTACTTGTGATTTATTATCCTATGTGTGTTCCAAATACAACGAATAGTTTTTCACACATAGATTACGAAAGAAATTGCTAATTATTATTGTCAAATTGATGATTGTTAAATAACTATTTAAGTTGAAAAGACCGAAAGAACGTAACTACTACACGTGACATTGGCGGCATTGTGCATTATGCATAGACCACAGAGCACGCCATTCATTAAGAAAAAACAAAGACAAGTAAGGGGTGAACAGACTAATGGCCGAATACTCAAACGATACTCAACTTTGAGGGGCGCTCAAACATGCTGTCTTTGTCGTACCTTTGACATTTAATGCGACAGGACGATGTTTGAGAGCCTTTCAAAGTTGAGTGACGTCTGAGTAGTTTACCTGACAGACGATTTGACGTATTTTTTATACAACAATTTTCAAATCTTCTGTCAAGTAAGCTACTTAGAACTTGCTTTTTGATTGTGAAACAGGCCCTAAGTTGGTGATATTCATATAATTGGAAGGAATTCTAAAAATAAAAATATATATTTTATGAGCCTAGCTAGGGTGTTGTATTTGTAAATAAACAACAACATTCAATTATTTTTATTCTCCGACCACACCATCAAACTTATTTATGAGGTTTTACAAAATAGGTACTTAAGTAAATAGTTAAGTCTGAAATTGTATAATGATGACCACATAAGTAGTGCTAGTTGCAATTATCTGAAAAGGACGAAAATGATAAAATTATTTTTAAATTTGAGATTTTAGCATTCCCAATGCTATTTTTATACAATACTAAATAATTAGCTGTCAGAGTCAAGTCCAATGCTAGTCAGAGCCATATGATCTGGTGCGAGTCGTATTTTTCTAGTAATTATTTAGTATTAAATAATGATGTAACTTGAGAAAAAAGTACCTACAGAATGCGAAGTAGGTAGGTAGTACCTACCTACCTACCTCGGTACAGTAGTAACAGAATAAATAATAGTAAAAATAAAATACCCCTAATGCCGAATATGGTATATAAGGACCATCAAACTGATCAATTTTTACTATGAGACCAACTCTGAAATCGAAAAAAAGAATCAGCTGGTTGATACAAAAATTAAAATCGAAAATATCAAAATGTATGAAACACCTAATTTTTTTTGCGATTTGAGAGCTGGTCTTATAGTAAAAGTTGTTCAATTTGATGGTCCCTATATACCATATTCGGCATTAGGGGTATTTTTGTAACATGTTGTATAAACAGCTGGCAGTAACAGTTCGCGTAGGTAGTTGTTCACGAATTTTTGTAATTTTTTTATTTCCAATGAGGGTAGTTTGGTAATTTTTATTGATGCTCGCACGCAACTTATCAGGACAGAGCTGCGCGAGCAACACATCAGTTGCGCCGCCTGCCGCCCGTATTGTGAATATAGGACATTTTGAAAATTAGTTTGTCGTTTATCTATGTATAGACGGCGGCGGCATAAGTCTAATACTCTTTATGCCATACGTAATAAAAGCTGTTTTTGCAGTTTAACCGTTTATCTTGATGTGCTGGACCAAGGACCAAGGACATCAGCAAGATAAATTTTTGAGTGTACCAAGGACATCAGCAAGTTAAATTTTTGAGTGTACCAAGGACATCAGCAAGATAAATTTTTGAGTGTACCAAGGACATCAGCAAGATATATTTTTCGGCGCCGACAGGCCTAAAACAGCAGCTGAAAATTGGTGAGTAGGCTTTCGACGTTTTACTAAATAGCCACTTTCACTGGATCGTATAATTTGCATTTACTTAAGCTTTTAAAAAATGTGCTTGCAACAAACCTTTTTCGTTTATTTGAATTTTCAATTAGTATGTACCTGACTTTAAAAATAAATATTTAAAAATGTGTACCGAAACGACAAGCGACTGTGTCAATGTGCATATTCCCAGTGGGACAAACTCCGTATGGTTTTGCACCAGACTTCGCCCGAAGTAGTCCAGTTCGGCGGAAATGCGCTCATCCGTGTACTTCGAGCTCAAATTGCTTACCAACAGCTTCATGCGATCCACCTGACAAAAAAACTAAGCCTTACTGTCCACGTAGACCACCCGTCTTACGCCCGCTTTCCTCATTTACTGATTGCTTGCATCATGCGTGCAAACAAACGAATCTGTGTTCATGGAGCGGCGGCGGCCGGCGCAGCGATGCGGCATGCGAGTGTATTTTAAGACTTCGAAAGACAAAACTGCTATTAACACTAACGCGACAGTTTGTCACTGCGGTTAACTTGACAGCGAGAGAAGCCGACTTTAAATAACAACGTTTGAACATCAATTGCAATCGTCACATTGCCATTCGCCATACCGGTCCATGGCCATACCACAGTTTTACAATCCATAAAACTTACCATACTGCACCACAGCCTTTCCTTAGCATAAATGTTTGTCGGAGAGTCGAGCCGTCGTCGCATTCACGAGTTGTCACAGTTATATCGGAGTAGGATGCGTTGCAGTGGAGTTCAGTCGTTATGACGATAATCGCAGTCGTCTTCTTTCGCTGTCAAGTTCGCCGCAGTGACAAACTGACGCAGTCGTGTTAATCGCAGTTTTGTCTTTCGAAGTCATAAAATACACTGCGGCATGCGTTTGTCTTGCCACGGGACCATTCGTCATGCGACGCTGCCGGCCGTTCCGTGGACACCAGTTTCGTTTGTTTGATGCAAGGAAGGAAGCGACAAAATGACAAAAGCGTGTGTATGATGTGCCGCTTACGTGGACAGTTTAGCCTATGTCATAATATTAATTAGTGATCATCTAAAGTAAAATAAAATAATATAAAAGAAATTGTATTATGAAATAGACTTAGGCTAGTCTATGTCATAATATTAATTAGTGATAATCTAAACTTAAATAAAATAATATAAAAGAAATTGTATTATGACATAGACTTAGGTTAGTCTATGTCACAATATTAATTAGCGATAATCTAAATTAAAATCAAATAATAAAAAAGAAATTGTATTCAGGGTGTCGTTTATAAAATTTTCTGTTTAATATTATCTATGTGTTGTGTATGGAACTTCATACTCAAAACATAAAATTATTCGGTATAAAATATTACCTATTTACCTAATTATAAAAAATACTTTTGAAATATGACTAATATCACTAATACCATGTTTTGATTTCTTTTCCTTTTTAAAATTGCAATAATTTTACTTTCTATAGTTAATTAGTAGTTTTGTAAGTAAAGGCATAGAGCAGTATGCTATGAAAAGCTTTTGGATATTAGTTTTCAATTCGATGCCTTAACATGGGTAGCCTAAGTATGTCATGCTGTCTTTAATCATTTTTGCGGTGGTGTCGTGTGAGGCGGGTCGTTACGTTCAATCAAATATGGTTGAGCAAAGCCATGGCTGGTTTATGCGTCATGCTCGTGAACGGGTGCTGCCAGTGGGAATGGGTCTCTGCTTCTATCTGCCTATCATAACGTATATTGCATTTTTCGTAACAGCCTACCTAGGCTGAGTTTGAATTTTGCTTGAACCTTTAAATTGTTTCATTAAGAAAATGATCTAAGTAATTAAATAATGTTATTTATTTATTAATCTATGTTAATTGTAACATATGAATGTTATGTCTGGAAATATAGGTACATAGTTGTCAATATCGTTTCATCTGACAAAGCTGATAAGTTTTTCGCGTCCATTTTTCTTGTCAGGTCATAATGGGTGGTAGGTAGGGTAAAATAATTGTCGATTTAAACATTAATTTAATTATTAGGTACCTATGTAAGCTTATTTGAATAAAGAATATTTTCATTTTCGAAAATCAACAAAAAACGGCATTGCAGTATCTTACCTCAAGCTGCACATTGTGACATGGTTCTACGAGAGCTATAAGCCAAATAACTTTTAGAATCCACCAAGACAAATCTATTCCAAATGCATCAATTATATTCGAGTTTGTTGCTACAACAATACACAATAAGTTATAGACTACTGGTCCGTGTCCAAAAAATGGATGGGTCATATGAACCACCAGGTGACGTGTATAGAACGATATAAGAGCATAAAATAATACGATTCAGCACTATGCCGTCACTTGTAAGCTGTCCAACTGAGTGCTGGTGAGAATTCAAAAGTGCAGGTAGAGTGAGTACATTTTGGTCATATATTTTTTTTTGGCATTTTTACCATCGATAGATCCATGAAAAATAATAAGAAAGCGCGCAGTGCCGTAAAAAAATGGTGCGCCACAAAGTCGGTAATTTTTTTGATTTTCTGACAATTTCCAGGGTAAATTTGGTCATTTCATTCTGTACGGCATCAGTTTCATACTGTTTCAATACAGCTTCTAATCCATTATTCCGCAACGTCGTACAAAAATCATTCGACAAGGGAAAAAAAATCAACTTTCAAAATAAATTAATTTTATGTTGTTTCAAATCACCCCCGGACCACGGAAAGAGAGGGGGTTGCAACCCTCGATTTTTTCCCCTTTTCGCCTGGTGTCAGTGTCACCTGGTGGTTCATATGACCCATCCATTTTTTGGACACGGGCCTGTAGTCAAGTTGGAAACTGGCTGGTCGCTGGCTGGTTGCTGTAACTAATGTCATTGAGAGATCTGTAATCGACATTATTAAAATACATTGTTCACTAGTAAAAAAGGTATTTTTTAATTCTTAGTCCACGCTCACGTAGCTAATGTTGCCTACTTATAAAAAACACTCGCGCTAAAGGGAAAAATAATAAATCTTCATAAGCACCACGAAGGAGCAGTCTTTGTATAATCCATGCGCGATGAGAATGGGATGGAACCTTGTCAAACTGAGACGTGTTTGTTCGTCGGCCAGCCACAGGGATATCCAAAAACACGTGTCACGCATCTGAGGTGAGGGAACTTTTGCCGCAGCAAAGTAAGATAACAATCAAACAATTAGTTGATTCATTAAATTAAAATCAAGTAATTATTCAGTCAATTTTCGATTAACTTTTACAAAGTTCCATGGTATTCTTATTGCACGCGGATTATACCTACTTTTACTATTATTTATTCCGTGCCAGGAGCCAGCCACGCAGAGATTGAGAAAATGTATTTTCGGCAGATATAATAAACACTTTAAAAATCTTTGTTTTTCTACGCATATTGTGGCGACGACAACAATTTATGATAAAAAGATAAAAATAAAATTAAACTCACATATTTTTATTACAAAGAAATATGCCGTCGAAGTCAAGTGACAAAAGCAGGTCACCAATATCGGCACGATACCAAACTCTGTGCAGCTGTTAAGCTTTACCACCATCTTGCATAAAGAGGTATATATGGTGCACAGATCTCTAATTGTTGCGTCGACGCGCTTCGACAGACGAACCCGCGACGGAGCTACAATAATAACAAAAGAACAACCATAACGCTGAGGCCACTAAGGCTTAACGGCATTAATTATGGCGCTAATTTTCCATGGCGTTTGCCGTTAATGTGGCCCCAGCATTACAAAATGTCTGAATATTCAATACTCAATAGGTACTTAACGGGCTGACATGAGCCAACTAGCGCCGCGCAGTCGAAATTTTAAATCGGTTCAGTAGTTTTCGAGTAATCTTGAAAATACTGTATTTTTTTAGGTAACTTGCACGAGTTTTTACGGATAACTTCTTTGTTTATAAACCGATTTAGATTATTCTTGTTAGACGATTCAAAAGCGCTTAATTACTAAGTTTATTTGAATAAAGCATTTTTTTACTTTACTTTACTTTACTTGTTAGAAAGGGGATACTTTAAGGGTGTTCTCATTTTAATTTCCTTGACATGGGACATTGGACTTCGAAGATACAATGATCGCAGGTCCAATAAATAATGGATTTTTAACCGACTTCAAAAAAAGGAGGACGTTCTATGTTCGCCTGTTTATTTGTTTTTTTTTTATATAAATCGTTTCGTAAAAAACTTACCAAGAAAGCACTCACTCCTATGTTTATTTGTATGAACTGGATTAACTGGATACAAAATATTTTCAAGTAGCTGATTGACAATTTTCAGAGCTACATCTATTTCCATCACACTATATTTGAACTGTAGTATCAGGCACAACATCACCATGTGCTGCAAAACGGTAACACAACCGATTGCAACGATTTCTGGAAAATTTAAATTCTAATTTTCACTAACCAAACTTATAAGCAGAGTGTAAAGGATCATTCCCACAGCTCCGGCGCGGCACCGGCCGGCGCGGCACCGGCGCGGCACCGGCCCGGCACAAAATATATTAAACGGGAATTATCTTCTGACATTCTCTATCAATTTGTATGAGAAGATTTAAAATTTTCCCAAATACGATTGTTTTTATTTCGTTAGATAACGTTTTGTATGAAAGATACGTTTTGTATGAAAATAAGATTATTTTTTCTCCATTAATTTTTTTTTTTATCAAAATTTCGATAAAATTCTCCTATCTACCAACCCTGCTAGCCATGCCGGTGAGGCGCCGGACGTGCCGGTGCCATGCCGTACCGGTGCCGGACGTGCCGGTGTCGTGCCGGTCGGCTCGTCAGGCATAAAAGGTTGCCACTTTTTTGTTTGAATAAAGTATTGGTTGCTATAATCGGTAGAGAAAAAGTACATTGTGGTATGAAAATAAAGTAATAATAATAATAAAAAAATATTCAACCAAAAACAATTACATTACATTTACTTTACAGCATTAATTGACAAAGATTTTTACAATTGAAAACAAAATAACTCCAACTCCGAAACTAGGACGAATCCTGTATCTTAGGAGTTGGTGCTTCCTCCCTACAGCATTCAAAACTTTGTAAAGCGCAAGTAAAGTGTCGAAAAAACATAAGTATTGTTAATTGTTAAGTTACAAGACTAAAATGTGTATGTGTGTGCGCGTGTGTGAATGTGTGTGTATGTGCGTGCGTGTGTGTGTCTGTGTATGAGTGTGTGTGTATGTGTGTCCGTGTGTGTGTGTGTCTGTGTGTGTGTGCGTATGGTAAACTGTGTGTATCATTATGATCATTTGATTTAACTTTCGGTCTCATCGTAATTAAAAGATAGAAGATATTCATGAACTGTTTTTTTTAATTTGTACTTAGTAAGGGAGTATATTCGTTTATTCTTGTGAACTTTGTTATAAAGTGTTGAACTTAGAGCATTACCTATATTGGTATTTCGCCCAAGTTGTACGACATCTGACCTGCGGACAAACAAGAGTACCGTGACACCTTGAAGCCGTAGCGTTATCGAGAGGCAGTGAGGAATGTTTACGAAGGATTACTCGCAAGATAGCCAACTGCCTAACTGTGAGAACCTCGCACTCCTTGTACAGTTTCACGGTAGGATAGGATCTACGCTTACATAGTAAGACCTTGAGAACAGCTCGCTGAGCACGCTCAGGTTTTAAAAGGGATGTTTTGTTAGTCCCTGCCCAGACGAAATGCAGTAGGATAATACAGACTGCCATAATCCGAGGTAAACCGTAAAGAGAGTTGTGCGATCAGACGAGTGACGTAGATTTTTTGAAATATAAATGAGTTTCCGGACTCTGCCTGTAAGAGTGTCAAGCCTATCATCAAGGTTCAAATTCACCTTTAACCTTTAATAATTTGATTTGCCACGACAGCAAATACAAAATATAAAATATTTATTATCAATCTCTAGTTAATACAAACAATGGTTAATAGTTATTAAAACAAAGTCAAAAACTACAATGTTAATAACTAGAATATTATGTTGAATAGAAAAAGACATTAGAGACTTACTTCCTTCCCGTTTACTATGATAGCATGCTCGAACGTGCGATAAATTGTGTAGTCTAAATAGCACCACACGATTTCTAGAGTCTAACTGTACATACGACGGCACGTCAGATACTGCCATAGTAAAAAATATCTTCTCTGTTTATGTTAAAGTTATGAATTTTGGTTTTGATTTTGATTTTGATTTTGATTTTGATTTAGGTTTCGGTCTCGGTTTCGGTTTCGGTTTCGGTTTTGGTTTTGGTTTCTCTTTTCTGTTTATGTTAAAGTTTTGGATTTTACTGAAGAAACGATGAGTAAGTTGTTTGTTTTTGTATAGTGTGAGATAAAATAACGTGTTATATGAGTATGGTAGTGTAAATAGTATTGTGTGAAAGGTTGTGTATTTTGTGTTATATGATATTAATTTGTGAATAAAATAAATGATTTTAGAACTACAGTAAACTAGTAAGGCATGATTCAGATTTAACATGAATGAATTTAGATGAAGAATCCTTGCGAAAAAGCACCCGACCATTAGATGTCCAGCAGAATTTAAAATCGTGTTTTTTAGCAAATTCGCGAGTAAGAAAAAGCAGCTTACGTGTGGAATAGGGCAGGTGCTCGTCCACATAGATTGGCCGCTTATCACCGACCATACCAATATGCTCATAATTTAGTTTCTCCGGGCTCTGTCGACTTTTGTTTAAACATGATTATATTTTGCTATAGTGAGGTACTAATTTGTCTCGAAGATTGACGACTAAAACTGAATGTTATTAAACTTACCATCACTGTATTGACTCATATACATGACTCTATTAATTGTGTAAATTAATACTAATAGAGTATACACTACTAAAACTGTTAAAGCAACCATTTTCTTCCTTTCCAAACTCTTATTTAGAGTGAAATTGTTGCCTAGAGTCGCTCTCACCTTAAAAACAAGAAAAGTATTTTACCATATGCATACCCATGTCAGTCAAGGTACAGGCACTTACCTTTTTACCCAAACATTAGGTACAGGTACGTACACGTTCTTAATTAAATATATACAGGTACAGGTATCTACAGTTATGTATTAAAAGTTTGTAAGTAGAAAAAAAACTTTTAAAGATTAAAAAGAAAAACCTCCTTCAAAAAACCTTAAAAAAATTGCTATAAAAAAACAGCTTTAAAAAACAGCAGCTCTAAAAAGCAAGAAATAATATTCAAATCTGCATAATCACTATTCAAGTACCTACGCATATCTGATATTAAAAAAACGTCTTTTGAAGTCGGGTGGGGCTAAAGATAATTTCCTTTTTTAATCATAATAACATTTATCGTGGTTTCTCTTTCTCAATTTGATTTTTTAATTCTTAAAGCCCCACCCGACTTCATAAGACGTTTTTTTAATATCAGATATGCGTAGGTACTTGAATAGTGATTATGCAGATTTGAATATTATTTCTTGCTTTTTAGAGCTGCTGTTTTTTAAAGCTGTTTTTTTATAGCAATTTTTTTAAGGTTTTTTGAAGGAGGTTTTTCTTTTTAATCTTTAAAAGTTTTTTTATTTTTAACTTTTTTGTGGTAGGTATGTATAAGTAAATGTAAGCGATGATATAAATATATTTTATTCATATTTCACACATTTCAATGGTATAATACGCCTAGTAACTCAATATCCACTTTTCGCACTGTTAATTTTAGCAAGGGTCAGACATGGGGTAGGTGACCAAAGTGTATTATCTCCTCCGTGCTTCAGAAGACACGTTAAGCCGTTAGTTCCAGCTACATTTGCACGTTAACACCCACCAATCCGCATTGGGCCCGCGCGGTAGGTTATGGCCCATCCTATTCATCAGCCCATAAGTAAGGCTTGTATCCCAGCCCCAGTAGTGACAATAAAAATGGCTGATGCAAAACCTTTCAATACCGTAGAGTAATCACTAATACACTATCATATTTGATTTTGAAGAGTTCTCTTGTGTATCTTCGAAGTCCAAGGTCCAATGTGAAGGAAATTTGAATGAAAACATCCTTAAAGTATCCCCTTTCTAACGAAACAAGAATCATCTAAATCGGTTTATAAACAAAGAAGTTATGTCTGAAGATCCGTTAAAACTCGTGCAAAAGTTACCTAAAAAATTACAGTATTTTCAGGATTACTCAAAAACTACTGAACCGATTCAAAATTTTCAAAAAATGGGACCACCTGGGGAGCAAACCTGATAAAGTGGCGTTTGAATCATGTCAATCGGTTCAGCCGTTTTCGAGTTATCGGTGGACATACATAAAAAAAAAAAAAAAAAAAAAAAAAAAAAAACAAATAAACAGTCGAACATAGAACCTCCTCCTTTTTTTGAAGTCGGTTAAAAACATATCCAATTTAACAAAAAAGTTCATTTTCAGTGAGCCCCTATTCTAATGACAAAAACTCACTTTCCATACAAAAATACAAAACAACCCATCATTGTTTTTGTGATTGACTTTTGTCAATTGCTTGATTTGACCATTTGAATATCCCCCCAGCCCCACCCCATCCGATGGTTGAAGTATCGTACCTAATATACAACGTGTTACAAAAATACCCCTAATGCCGAATATGGTATATAGGGACCATCAACCTGATCAACTTTTACTATGGGACCAACACTGAAATCGCGAAAAAAAAACAGCTGTTTCATACAAAAATTAAAATTGAAAATATCAAAATGTATAAAACAGCTGATTTTTTTTTCGCAATTATACATGTTGTATAGATTATTGTTATCACATCACGATAATTTTGACTTATGAGTAAAATCTTTGTTGATTACCTTTTGAATATGATCCAAGCACTGTATAATACATTTTAGTCTGCCGCAAGAACTACCAACCACGAAAATCGTAGCTAATGTAACAACGATGTAAAGTAAGGACATAATAGTTGGTCTCGTTATAGTCTCACCACTAGTCTCATGTGAAAACATACTAATAATCTCATAAATCTTCACGCCGCTACCTGCAACAGAAACTTTGTTAAGACCTCTCATGAAATGAAAGAAAAACCTTTTAGGTACACACGACGGCACCTCTATACATGTTGACCTTGAGACCGCCTTTATGCCTTACGTAATGAAAGCTCTTTTCGCAGTTTAACTGTATAACCTGACGTGCTGTCGTGTGTACATACTACCTACCTAACAATAAGAAATATGAATTTATTGTGAAGTGAGTAACGACGCGGTCTTAAGGCGGTACCTGTACCCGGTCCGAAAGTGGTACTTATTTCACCCTTTTGACAATACACATAGGAAACTTACAAAAAATGTTTTTACTCGCTGCAAGAGTTTTTGGGTGAATAATATAAAATAAATAAATGATAGAAATAAGATGTCACAGTAGTAGGTAATATAATAACACAAAATTAATATGATTGTTATTTATTATTGATATTTTTTTTGTTTTTATTTAATTAATTAATATAAGTAAATAAATAAAAATAAATATAGATTATAAGTAATTGCTATGCCCTTGCAGGGCCATGTTTGTATCTATTTTTAAGTATTGTAACATCGTTATAACAACATGATGCAATAAAGAACTTTGAACTCACTCAATAAGGCGAAAATTACAGCACCCACGAAGCGCGCCGGCGCATATTGCACGCGCCACACGCCACCTTCTTTCTGCATCCTCACAGGCGCAGCAAATAACAGTTGCGATATCCTCAAGGCCCAGTACATAGCTCCCGATATCGTGCATTCTATTTTTTTTGCTGGTGGTTTTAGATACTTAGGTGTTGCTGACCCCAACATTTTAGGTAGAACTATAGTTCTGGAGCAAAAACCTTTGTTCAGATGGAGTCCTTGTTCAAGAAGGGATGTAACCGGTATCTTATTATATCCGTCTTCTATACCTTATATCTACGTTACGTCTCTGCTATTTCAAAGCCAAATTTATTTTTATTTAATTCACAGGTCTGCGTCGACTTTGGATTACTTATTTGTAAATAATGGATAGGGCAGTACGCATTACTCCTGTTTTTAATAACAACAATCGTTGAATCCATCTTTAACAAACAATGAACGCTTCAAAATGTTTGCTCCATGATAATTTATGGTTCAATTTGTTTGTTCCGATCAAGGTTGGGTAATGGTTATTTTGTTTTAATGATTTTACTGTACCTATGATTAATTGCCTTCAGTCCAAACAACTTTTTCAGGATTGTTAAATAGGTACCTACCTAAACTAATACTTATAGGTACCTACAGCATGTGTCGGCCGACGGTGACGTTTGAAAAATCGAGGAGTAATTTTGTTCTGCCCCCCTAGTCTCTATAGGCAAAGATTTTTCTCCTAATGTCCCCCCTCCACTTTACCACGGACCTGAAAAACAGAGGTCCGGTTTTTTTCGGGTCCGTGCCCCATTACCAACACACCATAATCACATAATATGATCGAAGCGTAGCACCTGTATTAGTAGCGTAGCGCGCGCAGTCTCAGTCGCAACCCAGATGGATCGTGCTACGGAACTTTCGTAGTGCGCGCTGTGCTACGCTACGACCGCGCTATCACAGAATAGCTAGATAAATTATCATGTCGATCTTTTCTTTTTGTGATAGAAAGTAACTTAAACAAAAAAATCGGTGAATTTAGTTTTTAAGGGGTGTTTATGTTTATAAAAATCATTAAGTTAAGAAGTATTTTTTTTCACGTCGTCGTCGTCGTCCAGAAAAAATTTTTTTTCAGACTAAAGCGTTGGAATCAGATTTTACAGTTGATTACATTTTTTCAGTTTCAAAACTTATACTAGCTACCAGTACTAGCTAACTTAACCTAGCTACCAGTTCAGGAATAAGAGACTTTGAACATTTCTGAGTAATGTCTTATGTCAATAAAGTTATCATTATTATAACATATATTAACATATATATTACAAGGTCTCCCGCTTAGGGTTTGCGAACCGATGGCGTAGCTTCTTTGACATTCACAAGTGCTTGTAACAGCCTAGACTGAATAAACGAGTTTTGAATTTTTTGAATTTTTTTGAATTTTATAAATAGGTAAATAATTTAAAATAATTTACTTCCTAATGTGTGACTTTCCCATTATTAATTATATTTATTTGTTTAAACTGAAGTTTGCAAGATAAGTTGAATTAGAATGTGAAAGAGGGTACCTACCTACATAACATAGGTACGTCCTATCTAATCTAGTCTGCTTCTTTATGAATAGAGGTAGGTACTCACTTTCTTACCTAACGTATTTTGGCTGCATTAGGTGGAAATTAGAATAAACTATATCGGGATTTACACCATGTACCTGTTTATTTTTGAGACTCCGATATTTCGGCGCAGTTGCATGCGCCATGGTCACGGAAGAACTGTCGATTGTTGCGTGCGGGTTGCATTTCCGTGGTTTTTGACGTTATTATTCTAATAACGTCAAAAACCATGGAAATTTAAAATATTATATTAGGTGGAAATGTATATGACACGTATTTAAAGTGGAAACAATTTTTATTAAAATTAGTATAGGTACCTAAATATGTCTCTAATTTTAACAATGTGTACAAGGTTGCTACTACTAAAACACAATTCCATGTTTGCATTCGGCGTGGTGTCCCCATCAATTAAAGCAATACTGGAAATATTCATTTTTAATACTAGTAATAAACCAAATGTGATCACACACAACAATTGTCTATTTTGGTCTGTTTTTAGAAGCAAGTCCATAGGCAGCATTAAAATTAAATACCATGAGAACATATGTTGCGATGTTACCGCAAATCTGTAAGACAATGAAACGGGCATGGAAAGTTTATTTCAGCTGGGGCCAAAAAGCTTTGTAGCAGGCGTAGCCCGTAGTAGCTACGTGCTACGCCTGCTACGAAGCTTTACGGGTCTTCTACTTCTACGTCGTAGCCTATGACCTTTAAATATTTAATAATCAAAGATCACAACGATGACGAACCCGAAAAAAGACTAAGCAGAACTGACATTTTTGACAGACAAGCAAAAGCTTTAATTGTCTACATCGGGATGTCATGTTTGAAATTTCGATGTAGACAAAATCTCTCCCGAGCTCGTCATGCATTGCTAAAGGGACAGTAATTGAGGAATTCTTTAATTATGAAACGGTAATTCATAATGCAGTTATAGAGACATTATTTACAATAGTTTTTTGAGGCACATCATGTCATCAGTATGGCAACACTTAGTGCTCCCACTTTTCATGATTAATTTCAACTAACCCCTGCGATGGAATTCTTGGACAGCACACACAATTTCATCGTTGAGGCGTTCCAGTCGCCGAGCAGGAGGCACTGCGAGAACTTCACCAGCTCGCTGGTTGTGCGCGAGTCCGGACTGATGCTCACCAGGTGGCCCACCAGACGCTTCGTACGGTTCATCTACGTGGGGCATAGAGGCTTTAAGAATATTATAGTGCTGCAAAATCTGAGCTAGAGTCCGCACCACGAAAGAAACCCATAGAGGGGGCGCTGCTATCATATAAGTAATTGGAAAAAAGCTCTATTCTAATAGAAATTTTATTAGACATCGTATATTTCAGTGGGACTTCTTTGGTGGCGCGGAATCTCGATCAAATGCACGAGAACTCTTTGAGTTATTTTAAGAAAAAAATTTCGCGTACACATCAAAGCGAGGATCCCAATGGCGTAGTGGGCTAGCTAGCTGCTATCAAGGCCGTCTTTAACCTATTTGAGGCCCTGGGCACATTAAGATAAAGGGCCCCTATGATCACTTGACCTAAATTTATCTAAACATGCCGAAATCAGATTAATCAGATCAGAAAGCCTGATATTCGGGCAAGAGTAGGATAGCTATGCGCATGAAATAGCTAGTTAGCAAGTAGTATTTGTAGTCAGTAATAAGTACCTAAACATGTTTTATATATTTTTCTGGTAATAAGCATCCGTTATCGTTTAGCGATCTGGCAGGAACTAGGGGCTCTATCGATCGCTGGGCCCTGGGCACGTGCTCAGAGAGCCCAGTGGGAAAGATGGGCCTGGCTGCTATGCTAACCCACTACGTCATGTCAGAATGTGCTCCCCGGGTCACGTGGTGCATGCAACCGCGATCCCACAGACCCGGCGGATAGGCGCAGGTCTTCGAGAGGAGTTTAGTTGGTAGTGGTGCATCCTCCCGTCCCCCCATCTGGCCCGCCCACCATGAGTGGGTAGCCTTATGGGAGGCCGGGAAGATGCTTCCTCCCCCTGCCACTAGGGCAGGGGTTAGAACCACCCAGCCGGAGCTTGGCGGGAGGGCTGGGCGCGGCGAGGAACATGCCCCGGGTAATAACAATAACTAACAATTCTCGATTGGAACCGCAGTTACATTGTTGCTTTAAGTAAAATAGTTATCACATTCATTGCAACAAAGTTACATAATCAGGAGGCCGGTCCACACGGCACGTTGCGTAGTCGCAACGCGTCGTGTGGACAGGCCCTTACACTCCACTACTGAACTATTAATGCTAGACAAATTGATAGTTTACCTCAAGTTTCAGCCTGTGATAGATTTCCATGGCCACTACAGGAAATGCAAATAACACAAGCTGGGCGTTGATCCACATCCAGTAGTCCATGTTATCGTCTGTGAAAATGCTGGGCTTTTTTATTTAATAGGTAAGTATTAAGATGGTTTATATTTTTAAATTTGAGATTTTAGCATTCACAATGCTATTTTTATATATAATACTAAATAATATACTAGAAAAAATACGACTCGCAGCAGATCATGTTCTCGGACGGGAATCGAACCCGCAACCTTGGGATATCCGGTCCAATGCTCTGACTGCTAAGCTACCGAGTCACTAGTGGAATCGTCGAATTTCCTCTAGTATATCAACTCTTACGCTGCAAGCCAGTGTCATCTCACCAATGTACAAGGAATTAACTCGACATTCAATTGAATATCTTTCCAGATATTTTTAAACAATTATTGATTAATATGAGAAAGCTATATACAATTTTTAAATTTGAGATTTTAGCATTCACAATGATCAAACGAAAACAACTACATAATTCGGCTAATTAAGTTCATTTGAAATAATCGTTAAAACTTACTGTCTTCAAGAACTAGCAAAGCTAAACGATAAATTATGCTAAGAAAACAGACGACCGTCAGTACTAGTACTGCCATTCCGAAGGCGTCTTCTAGCTGCTTGATGATGTCCGGAATCGGCCTGTAGATTGTTAATATATCCCGCACCGACTTATGCTTCTGACCTGATGATATTTTGTTATTATCCGCTGTTAAACAAAATCATTTTTCAAAACTGTAATACTTATAAGGTATTATTTTATACACAAAATATAAAATAAACAGAAGAGACAAATCGCGGTTTTCCATGCACCAGGCAATTTCAGGCAGGGATAGGAATACCGGTAAGTTTTTTGGTAACGTTTTACAAATAACGTTACTGATAAAAAATATAGTTATCGGTATCGAAGTCTATGGTATCGACACACCGTGCGGGGGGCGGGAGGTAGGGGGGTCATGCGGCAGCGGCGCAAGCCAGATCGCTAAATTAACGTTAAAAATAACGTTATCAAATAGCGATATTTCGTAAGTAAAGTAACGTTATCGAAAAGTTTTGGTAATTTACCAGTCAAATTTAGATAACGGTATCCGTCCCTGATCTCAGGTCAAACTGGACTATAATACTATAATAAAACTGGCTATACAAGGTGTTACAAAAGTACCCCTAATGCCAAATATGGTAGATAGGGACCATCAAACTGATCAACTTTTACTATGGGGCCAACTCTGAAATCGCGAAAAAAAATCAGCTGTTTCATACATTTTGATATTTTCCATTTTAATTTTTGTATGAAACAGCTGATTTTTTTTTCGCGATTTCAGAGTCGGTCCTATAGTAAAAGTTGTTCAGTTTGATGGTCCCTATCTACCATATTCGGCATTAGGGGTACTTTTGTAACACCTTGTATAGCCAGTTTTATCACGAGGGTATCAAGTCCAAGTTCATAAAACTTGCCATGTTTCTCTTTCTCACTACGAAGCAAATAAAAGAGACGCATTGATAGCCATTCGGAAAACTGACCAGTTTTAATAATAAATTGTAAAACGGGGGCAGTTGCAGTTCCTGTTCCTATAGCGCATCAAAACAAGTTAAAGTATATTTTTGTTGTCTGGTGTTGTTGGTTGTTGGTGTTGGTGGTGGGCACTTTTCTCCGCATTTAGACCAATTTGGTCCGTTGCGTGAAACCTCATAGCATCGGTATGGCTAATCGAGCCATCCCAGCTCCTTCCAGAAGCGCAGAAGCCTCCTGGGGCGTTCACAGGCTTCTAGGAGCGACCTCACCTCTGTGAGGATTTCTGCCCGTTGTGTGGCCAGCCCCACGCACTCCAGGATCACGTGGGCGGCTGTTTCCTCTGCTTCCAGGCATCCCCGGCAGAGGACTGTCTGTCGCATTCATGATGAATAGTTGTCGGTTTAAAGCTAAGTGACCTGTAACTATCCGGAGGTCTGGGCGATTGAGGCTGAGCAGCCTGCGGGTCACACGCGGCGAAAGTGCAGTCATCGCAATCTTAAACTGTCTACAGCTTGTTAGATCTACCCAACGAGTATTGTGTGCAGCACGAGTTCGTTGTCCTACCCATGAGCGTAGTTGGCTGAACGGGAGTGGCAGAATGGGTATGGGTCCTGCCACTGTTGTTGAATATCCCATTGTCGTTCCCGTGTGATCCACTATGCCCTTTAATCCATTGTAGGATTACTCTGTTGTTGCATGCCAAACGATACAAAACTTGGTGGCATTCGTAGAGGATACTGGAGTTGATCGTGTTGGCTTCCAGTGCTGTTAGGACGGCCATGCTATCAGTCAGTATGCGGATGTTTAGTCCCTTCATACCTCTAGACAGGGCCGTAGTAGCGGCGTTTATTATTGCAACACATTCGCATTGAAATATTAAACTGTGTTGGCCTAGCGCTAGTGATATTTTGATATTTAGCTCTTGTGAGAATACTCCAGCTCCAGTTCCAGTCCCCATCTTGGAACCGTCCGTATAGATTCGGACTTCATGTATGCCAGAGTAATCTCGGTCGCTTTCAAATAACTGGATTTGGTATTTCTTTAGGAAGATATATTGCTTGGGGATCCTGTCGCATGGGGCAGCGATTAGTGACTCATGTTTCACTAAGTTATTCCACAATATGGAGTGAGGACCCTCTCGGTTGTACCACAGACCTAGGTGTTTAAGCCTTATAGCAGCCATAGAGGTTCTTGTTGTATAAACAGGTCCAAGGGTTTTTGTTGTCTGGTGTTATAAGAAGTTTAAGTTTGACAGTAGCACCTGAGATAGAAAAGTGGAAAATAAATCGATTGATTTGGTAATGGTAGAGGATCATTTTGATGATGAAGGGGAGTCGGAAGAAGACGGCTGAAGCCTGAAACGCCGAATAGCTATAATTATGTGTTGACAAAATAAATTTAAAAGGAAATGCATGGTGGGGGAGAATACGTTTAACCCCTCGTTTTCACCAAGACACAAGTAAAATACTAGTAGTAAACAAAACATGTAGGATACTTGTCAAAAACCAAACTTGTAGAATTATTTGTTTTATACATGTATTGCAACTGTCTGAAACATTGTTTCGTTCACACTGTGTCGCCAACAAGTATTTATACAAATTTAGAACTCATTGGTGTTTACATTTATGTCTGTGACATGTTCAAACTTGTCTAATACACTGACAGCGTTCTCACCTACAAAACACAGTCGTTTAACTCGTGTTTTAGACAAGTATTGATTATTTTATTGAAATTTCTGTAGAATACTAATTACAAACAAGTTTGAAACTTTATCCGTGCTTGTTGGATAAAGTTTTAAACTTTTTCAACACACTTGCTCATAAAGTGAGCTTTAACATCGCCGAGGGCCATAAACCGAGCTATAATAACACACGTGTGTAATATATTACGCACTAGTGCGTAGAACTATCCCTACAAATTTAAATTAGTTCCTTACTGCAAGTTCTATGCGAGAAAACAGAACATTCACAATTTAACCGAGAGGTTTTAAGCTGCTGAAAATCCATATACATTTTTGGAATAAATAAATGTGTACGTCCTTAATTAAGTCAAACAAACATTTATTATTATCACTTTGTATTCAATATACAAGGTGTTACAAAAGTACCCCTAATGCCGAATATGGTATATAGGGACCATCAAACTGAACAACTTTTACTATGGGACCAACTTTGAAATCGCGAAAAAAAAATCAGCTGTTTCATACATTTTAAAATTTTCGATTTTAATTTTTGTATGAAACAGCTGATTTTTTTTTCGCGATTTCAGAGTTGGTCCCATAGTAAAAGTTGATCAGTTTGATGGTCCCTATATACCATATTCGGCATTAGGGGTATTTTTGTAACACCTTGTATAATACAACAAAAAATCGCTTTTTAACCGACTTCACAAAAAGGAGGAGGTTATCAAGTTGACGGTTTTTTTTGTCGTATTCTACAAGTATGCACTTCTCGTTTTCTACAAGTTTAGCTACAACATGTATAAAACACGAGATGTACATGTAGACAACTAGAAGCAAAACCTGTCCGAAACTCATTCATTTCAACCAACAAGTTTCATACAAGTTTTGTATACAACATATTTTATACATGTTTATGAATGAGAACAAAATCAAAACAATTGCATAAAACTTGTATTATGCTTGTATTATACCTTGTTGAAAACGAGGGGTAAGGCGAGCTCAATCAAGAGGGTTTTGTCTACGTCGAAATGTCAAAAATTATCACCGATGTAGACAAACCTTTAGTTATGTCAAAAATGTCATTTCGATGTAAGTAGACCATTTTCTTGTCGGGTTTTCATTCATGTCATGCATGTATGTCTTATTATGTTTAGTATGTTTACAAGATGATGTAGGTAGGTAGGTATACAAATTATTTGGAATAAAAAAAAACACTAGCAACATTTGATTTTGGCATACAAGAGCATAAGAGTAATGTCTGTATGCAGTAATCAAGTGCTGCCTTAAAATAAAAAAGAGACTCGTAAATGGCGTGACGTTAGTTAGTTAGAGGCACAGAACACGAAAAAAATTTAGAGATACTCACTTAACAGCAACAAGTTGTTGTTCAATAAATTAATCGCTGCACAGACTTCGTGAGTAACAAGAAAGAACTGCACAATCAACATGATGCTAATCAGCAATAAAATGTAGTGCATAATGTGTAAAAACATAACGTCTGAAACAGGTTTTCATATTTATTTCAAATTAGATGCGGTACTCCAAATGCAACATTTACAAATATAATTAAGTAGGTATTTTTTTTATTTCTAGTAAGTAGAAAAAACTAGCTATAGGAGTTCGCGCTATATAACTTTAACACAGGGACGTATCCAGTGGGGGGGATAGTTGGGTCCCCTCCCTTGCTACTGCGCAAGTCAAGTGGTACTAAAAAATGGGTCAGCATTTTGTACCAACTATACCTACGTGTATAGATTTATTCTGTTAAACATAGGTATCTATCTAACTTGACCAGAAAAATAAATAAATTACTACTGGCGTTTGATTTTCATGGTTGTCGGCTCAATTTCATAAATCACAGGTCATGTACTCTATACCTATACCTATATAGTAATATATTATGTGTCTATATTTAAATTATTATAATAAATTATACTTAATAAATACTTACATATGTCGACTTTATGATATATTTTAATTTTGCAAAGCAAATCTACAGAGTAACAGTAAAAGACATAAAATGCCACCAGCACGACAGTTATAGGTTTTTCAGAAGAGACTGAATATTTTAGATGCCTTGTTACCGCAGCTTTGATCTGCAATAACACAAAAAAAGCGAGTGGCTAGTTAAAAGAATTGAAAACGGCAGCCAGGCCCGGATGTAAGGGAGGGCAACCAGGGTCTACACATAAATTGTATTTATTGAAAAAGAAAACTTAGGTATGTACCTACCTACACAACGAAAGTGTACCAAATATTATGATTTGAAAACTTACCTAGTAATTTTAATTTTATATGATTTTAATATTATTTATTACTAGCGGCCACCCGCGGTTTCACCCGCGTAGTTCCCGTTCCCGTAGAAATATCGGAATAAAAGTATCCTATATATCCAGGCTATCCTCTATCTGCGTGGCAAATTTCATCCAGATCCGTTCAGTTTTTGCGTGAAAGAGTAACAAACATCCACGCAAATACTAGGTTATGATGGTGTCAAATTGCACTGGAAAGCGCTCATTTTCAATAGTGAAAAAATATAAAAATAGGCTATGAACTACTATGGGCCTGGAACATGGGACAAAACCGCCTATCAAAGTTATCTATACTTAGCATTGAAAGTGATTTACTGCGGGAGCATTACAACGAAATCAATGATTTTTCGTTGAAAATAGCTCGCCAGGTTCCATTCGCATGAGAGAATTTAATTATTTTTTTTTTACTTATTGTGATTTGATTTGTGATTGCCTGTTCTATCTTATCGTGCCATACGACCACTGACCTGAAAATTTGTTTGCGTGCATACCTACTACTAAATAAATAAATGATTAAAACACTTGCAAGAAAAATATAATTTAACCTATTTAAATTTTGAGATTTAAGCATTCACAATGCTATTTTATATAATTCTAAATAATATACTAGAAAAAATAGGACTCGCACCAGATCATGTTCTCGGACGGGAATCGAACCCGCGACCTTTGGATATCCGGTCCAATGCTCTGACCGCTGAGCTACCGAGGCACCGGTGAGAACGTCGAATTTCTTCTAGTATATCAACTCTTACGCTGCAAGCCAGCGCCATCTCACCAATGTAGAAGGAATTAACTTCGACATTCAACTGAACATCTTTCCAGATATTTTTAAACAGTTGATTAAGATGAGAAAGCTATATAACTTTTTAAATTTTGAGATTTAAGCATTCACAATGCTATTTTATATAATTCTAAATAATATACTAGAAAAAATAGGACTCGCACCAGATCATGTTCTCGGACGGGAATCGAACCCGCGACCTTTGGATATCCGGTCCAATGCTCTGACCGCTGAGCTACCGAGGCACCGGTGAGAACGTCGAATTTCTTCTAGTATATCAACTCTTACGCTGCAAGCCAGCGCCATCTCACCAATGTAGAAGGAATTAACTTCGACATTCAACTGAACATCTTTCCAGATATTTTTAAACAGTTGATTAAGATGAGAAAGCTATATAACTTTTTAAATTTTGAGATTTAAGCATTCACAATGCTATTTTATATAATTCTAAATAAATAAAAATATCTGGAAAGATGTTCAGTTGAATGTCGAAGTTAATTCCTTCTACATTGGTGAGATGGCGCTGGCTTGCAGCGTAAGAGTTGATATACTAGAAGAAATTCGACGTTCTCACCGGTGCCTCGGTAGCTCAGCGGTCAGAGCATTGGAAAGGATATCCAAAGGTCGCGGGTTCGATTCCCGTCCGAGAACATGATCTGGTGCGAGTCCTATTTTTTCTAGTATATTATTTAGAATTATATAATTTAACCTATTTGAAAAATAATTAGGGGCCTCCCTCCCTTGTTGCCCCAGGGCCTCCACACCTCTAAATCCGGCCCTGACGGCAGCGCTATTTGCCCCTAGCTCACACAACGCCTCTACTACGCTCCTGCCTAAACATTTGACATATTTTTCGATTCATAAACGCAAGTATGTACATTTCGATGCAAACTTTATGGCGGTATGCGCATAGCCGTGCCCCACCCGCTAACATCTAAATTGTATTCAGTGCATCGTCTCGAGCGATGTTCCGAACCGCCATTAAGTTTACATCGGACTGTACCTACAGATACTTACCTCATTCACTTGATCCAATACACTTATTACTTTCTTCATTCTGGAAGCGGCACTAAATACTATCATGTATAAAGTCAAAACTTTATTGGTCTCATTTGTTAGACGCATTATTGATCCTTTTTCTTGGATTTTGTAGGTATTAATAGATAAAGCCGCTAAACATAGAGCTGAAAAATAACGTGATTATTGAAAGAATATTTCATCTGTTTCGAATTCAATTAGATTGCAAAGTTTTTTGTGATTATGTTACTGTACTGTACCTATAACTCACACAAAATGACAATGCGTATATGGTTGAAGACAGACTGCGCGTGTGACACTTTGATGCGCCACTTGTCGCGCGCGTTACGGGATCTCTGGAACTGCAGTGGCGCTACGCCTAACAGCTGCGACGCGCGCAGCGCCCAGTATAGGGCTCCGGAAACTACGCAGTCGCTGCGCCGCCGCCATACGGTGAAACGTAAAGGAAAAACCTTCATATCTGCAGCTTACAAACATGACAGACCAAAAGCTATAAGGGCGTAGGGGGGGCAGACAAAGAAAATCCCAGATTATATTGTTTTGATCGTTGATGATGTAAAAAATATATAGTATATTAGAGTAGAGATCACATCCCGTATTGCTGGATTTCACAAGCTTCAAGCCAGTATAGTTTCCAAGTCTTATAAGAAGCGTCGCAAGCTATGAAGCTCGTGAGATAGGTATTTACATTTTTATATAAAATATTAAAAATATGAAATGTATAAGATGGTCAAATAGTGACAGTTAATCTCATTAATTTTATCAATTTATTGATGCTGATGAATAATAATAATATATAAAAAAATAATTACATATTCTAAAATCCAAACAAGGTGAGCTACTTACCACTCAATAGGGCCCCTCAATTTAGTATTATACCTACATATTTTTAAGCAGTGTTCATTTTTTATCATAACTGCCCATTGTTAAATAATTCGTAAGAATAAACGTTTTAGAGATACAGTGAGATAGGTACTATATAGTTCACAAGTAAATTCGTTATAACTTTGCTTTCTCGTGGTAAATGATTTTATTACTTCACGCACTAAGAAAATATCTACCTTCCTAATCTATAGTGTTATTTGGTCAACAGTGGATTAAAATCTGTATAAACAATTTGTTTGTTCGCTACCATTAAATTAATCTACAAGGCTTATTATATCTAGGTTAAACCGAACCAACATCATTAATTTGATTAACTGCTAACAATAACCTTCTTGGACACTGTGTCAAAAGGTTTCCATAGACAGGAGTGCCCACCAAGCGGCATAGACAGGAGTGCCCACCAAGCGGCATAGACAGGAGTGCCCACCAAGCGGCATAAATCCTGCCATTGTCTTTTATAAGCATGTGTTTTTGTGTCCAGTTTTGTTATATTAACGTCTAGGGAAAAGCATAAATATTATGTAATAAAACGAAAATTTGGACTTTTGAATTTTATTATTAGATTTACACTGTCATTTACAATAAATTTCCATGTAGTTGGTAGGACATAAATCAATATTGCATAACACTAAGGCTAATTGCATCAGTATTTTTGTGGATAAATTAACAATTATATGCAATATTACAAATTCAAATAAAAATAACGCTAATATCTTACTCGGGCACGCACTTGCTCCACTGCTATGCCAAACTACAATTTGGAGGTCGATCGACATTGGCCAGAGAGTAACAGGTATCGTGAAGATGGAATGTCTTCGAGTAGGCATTTCCCTCGAGCTGCGCACTGTACGCGTCATCAAATAAATATATACCGAGTGCATAACCTTAACCTAGCACAACTTTAGAACTACCGTTTGTCCTGTATAAATCGTAAGAGATGTAGCGCTACAGCAATTTTTTATAGAGAACATGCGAAATTAAAAAAGAATAAATTAAAATATACAAAATCTCTATCACAATACTCGTAAGTAATTAAAGCAGTTCAGTGTGAATACTCCAAATGTCGTAATACGAAGGAAGCGGGCCGGGCGGCCGCCCCGCACGCGGTTCGTCAACAGAGGTACTACACAGTAGTCACAATTTACACAAACGCAACGTCGCAATAAACACAGGATGTACGATAGATACACAGAAGACCGACGGGGTGACGCCACTATCACTTATCTAAATATTGCGAGTGACTACGTCGTACCGCCCTAGAACGTAACGGAGCCGTCGTTCGAGATATATAAATGGATCTGTATACACAAGAGGGGGCGCGGAAGAGGGGCGCCCGGAACGGTTTGTGCGGCGGGCGCGGGGACGCGGTACAAAACACTTAGAAAATTTACAATCGGGGGGCGGCTGCGGGCGCGGGCGCGGGCGCGGCATTACGACACGTCCTGGTCCTCGTGCTCGGCCGGCGCCTCCTTGGCGTCCTCCGCCGCGTCCGCGTCGCCCTGCATGTCCGACGTCCACAGCGTCAGGTTGTCGCGCAGCAGCTGCATGATCAGCGTCGAGTCCTTGTAGCTCTCCTCCGACAGCGTGTCCAGCTCCGCGATGGCGTCGTCGAACGCCGCCTTGGCCAGCCGGCACGCGCGGTCCGGGCTGTTCAGGATCTCGTAGTAGAACACCTGCACGCACACACGACACGACGTACGTTATTCATATATCGATTATATTGGCACTACTTCTCTACATCGAAAGGACATTATTGACAGATTGAAAAAAGTTTATTTGTCTACATCGCAGTGTCATTTGACACTCCGATAGCTTTATGCCGAAAACACTCGGTTCGACCGCATTGATTTACTTTGAAAGATGCAAATGTATGATAATTCTGTTAAGCCGCATTGACATGATCAAAGTATACTTCGACCGAGTAGTTTTGATGACTACTTGGATCATATCACTTTGTCCGAGTTACTTGGTTCAAGTATACTTTGATCGTGTCAATGCGGGCTTTAAGCAATGGACACGATACATGAGCGATGTGGATGTGGTTGCTTCGTATAAATTGAAAAGTGAAAAAATCCGTGTATTTCAAAGTAGATAAGACACTTCTGTTATACAAGCTGTTACAAAAATACCCCTAATGCCGAATATGGTATATAGGGACCATCAAACTGATCAACTTTTACTATGGGACCAACTCTGAAATCGCGAAATAAAAATCAGCTGTTTCATACATTTTGATATTTTCGATTTTAATTTTTGTATGAAACAGCTGTTTTTTTTTTCGCGATTTCAGAGTTGGCCCCATAGTAAAAGTTGTTTAGTTTGATGGTCCCTATATGCCATATTCGGCATTAGGGGTATTTTTGTAACACCTTGTATAAATCAGGGACAATAATGTTAAGTTTGTTTTTTAAATAAACCCAGCCGGGGATCGAACCCGGGACCTCGGAGATGACACCATGAAAACCGACGTGCGACTACTACGGAGATCGTCAAGGTCGCCACATCATGTAACGCATATCAAGCAATGTAAACGAACTTATCAACGATAGCCTGACTGAAGTTATCTTAAATAGATAAGCTCAGGACTAGTGTCAAAGGTTTTAGTAAGTACCAATAAATTTATATGATAGATAATTTCATAAAGATTTTATTCCAATTTGCAAACTAAACATGAAGATAGTGCTATCTGTAACCTGTGAATCAGGCCCTAAAAGGACAAATACAGACAGTATTGTATAAAAGTTTATCAATTGCGATCTTTAAAAATCTTTCCAGCAGAAAAACAGCTAGCAAACAATCTGTCATATTCTAGAATATACTCATGATCCAACACATAATTTTATTCAGTCACATACTACCTAATCTAGTCAGATAACCATCTAAAATGTGTTATCTAGTATAGAATTAATCTAAGTAAACATATTTTTACACCTACGCTACAATGTTTATTACGATCCCTTATCAAGCTTGTGATATCAGCAAGATAATACGACACCAACAACATAAAATTACTGAAATAAAATAACGGTAAATTGGCCAATTTAGGATTCCCCGATTCTTGGCGTTGAGCATTATATCGGTCATAAATACGGGACGGTGAAGCTGGATAGTAACAGTTTTATATCACGAGATTAAACGTGAAATACTGGGTATTTTTATAGCGCGTCACGATGACGTCACGTCACGCGTCACACGCTGACTCACGCCGGGCGGTCTATACTTGTACCCAACTAATGTGATAAGCAAGCATTAGTTGTAATTATATTCTAAGCGTTACCATAGCCTTGATGGACTAAAAAGGAGAGTGTTTCTTTATGCTATGTTCTGTTCTGTCTAAAGTGTCCGTTTCGATTGCTCGGCCACAACTTGTCGTAGAAGAAAAACGAGTACGTTAACATTACGAAGGAATTTGTAGAAAACTAACAATGAAAGTCGCAAATTCGTCTAATATTATCGTCGTAGCAGCAAAACGACTATGGCAACATTACGAAGGAATTTGTAGAAAACTAACAATGAAAGTCGCAAATTCGTCTAATATTATCGTCGTAGCAGCAAAACGACTATGGCAACATTACGAAGGAATTTGTAGAAAACTAACAATGAAAGTCGCAAATTCGTCTAATATTATCGTCGTAGCAGCAAAACGACTATGGCAACATTACGAAGGAATTTGTAGAAAACTAACAATGAAAGTCGCAAATTCGTCTAATATTCAGAAAGTTGTTAAGGTTTAAATGACCGCGCGGCCACTTTCTACATTTTCTGCGAAATCGTATCAGCGATTAGCAAAAAGAATGGGACCCCTACTAAGCTCCGTTTGCGTGGCCGCGCGGTTCTCTACGTTTTGACCGCGCGGCCATTTAAACCTAAAGTTGTAAAACTTTCTGAATATTTGAATCTATGAATTTGCGACTTCCATTGTTAGTTTTTCTATAAATTTCGTCGTAATGTTGCCATAGTCGTTTTGCTGCTACGACACCGTGGCCGAGCAATCGACACGGACACATGTCTAAATACCACATCACTTGGTTACGTCGTATAGAACAAATGACATAATGATGGTTTGGAGAATTACGATTTCCCATTGCGAGGCTTCGATGGTGAAGCAGCCTCGCAATGTAGACGTGTTAAGCTTTGTCCAGACACGTATCATTTTGGCGTATCAGATCACCGTATCTTTATTTTACGTCGACTCTTTGATACAGTATTACTCCATCGCACGCTCAACCAAACTGGCGATGTATAATAAAGATACGGTGATCTGTCACACCAAAATGATCAAGTGTGGATTCAGCTTTAGACGTTTGACGGACAGCCTCACGCGATAATGCGTGTAGTATGTAGGGGCGATACTCACAGAGAAGTTGAGTGCGAGTCCGAGGCGGATGGGGTGTGTGGGCGGCAGCTCGGTCATGGCGATGTCGGAGGCGGCCTTGTACGCGACCAGCGAGTTCTCGGCCGCCTCCTTGCGGTCGTTGCCCGTCGCGAACTCCGCCAAATACCGGTGGTAGTCGCCCTAACAAACAAACGTACACATCACTACATCTACACTTGCCAAATAAAAAAAAACAATTAGTGCCCTTTGTACAGTTGAAAAAGAATAATGTTCATTAAAAACATATGCTAATTACTAGTAGCTCTGTGAGCTGTAGATCTCGCTTGAACAGAGGTATCTCCAGCATTCTGCTATTTTGGAAAATTTCTAAAAACTGAATCGACAAAATAAACATATAGTATAATTATCGAACCTGGGGCCCTACCGGCTAACTTTTCGAACTTCAGCGGGTCAGCCGAGCTTCAACTTAAAACAGATAAATCGAAGTAAGGAGTTTCGTATTGTACTATTTGCCAAAGTTATTTAGAAGATATCGATGTTCGTGCGACATCATGAATTGGGGTTCGCCATTTTGGCCCGATTGGGGCTCGATTTATCTGTTTTAATTTGAAGCTCGGCGGACTTTCCGAAGTTCCATGCGTTAGCCGGTACGGCCTCTGCTTACAAAATTTCACGAAAATCGGTTGAAAAATGTGACCTGTAGAAGACAACAGACAGATTGTGGGACAGCCGGACATACGAAAGCATTTTTGTGGAATCTGAAACGGAGACGCTTCGCTCACGCTTTACGCTCACTCGGTCAATACGTCTTATTATCGAGTTCAAAAGGAGGTAGGTACTTAATTCAACCCGTATTTTTTGAAAAATAAAAATAATGTCGTTAAAGCTTCGGCGTTTAAATAAGCCAGATCAATTGCACATTTCAAGGAAAATATTGTTGAATAATCGTTTTACGTAAACTATAAACTATGTGTAATTCTAACTACGCGGAAAACTGTCATATAAGACCAAACCATCTTCCTATTAATTGAATTAAGTTTAACGCGATAATCACGAGCGTATCAGAGCCGCCGGAGCGCGCTACAAAAGCCTACGTCTCGAGCATTTGCATACCAATGCGCCAAGTTAATTACCAACTAGTTGAATAAATTGTAACACGTGAAACGGTAAGTTTACTTTCAATGTGAAGTGACGTCACACGAACGTTATGAATAACAACGGTACTTTGAAGTAAATGTATTCAGTGACAAAGTTGTAGTACAGTAGTAATGCTTTAGAAACTAAATTTTAAACCACGCAAGTTTCATTGTCAATAGATTAAACGGTCTATTGACCTTGGTGGTTTACAGCCGTGTAGTGTATGAAGGTTTATAACCAAATTTCGAAACAATCCGTGTCGGTTACACACCAAGGTGACCTCAGTTGGGTCGTGGTTGGCAGCCGTGTAGCACTTCAAAGTAGGTACTAAATCGTAGTACTGATGAGAAAAAAAATCTCATTAGCTCTACGGTAGAACTGCCCATGAGACCAAGTGGGAACAAAAGGCTACCCTCTTAGCCTTGAATTTGACGCAGAATGTCGGGTCAGCGTTTCATTGCAAATAAAAAAAAAACCCCAAACTCGCGTACTCCTTATTGCAGGAATGATAAATAAAAATTAAATCAACTTGATGCAACCTCGCGTACCCCTGGGGGTGTACGCGTACCACTAACTGGGAAATACTGATCTACATGAAACCTAACAACATCTAATGGAGAATGTCACCGAGTCTGTTAATTCATCAACGCCCGAGCGGACGCAGGCGGCTGCAGGCGGCCGGATAACAATGGAATATCGATTGTGTCTCATTTTCCGGGCGTTGAAGGGTTAAATCACTTGAAAGTTTAGGACCTTGTACCTAATGGTTAGCAATACACCTGGGGCCGTACTGGTTAACGCATCGAACTTTGGAAAATCTGTCGGGCTTCAAATTAAAACAGATAAATCGAGCCCCAATCGGGCCGAAAATGGCGAACCCCAATTCATGATGTCACACGAACATCGATATCTTCTAAATAACTTCGGTGAATAGCACGATACGAAACTCCTTACTTCGATTTAGTTGAAGCTCGGCAGACCCGCCGAAGTTCGAAAAGTTAGCCGATAGGGACCCTGTTTTTGTTTCATTTAAATCAAGGGAGAACTTTAAAGTTATAAGGGTTTGAAGGAAATGCCAAGCGCTCTGAAAATGTGCTTCACGTAAGACCTAAGGTTCACCTGTTGTACATGGATGCAAATAAGAATTCTAGACCATATACATTTTCTGTTTTAAGAGATATCGCGAAAATATCTTCACCTGTCTTCATAAGCTGTTGCACAAGTCACTAAACAGTCTACCAACCTTCATTTTGTAGTAGAAGACTTTGGACTCTCCGGTCTGTGAGCTGGGAATGAGGTGTTTGTCGAGCACGCTGAGGATGTCTGAGCATATGTCGCGCAGTTCCTTCTCCACCTGGCTGCGGTACGCTCGGATCATGTTCAGCTTGTCCTCGGCACCCTGCAACACCACACAACCATGTTATACTATGCTGCTAACTAAACTCAATATACTTTGGATGTAAGGAAATATTTTCCAACAAAAATACGTCGAAACAGTACAAATAAATAGGGACAATCAAAGAAATCAATTTTAATACAGTATGTCTGTAAATGATAGACGTATTTTCGTCAACTGTGGCTCTACCATGAGTTGATGTAAACGGTTTACGTTACCGTAAACTATCGTTTTCTCTCTTTCACTCGCATTGACTGTAAGCAGTTTATCCGATTGTTTACGGTAGCGTGAACAGTTTGCATCAACTCATGGTAGCGCCACTGTTTTATTTATGGTAATACAATAAAGTATAAAAACATATAAAGGTCTAAAACGGAGGTTGGTGTGATCGCCAACAATGTAAATTGTATGTCCTAAATGTAACAATAAATAAATAAATAAATATTTGACAACATCACATACATTGCTCCGATTCCAAAGTAAGTAGCTAAAGCACTTGTGTAATGGAAATCAGAGACAACGGTGTTATCACAAACACCCCGACCTGAGTCAATATAGAAAAGTTCGTTTTTCTAAATTGACCCAACCGGGGATCGAACCCGGGACCTCAGAGATGGCGACAACTTGAAAACCTGTGTACAAAGCCACTCGACCACGGAGGTCGTCAAAATATTTCTTAATTTTATTGAGTTAGTTACCTATAGTTCTTCTATCATTTATTAGCACGTGTATGTGACCAGTATTTAAACCTAATTTGTCTGAAATTGTGAAATCATGAAGTATTAGAATGATACAATGAAGTATTGTTAGAGACCTTGAGGGCGAGCAAAACAAAGCCCAATATGAATTTTAAGATTTAGGACAGTTATGATGTCATTACCATACTCGACCTTATAAAAATGAATTATTTATAAGCAGGAACGTATCCTCGGTTCTTCCATTGCAATGTCGCGTGTATAGGAATCGGAAAATTAGAATAACAAAATTCGCGAGTGCAAATGCATTGATTCATAGTAGTGATTAGAAACTGAAATATTGTCTATATTTATTTTCAGAAGTCGTAGTTAAACCTACAAATTATCGTAGTAAGTTGGAGTATGTACACCTATTTAGTAGCGTTAAACCGACAATGAAAACTTGAACCACACAGAACTTTTCTGTTTAAATTAAAATTTATAAACTGCCATTGCCAGTAATAAAAAGCGAAGTTTAATGAATACTAAAATAATTGACAACAGTTTGTTGCATTCAAACTAAAAAGTAGATACTACTAATAGTTCGTGTCGGGGTGCATTTTAACTGGGTCACCAGGCAAATGTTAACTTTAGAACTTCAGGGGGTTGGTGGCTACTCCACAAAGAATGGAATGCGTGGAGTGCCATCCAGCTACATTTAAAACACATCAATTATTATTAAATTTAGATTTTTCGCATTCACAATGCTATTTTTATATTAAGATAAACAACACAAAATCGACTTTTTCTAATATTATTTATCTTAACATCATTTATTGTTTAGTGAACACCAATAACATACCTAATTATCGCGCCCCAAATAGAATGTAAATTGCAATTATTGTTAAGTTTACCTACAGTTTGCAATACGTTTGGTTATGGTGATATAACATTATTTATTAGCACAGACAGACATACCTACACAGTCTGTTTATCCTTACTTGTCCTATTTAGTAATCAGTTTTGGACAGATGTCATACGTCTTTCACTATTTAAAAGTATGTTAAAAAATTGTTGTTAATCAAATTGTCATTAATAACTGAATAATCTTTCGTATTCTATGTGTGGAAAACCATTTGTTGTATTTTATCAATTATTATTTCATTAAAGAGTTGGGTGAAGATTGTTTACCAAAAAAGACAAGGATAAACAGACTGCACAATCTGCACATAATTATCGAAAGACGATTCAAGTAACATTATGATTTTATTGTGCTCCTAAAATGGCGCATCTATGCACCGTTAGTCAGTCTGTGATGATTCAGGCATCGGGCGTGCGCGTCTATGTGCTCACTCACAAACTTTATTATAGCATTCATAAATAACAGCACTTGAACCCTTATCCCCTTGTGCCTAAAAAGCTATTAAGTTAATTATGCCTACGATTGATTCTACAGGCATACCGAACGAAATTATCAGTACAATACGAGATGCCTCGCGCGCTTATCTCACGGTTTGACAATATTCACAATGTCTTTTTTGCCAATCGCAGTCAAGTCCACAATCCATCTGATATTTTAAGCTCGCATTACCATCGACGTAAAAGTGACGTATCTATTTTTTTAACTATAAAATAACTTCGATAGAAAGGACAAGTGTGATCTAGCAGGCGTATCTATTTAATTAAACCAGTTTTCCGTAATCAGTTTAACAACAAGACTGGTTTTGTGAAAATGCGTAGAAGTCTGTAATTTGATCAGCGGATGGAGTAAAACAAGCTTTTGTTAAAAATGTAACGGCCACTTTCTTTTATTTATAAAGGAAACGTGTTTTATGCTTACGGACGTGAATTTGTGAAAAATCTTATTAGAGCAACTGCCAACTCGTGAAGAACACTGATAAAGCACGTTTGCTTAGGTGATCTTTGAGTAATGTATGAAGTCGACCTTATACGTAAAACAACCTAGTAACTCACGGCCATCGTCATAAACTCATAAGTAAAGCGAATGAACAACTTTGAGAAATATTGTATTTTGTAATAACTTGTGTTCGTGACTGTATCGTATGGCCACGCCCTTTTTCACGGTAGAAAAAAATAGATCATAGAAAAATATTTGTCAAAAAGTAAAGAAAACAGCCTTATATGTATGAGTCACGGTTTCACAAAAATCAATGCCACGAGCAAGTGCGATTTAGCGATCGATAAGCAAAATGACCTACTAGTAGTGGTTTTGACCGCGGCCATCACTCGCGACCTCTATGCCAATCGCTGCGTAACAATTAGCAACAGACTAAAAGAAACGAAAGTTTTATGAGCATTTCAATATCTTAATTACGCTCATTACATTTTAATTAAAGTACCTAGACATTTTTTTGTTATTTCGAACAGACATTATACAAAGGTAACATTCTAGTCAAAAGCGTGAAAACGTCACGGAGGAGGTAGTTACGTCGCCGTCGTGACTTTATCACTATCTAGAGATGCTAGATAAACGACGTTATTAAACGAAGTATCGACTTAAAAGCGTGAACTTCTGAAAGTCAAACGACTTTGAATTATATACAGGGTGTTTGGAAATAGCCTTATACAGTCGAATATGGCAAATAGGGCCATCAAACTGAACAACTTTTACTATGGGACCAACTCTGAAATCGCGGAAAAAAATCAGCTATTTTATTTGTTGTAGTCCTATAGTTGGTCCCATTGTAAAAGTTGTTCAGTTTGATGGCCCCATCTACCATATTCGGCTGTATAAGGCTATTTCCAAACACTAGGTATATTCGTTTTAGGGCTGATTTTACAATTATCATCACAAAGCTGAATTAACTGATAGATAGTGAAAATAACAATGTAGGTAGGTACTGAAACGCCAATGGAAAATTCTTTATAATAATTGTATCATCAGACAGGCTAAATAGACCAAAAATTTGGAAATCATTATCACCTTTTGGATGTATTTTAGTATTTTTTTTGTTCTACACACTATGCCGAAGTTACGCGACCGAAGTTCGGCCAAGTTACGCCTGCAATGCTAGCAACACATCTGCCGAAAATTACGTAGCGTTTTTTTCTTATTAAAAACGTTGCCGTCGAACTTCGGTCGCGTAACTTCGGCATAGTGTGTCTAGACACTAACCATCGATTGCACAGCTAGCGCAATTTGTGGTCGTTTTTATCTCTTGATGGAAACTTGTACTAGGAATGCATAGCATAGTGCATACTAACTTTCGAAGCTGACTCATCCAGCATCTTTCTAAATCTTGTGCATCCACACCGAAGTTACCTTTTGTAGCGCAACGTTTCTGTTGGCAGGCAACATTAGGAAACAAAAGAAGTTATACCTGAAAATCCGTAAAACTCGTGCGATGGTTAGCTAAATAATTGATATTTTTCAGGATTATGAAAAATCTACTAGCCAGATATCTGTAATTATTTTGTGGGACCACACGAACTATTTTCTTCCAAATAAAAAAAGAATTATTGAAATCGGTTAACAACTGGTGAAGTTATGTTAAAACATTCATAAAAAAAAACCTTCGACTTGTTGCCGGGTTGCCGCAAAAGTTATCAAATGTACACACGAAATCACGTCAGGTTATACAGTTTAACTACGAAAACAGCTTTTATTACGTAGGGCATAAAGATATCTTTGGTGTGGACGCATCATTTCCCTTTTCCAGCCCCTGTAGCAAGACGAGCTCGAGGCGTTTTGTCTACATCGAAATGTCAAAAATGACACCCCGATGTGACTCCGATTTTTGTTTATCTGTCAAGAAATAGCCCTAGATCCACTAAAATCCATTGATGGATCTTTATACAATCTTAAGTCCACTTTAATCTTTGATCGACAAAAACCCACCCTTGATTCAGTATAAAGTGGATTTTCACACAACATTTTTGTCGGGTTTGTTCGGCTGTAGAACTCAGCTAAGTATTTTTTATTTAAAAGTATAAAGAAATGTCATGGGTATGTGCAGAAATTTTTTGCATAGTTCCAGCGCCAATAGGTGGTACACAAATTCATATTATGACTGTGAAAATATTTTTTTTTGGGTATATTTCAGGTCCGATCTTTCTTTATTTTTAGAAAATGTAAGGTATATACCCAAGGCAAGATTTATACATTAACATTAATTTCATTCATAGATCATAGACAGTAGAATGTTTTGCTTGTATAGCCAAGGTAAACAACAGGAAGTTACATGAAATATAATGAGGGCTTTTCAAAATGACAAAAAACTGTAGGCTCGATAGATGGCGTTGATAAACAGGCAAGTGTTAACTGTAGAAAAATTAGGAAAAAATCTCGATTCACATGAAAACACCGCTAACAACCAACAAACATCAAGGAATGAAAAACTTTTTTTTAAGCACAGACCGTTTGTCCTGCACAGGCTGTTTATTTTTCTAAGTAAATTTTGAAACTTCACTTGTCTTTCAACGCTATTTTGTGAGGCAAATAGATACTATTTTTTTTAAATGTTACCAAAAATTAAATTAAAGGACGGCAACCTTGCAGGCAGGAGCTTGCTTGACTCTAAATAATGAGAACAGGGAACGGAGAAGACTTATCTGTAAGCCTTTCAGCCTTTTTTTATATTCTTTCTTCTTTGCGTTTTTTATTACGAAAATACAGGGCTTCGAATTTCGATTCATGTTAACGTCACAATAGTGTCTCAATGGTGTTTCAATATTATATCTGTTATTGGCATGCATACTTAACCAATGTTTTCCTGTATAAGTTTTATTTTAACCTACTCTTGTACGCTTTGCTGTTACAAAAAAATGAATTGCTTTTTGACTCTGATATTGTTACAAAAAACAATTTAATGAAACACCATTGACACAGGATCACGATTAATTATTATGTTAACAATATCAGAATCGAGGCCCTGTTTATTACCCACCATGATTGATTTGCTATGAAGAAATGAAATAAGACTTTCCTGCAAGAGATTGACAAGAACAATCTTTGGTAATACAGATTGTAATTATTTGTAAGATTCATAATATTTGCAATTTCTTCTTTGCAAATGTTGCAAGATTAGAAGTTGGTTTACTTCAACTTTTAAAAATTAATCTTTTGAGTCTTTTTGAAATAACCACATTGAGAAGAACTATTTTTATATAATATTACTTTTTTGTTGACACTTGGTATTTGTGACTATTGAATCACATGAATAATTATAGACATAATCATAAAAATTGTTATCTATAAGATGAGTAGACGAGAGCAGAACTATTTCTAAGAACATGGATAATTAGAGATATCTGATAAAGATAGCAGAGTCTACGCACTTTTGTTTCTTCTTTCTGTTCGATTGATGATATGATCCTCCATGAGGCTCGGCGGGCGCCTATAACGTTCTTGTATGCGACGGATAGGAGGTTCCGCTCCTCCACTGTTAGTTCATTGTCGGACACATTGCGGGATGCAACGTTCTTCATCGCCTCCACCATTTCTGTAATATTACACATTTGATGAGAAGAGGGCTGTCTTACCGTGGGTTCACACAAACAAAATGTTGAAGAACATTTTTCTATAGTCATACAACAGGTTGTACACTTCACATAGCCTAAAACAGCCATGTCAAACTGAAAATCATCATCAAATGGGTCAAATGCATATTGACCGTAGAATCAGTGGGCTGCAAAACCTAACTTTTAAGAAAAATAGCACAGGTATTGTTATTTTTTTTATTGAAATATTATTAACCCTTGCGCGCCGCATCGAGGATGATTTAAAAATTGGACCGGGCCACAGCCAAATGTGTAAAGGGCCGCATGTTTGACATGGCTGACCTTTAGGCCTTTAGGTAGTTTTAATAACTCATGAACTTTTTCTTAATTAGTAGTTAATTAATTTCTTATTTAGTTTGATAAATTGGTTCTGAAATCAACACATGAATGCAAAAAACTGTACAAACATTTACGGGCACTGCTCTCTGCACCTAAAATTGCTATTTCCTGCTTAAGCTATCAGGAAAATGAATGAACAATTATTGTCATAACTTTTTTTAAGCCCAATGGTGATAGATATAAGATCAAAAATTACATTTCCATTTAATATTTTATGAGCATCACTAAGCAAATAGATTGATGATGTCATATCTTCTTCTAAATAGTTTACTCCTTTAATTTAAGTTTATTTAAATAGTGATACTAGTTTAATAACAATAGTGTCATATACACTGATTCATCAATGTACCTGTGAACACTCTTGAAATTATCAGTTCTGGTTGATAGTAAAATTATATTCAAGAGAAAAATGTGGATCATGGTGGCTGAAGATGCAAAAAAAGAACAGAGTATCAAGAGGTCATGAATACATCTAGAAAATCTTCATACATCCAGGTTGTTCTTTCATTGGTTATTAGAATTTGTATGAATTGTTAGGAATATTGATTGGTTTTGATTTAGAACTATTGGGTTTTATTTATCTTATTTCACAGGAATTACTCAACCTACCTATGACATATGACTTTGATGATTCATAGCAGTCAGTTTCGGTAAAATTGTAATGCAAATAAATTTATTCACCTTAGACCATATTCTGAAAATGAATATTTCCAATCATCAACAATGTGCAAAGGTGTGTCCTTATCAAATTTCTACTCATTTTCACTTGAAAAAGGTCAATGAACCACCACCCTCAAAAACAACATGATTAGATGATGCTAGAAACCACATTTCACGTTCTGTGAAAGAAAGTACCCCAGTTTTCGTGACAAATAGTGATAACATGTACAATGAATGCATATAATTTTAAAAGATGAGCGAGATAATGCGATAGGTTCACAGGTAGGTTCCCGTGCGGCTTACTAGCGAACAATAGGTGAGGTGAGAGGAGAGGAACTAGCGAGGCGACATAGCTTCAATAATGTATGCTTCCTAATAAACTCGGAATGTTCCACAGGATCTCATCAAGTGATTTGTCCAAGTTACGACATGCACGAACGACCTCAGTAACATCGATCGCGATTTCAGTTCTTTGAAGAGAAAATATGAAACGATTTTCTGAGCAAAAATCGCAATTAAAGCAAAGTTAGGCCGAATATCAGTGCGGAATGAACAAGAACATTTTAAAGTTAAAAACTATGAGGCTTCAGTCTGCACTATCGAAGCTATTTGTTGAAATAAAACAGTCAAAAAACGTAAAGGGCATCCCACCGGCGGATGACGCATCGATCGCTGACCAAGCCTAACGAATGCCATTGATTCATAAGTTAGTTTATAATGTGCAAATAATTGAATGTATTAGACCCCTTTTTCGCCATAAAAGGATCGAGTGAAAGGTAAACTAGACATCGAGATCGAGAAAATTCCTAGACTATCACCAAATCGTCTTTCAACTGTCGGCGAAAATAGGAAAGAATTTTCCTCCAAATACCAAAGATAAAACAAAAATATGTACTCACCATCATAGCGCTCAGCCTGCTCGGCTAGCTTTGCTTTGTACACATTATCTTCCCTTTCCGACATTGTGGATGACAAATGATTTTTCACTAACTAAATCCGAATCGCCAGGTCACTAATTCACCAAGATGGCCGCGCCCGCCAACCGAATCCGAATTCGATCTTCAACTAAACTCCGCCCATGACGTCATAGAAATGGCAACTTCCGCTGCTAAATTATTGCCATTTTATTAATGTTTTCCTACTATAAAAATAATAATTTTACTCATTATAACACGTTGATACGATTTAAATAAATACATTATTATTATTAAGATCTTAATAAAAAGTTGTATCATTTTAATTTGACGACCTCCGCTTCGTAGTAGAGTATCTTGCACACCAGTTTTCTTTAATGACCCTGCCCCCAAGCATGCCACCGAAACACGATATATATCGCGTATTATAGCGTTTTATCGACTTTCGACTGTTAAAATCCATTGTCTTTGACAGTTAAACGTGGTAGACCTCTAACTAACCTGAAGCAGCAACTTGAGGTCATCTGCAAACAATAAACTGAACAAATAATTATACAAAAAATCAATATTACAAAAATTCATCGCGATAAGCGTAGGCTCGATTTCGTCCGACTCCGTGACATTATGAAGATCGTCCGACTATTGTAATTCTTTTTTGTAATGGGGCCTCAGAGGGCTTACCATCAGCAAATAAAAAACCATCCATATGCCATTCAGTTCAAAAGCAGGCCTTAAACAGGACTGTTTAAATCGGTACCATGACCGTCTTTTAGATGAACTGCCTAAAGATTGTTTTCTACTTAGAGCATTATAAGGTTTTCTATCAAGGTAAACGGTTAGTTTGTCTTTGGTATGCTGTAGACGTAATGCGAAAACGAGTTAACGCAATACAATTATCGCTTTTTAATTCTGTCTCAAAGAGAATGTAACCACTCCGATTCTCTGTCTTTGCCTTTTGATTATGAACAGCTTAAAGCATTAAGGTTTTATATTATTTTGTTCAATAACTTGATCGATGGTTCATAATAGAATTTAATTCTACCATTAAGATTTTTTTTTGTATCAGGCAACTTTGTCAATTTTAATCTGGTTTACATCAGCCTTTTCGTTCTTAATGCTCTAAGGCCTATTCATTTTTAGATGAAGCGCGCTACTCAAACAAAGCCGTACTTTGTCTGCATGCAGGGCTATGAGTAGCGCACTTATTCGTTAACATCCACCAAACCGCATTGGGCCCGCGTTGTGGGTTATGGCCTAAGGTTATGGTTCATCCTCCTTAAGGTGAAAGCAGACCAACGGCGGTATCGGCTAAAAACATTGAAGTTCATGTTAACTGTGTTTTGACAGATGTATGTGATACATTGCTACTTTTCTTTGGTAAGTTTTTATTTGTGGCAAAACGAAGAAGCAATGTATCACATACATATGTCAAAACACAGTTAACATGAACTTCACTGTTTTTAGCCGATAGAGCCCCTGGCCGCACCGTACACGCCGCAGTCGCCGCATTCAGTATTCTTTGTATGAAATTCTATTCAGCCTCGCACACCTCCCCCGCGCCGCAGTCGCCGCAGTACTTCGAAAATAATTCATCACGAATTCATTTCATTACATACTAAAAAAATATCTCAAGCGCCCGAATTCCCCCAAAATTGCGTACGATGCGGCCGCAGCGTACGATGCGTCCGCATCGGACGCTGCGGCTGCATCAGCGCGGCGACGCGGGCACAGTGAACATCCATACAGTGGGTAAATGCCTTTGATGTCGGTCGGACGACACCGCCAAATGCCGCCGCCCGTGTAAGTACACACGATAGTACGTCAGGTTATACAGTTAAACAGCGAAAACAGCTTTTATTTACGTAACTAGGGAATAAAGGCGGTCTTAAGGTCAACATAATTATTGTAAAGTCTGAGGTGCCGCCGCCGTCATGTTAACGCTATCAGTCGCAAATGTGCAAGGGTTGTCATAATAGAAAAAGAAAATAAATGTGATTATTTTGTAATTATTTATTTACAAGTAGGTACCTATGTACCTAATTACGTTTACCTACATTAGTTGCACTGTCAGATGTTTACGTAACACTTTATTTTTAGTTTTTTTTCAGTTTTCTATTAAGTATTTTAATAATAAGGAAGTTTCCTTACGTCGAATTTTGAGAAATAAAATCATAAATATTTTAAGCATAAGCGTTTAATTTTAATACATGAAAGAATTTTTTCAATATCGCAAAAAAGATATAAAATTATATTATGAAAGGAGACTTGTGACGTCACAAATTCCGTATAATTTTGTATGAAAAATGGCATCAAAACTTTGAACTGCTAGGTATATCTTCGTTGCTTTTTGGGATAAATACAATTTTTTAATATTATGTAAATATATGTTTGTTAAAATTAAATTTTAGAATCTCTTTTTTCGCCGTAGATATTGTTCTCGTTTGACGCGCCTAGATACGCCGCTACGTCAGTGTGGCCAGATTAGGCGATCTTAGAGCATTAAGATTGCCATCTCCCGTTCTTAATGCTCTAAGTTGAAAGACTTTATTGTGGTTGTAGTCTGTGCCATAGAGTTCATTCATGCGGCGGTATCAGCTAAAAACATTGAAGTTCATGTTAACTGTGTTTTGACAGATGTATGTGATACATTGCTATTTTTCTTTGTTAAGTTGTTATTTGTGCCAAGACGAAGTAGCAATGTATCACATACATCTGTCAAAACACAGTTAACATGAACTTCAATGTTTTTAGCTGATAGAGCCCATGGTCTGACTCTGTGCTGTGGAAAAGATTTTGTGTCGGTTAATTATTTTATTTTTTTAGTATGTAATGAACTGAATTCGTGATGAATTATTTCGAAGTTTCGAAGGATTTAACAACACACAGCTAGGAACATATACAGTGATTGTTTAAAATTATGTTGCATAAGCAAGACATACCCATAACCCAAAAATTTATACCAATGATTCTGTGTAGTGATTGGACTCTCAGTAAACATATAATTTGAATTTTCTTTTTAATTACTCGCTAATAAGTAATAGCTGGAAAGTTATCAATTCCATAAAAATGTCTACCATCAGCTACGATTTAGACACCTCTGGAGGGCTTATGCCGGTAAGTTGAATAGTTTATTCTCTTTTTATTACATTCTGTAAGTAGCTTCTACTGGCGCCATGATGGTTGTGTATTGTGAAGGATTTTAAAGCGTCTGCCCATGGTTTTAGCTCATCAGGGCATTGATCAAGCCGCCGGATGAGGATGCGAACGTCCAGAAGCCGAAGAAACCTCAACACCCTTATTACAAGAGGCCTGGCAAAGGCCACAATCATGATTCCTGCGACGCGTGTGGCGAGGGCGGCGACCTTATATGTTGTGATCGTTGCCCTGCCAGCTTTCATCTTGGTTGCTAGTAAGTTCTGATGGCGTTCATGCTTATTCTTTGTATCAACTTTCTTGAATTAAACATATTATTTGTAGAAACAGGACGCACATCACAGAATGAATTTCTATCTGACCAATTAATACTTTTATTTCTATTCTGACTGGGAGGCCCTATCGCGAAAGTGTCGTCGTCATCGCTGACACATTGCTGCTTTTTTTGGCACAAATAAAACTTACTAAAGAAAAGTAGCTATATCAGGCCAGGTGCACTCCAACTTTAGGCATGAAGCTAGAAGTATGGTGGGCCCATTTAATTGCTGTATAGGATGATGTCTATTACTCTATTTCTTGTCTGTTTACTTTAAAATAATAATTATTTATTCTCATTTTTGTTATTAAAAAACATTAAAACATTATTTCATCAACGCTGGATAATAATGGAATATCTATGGTGTCTCATTTCCGTGTGTTGAAGGGTTAAGTTTCTTATTAGAATGCCCTACTAATAAATATTGTATAGCAGACATTGTATACACAGTGTTTTTTACCTTTTTTTTAGTGTCAAAGTAAGAGGGTATTTAAAAGGCAAAATTTATAAGTCCGTAATAAGGCCAGTAGTTATGTATGGATCAGAATGTTGGGCTATGAAGAAGATGGATGAAAGAAAATTACATGTAGCAGAGATGAAAATGCTGAGGTGGATGTGTGGTGTGACGCGATTGGATAAAATTAGGAATGAGTATGTGAGAGGAAGTTTGAAAGTAGCACCAGTGATAGAAAAGTTGAAAGGGAATCGTCTGGCTTGGTATGGGCATGTTATGAGAAGGGATGAAAGGCATGTTACTAGAAGAGTAATGAATATGGATGTTGAGGGTTGGAAAGTAAGAGGAAGACCGCAAAAAAGATGGATGGATTGTGTGAGGAATGATATGAATGTAAAGGGAGTGGATGAGGAGATGACGAGTGACAGGAAGGAATGGAAGAGAATGACACACTGCACCGACCCCAAATAAATTGGGATAAGGGTAGGGGGATGATGAAAGTAAGAGGGTTAATGTCAAACTTATTAGTTTGACATACAGTAACCATTGTGTAACTATCCATCTGCTATTCTTAATCTTTATTAGTAAGGGAGTACATTTTGTGTAATTATTTATAGATAGGATGTATTTTATTATTAAATTTACACATTTAACTTGTCCAAACACCTAAAAATAGTGCATAAACGTCTAAAAAGTTAGTAACCACTTTTTATTTAATTAAATATGTAATAGCTGTAAGTATTACAACTAAATAAAATAAAATCGTAGGCTCTAAAAGTGTCTTGTCTGCAGTGACCCACCTCTGGACGAGCAGGACATCCCCGCGGGCTTGTGGCTGTGCCGCGAGTGCCGCGCGTCCGATGCGGAGAAACCGCCCAGTAGCCGAGGCAGCCGCCCACAGTCACCTGTTGACTCTAATGACAGGAAGACCAGGTCTGATAAAGAACTTTTTAAATTAGGTTTAATATGCATGGGCATTGATGAATTAACAGAGAAACAGAAAAAACGTTTTACTACACTCCAGCCGACTTACGGAAAGAATGTTTACAAACAAATTGCCCATACTTAACCTCAAAAGTACTTTTTTATTGCATGTTTTATAAATTTAATATCATTGATAGCTTACCTATGTTGTCCAAGTTGTATTTATGATGTTAATTAACTGAAACTTACCATATTTGTGGAATAATTACGAAAAATATGCAAGTTTTGTTTTTTACAAACATTCTTACCATTAGATGGCTGGAGTACCTATAGTGTTTACTTATAATATGATATATTTATATAATGACAGTGTTCTTTTATTTCAGCTGGTTTGCAGCCATTAATTTCAAGCCATTATTCATTCCATTGAACTATTCACTTAATAAAAATAAACACTTTTCCTTTATAAAACACTTTTGCTAGTAATTTATTTTATTATAAGGGATCATAGTGCACTATGATCGCTGCACTACGATCAATCACTTCAATTGAACCCCTTTTACAGATCCCTTCGCAACAGCCGCGCTTCTTCCACCAAGAAGAAGAGTAAAGATGAAGAAGAAGAAGAGAAGGAGTTGGAGAAGGATCTCACTCCGATGGAGACGCTAGTAAAGGCCGCTCGAGTCATGAACCCGAGGCAGTTCGAGCTGCCGAGGGAGATGAAAGTGCCTTGCCTGTTCCCTGGAACTGAGAAAGGTAAGTCATTTTTTAGATGAAAGAAACCAGGGAACTAGGGATTTAAGTTTGAAAAAACAATTCCTTACAATGTGATACCACAACCAATTTCAATATATTTTTATTTTTTATTATGATTGGCAATAAGATCATTAATAAAACTGCACAACTCTATAAAACAATGATACAGATATTTGCTAGACTAAATCGAAGCTGTTTTAAAATATTTCTGCCAAAATAATAACATTTAATGACTGACAAGAAGACATTCATGATACAGATGGCGGTAAAAACGGCAGCTCTTCCCTAATAAGCGTGGACTCATGGGGCTGCGTCCCACTGCCAGCGAAGCTATGCTACGTGTGCGAGGAAACTTGCAAGATGGCGCCGCTACTGCAGTGCGACTACTGCCCGCTGCTGTACCACCAGGCGAGTACTCATCTAACTAGTTGTACTATTAATAGAACAGACTACATAAGCTATGGTTCGTGTGCGAGAAATCTTGCAAGATGGCGCCTCTACTGCAGTGCGACTGCTGCCTGCTGCTGTACCACCAGGCGAGTAACTAGGACTGACTACGTAGGCTATGCTTCGTGTGCGAGGAAACTTAAAAGGCGGCGCCTCTACAGTGCGACTACTGCGGGCTGGTATCGTACTCATATCACTAGTTGAACTATTAATTGTACAGATTACATAAGCTATGCTTCGTGTGCGAGGAAACTTGCAAGATGACGTCTCTACTGTAGTGCGACTACTGCCCGCTGCTGTACCACCAGGCGAGTACTAATCACTGCCAAGTGGTACTATAAATAGGACGTACCTACTGTACTACATAAGAGGCATATTCTATCCCCAATGCTTGTAGCAGCCTACACTGAATTAATGACATTGAGTTTGAGTTAGTCCATTGTTTTTACTTACTATAATCCATTTTTGTCTTACTATCATTTGATTGTTCTCGCGCGGACGAGCTTCGTTTGTTTGACGATGTATGTTTAGTACTATTATATATTATGTAGTCCAAGCACAGAATTAATAATATTACTGACGTACAGAATGGCCACTCCCACCCTCCCACCGACCGGCGGTACCTCCCCCGCCCCGCACTAGGTTGCCGAGCTAGCGGTATCATTATTGAGGGCCGTCGTCGCTCGGTTCGACAGTGGCAAAGAGTACTTTTGTAATATGACAGTTGATGCAGACAATTATGATAATTACGTAAAAGTTTTCATAACAATTAGCTTTTCAGCGAAAGCGAATGTTTAAAAAAGTCAATCAATCTCGTAGGTAACCCTGAACACTTCACCCACACATACGCATTGTGTACAGACATCATTCAGTTTATATGTAATACAAATACAAACAAATAACAAATATTTGACAACATCACATACATTGCTCCGATGCCAAAGTAAGTAGCTAAAGCACTTGTGTTATGGAAATCAGAGACAACGGTGGTATCACAAACACCCAGACCTGAGCCAATATAGAAAAGTTCGTTTTCTAAATTGACCCAACCGGGGATCGAACCCGGGACCTCAGAGATGGCGACACCTTGAAAACCGGTGTACAAAGCCACTCGACCACGGAGGTCGTCAGTGGAATAGGAGATTGGAGTAGACGTTTATATGGTGTGTCCGGGGTGTGGTCCAAGTTTCATTTTATGACAGTTTCACGGGCGTTTCACTGTGCTATATTTATTACAACTTGTAATACTGTTTCAGGATTGCCTGGACCCGCCTCTGACTGCCCTGCCGACAGGACGGTGGATGTGCCCCAATCATGTCGAACAGTTCATTGTAAGTTGCACTCTTCTGCGTTTTTTTCTCATTTCTAGATTGTTATCTTTTTTCAATGTTTGTATAATGTGTATGCAACAACGAAATAATACTAATGAGGATCAGCGACAGGTTTGAATCCTAAAGTTTTATTGATATAATATAAAAACATATTCATAGCTATGAACCCTAGTGAAAGATTTATTGAAATCCGTTTAGAAATGGGTGAGTTAAAAGGGTTTAAAGGAAATGCCAAGCTCAATGCAATATGTGCTTTATCACGTACGACGTAAGGTTCACGTACGTGGCGGATGACGTCATAAGGACCCCCAAAATAACAGTGTTCTAGCTCGTATTTTCTTCACAGTTAATTATGTGGTGGCAAAAGCTTTCTGATAAGCCACTAAACAATAATCGTCGCTGATCCTCAGTTTGAAAACACATTCTGCTCTATATAAATATAATAGATGTGGGCAGGCCCATCTTTCCCACCGGGCACTCTGGGCACGTGCTCGTAAGGAATTACCTCGACTTTCAACTGGTTCAAATTGGCTTGCAGCGTAAGAGTTGATATACTAGAAGAAATTCGACGTTCTCACTAGTGACTCGGTAGCTCAGCGGTCAGAGCATTGGACCGGATATCTAAAGGTCGCGGGTTCGATTCCCGTCCGAGAACATGATCTGGTGCGAGCCCTATTTTTTCTAGTATATTATTTAGTATTATATAAAAATAGCATTGTGAATGGTTAAATCTCAAAATTTATAAAAGTTATATAGCTTTCTCATCTTAATTAACTGTTTAAAAATATCTGGAAGGATGTTCAGTTGAATGTCGAGGTAATTCCTTCTTCATTGGTGAGATGGCGTTGGCTTGCAGCGTAAGAGTTGATATACTAGAAGAAATTCGACGTTCTCACTAGTGACTCGGTAGCTCAGCGGTCAATGCATTGGACCGGATATCCAAAGGTCGCGGGTTCGATTCCCGTCCGAGAACATGATCTGGTGCGAGTCCTATTTTTTCTAGTATATTATTTAGTATTATATAAAAATAGCATTGTGAATGCTTAAATCTCAAAATTTAAAATAAAATATAGTTTTATTATTATTCATGCATCTATGCTTCAAAAGACTCCATGTGCTTTTGGTTTTGTTGTACCCAACAGGGACTATAATGATTCCTTAATGTATGAAATTTCTACCAAAATGTACATATTATATTTTTTATTTTATAAGCCTTTATTTACTTCGAAGAAAACAAATAAGTTTTAGTAAGTACATATAGTTAATTACAGTGATTTTATAAATGTGCAGCAGCTTCCTTTATAAGTCTGTCCTTCTGTCGTTTAGACACAAGGCCTCCTCCAGTCCCTTCCATGTGTCCTCATCTCTGGCTAGTCTCGGCCAAAGTGGATCTATTGATTTCCTGAACTCGTCTGACCATCTTCTTGTTGGTCTTCCTCTTTTTCACATAATAAATAAACACATAGTCAAATCTACTGAGTAGAAAACTCATCTTCTTTTTCATTCCTATAAAACGTTTGTTTTATGTAGGATTGGAAGCTAGTAAACTCAATATCGGCGACAGAACGCGTCGCTCTGTGGGAGAAGTTCTCGGGCCCGGTGGATCAGCACGCTATCAAGATTGACTTCATACGCCGCGCGCGTAACAGGAACCCGGCGTTTAGGTATGTATAAACGCAGAAGTTAACGGTCTGCCACTCGTGTTATCGTATAGGACCTGAAGCTAGTAAACTCATGCCAAACGCTACTCGACTTCGAGGGGCTGTCAAACATCATGCCGTCTTTGTCATATATTTGACATTTAAATGACTCTCTGACTGTCTCCGATTTAGATGCGTTTTTTTAAATATTGTGGCCAGGATCAAAGTGCCTGTGGGTGTGTCGGGGCGCGTGTGTGTCCCGGGCATGGTGCGCCTGCACTACCGCCGCCCGCCGCCGCTGCTGCCGTCGCGCCGGGAGTACCGCAGGTGTGACAACGGTACGTACTCCACACTAGTATGTAATCCACAATAGTACGTACTCCACACTAATACATATGCCACATTAGTACGTACTCCACACTAGTACATACTCCACAATAGTACATACTCCATACTAGTACGTACTTCACACTAGTACGTCCTCCACACTTGTAGATACTCCACACTAGTGTGTACTCCATACTAATACGTACTCCACACTAGTACGTAATCTACTCTACACTAGTAGGTACGTACTCCACACTGTTACATCCTCACACCACACTAATACTAACTCCACACTAGTACGCACTCAACACTAGTACGTACTCCACACTACATACGTACTCCACACTAGTACGCACTACCTACAGAAACTTTTTTTCAGTATTAAAACGACTTAAAGGCACCGCCGCCTACGACGCAGCAACATCCGACTCGGGCTCCAAGCATCAAATCTGCCTCAACGTAGAATGCCCGCAGTACAAGAGCGGGCGCGAATGGGCGCCTTGCCCGCACTCCACTGACAGCGATAATATTGGCAAGTTTAATATAGCGAAGCTACAACGTGAAGATGTTAACACCGACGAGTCACAGGTAAATATTAGTTATCAGAACTGTTCAATACTAAGTAATTTCACGGGTGCGATGCAATTACTTTAACATGGTGCTAAGCAGTTAATGCTCATCATAATGCATATGGAGAAGTGGAGCTGATGGTGAGGTACCTAGATAACTCCTCAACAAACAACCTCCCTGCGTCGGGAAAAGCGGTATTTTGTAAAAGGTGACGAGCAGATGACATTAGGCTATTGTAACTTAGATAATATCGTCACTAATACGTATCACAAAAAAGTTGAAAAAAAAAGTAAAATTAACCTCCTTCAAAAACAGCTTTAAAATCAAACAGGACTAAAAACCAAGAAATAATACTTAAAAATGCATAATTACTAACTCGTAAGTACGCATTCTAATATAAAAAACGTCTTGTGAATTATTAATTCTAAAAAACACCAGATTAAATAATATACGCGCTGTAATCCGTAAAAAATGCTTGAATTCCAAGAAATACAAATTCTGGATAAATATTTTTCTCATCATCAACAGGAAGAGAAACATTCTGAATCCTCCAGTGATCTTTCCGACTCTGACTATGAATACTTCACTGCATCGGTGAAACGCCGCAAGATATCACCTAAAAGTGCCGCGCGCGTGGAACTCCGGGGGGATGACGATATAGCGGAGTTGCTGGCGTGTGTGGACTCCCAGCTGATGCAACTGGACACAAGGCTTGTTAGATTGCTGGCCTGGCAGCGGTTACAGCAGGTAATTTTATTTTATTTATTCTAAGAAAACGGCTCCTAGTCTTAATACAGTTCAGTAAAGGTAAATACATCCAAAAGCCTATAAAAGAACCTCGAGAGGGACATACTGTAGTCTTTTTGTGGAAAGTCGATTAATATTGACGGGCGTCGCTTTATCGCTGCTCGCACTGATTTGAGTTTTGTGGTACGAGGCAGGCAGTTCTCAGCGCAGGGCCGGCGTCCGTCGCAGGGAAATAATTAGCGGGCCGCAATTTTGTAGGTATCGTGTTTAAGCCTTGATTTTTTAACAACGATCTTTTTTTTTTCGACTTACAATTCGACCGAATTTTTCGAATGTCGAGCTGTCGTCTGTACCTCGGCAGCGGCGAATATTTATGTCGAGTTCCATGTTTGTACTTTTGATACCGCGTAAACAATGATAAGGAATCGAATCGGGGGTTCGATCCAGGTGATGTGGGGCGAGCAATGCTTCGGCGAGTGGTCGTCGTGCGGCGTGGGCCCGCGCGTGTCCGCGTGCGTGCGGCGCTCGGTGACGGGCGCCAAGCTGGCCCGGCGCGGCGCGCGCCTGCCGTCCGCGCTGCTGTCGGCCGCCGACCGGCGCCGCATCGCCGCCGCCGTGTGGGGCGCCCCCCCGCGCGCGCCCTCCCCGCCCGCCCCCGCCCACGCCCCCTCCACCGCGCACGCCGACGGGCTCGTGCGCGCTACACTCAGCGCGGTCTACGAACACTCTAGGTAACTATACTACATTATACAACGTGTTACAAAAGTACCCCTAATGCCGAATATGGTATATAGAGACCATCAAACTGAACAACTTTTACTATGGGACCAACTCTGAAATCGCGAAAAAAAAATCAGCTGTTTCATACATTTTGATATTTCGTAATTAATTTTTGTATGAAACCGCTGATTTTTTTTTCGCGATTTCAGAGTTGGTCAAATATTAAAAGTTGTTCAGTTTGATGGTCCCTATATACCATATTCGGCATTAGGGTGTAGAGGAGTGGATAGTATGGAAAGTATGTGGAAGTAGGTAGCCACTGATAGGAAGGCCAAAGGGGAAGATCTTCCTCCGGGCTGGGTGGTATTAGCCCGGGGACCGCTACACTGACAGCTGAGCTTGGACTACCCTTGGACTATCGACCTCCGGTCTCAGGGGGGGAGTGATGTAGCGGCACCTATCTTACCTACGCCGCACATACCACGACACACGGCATGACAACAAGATTCCTCACCGTGTTTACTAGATGGCGCTAGTATCAAGAAACATGAACATTAAAGTATGGAGTAGCAACCTCGCAGTATGGAAATCTTACATCTCGCTAACGAAGTTCACTCAGCGACTTAGCATATATATAACTTCCAACCATCATCGGTTGGACCGCGGTCCCCGGGCTAATACCACCCAGCCCGGAGGAAGATCTTCGATACCCGCTACAAGGGGTATTTTTGTAACACCTTGTATTTATGATTTTATTTCTCAAAATTCGACTTGAAAAAACTTCCTTATTGGCTTATACAAGATTATTGTCCCCAGAAACGGCGTGGGCGAGTCAGTAGGTTCTCCAATCCCAATGCGTAGTTCCAGTATCTCCATCGGCACAGACAGCAGTTGCCGCGTGCGGTTAGATAGATCCTGTAGACATGCGTCATCTCATCATGCCACTATATTTATGGACGAGGTTTGCTAAATAAACAGTCTGACACATGAAATACTACCTATACTATAAGAGTAGTTTTTTTTCTTGCATGGAACCCTAAAATTCAGTTGCATATTGGTTTATACCGTTACTCCTGAGTTGCAAATATCGAGCTTGATAGAAGCAGAACCTTTGAATCAATGCTGCAAATAATATGTTCCGTAAAGCCGGTTTTTTAAAACACTCAATAAAATCGTGTTTGTTCGAATGAATGTTAATTTATAGCTTACCCAAATAATAATTTGTAGCAAAATAAGGTATACTTTCTTACGCGATTTATATTTCTCCTTTGTAGAAAGTATTTATCAAAAGGAAGGATCTTGTTTAAATTGACAGTAATCTTCTCTATCTCTAATTCAGGTTACACGTCATTTCGAGTTGATCAACTACTCTGAATGGGGCACGGAAGTGAACGGAGTGTTATACGCGTGCGACTTAACCCCCCGACCGCGCTCTCCCGACGTTGAAGACCGCGCCAGACCGCTGCGGCAACTGCTGCGGACTGAGAGACCTGCTAGAAGGTTAATGTCATACAAACTTATATACTAGAGGTAGTATCTTATGTAAGCGAAGGGAGTGGAGTGTTATACTCGTGCGATTTAAGCCACCGTCCGCGTTCGCCCAACGCTCAAGACCACGCCAGACCGCTGCGGCAACTGCTGCGGACTGGGAGACTTGCTAGGTTTAATTGTGTCATACACAAATCACACTTACATATGTACACATGAACATACAGCCCCCCTTAGCATGACCACAGAAACCTGATATGATATATTGATTTATCTCGTTTAACTGTCAAAAGACAATGGATTTTGACAGTTGAGTGTCGATAAAACGCTGTATTTAAATCGTTGTTATGGCGCCAGACTTGGTTATATGGTGGTAGCTAGCCAAGCGGTGAAGCTTGAAATAAGCTCTACCGCCAACCAAACCGAGTACAAATGTAACCCCTCCTGGGAATCGAACCCGGGACCTTACACGTGTGGGCGAACCACTAGACCTCAGAGGCGGTTAGCTGTTCAGCGGATTAGCGAATAATGTCTCTGTTACGTTTTCACGTTTAGACTGCTGAGCCGATTTTAACGAAAGAACATCGGCCAAATCCCATAATAGCTGGACCTTTGATCATTCAACTTTTTTAATTCTTATCTTATGTCGAATGATCAATTGACGTTAGGCTGTCATTAGATAAAAAACTTCTAACATCTTCATTTGCATAATTTTTTCTGCAATTTAAATACCGCAAAAAATATATTATTTTGTTTTTTTAAGAAATAAAATGTTTTTTGTGTTGCAGGGTAAACGGCGAGTTAACCCTGCCATTCGGCGACGAAGGCCCGTGCCGCTGCGGCGGCGGCGCGGGCGCGGGCGCGGGCGGCGCCTGGGAGGGCTCCGCCATTGTGCCCCACGGAGCCCTACTGAGGTTCGGCTGTCTGGCTTATGTGTTTAGCATCACCGACTGCCTCACTATAGAACAACCGGAATGAAGAGAAGTCTAAAGAAGTGCTTGAGACGAGAAGTCTTAAGAAGTGCTTGAGATGAGAAGTCTAAAGGAGTGCTCGAGACGAGAAGTCTAAAGAAGTGCTTGAGACAAGAAGCCTAAAGAAGTGCTTGAGACTAGTAGTCTAAAGAAGTGCTTAGTGATGGATATTGTGATTGTGAGTCTTAGTGGACCATGAAGTGAAGCCGTATTGAGATTTGACTGTCTGCCTCACCATAGAACTCTAATGAAGAGATTAAGTTTTTAGTTATGATATAAGTGTGTTTAAAGTGCTAAGTGATAGATATCGTGATTTCCCATTTAGTGGGAAGGCTCTGCTCCGAAGTGCCCCATGGAGCCGAACTAAGATTCGGCTGTCTGGCTTGCCTTCAGCATTGCCGACTTTCTCACTATAGAACAACTTGAATGAAGATATTTAGCTCTTAGTGATGATATAAGTGTTATCGAAACAGATATTGTTGTGACGAGAAGAATCTTAATGTCTTTAGTGATAGAAAATATTAGTGTTATGGTCGCCAGAATGTATTTGGTGTGATGGTTATAGGTTTTGTTTTAAAGATTTATCTTCTACCATCATAATGATTGATTTATTAAAAGGTCTTGCTTATTTAACTCTCGATTCTCAAAGTTCTCAGATTTATCAAACTTTGTTTGTCAATCGCTGTTGAACGGTAAATTATAATAGTCTATTTTGTATTCTACTGACTGTGGACTGTAGACTTGCCTACAAGATATATTATTGAAAAAATTAAACAAAAGCGCACAGTTTAGTCACATAAATTAGATTTAATATTTTAATTAATAACATCTCATGTTTTCTAATATTCTGACTGTTTGATACATAAGTCTTAAGAATGGCTAATACCGAGATACAATATCTCTTTATCATTTTATATGTTATAAAAATAAGTTACAATTGAAATATTTTTATTCTTTGTAAAGAGCTAACGCTAACTAAGATTTATGGAAGACATTTGTAAAAAAAGATATCTTTTTATGCTAAAATCTACAAGCATCTTTTTTTAACCGACTTCAAAAAAAGGAGGAGGTTCTATGTTCGACTGTTTATTTGAATTTATTTAATTTTTTTTTTATATGTATGTCCACCGATTACTTGAAAACGGCTGAACCGATTGACATGATTCAAACGCCACTTTATCAGGTTTGCTCCCAAGTTGGTTCCATTTTTTGAAAAAATTAATTGTTAAATATTGACATTAACATAACATTGACTTTTGGTTCAGTTTGAGAAAGTGTTACGTTTTTAATCTTTAGAAAATATTGATTGATATAATTATGATACTTTAGTCAAGGACTGATGAGCAATTATAAAGAACTTAAATGTAACTATGTTAACATGTTTAACTATTTGGTTACATAAATAATAATACTTCTGCAGTTTGATTTCTTTCTGTCTAAACTTTAATTTAATAACTTTAGTTATGTTAATTTGAGACCTAGACATTTTATTTCCTGTATTTGTAAGAAAAAAGAAGAGAGAATTGAATTTGAAACTTTCCTTAGGTTTATATATCACATGTGAATTCTTTGTGTTCAAATATAAGTAACATTGCCGAGTATATTTATATGGATAATCGTAATGTTAGTATGTATTATGTACCGTTTCATCACATCCTGTATGTGGAGTTTATTAGTGACTTTGATTTGTCACTGCAAAGTATCATTGTTAACTTAGGTTAAATAATATAATGTAATTATTAGTACATGGATGGTCACAGTTTCCACTATGTTAGTTACATATCACTTAAATAAATATGTGTATGTAACTTATTCCAGTTTTTTATTTCATATAATATCCCTTCATTAAGCTGGGCATTCACGGTCAGTCCATTTGGATTAAATCAAATGGATGGACGCCAATCGTTTAGGCTCTGACGGCTTTTCGTAGCAATTATCACCCGTGACACCGGAGGGGTGATAATTGCTACGGAAATGCTCCAGTTGTCCCCCTCCAAGCAGTATAGAATAGAGTATATCTTCTTTTTCTTTCAAAAAACTTGTTTGTAAGTAATTAGGTTTTAAAGTCTCTGACTTTAGTGTTTAAAAAATAGATAGACAAACAGATAATTATATTCACAAAGTCAATTTACTCCTTTCGAGTTTTTTATGGTAATAAGCATCGCACAACAAACTATTTAGAGGGCTGGCACAATAAATTAAAGCGGGAAGTAGGAAAAAAAAGCCCAATCTCTTACACTTCCTTAGTGTAATACGAAAGGATGCATCATTGTACACAGTCTGAAGCATCATGGCTAAGAACTAAATAAAAAATTTAAAAGAAAGGCAGATAAAACGCATTCTAAAAGATGAATTTATTCAAGAAGTGCAGATGGAACTTTGGCATGGTGGCATGTCAGTTTAAATTCATCGAAATGTTAATTCTTCTTAGCCGTCATATTATTCCAGACTGTATAAAATGATCAATCCTTTCATATAAAAATAAGGAAATGTATAAGATTGGGCTTTTTTTCATTAATAGTTAGCCAGCTTGCCGGCCCTCTAAATAGTTAGTTGTGCGATGCTGATCTTCTAAGAAGTCATTAAGATAAATAATATTAGAAAAAATACTAGAAAAAATCGACTCACCCGTAGCACCTCAGACGGGACTACGGGTGAGTCGATTTTTTCTAGTATTTTTTCTAATATTATTTATCTTAATATAAAAATAGCATTGTGAATGCGAAAAATCTAAATTTAATAATTCTAAGAAGTCAGTTACATTTTACTACATTATTAAGCAGGTAGCTTAATTAAATAAATAATAATAGACAAATAGAAAAACATTAAATTTTTTTTGAGAGAAAGAAGTTATACTCCATACTGCTTGGGAGGGTACAACTGGACCATTTTCGTAGCAATTGTCTACCCCTCTGGTGTCAGGGGTGACAATTCAGAAAAAAAAGTACCAGTTGTCCCCTCTGGCACAAATTTAAAGGGAACATCTGGGAAAAATTTGTCACCCCCGTGACGACTGGGATGATAAGATCCCAGTTGTCCCCCGGGTGAGTGTTAGAGGGGACTCCTGGGAATAATTGCTGTGGATTACGGACAGCACGGAAAATCCGTGATATTATGATCACAACCAAAATTTGGATTGGAGAATCTACACTCACTATCAATTGCATGTATACACGACAACACGTCAGGTTATACAGTTAAACTGCGAAAACCGCTTTTATTACGTAGGGGTCCAAGGTCAACATGTATATGTCCGAGGTGCCGCCGTGTGTATATCATGACTGACCGATATCCACCTTTAGTGGCGCCTCTAGTAGTTCAAGAACAATATGAGACTTCTACCACGTGACGCTATTATACAGTCAACGGCACGCTGCTGGCTATCTACCACGACGGTAATCAGATTCAAACAATTTTATACTTAAATGCGAAGACATTAAGGTTCAAAATAATGATTTGACAAACAGATTATGTCAGTTCTCTATAACCTGACGTGCTGACAGTATGATTCACATCAACGGCGCGCGTCGGAGATTTTACCTCTGCCAAAGGAAATTAGAGCATAGTTCCATATTTGTATGAAATTGGACTCTGTTAAACGCGCGCGTGAAAATGAAGTTTTACTACCATATTTAGTAGTATACATAGTATTGACGCTCTAATTTCTTTTGGCAGAGGTAAAATCGCTCCGACGCGAGCCGTTGGTGTGAATCGTACATAAGTCCCCTACTACTCTCTGAAGACTAGTTTCGAACACCGGGACGGAACGCCGGGCGCTCCCCATCGTTGGGGAGGGGAGTTACATGAGGAGTAAGGAGGAAGGCCTTGTTATTGAGCACTTTGGTTCAGCTACTTCTCAAGCTGACTGTACTAATCTATAACATTAGCAATCTGAAGGATATCAAGTTCCAAGAAACATACCACAAACAAACTGATAAAAAAGTTGTTTATTCATCATTCTGATCATCATCTGGGTCCATTTCGTCGAAGTCTTTGATTTTGACATCTGCATCTTCTCCATATTGTATGATGTTATCTATGGTTAACAGTAGATTGTCTATGCTTTCTTCATCTTTTATGTTCAGCGGGTAGAACCGGACTAGGCTAAAGTTTTCTATCACCTCTCCGATCGCTTCTGTCAGTTTGGCATACTTTTCATGCCACCTTGATTTTCCGTTTCTCATATCTGCTAGTAGGATGTGAGGATCTGGATCCAAATAACTAGAAAAAAGATTGTAGATATTATAATAATGAATCTATTTGCTAGAATGATTAAGAATTTGTTATGATTAATAAATTAAATAATAAAAAAACACTAAAGAAAGTGCAGTTATTTCTATTATACTAAATTGTGAATGCTAAAATCTCAAAATTTAAAAACAGTTACTTCAATTTCGTTTTTTCAAAAATTTGTTTTAAAAGATTGTTATCGAAAACCATTTTTTAAAGTAAAGCAATAAGATTTGCAAATGTTACTTTGCTTAAGGGGGATGGTGCGTATGCTAGGCCCATAGGCCAGATGTAAATAATAAACTTACTTGTCAAGCTGATTTCTTGCAGACTTGCTAAGTAGATCCATTTTCGTTAGAATATTTACATGAGGTAATTCCAAATTAACCATTACACTTAAAGCTGCCATAGTACCTGCAATTTTTATATTATGATTGGCATTTGGTAGATTTCCATCTATACATATAATAAATGCGAAATTGATTCTATCTATCTCTTTGTTTGTAACATTTTCTCACCTCTTTATTAAACTACTGAACCTATATAGGTGAATTATGGTATAGAGATAAATTGGATCTACGGGAAGGGCAAAGGCTACTATTATTCCATCCCTATGAAGTCGTGAGAAAAAGCTAGTACCTTAAGTTGGAAAAATATAAATATTAGGAATTAAAAAAGTAATTTTGTCAGATTGTAAACTACAAAACTGGTCTGATACAGCGCCATAGACTCAGCAACAGATGCACAACAAAAGAGCCATACATACCTGATAAGAACTTAGCCCCATCAACCATGAACTGTGAGTCAACCATGAAAACAACACAGATTCTGAAGTTCCACCGCTGCAGCTGCTCAACTAACTGCTTCATCACTGGCAGGTGGGTGTACAGCTCGATCTGGCCAGGGCAGTCGAACAGGATGTAGTCATCGTCTACGTCACCTAGCTGCTCCTCAAGCCAATCACAGTTTTCTAACAAGGTTCTGTAATAAAAGAAAAATGTGGGAATAAAACATATGATTCAGGTTAAAATTACAGAACATGGAAATTGAATAAATAAAATAAGTCTTATTTGTATGAAAATGTTCTACCCTACACTCTTGTGTTGACCAATGATGCCAGTAAAATTTAGTGTCATAGCAAGTAGGTAGCTTCCAGATCAAATCTTATTATTTCATTGGATTGCTGGCACATAAGACCTTGATAATGCAACTCTTTGGTTGCATTATCAAGGTCCTAGAATGATTCAGTCACTGTTGTGTGAAATTTAAAATTGAAGCAATAAGCATTTTTAATACTCACTCTATACAGAATACAAGTCCTCCATTAGGCCCAAACTGTAGTTCTTCATCTTCCATAGCATCATCGAGATGGATTAGTTCCCGAATGTCCACTAGAGGCTCATAGTCAAAGTGCTCTGCAGCAGGATCTAAGTTCACAACTTCTATGATACGTTTGGTGTCGGTGGCATGTTTCGCCATTGTCGAACAGTATGTTGACTGTGGAGTTTTTATAGATAATATTAGACTTTTGTCAGGAGTCTGTTGGATTAGCTATAGATTATTTGAAGCAGAGTAAAGAACAGGACTTACTATACTATTAATGTTTAATATTGAAACAATATGTTTTCACTAAGATAACCTAAAACCATATTTTTTGAAAAGTGGTGAAATTTGAGAACTTACCTTACCACTGCCTGCAGGACCTACAACTAATTGTGCATAACGCATTTTACAACACTTATTCTAAGGCAACACTATTTAGAATCCTATGTTACTAAAATACTATGTTAAAGAATACTTAATTGTTTATAAAGAAACGTTTTCTTCGATAACAGTTCTTTCAGGTCAAGCACCATGCGTTTATTTTTGGTTTGTTCATAGATTGCTTGAAATAAACGGGTAAGTATTAATTAAATGTCATAAATTTTAAGAATGGAAACAGGATAATTCAAGATGAAATCAAGAAAAACAATTAAAACAAACAAAGAGCCACAGCCCTCTTGACATTGACATTGTTGACAGTTTACTTTTTAATTTATGATTATGAAAGAATTGGAATTATAATGCTTAATACCTACTAAGTACTAATAAATTATAGCACTATCAACATCGACTTTTAATTGAAAATTTTAACAAGATTTAAACCCTTTTCCTTATAATTAGTAGGTATTAAATGAGTTTACAATATTTACTATTGTTCCAGTTTTGTTTTTGTAACTGGCATAGAGTTGTCGATTATTTAAAATAGGTATGAAAAATAAATAATCAACCAAAAATTCTCACTTGACAAATTATTTAGACAGATTTTGAACAAAAGTAAAATACAAAACAAAACAAGTTTTAACAGAAGAAAAAGAAGCAAAACGCATCAGAATGCCTGCCATTGGTATAGATTTGGGTACAACATATTCGTGTGTAGGCGTTTGGCAACACGGTAATGTGGAGATAATAGCAAATGAAATGGGCAACCGTACCACCCCATCTTATGTTGCCTTTACAGACACCGAACGGCTAATAGGAGACGGCGCGAAGAACCAAGTGGCTTTAAACCCTAGTAACACAATATTCGATGCCAAACGACTCATTGGTCGTAAGTTCGACGATCCCAAGATACAACAAGACATCAAGCATTGGCCCTTCAAGGTAGTAAACGATGGAGGAAAGCCGAAAATCCAAGTCGAATATAAAGGAAAGTCTAAGCGTTTTGCCCCTGAAGAGATCAGTAGTATGGTGTTGTCGAAGATGAAGGAGGTAGCTGAAGTTTATTTGGGTACCAAAGTAAAAAACGCTGTAATAACTGTTCCAGCCTATTTTAATGACTCTCAAAGACAGGCTACAAAAGATGCCGGAGCAATCGCTGGAATAAACGTTCTCCGCATCATCAATGAGCCCACTGCAGCTGCTTTGGCTTACGGTCTAGACAAAAATTTAAAAGGCGAAAGAAACGTGCTGATTTTTGACTTAGGGGGAGGTACTTTCGATGTTTCTATTCTGACGATTGATGAAGGATCACTTTTTGAAGTCAAGGCTACAGCCGGAGATACTCATCTTGGAGGAGAAGACTTTGATAGTAGACTTGTGAATTTCCTGGCTGATGAATTCAAAAGAAAGCATAAAAAGGATCTTAGAGCTAATCCAAAGTCATTGCGTCGTTTGCGCACTGCCGCCGAGCGAGCAAAGCGTACTCTTTCTTCCAGTACTGAGGCCAGCATTGAAATAGATGCTCTGTACGAAGGAATAGATTTTTTCTCCCGCATTTCACGAGCGCGTTTCGAAGAGCTCAACGCAGACCTCTTTCGTACAACTTTGGATCCAGTGGAAAAAGCATTGAAAGATGCAAAAATGGATAAAAATTCTATCCATGACATAGTGCTAGTCGGTGGGTCCACTCGTATACCTAAAATACAGAATTTACTCCAAAACTTTTTCAATGGGAAGAAGCTGAACCTTTCGATAAACCCTGATGAGGCTGTTGCTTATGGAGCCGCAGTGCAGGCTGCCATCCTGGGTGGTGAACGCCACTCTAAAATACAAGACGTGCTGCTTGTGGACGTGACGCCATTGTCACTCGGAATCGAAACAGCTGGAGGGGTCATGACCAAAATTGTCGAGCGCAACGCCAAAATACCCTGTAAGCACTCCCAAACTTTCACCACCTATTCGGACAATCAACCGGCTGTCACCATTCAAGTGTACGAAGGAGAGAGAGCAATGACAAAGGACAACAATTTGCTAGGAAACTTCGATTTGACAGGTATACCACCAGCACCAAGAGGCGTGCCACAGATCGACGTGACGTTTGATTTAGACGCAAACGGTATTCTGAATGTATCTGCTAAAGAAAATAGCACTGGAAAAAGTAAGAATATTGTGATAAAGAACGACAAAGGGAGACTTTCTCAAGCAGATATTGATAGGATGCTCTCTGATGCGGAGCGTTATAAAGATGATGACGATCGTCAGAGAGACCGCGTGGCGTCTAGGAATAAGCTGGAAACGTACTTGTATAATGTGAAACAAGCTATTGATGAAGCTGGTAGTAAACTTGGTGAAGGGGAATGCTCGAAAGCTCGCCGGAAGTGCGATGAAGCCCTGAAATGGTTGGATTCGAACTCCCTGGCTGAGAAGGAAGAGTATGAAGACAAGTTGAAGGAGGTGAGTAGCGTATGTGCGCCACTGATGAAGAAATTGCACGGTGCCGGAGGGGGCCGCCAGGGCGGCGGCAGCGACGGGCCCGTCATCGAAGAAGTAGATTGAAATTATTATTTTCTTATGTGCCATATTGAGTAATAAACATGCTTTATTTATAACTTGTGGACTAACTTTATCAAATCCTAGATAGATCGTACTTACCTTACTATATTGACGCTATTCTCTTGTTTTATAGATGAAAACTAATGTTAATTTTATTATTGAGGAAAAATTGAAAGTTCAATGAAAACTGGCTAGTAGTTGATAGCTAGATTATCTTCATTCTAAATCATTCTTTGAATATTTAAATTTGAGATTTTAGCATTCGCAATGCTTTTTTTTATAAAATACTAAATAATATACTAGAAAAAATACGACTCGCACCAGCAGATCAAATTCTCGGACGGGAATCGAACCCGTGACATTTAAAGTCCGGTCCAATGCTCTAACCGCTGAGCTACAAAATCCTAGAGGGGACTCCTGGGAATAATTGGATTCTTCAAATAATTTTATAGTCATTAACATCTTCATTCGAATGCCCTCTTTCCAAAATTGTATGTAAACTTTTAATGCCGGCCTCTTTTTAATGATATTAATAATTCTATTGTATTGCAACAATGAAGATAATAGGTACTGGGTCTCACCCTTGAATAAAACCATAGATTGATTAGCAATTTCTTTATTTTTAATTTAATAACTTTAGAAATTGTTCGGAAAGAAGACAATGTTTCAGCATCGTTATTATTATGATATGAACAATAATAATTACCGCTATAATATTTAATACTATTCATTACAATAATGGAGATAACGTATCATAATTGTCTATGTCGCTACATATATCTATTTACAGGAGCGCTACAGCAACATTTTAACGTAACAATAAATACAAGGTGGTGGAAGTGGAAATGGCGCCTCTAATACTTTGTAACACCCATGGTCCAAGAAAACATATTATTGTACCATGGTTCTATACCAACACCTTTGCAATAAGAAACAAAAGAGTTTCAGAGGGTATACAACCTTCTCATTTGAAGCAGTAAACCTTGTAAAAAAATCCAATCTTTTTTATTTTAAACTCTAGGTAGCTAGGCACCCCTGTTTTCTCGTGGTCCACGAGGGAGAACTGTTTCTCGTAGTTCCATTATCATTTACGGAAAAGAAGGAGGAATTTCGCAACCGTAAATGGTATTGGGACTACTGAAAAACAGTTCTACCTCGTGGTCCCATTAAATAATAATGGGACGACGAGAAACAGTTCTCCCTCTTGGTCCACTTAATGGGTCAAAATCTTGGGACCACGAGAAAACAGAGGTACTCGTAGATACTTCTCTAGCGTTACAAGTTAACAAACCGATTCAAGTCCTCCCTCGCTACACTCACGGCTTTACCACAAACGCTTTTAAAACGCTGTTCAAAAAGTTCTTGACTTAAATGTGATGCTGTCACTTTTTTAACAATATTGTTTGAAATAGACGGTACGGATACACATTAAAACAGTGTCTAAATTAAACAGTGTTTTAAAATCTTTTGTGGTAAGGCCTATGGTATCTGCCACTGAGCAAGTAATCACTATAGCTATCTGCCTGCCTGGTGGTCACCAAGGATTTTTTCGTTAATCGTTTAGATTCTTGGAAGTCCATGTACCTCATATTATTCATAATATAATCTGTACCAGTGCAGTGTTAGGTGGTGTTGCCTGATTTAATTATTTAGAAGAGACGATTTTCTTTTTAGAGATTTTATTAAATTAAAACTATTGGTTGATGGTCTGAATAATTATTAGTATCAGTATCCAATAAAGATTAGAGTTCTCCTGGAAGGTGAAGACTAAACGATTTCCATTAACTTATATCGTATGATTGTTAAAATATTTGAGGCACATGTCCTAAACAACGATAATTATATAAATAATTTTCTTAAAAAAATATCTAAGCAAAGCAAGAGTTATAAAATTAATATTATATAATACAACTAACAGAACTGAAAAAGCATTCGTATTCATGAAAATATTAGCAAAATCATTTTGTAACGGTTCAAAATATCTGTTTACTGTCAAACAGCCTAAATATTTTATTTTAGTATTGACTATTACTCGCTATTTCTTAAAATCTAATCTTAGTTGTTTATATAAACATCGATATGTATGAAGTTTGGTATTTCTAAAAACTGTCTTTATTTTAAAGAAAGAGTATTTCTCCATGAGTTCTAATTCAAAACTTTCCAAACTGTAATAATATTATTTTTTATTGATTTTCGAAATACTTTTGGCCTAAAACTATTTTTATTTGAGATTCCGTTACATTTCCCCGGTCGGATACACTTTAGAATGATAATAATTTTGATTATCCATGAAATATTTTTACCCAATACGAAGTTTAATTTGGGTTTTGATTTTTGCCTACTTCGGTTACCATCACTACCTAAAGTGGCAATACCTTACCTAATTATTTACACTAGTAACAAATTTTAATTATTTACATTGTGAATGCAAGGAGTATGGTTCCTTTATAATGTACAATTTATTCTTTATATCCTAAGGGAAAAGGTAAATAAGGATGAAAAAAAATAAAAATAAAAAGAACAGAAATCAGATTAAAAGCAAATTTATTGCTAAAATAAAATAAAACTATAACCACAAGCAATACGTTATTTGCTTAGCGTAGACGCGTTTCATTTGTCTGTAAAAATTTGTACGTTTTCCAAAAATATATAAAATAAAAAACAAATAATATGAGTTATGGAATTTGTAGTTATAAGGAAAATGAAAAATTAATGAAATCAGCTAGGTAATTGCAAAATCACAAACTTGAGCGGTCCCACGTCACTTAAATATAAAACTATAGATATAGAAAACATACAATAGTAGTATAAAATAAACATTCATAATTTAAAATAAAACTTATAACCCGATTATAATAATATTTTAAACCTCACCGGTTCATATAAACATAATAATACTTTTCAACTTGGGTCAGTATAGATCATAGCTTAAATTTACATCTGATTGCACTTTAAAATTTCATTAACAATTAAACGAACTTCCCTAGCCCTAACTATCGGCGACGAATATCTTACACGTACATCGTACTCCATATATACACACGGCGCGCCTCGACACATATTTGGTATATTTATTTACATCAATCGAATTCGAACAGGCCTCGGGCCGCGGCCCTCGGCTGCCTCGGCGCGTACCTTAAATTAAAAATTAAAGCGAAATGCAATTTTGTATCGTAACGTTCCGTCATCGGCCGAGGACGTATGCCTGGCATATCACGAGTCTATGTACAAAGTCTTTGGCCTCGCGATCGAATCGCGACGAAACACCAATCACGAGCCTAGTAGTCCCACCGGTCGTCGTCGGCCTCGGTCTTGATGTTGTCGGCGGGCGGCGGCGTGGGCGGCGTGGGCGCGGGCGTGGGCGCGCGCGCCTCCTCCGCCGCCGGCTCCAGCTCCACGCGCACCGTCTCCTCGGGCTCGCGCCGGAAGTCATCCCCGCGCATAACGCACACGCCGTTGATGATCACTTCGTCGGGATTGCGCGGCTTCTCGTCCTGCCAGTCGGGGTTGACCCACTGCGGCGCGGCGGGCTTGCGGCGGCTGGACCGCGCGGCGCCGGCGGGCGCGCCGGCGGACGCCGTCTTCGGCTCCGTCTTCGCCTCGCCGTCGTCCAGCGAGTCATCCGACCCGAGGTTGCTCTCGACGTCGTCGTCGTCGAACTCGTCCGCGTCGGGCTCGCGCTTGAGCGGCATCGAGAGGTCGAGACCGCCGCTCTGGTCCTTGGCGCGGTCGTCGGGCGGCACGAGGCCGCGGCCGATGAGCGCCGCGAGGTTCGAGTTGGCCGCGAAGTACGGCGGGTAGGGCAGCGGCACGCCCGCGAGCCCCATGCGCTCCTTCTGCAGCTCGAGCAGCCGCTGGTTGAGCAGGAGGCGGAACTGCACGGGGTCGAAGGGCGCGGCGGCCTGCTCGCGCGCCGGCGGCTCGGCGGGCAGCCCGTGCGGCGCCTGCTGTTTTAGCCTCATGCGGTGGTTGTGGAACCAATTCGTTATCGTCCTAGTTGAGAGGCCCAGTTCCGCCGCGAGGAATTCTATCGTCGGCATGTTCGGGTAGGGGTCGAGCGCGAACGCGAGTCTGAGCGCCTCCTTCTGCTCCTCGGAAAAGAGAACTCTCTGTTTCTTCGCCGAAGGGACGCCCGAGGTGGGTCCCGGTGAACTCGAGTGGTAGAACTCAGAAGTGTCATTAGAGGACGTATCAGAAGAGTTGTCCTGTCCGGGTCCGCTGGAGCGCCGCCGCTTGTTGGCTTCGCGTCTCTCGTTCTTCAGCGCTTGAAGGCGATCAATGTTGTGGGCGTCACTCAGCCACAGCTGCATTCTGATAAAAGGTTCGCGCCCTTTAATACTGAGCATGTGCCAAGGCTTCGGCTTCGAGAGCAATTCGCTAACAGATCCCTGCGACAAGCCTAAAACGGCTTCGCCGAATATCTTCTGTCCGATATTGTTCGCGAGCAACGCCTCCTTTATTTTCGTGGTGATCGTTTGCGTGTCTAGATCCTGCGTCAACGCGGCCATCTCGTAGACGCTGGGGGAGATGTGTTGGTGGAGGCTGCGCATGACCGGCTGGTGGTGCGGCTGGGGCGGGGGCGGGGGCTTGCGCTCCTTGTTGTTGTTGTCGTGGTGCGGGGGGAGCGTGACGGCGTGGTGCGGGGGGAAGCCGGGCGGCGTCAGCAGCAGCGGCGGCTGCAGGTGCGGCAGGTGCCCGCTCAGTAACTGCTCCTGCTGCATCTTGCTGAGCAGCGATGTCGCGTCTGACAGCATCTTTTGGGTCGGCGGCATCGGCTTATTCATGTTTGGCGGACATGCTGTAAAGAAAGAAAAGGGAGATGTTAGTTAAGTCGTTATCGTATTTGTTATGAGAAAGACCGATGTTAGGACTCATAAGTACGATTGTCGTACATTGCAATTTCAATTCTTCACGTTATATTTAGTTGTTCACACTTATTATTTTATATATGTTATGGTTATGTTATTGGTGTCACATATCAGTAGATAATTTATTTAAATAGGTAAGTACTTTTTAGATATTTTAAATATTTTAAAGAACTCAAAAAATAAAACGTTAGCATATTGAAATCGATACTGGATACTTACGAGGTGCTCCGCTATAGTTGCCCGTCCTCATGAGCTTCTCCGGAGCGATTTTGTACTGCGACGCCACCAGCTTGTGGACCGCGTTGTCGTCCTCCAGGAACATCTTCATGCGGATGAATGGCTCCCGGCCCTTCTGCGTCAGCATGTGCCACGGCTTCGGCCTCGCCAGTAGATCGCTCACTGATCCTTGGGACAGCCCGAGCACTGACTCACCGAATAATCTTTGGCTGATAGAGTACTGGCTTAAAGCCTCTTTCACTCTTCTCACGATGTCTTCAGTGTTTAAATTGTTGAAGAGATCGAACTGCTGCTGTGTGATTGGCGGAAGAACGGCCTTCATCGACCTTTGAGGGGGAGGGTGGTGCGGGGGATTCGACGGCTGCGATATAAGACTGTTCGTTATAGAAGCCATCCTTTGTAACGGACTCGCCGCTGCCGAACTACTAAAGTCATCGTTCGGTGTTATCGCCGGCGGAAGAATCGCATTCCCCAAGGGGCTGGACGCCGAGGAGCCCGTCGACTGCTGTCCAGGTTCTAACTTAGGTCTCACTAATGAAAACGCGCTACCCGCATGCCTAATAGCCTCTTCGGCATCCATTGACCTATCCTTATCACTATCAGTCATTCCATTCATTTTGGCATTTTTATCTTTAGGTAATGAGAGATCTTGGACCGCGCCGGACCCATTCATGTGTTGGTTCTGCGCTTGTTGCATGGCTTGTTGCTGGAGAGCGAGGAGGTTGGGGAAGGGAGGCATTCCCTGCATGTTGTGCAAGTTGGGCATGTTTCCTCCCGGTTGGAGCTTGGCCAGCTCCCGGTGGTAGGCCTCCAGCGCCATGCGAATGTCTTCTGGAGGCCGTTCCATGTGAGGGGGCATGCCACCACTGAAAAAAGGAGGGAATACACTGCATTTTAGTTTTAGATTTGCTGTTCTCGTTCAAATTATAGTGATATAAATATATTATACAACGATACTTCTTAAGCAGGACGCTTTTTTTAGAAATTACAGTTTTAACACAGTAGTTTTTGGAATGAGTGTTAAGATAACTTACGTTGGGAAGCCATCCCGACTGTGGCGCATGTCCTCCACTCTTCGGGTCATGATTTTAGCGAGTTCCTCCTGATATATACGCACCACCTTCTCTTGTGGAATGTCATCATTTTCATACTTCTTTAATCTTCTATTCTGACTTGAGTCCTGAAAAACAAAATTATTATTATGTATTTTATTTAACATTTGTGTGAGTTGCGTTTTTAGAGCTATATTGATTTTTTGGTATTGTATTGGAGAAATCTTCTTCCATTTGTGGAATTTAAAAAACTGGACATGTATGTCTGACCTATTTTTTTTATTACCTTATTAGAAAACGGTGATGGACACTGTGTGCGCGGTGAGCAGGAGTCATCATTGCTTCTGGAGTCGTCGTTAATGGCCTGTCCCGTTGGAGTCTTCATCAAATGCGAAGCCTCGTTCAGGATGTGCGCGAGTCTCTCGTCTCCCTCCCCTTCCGGCCTTCCAAACCCTGTTGCCGACCCATCCTTCGTACCAACTGTTAAAAAAAGATCCCTCTAATTATACAACTCACTAACTCATAAATATTACAAGTATTTATCAAAGGCCCTGCAGAAAGCTCCGGTTTGGCATCGTCACCCGTTTCATTTAATATCATCACGGATTCTAATTATCTCAACAATACTTTGAACGAGTTCAATAAGGACCATCTTAGCGTGGCAATTTTCAGCTCGTTACTGTCATTTCATAACAATATTTGAACTCATACTCGAGTTTTAATTGCAGCTAAATTGTCACACGTACATATATATATAGTTGCGTTGATCCGCGCGCGCGGCACTTAAACTCTTGCCAAGTAATAAATACGGGTGTTATATTTGGGACAATTGAAATTAGGCGAGTCATTAAAACGCCGCTGCAATGAATAGTGCTTTAAAGATAATCACTGAATGGGAACGGGCACTCATCGCCTAAGCCAGTAATCCTAAAACGGCGCGCGCGCACCCATAAACAAGAGAAGTTACGCGCGAAAACCGCCCGCCATATTGTGGTCATTCATCCTGTCAACATATTGTCTTTGGTCTCACAATGAAACAGCTCCGTTTAGATGCTGATATATGCATGGCATTAGTTTAATTAGACGCGTAATTAGTTCACCCGCTTGCCGAGATAAGTTTGGAATTAACGGTTATTCAGCGTTTAGTTATTATTAGTGTTCGTTTTATTGCTTTTATAATAATAGATTTAATTACCCTTCATAGGTGTCCAATAATTGACCGAGAAGCAATCTTTCATTTTTTTTTAATCCAGAAGTCTCAATTTTTTCCCTCCGATGGAGTAAACGACAATTACTCAGCAGTTTTTTTACAGCTCTGGAAAAAGAATATGAAGTTTTATTTTAAACCGTGTCGGTTTGTTCGTCCGTTTTCCCGGAGTGTTTTCAATCGCTTGTTTATTTTAGATATTTGGCGAATCACGCGAAGTTAAGCCTTGATTAATCGACAATAAAAAACATAATACGATGCCGTAAAGTTGTTTTCCCAAATCTCACCAGCTTTTATCGGTATGTAAAGTGAATTTTATTTATTGGTAATTAAAAGCGGATTTAAGGTGTCGCATGTGTTATTTCGGGCGGGGACTGCGGTAGCCGGGCGACACGCAACCCAAATAATGTAATGTACACATTTCTTACAAGTCAATTTTAAACAGCACCAGTATAGGTTTACAAATCCGTAAGATTGATGTTGCGTTTACACAATTATCTCTTTTTTATTCAAATTCGGAGTCATAAGTTGCCCCATATCTAATTTTGATTGCAATTCACGAATCGGCTTCAAGTGGACTTTTCATTGAACTGTTCTTGCGAAACATCTCATTGTCGCCATGTTCTCACGTTCCAATTCAATGCTAACGTTATTACAATATTACTTATGTCCTTAAATAGTTTTTTTTGTGAAACAGCCGTTCAAAAACTACTTACGCCTGTGACTAACCGACGTGATACAAATTCAACAAAATGGCCGTCAAACCGTTTTGATTGTATCTCGTATGACCATAATGCTAAGTTTGAGCCAGTAATAATGTTAGACGATAATCCTATATACGTGATTTGGTGTAATAATGACTCTGTTTGCTTTTAAATGTCCGGTTAAGTGGCATTTGTTTCTGTAATCTCCGTTCGAGATTGTCCGGGTAATTACGGAAACTTTCTTGAGAGACTCGACGCATTTAAGCCGCTGTTTTGGTCCAGAACCACATTTTTATATGGTTTTCTTAAATGTCTCACTTGCGTAATGAGACGATTTACTTTATCGTATGATTTTCTCTGAGTATCTTGTCTGTAATATTATGCGAACCTTATAGATTCTCTGCACATATAACAGATGCTAAAAATAGTTTGTGATGCGTTAAACTAATAAGCTTGTAGAGTTTGGAAGTGTGGTTACTCATCCCGCATACGAAATTAGGTTTTTTGGACATTAATCTCGACAAACTTTTGAAATCGATGCTCGGGCGTTTATAAAAACTCCGTTATGTCAATAACAACTGATCAAAGCAAATTAAAATGTGAGTCAGGCGCGACAGCGATGCGACATCAGCGATAACCAATTATTTAGTATTTTCAAATTCATTTTTCTACACGAGACGTCGATAAATTTCAATACACGTCTATTAATGCCTTTGATCTTCTCGCAAACGCTTAGATATTCCGTGTGTAACGCGTTGACAATTACTAATACGTGCCCCGAGGGTTTTGACAAAACCTGACTCAGGCGGCCTTGTTGCAACCATCGCCATTTTGTGTAAACGTCAAATCAGTCAATATGGCGGCTCACGCGGAAATACTTAATGGCACTTTTTGTTGGAATGTTCGTTGTTCAGTGTCGGTGGTCACCGTATTTACGATCTGAAATACCCTTAAAAAAGCTGAAGCTTATCTTTGTTTATTTCTGTCTTTCTTTGTGTTTCGTACAATTTATCCAGTTTTATTGCCAATCATTATAATGTGCATTTTGATGGATTCTAGACTTGTGAAGTAGCAGCGTGTAAGGCGGCAAATTAATGTGATCCGGTCACGGAATCGTATTTACCGTCATCGTTTGATTGTAACTGACCGGGCGGCGGACACCGGGCAAACTTGTAAATTCGACCGCTCGTAATTCAAGGATAATATAAAAACAGTGAAATTATTTGTTTATGCGACACCGTATCGCGTGCGTGCACGCGAAAACTATTTCTTTGTGGCCGTTATTGATTGCTATTGCCGTATGAATATTCAGGGGCTTTGGAAAGTAAAGGGGTGGTGCCCTAAATTATCGTGTCACTGTGACACACTGAAAAATATTTCGCCATGTAATTAGGTCCGTTTGATGCGAGCAATGTATCACGGCGGCTCGAGGTAGCGGGTAGTCGAAGAAAGGGGTGAGAATCGGGCGCACATACGTCACCCGCAAGATCGATGCTCATTTGCATGCAAGCCGTCGGCAGCGACGGACGTCAGGGCCGCTCGAAAGTGTTGCGGTCCACGGAAAAAATGGCGCATTTGAATTGTTAATACGTTGCAAAAGAAATAGTTGCATATGCCGATGCCGGGGCATCGTAATTTAAAACTAGGTGCCAACGCGTTGTAGTAATGGAGTGTAGAAACGAGACGATTTGACATTATTAGCTACTTATTCTGGTTAAGTTGTTTGTGTAGTTTCTGTAGTTGTTGCAAAGGGTTGTTGCGTACGTTGCTTTGAAGTCGGTCGCGTGCGTAGGGTCTGGTGATCGGGATCGCGTGCTAGATGGCAATCGGCCGGGGGCACCGACCACAATTGATTCCACACTAGAGAGGAAGCGAGTGACACGGCCCAAGACATGAGATCTGAGACACTACTGACGAAATAGACTCAAAAACTTAATTACAGAAAACCTGGGCCCTATTTAATAAACGTAACAATTTGTCACCTGTCATGACAATTTTATATCCATTGCGTCAACCAATCCTTACTAATATTATAAATGCGAAAGTCCGTTTGTTTGTTACGCCTTCACGTCTTAACTACTGAACCGATCATTATGAAATTTTGCATACTTACACGTTGTCAGGGGTACAGAGAAGGAGATAGGGTACCTTTCATCCCGAAAAATAATTGTTTCCGAGGGATAGCACAAAACTTTCCACGCAGACGAAGTCGCGGGCGGTCGCTAGTTTGGAAATAAAATAAAATATTCATAGCTACGCCAGAATATAAGCCAAATTATTATGACAACTGACAAATTGTCACGTTAATAAAGAGGGCCCTGTTTATTTTGCAAGAATCGTATTACATCTTTGTTTTTTGAATTTAGAATAGCATATATTTTAGTAGATATTTTATCAGCATAAATCAGTAACTTTTCACAAATCGCTACTATCTTGTATTTTAAATGCACCATAGACAAAATAAGAAACAACATGGAAACGGAGCTAAATACGTTTTGATGGTGCCTCCGTCCTCATAATGATAATGTATGACAATTTCGGTCCCGAGCGAAAGTACGTGTTTCTATAAAACATCATGACATTATGTTTTTTAATAATAATATAAGGTAACTATAATTGTCGGTGGTTTTTTAAAACTGATCTTTGGTGTTGTTTTAGCCAAGATTTTGCCAAAGTTACAGATTCAGAGTTATAGACAGAAAAGTAGTAAAGCGTACGCACAATGCGACTAAATTGAAAATAGACAGTGATCCGCTGCAACTTCACTTGAGAATGTATGGCAAAGAAAAAATTTTACAAATTAAAATACTTACGTCATTTTGTACCGCAAGCGCTCTGAAGTTAGTCACCTCAGTTATGTAATCGCATTGTAAGATTTTTAAATTTTGAGATTTTAGCATTCACAATGCTATTCTTATATAATACTAAATAATATACTAGAAAAAATACGACTCGCACCAGATCATGTTCTCGGACGGGAATCGAACCCGCGACCTCTGGATATCCGTCTGACCGCTGAACTACCGAGTCACTAGTGGGAACGTCGAATTTCTTCTAGTATAACAACTCTTACGCTGCAAGCCATCGCCATCTCACCAATGTACAAGGCATTGTAAGACTTTATTAATTTATGAATAGTTGGTCAAAACCAATGAATTCCGCCATTGAGTCAAAATGCAGATCTCCCATCTCTCTATTTAAAAACCGTACTTAATTTCAAAAATTGTACTTATATCGCCCCCGTTACCGATCCACGTACTAAGGAAGGCTACCATTTTTTTATTGGGTTTTAAAATGTTGTCTTTCCCCGTCCGCTGTCGAAAATCCCCGCGGCAAAGGTAAAAACATTAAGAGCACTCGTCCTGCGGACGTCGCTAGTTTGTAACTAGATTCAATAATCAATTTTGCGAGCTCCGCAGAGGACCGCGTCCGTAGTGCTGTTCCGATGGAAAAAAACGAATTTTGTTTATGGTTCGCATCGCATTCCACATTTGAATTTTCTTTTTTCTTTGGAATGCTGTTTTTGTGTGGACAGTTTCAGATTTATAAGTACTATAAGTAATATATTTTGGGTTCGAAAGAGGTGCGAAGAGGGTCTTTATGAACTTTTATAGAAATTGATGTTGTGTGGTTAATACTACTGAAAACAAAGTTTGATTAGAATAGGAACCTTTCAATATCTGTTTACCACAATATTTTAAGTGTAGGTGATAAAAGTTGCAAGGCAAAGGAACAATGATCATAGAGCCAGCTCATCCCTAGCCTTGGTATCGGCCCACGGGAGCTTATCCGCATAACTTTTAACGATAGCATAGCAAAGTTTTTTAACGAAATAACCGAATTCCCGCTAACTGCGACTCGTAACGCTGTTAGGTCTCACCTGATCGTCTGAAGGCTTTATTGCAATTGATTTTTGGGTTTCTCTTGAGTTTGGCGTCAACTTATCTACCTAATACTGTATCGAGTTATTTATCACCACACTTTAGGCTAAAGTGTAAATCACCTAGTCAGCACTCATTAATGGAAACTAATTAATTCTAATAATTTTCATAATTGATGAAATTACTTAATGAACGAACACCAATGAGCTGAGCACATTACTTTTCTTAAAGCCATCAGGCCAGAGGTCTGCTTAAGATGTTTGCTATCAATAATATTAATTGCTTATTTGAAAAAGTGTTTGTAAGATTTTCACCAAGTATCTTAAGTGGGATATGAAATAGGTAACGATAAAAAAGCTAAAACAATATTGGCGGGATTATCTCTATAAAGGCTGTATAAATTCTTGGGCGTCGTTATTCGAGCTTTAATGAGTAAAAAAGTGATTGCTAATCAGCGAGGCGGCGGTGCCGTGACAAAGGAATAATTTTTCAACAGCCGCGAGTCGGTTATTAGTGCATTGATTTGTGCACGGTAGCTTTATTGATTGTAATGGCGATTGATTGCGGGTCGGCACGCGATCGACTCTCCCGCCATAGGCCGCGCAGCTACGCGTGAAAATAAAAAAAATAGTCTATGGTCTGCATTAGAGGCCGTTAGTGTGTTTCCGAATCGGCATTTGAAAAATTGTTACGGTTAAGGAGATAAAATATCTTTTGTTGTTAAAATAGAGTTTTAGATAATAAGCCTTGAAACAGAAGAAATAATATCTAATGACTTATAGGTACGACCATAATCGAACGACCTTTTTAATTACAAGCTCCGCACTGACCAATTAATAATTACTGTGCCACCATAAATCTCACCTCGCGGTTCACGTGTCCAAATTAAACCTAATTTACGAAACAACGAGTCGTTCATAGCCTCGCATTAAATCCTTACTAATTATGCAAGACAGGGAGCAAAGATGTAAAATGGCCGGTCACAAATCGTGTCCGAACGGACAGGTTGAACAAGCCATCTCCCGCGACAGATCTCTGATATCGACACGTGCAAGGAAAAACATCGTAATTCAGTTTTTGGCATTTCACAGGAGAGCGCAACAAAGATTCAAAAAAATCTTACTAATTTCGTATAAGTCCTAATGCCAATCGATCTTGAACATTTAAGTAAACGTGGTAAGCACTAAACTATTGTATTATTATGATGACATAAATGTATATATTGAATGATTTATTGTATGTTTTTGTGAGTTACAATCAAATTCATCCACATATATTTTATAAAATGACATTGTAACTCAGACATACAATCATAAATTGTATGATATTGTTATATTCACAGAAAAATATAAATGTATGTCTGAGATACAATTTTTAAATAGTTTAAGTATGTGTTTTAGGGTTACAATTGGAAATAAAAATGTAGTTTTTATATTGTTTTATATTTCCATGGTTCAATCGATCGAAGTTATTAGAATAAACTATATAGTTATTAGAACATGGTGTAAATACCTACGGATTTACACCATGTACTTGTTTACTTTTGAGACTCCGATATTTCGGCGCAGTTGCTTGCGCCATGGTCACTGAAGAACTGTCGATTGTTGCGTGCGGGTAGATGTCATTGGCAGACGAATCGGTCTACCCTCCGTCTAAGTCTTTTATTATTACGCTAGATACTGGTACCACTGTCTGCAAACTCAAACTCGAATATGAGGGCCTAGTACGAGTTGCTGTTTTCACTTTTCGAATAATAATTATCGTTTTCTCTTTTACTCATTCTCTCACTAATGTTGACTCTGAGCAGTATATCCGATAGTTAACTAAGCGAGAAGTGAAAACTCTAACTTGTACTAGGCCCTCTGTTCTCGACACACGACACTCAACAGATAAAGATCTGTACGCGAGACGGCACTTTTATGATTTTTTGTTGTTTTTACACAACCGGACTCCTGGATTCCAGATACTCCACAAAAAACCCATCTTCACGATTGAAATTTTTGTATTTGGTAATTTCAATCGCTTCTTTGACCATTCTCGGTATGTAGTGGCATTCTGTTGAGATAATCTGAGGGTCATACAACTCGATCCAGTGATTTGTGTCAGAATGTACTAAATGTTCAGCGATGGCCGATTTTTGCGTATCGTTGTTTTTGACCGTTTTTATGTGTTCCTTTATACGGCATGCTATTGTGCGTTTTGTTTGTACGATATAATATGAACAACCACAACTGCAGTCGATCTTATAAACACCAGGTTTCTCCAAAGGAAAATTATCTTTCGGGGACCGTAGACATTGCGATACCTTTTTCAAAGGAGTGAAGATAGTTTTTATTACATACTTTTTTTAAATATTTGAGACCTTATCCGTCACTCCCTTTACATATGGCGATATTACTGGCTGTCTACCTACTTCCTGCTTCTGTAATTGGTGCTTTTTCGTGTGTCTCGGTGGAATCGAAACACACGAAAAAGTACCAAACTTTCTAAGAACAAGATCGTATCTTGAATTACAATTTTATTCATGTAAACTAATAATGGTAAGCAAAAAAAAAAACGCATGTAACTAAATATACAATTTTAGTACCTGCAGTTGACCTCCACTTACGATGTTATTACTGTGTGTATATTTTAAACTATAACGAATTTAGATACGACGATAAGAGTGAAAAATTCCGCATTTTTTGCTGAGTAAGAATATCATCTTAACTCAATACCGCCTAAAACTGAGTTACGATGTTTTTCCTTGCACGTGTCGATATATTCGTCGCTTTCGCTGAGAAAACGCGACCAATTAATTACGACGAATAATATGTCGGGATGCATTTAATATCCTATTAAACAGTTAGGTTGTGTTTAAACAAAATGGCGGAGTGCGCGCCAAAACGATCCACTAGAGATGTGTCGGTAGTTTAAGACGTCGACTGACAAGCATTATCGATTATAATTCATATTGTCTCAAATGTATTGCTTTTTTAACCCATAACTTCTGCTAGGTACCTAGTTGGTCTATATATTTTAAAGTTATCACCTATTTGAATCCAAATAATGAAATTTGGTATGTAATCTAATAAAAAATACAGCTTATCTCAACAGCTAATAACAATAATGTACTATTATATATTCTGTGCCATAATTTTGTAAAACAACCTACGTAACTAACAAGCGTGCTTAAAATAGGATTTGTACTTTTTATAAAAGTACCTAAGTAAAAAATGATGATAAATTCATCTCCATAAACGCTATCAATCCATCGTAATAATGTTAACGGGATAGACCCGTTAACATCACTACGATGTGTTGTCCTAAACGTCGCCAATAGGTAGTCCTAACACTATTAACGCTTAATAGCGGCTCAAAATAAGCTCGCCGCTAAATTATCGCAATCACCCATCCTTGTTCTAGCGCTTCGCAGCAATAAACGCGCTGCGTGACGCGTCCACACCCGACGAATAAATTCGCGAGTAATTTGCGCTAGCTGCTAAACTAACTTCAGGGTTAACATTCGTACAATGCGATTAAATTGTCAATTATTGACAGTGATCCGCTGGAACTTCACTCGAGAATGTATGGCAAAGGCATAGACGGCTATGGCAAAGGTTTTCAGATTAAAATTAGTTTTTTTGCAAACGCTCTGAAGTTGGTCAGTTTTTTGTACGCATTTTTAAATTAATCGCATTGTATCTACGTTTTTGAATGTTTTCAAAAGTTCTAATTAGACTTTAATGGACAATACGACATTTTTTGTCAAAATAAAAAAAAATCGTTTCTACTTAGATTTGCCCCTCAGCCCCCCTAGCATGACCACAAAAACGCGATATGATATAGCGACTTATTACGTTTAATCGTACTTCGATAGTCATGCTATGGGGGCAGGAGTGCGAGAAAAATATTTTTAGAATTTTTAAAGCAATATTTATAGAGAAAATAAATGATATGTAAAAAACTCTTAGTGACTTCACAGCTCTGCACGACAAAAGCATACACCTTTGCCCACGTTGTAGGCCACAAAAAAATAAATAGGTCACTCAAAATGTCACATTGGTTGACATGACAGCGTTTTCACGTGTTTTCTGAATGTTTGTTTGCAATCGTTTTTCGCAATTATTTTTCGTTCAATTTCATTTCAACAAGCAGCAGTTGTTTTGTTTGATTTTTGTTTGACATTAAGGTAACAGTCGGCTGTCAGTCATTTTTTTTAATCTTAGGCACTGTGTGGCAATGGCATCACTACATAGCGCCTCAGAGCTACGTCACTTCCGGCAACATTTTTAATCTTCTAAAACATTTTTATTTTAGCAATAATAATATATTTAACAAAAACTAAAGTATATAGGTCATCTTCTTTTTCATTCTCTTTTCGAAAAGCAAATAAAAAGGGCATGTTATTTTTTTGTCGTATTGTCCATTCCGAATTTTCTTTTTATGACATTGTAACGAATGTAACTATTTTAGAAACCTCAATATTTTTGTATTTTAAAATGATTTTAACTGATCTTACTAAGAAAGATTTTTCGAATGGAGAGTCATAATTTTATTATTACACTGATATATAATAGTGGAGGTAGATTTAAGCAGGTAATGTTTCTTAAGCTCTGCTATTAATGTTGTCCTATCATAAAGCTGACAGAAGGCTCTGCAATGAATATTAACCAGTGCAGTGATACGGACCTCTTTATTGTAATTAATCTATGGTTTGTTTTTAATCAACTGCAAGATGGAATTCTTGACCAGTCATTGTCCTTAATCTGGCGAGCCCTGGGATGAACGAAGTATCTAATAATAATGCAACTGTCCTGAACGCGCGACTGCAATTCAACACCTACGAGAATTAATTAATTGTTCTATTTCGGTACGCAATAGCGAAAAGCGTGAATACGCGGTAATTTGAATTAAGAATGTAGTTAGTTTGATATCACATGCACATCTCTTAAAGTTGTCTATGGTTTTTAAAAAGTTGGTGAAAATTGTTTTTTTAATGATAAAACAGAGCAAATGTATTTGTTAATATGGAAATCGTGTCTGCACATTAATGTGGTGATGTAAGTTCAATGTCAATACGTTTTTTACGGTCGTCACGTCTGATATCACCGGCATTGTTTTTTATTGAGCACGTATAATTATTTATTTTATAAAACCTCCAATCCTGTGCGAACAACACAAAAACAGATATTAAGATAACCGAGATTCAATCTTTGTAAACAATAAAAAGACTTAATTACAGTCAAAGCAATGAAAACAAAAATAGAAATAAGATCGAAAGGGATGGATGTCATCGAGTTGTCTCTCGCTCGCTCTACATCGTTTACGCGTTCAGTCGTAACAATTACTTAGGCATTATTATCTCGGACAGTCGGTTTGGTATAAAATCATAAAGTATATAATGAGACACGGTATTATAAACATAAATATGCCCGTAAAGAGGTCTGATTGCTTCGTCGGAACCCATCAAAGCGACCGCAGGACGGCGGGCATTCTTCGCGAAATAATTTCTTGACCCCTACACTAGAGCTTCGCGCTACTCGTCAACAGATGGCGTTACGAGTACATTGTTGCGTGCGTGCCAAACTTTTTACTTGCACTTTTTTCGAGTTATTTCAGCGTAAACACACTTAAATGGCTATTTAGTTTTTCAAAGGTGCTTTCTAAGTGGTCGTCGTCGACTGTTTTTGTGGGGAACGTCCTTTTGTAATAATACTTAGTTGTAATTGCGTCGTAAATTAAAAGACAGGGTCGGTAATCGTAATTTCAGAAGTTGACGAGATGAATACGATGATGTGTGCGTATTAAAGCTTTTGCGACCTCGTTAAGCGCGTAAATTAGTTTCGAATACCATTTGTCGCTACTCGCCGCAAGGTGGCGTCAGTCTGTAGTTCCATAAAGTGCACCTAATTTTGTGCCGAGTCATCAACTTTGCGTTGTTTTTCACAAAAGAGTTAAAAGTTGTCTATATGCGAACTTTTCCCCACATACCGCGGCCGGAACCGAAGTTTTGACAGAAAGGTCCCACTTGGCCCGGGAGCGGCCGGCCGGTGTATCGGGTACGTAATTATTCCATGATTATCGGCCGGTCGCTGTGTTTTCGTGTTTGTTCCAAACTTTATGATTTATGAGAAATTGACCTGTTTTATTTTCGACATGTCGAAAACCGTGGCGGAGGGCAACCGTCCGCTTTGGTAGTTCAGGGCTCGATTAGCTTTATTAATGATGATGACAACAACGAAAAAGGTGTTTTTACGGGAGTGGGTGACGGCCATTTTATGTTTTAGATATACTTAACTTACGAAGTTAGAAGGTATGTTTTGCCGAAAAGCTAATTAAATTGTGGACACAAAATAAAATTTTATTTAGTGTTCTATTTGCTATGTAGAGCTGATAAATAATAGAGAAAATGATGGGACGGTATAATTAGGTTCTTTCACAATAGCCGCGTCCCGTAGCGAATCTCGAAATTTCCACTGCATTCATTCAGTTCTGGAATTGGCTGGACGATTTGAACAATAGCGGAATTATTGTACTTGAGAATGCAATTTTGATTTAAAATTTAAAAATGGAATCTCTATTTCTTTGTTACGAAAGTTTTCCGAAACGTGTTCTAAAATTACAATTTCAAACTGTTAATTGCATAAATAGTGGCGCGACGCTAACGAGATGTCGTTCCGAAATCAATTTGAAGTGGACGTGTGCCCGTTCAAGCGAATACACGAAGTTAGCGAATTGAAGACGCTAACTTCTCGTCCATTTGTGTTCGATGTCCGCCGCCGAGTCCCGTTAGCCATAATCTTTTGAGACATTAATGTTAACTTTGTAGTTCACTCCAAGACACGGTTGCACCATTATCCGCCACTTTCAAAACCCATGATTCGTGTAGTGAACTGCTTTAAACTTGTTGCCATTTCAAAGTATTTGGTTAGGAAATTTTCTTTGATAAGGTGGCTAATGGGAGTGGGCTTGTATTAAGGCTCGATTTATTCACAAGTTTGGAACTTTATGTTAAATGCTTTTGACGTGAGCAGGGATTATAGTAAGTTATTGTTTAGAAACTACTCATTTGAGGAAGTTTGATTTCAAAATGTAGAGAGTGTAAAGACAGAAATTTTTCGTTTTACGAAAAAATTAGAAATTTTTCGTTTTACGAAAAAATTCTGTCTCTACAGGGCACTTTTACAAGTTAGAGCTCACTAAAATAGGAGTTCAGAACATACTAAGTGCCGTGAAGCGTTCCTCAAAACCTAGTAGTGTTCACAAACGCATTATTCGACGCCACGAGTTGCAAACTTTACGCGGAACTTCTTATAATTTACAATACATGCATACCACACACTAATTACTTCAAACAAAACTCCTTCACAAATCCGAAAAGCGCAATTGAATATTAAAATTTGCTTAGCCGTACAAGGGCTGTAGGAAAGAGCATCAACGGTTAACTTCGGACGTAAAGCTTGGGGTGTCCTGCCTCGATAGTGGCCCATTGAAAATAGATTTTCACGCTACGCTTCAGGCTTTCGAGAGGCTAACTTTGTCCAAATATTGCCGCGCAAAATTCGTACACATTTCGCCGATCGCTGGCCTTATATTTCGAAGCTTCAGAGCGATTGGAGTTGTGTTTTTAGTAAAATAAGCTGTTTGTTTTAAAAATATTGCTTAATACTATCGATATAGCTCAAACTTTAAATTATTATGACTTAAACTTTTGCCTAATTAGTGTGATTAATCAGATTTTTTAGGATTAAGTTGTAAAAAAAAAAAAAACAGCGTGTTAACCCATCAAGGCTCGGATTATGAGACACAATAGATATTCCATTGTTATCTTGCCGCATTCGGCTGCTCGGGCGTTACTGAATTAATCGTCTTTCGTTTTAGTTTCGTTCCGAATAATTGTCACCAAAAAGTTTGTTATATTTAAAAAAAAAATTATAAAAATATGTTTTCAATGCAAGTTAATAAGCATTATTACCGGATAATAATTATAGTCATAAGATAAGAGGAACCTTCACTAAACTTAATTAAAACAAAGAACTGTGTCGATAAACAAAATGCTATTTTGTTATTTACTACTGAAACTTGGTGCAGAAAATTAATATCCAACTATTGTTGAGAAAGTTGATAAACGACGATAGAGATAGATTTGTTTGCGAGCAATAGTATACCTAGTTCCTACCTACCAGCTGATATTGAATCTTGTCACGGAATAAAAGAACTCAGTTATTTTCCAGCGAAATCACATGTTATTTATGTACCTTTAATATTACTAATAACGATGCTTCCCTTGTGGCCATAAAATTTAATGATTGTTTTGTATTTACGATAAATAATTTTATTATAAATGTACACGGTTGCCTTGTTACTTGAAAATGTATAAATTATATGTTTGATAGTGGCAACACTGAAACATAGATTATAATTTTATTACCGATATGTTTAAAGGCACCGGCCACCACGGCTCTGGGTTAAGTATTTTTGCCGATACAAGTTACATGTTCGAAGATAAACGATAAGTAATATGCGGCTCACGTTTAGTCGTATAAAAAACTTAGCTCACATTGATAGCGCATGGCAAATCCTACCTCTTTTAATTAATAAATGCCGTTTTTTGTTAGTGGCGGTTATAACAAATTGTAAGGCTGGTCATACTGAGTAATTGATTTTATTGTGTGCTCGTGGTTGAATTAAATTTGCATTTTTCCTTGATTAAAAACTAGCGATGAGTTATCAGAAAGTAATAAGGGAGGTTATTTGCCGGCCATTAGCTTTGTGTGGTCTGATCGAGTTAGATAGCTGACTTTGTAAATGTTACGAGGATACTTTAGCGATGTTTTGACGGAAGTTTCAAACTTTTGCACTTTGTTTAAATATTTGTGGTTAAAAATTGACACTACGTAACAATACGTGTCATTTGCAAGCCTCCAAAGCGTCACGTGTGAACGTCGAATGCCATACAATCGTTTCGAAACGGACCGACGGACAGGACAACATGAATAATATACATATGTATCGTGGGAACTGGGAAATCGTGGAAATGGCGATGCCATAACAACGCAAATGACATGTTGTGAATTGTATGGGAGTTGGTACGTTGGACCGCAGACAACGGTCTAGACTCTTTGTCATGTAAGAAAATTACAGCGCGCAGCACCTACCATCAAAGCCCGCAAAGCGCAAATGTGATGCAATGCAAATTAAAAAGTTAGTTTCGCAACAAAACCTTTTTCCAAAAACCCTTTAAAAAGATTGAGAAATAAAAAATGCCAATTAATTGGCAATAGAAGATCCGCTGCAACTTTACTCGAGAATGTATAGCAAAGAGTCAATTTTACAGATTAAAATACGTCGTCTTTTACGTTTAACCGCAAGCGCTCTTAAGTTGGTCACTTCTGTTTGTACATTGTTAAATTAATCGTATGGTAGGTAAAACCTCTTTTCCAAATTCAAAATAAGAATTTTTTCTCTGAAACTATCAGTAGGTAATACCACCTTCTTGGAAAAACATTTGACGTAATGATTTAAAATTCGATCACAACATTTTTTCTTCGATAATAGAGGCATAGAGTGTAGAGGCGGCCAGTTCCCACGGCTAGTTACATTACGGCCGATTATCGGAAGGTGGCGTGACCGTCATTGCCTGTTATTACGACAGTACGTATGTGTAAAAGTAGGACGGTCTTCTAGCTACGGTTTTTGTATGAAACGAGACTAATAAACAAAAAGGGAGAGTATTTTCGAGATATTTTTTTTTGTAATTTAAGTAAGAATGTAGTACCTAAAATTTTATCAAACTCAACCGGCATAATAGTTGAATTTTAACAATAATATTCAATTATGTGGAAATCTTTCCTTTAAAAACAAAATTCTCATCACTGCAAAAACAGTAACATCATACGAAAAAGACGACGGGGCATAGACAATGCAAAGTCATAGAGCAAACATCCATTTGCACCGGGAGGATTGCAATCGGCGAAACATGCATAATTTCGGTGGAAATAAGAAGAACCCTTTGGTATTATCTGAAATTCAATCTATTTGAGCTCATCCCTATCGATGGGGACAAAGGCTAATGCTCGTCCGCCATTGTCTTCCGCAGATTTATACTTTGTCCAGCATCGTCATTAATGTGTACACCGCTTTACAATGAGTTCGCTTTTTTTAATTCCTTCCGAATTCTGTCTGCGCCCCTATTACGTGTAGCGTTTGTTTTGGCAAAGGTGAAGCATTGTTCCAATTTCAAAATTTTTTTTTTTGGAAGCAATGGAATGCGTGCATTTGGTTTATCTTGTAATAGTAAAGTATGTTACTCGTACTTTATCGTTATAATCTTATCATTCACTAATAATAGTAGACTACAAAAACGTGTTAATAGCTTAATGCGGTTCCATAAGTCAAGTTTTTATTCTAGTTGAGTGTTAAAATGTGCCCATAGACAATGGGATACATAATCGGAGTCACACTTGCCTCGCTCATTGTGTGACCGGCTAGATGCGTGTCCGCTTTCTTTTCCATTGTTCTCAACACTCTTGTCGGTTTGTTTGGACGCTGCAATGGCTTCCGTCCCAATAAATATTAAGCGGGAAAATTCGTCGCATCGAAAAAGAAAAGGCGAAATTTTGCGGTGCCATTTCGGTTTTGTAGCTAAAAATGTAAATGCTAAGTAAGTTTTAAGGGAACAACCAATATGTATTAAAAGTTGGATAAAAATAATTTGGAATAAAAATTAAAAAAATGTGAACAGCGTCCAGAGGAGCACGTATTAAAACGATAAATTGGAGTTATAGAGCGGGACCGGGAGGTGCGCTCGCTTGACCATGTCCCCGCTGCGTCCCCCGCCCGACCTCCCAACTATCCCCTTACGTAATAGGGGGGACACTGATCTTACCACCACTCCACCCGCACGAAAGGAATAAGGAAAGGTCTAGGACAAAGACAAGGTAGAATTGGAGAGAAAAACAAAAATATTAAAAAATAAAAAGTGCGGCTATTTCTTTTTTCGAATGTAGCATTCCATTCACCACCCAATTTTTGAAATAAGAACGTTTCTTTTTGTCTAGTGGTGATTGGAATACCTTTTAAACGCATAGAGTGATCGAGCTATGAAACGTGCAATTTGTGAAGCGTTAAAAACAATCGGTCGATATCTTTTGTTTGCAACTCAATGGCCCCAAAGTAAACGTCTCTAATAGCTATCTCTGCATTCTTCTTGTGATTGATGAGGCCTATTGTCAGGTAGGTGGCAGCACTGATAACGGGTACGTGCCAAACCGTTCGGAAGATTGGGCCAAAGGGGCGCGATTGATGGATCTACCTCAGACATGCGGTGCTGTGACCTTATATTTCTGTTTAAAATTTTAACACAGATTATAACGCGCCAGCAGAAATTTTGAATGAAAACCCAAAGTTTGTGACACGTAATTGCGTCGTTCTAATTGCGGCCAGATTATTAAAATTATGATAGTTTTTTGTTTGTTTGACCAACCAGTATTCATTTACGGTGCATTCTGATTTCTAAATTAACAACAAGAAAAAATGTTTTCTCAAAAGCTCAAGTAAAATAAGTTTTTATGAAAAGTTGTAAGTGACAGTTCTGGTTGGAAATAAACAAAAAGAGTAATAAAAATGATGAAGGGTCACTAACATGTACCTTTCTTCGGAATGAGTGACTTGAGTAGCATGACGGCGGCCTCGTCGCACGCCCACGCGTGCATCTTGCGGTAGGAGTCGCGCCCCTTCTCGGTCAGCTTGTCCCAGGGCTTCGGCTTTGACAGCAACTCCGACACCGTCCCCTGGGACAACCCCAGGACGTACTTAGCGAACAGACGCTGTCCGATGTTGTGCACCGAAAGCAGTTCTCTGACCCGCCGGCTTATGTGCAACGTGTCGAGGTTCGTGTTCGCGTATTTGTCCATGTTGTACCGAAGCATCTCTTGCAGTCTCGCTTCCATTGGGTCGCCTTTGGGGATGAGGGAGTCGCCGAGACGACCGACTAAGGCGCCCGGGGGGAGTGGGCCCATGTCTTCGGCGAAGCGGTACGGGCGGTGGTCGTCGAAGCGGAAGGGGCTCGGAGGCGGCAACGGCAGCGAGCTGGGTCCGTTGTTGTTGTGGTGCGTGGTGTTGTTGTTGAGCGGCGGCGGCGTGCTGGGCCACTCCTCGCCACCTGCGGTGAGAGCACGGTTACGCGGGAACACGAGGACGGGAGGGGACGGGGCGAGGGGGGACGTCACGCACGCTCGCAAGCGTCGCAATCTTTCGGCGTACGAATATTAAGTGCGCACGCGGCGCCTCTCATGTTAGCATGCTCCGAATCACAAATCCTACGAGTAAGCATGGGACGATTACGCGCGTCCGTGAGCGGCATTACAGAGGTGGTGGGAACTGGAATTCCTCGTACTCCACGTCGTTTCTTTCGAAAAGTAAAGCGAACACGTACTAGCTACGGACATACACATTTCACATCGAGCGTGCTTATGCCGCGGGTTTGGGCACTTGACGGCATCTGGTGGTGTTCGAACTGTCAGCCTTTGAAGGCGTCGATTCAAACGGAGAAAGGTAGACTTGGCTGAAGAAGTTTGAACCTCCTTTGCACAAAGCAAGTTACACCTCTTTCGTTTACCAAAGTTTTAAATTTAAAAAAGGAACGTTTTGTTCGTCTTCAGTCAAGCGTCAGCATTGGTAGCGTACGTACCTGGGTCCCTCCGCTCGGCGCTCCGCTCGCGCTCGGCGGACCTTCGTTCTTCGCGCAGTGTCGGCGCGGCGGCGACGGGTGAGCGCAGCGGCTCCGGCTTGCGCTCCACTGACCGTTCGCCCGCGCTCAGGTCCAACGACCTGAGCATACTGGAACAAAACAAATTTTGAATTTAGAACCTTTTATTCAAATATTTTTCTTTTATAAAGCATTAAAACAGTTTATGATATGTACATAAAGGTACTTTTATTTTGTGATTTACGATAAATTGCAAAGGTTAACCTAAGTTTTGGTGCAAAGTTTTTCGTCAAATCACTAGAAGACTTAATTTTGTATCTTTGATAATTACCGGTTATGTAGCGAAAAGCTTATTAAATCTGTTCTCATCCTTAAAATTTGCTGGTCTCAATAAAATTAGAACAGAATGCTTTATCAGTCCCATAACTCAATTACCATAGGTTCTATCGCAATCCCATAAAACGTAAAGAAAGGTACAATATAATCAGAAGGGTACTATACCTTAATAAATTGAGCGAAAGTGAATTGATTAAAACCATTCCAGGTGAATTAATTAAGTATTTTAATTAATAGGATATGCCGTGCCCTTATTGGCAATATTCCTTTCATAAATTTATTGAGAATACCCTTTGAGGCGTCTTGGAGGCTATTAGAGATAAGGGACCTGCCCTCTGATAATGACGCTGGCCCATCGGTGCTGTCACAGATTTATTGAAAAGCACGAATTACTACGGGAAACCACAACTTTTGGATAAGTTAATAAAGATAAATAATATTAGAACAAATACTAGAAAATATCGACTCACCCGTATCACCTCAGACGGGAACCCGCACCCTTGGGATTCCGGCCCAATGCACTGACCAATTATGCTACCGAATCGCTAGTGCGGGTTCGAGTCCCATCTGAGGTGCTACGGGTGAGTCGATTTTTTTTTGTATTTTTTCTAATATTATTAATCTTAACATAAAAATAGCATTGTGAATGCGAAAATCTAAATTTAATAATTATATAGCTGTTTCATCTTTATCAATTGTCAAAACATCTGGAAAGATGTTTCTTTCGAATGTGGGGGTATTTCCTCACATTGATGAAATTGCGCTGGCTTGCAGCGAAGAAGTAAAAAGTACTAGAAAATTTCGCCATTCCTACTAGCGACTCGGTAGCATAATTGGTCAGTGCATTGGGCTGGAATCCCAAGGGTGCGGGTTCGAGTCCCGTCTGAGGTGCTACAGGTGAGTCGATTTTTTCAAGTATTTTTTCTAATATTATTTATCTTAATATAAAAATAGCATTGTGAATGCGAAAAATTTAATAAGTTAATAAAATTAAGATATTAAGATTTTTTACTTACTAACTTAAAAGTTGTTTGATCGATTTGCTAAGTTAATTGTCTAAAGAGTGAAGTAACTAATGACAACTATTGAACAATCAGTCTTAATTCTAGAAAGATCCTACAAATCTCGAATTTACTTCGAAATTCTGGTACAAAATAACGTTCTTCCAACCAGTTGTGCAACAAGTCGAGCGTTGTATCGATTCGACCCAAGATTTTCACACCTCGACAATAGTTGCACCTTAATTACAATTTAATATATCGCCAATTAGAGCCCGATCGGTGCTACGCTACCAATTTAAGATGGCGTTTAACAGCAACAGTGTAGCTGTGCTGTCAGCGTTTCTAACTCGGCCGGTTAGCACCGTAAGGCACAATATTGTTTAGCCAGTATGAGTTGTGTACAGCTAATGCCCCAGACGATTGTTAACAGGTGAGGACGGAGTAAATTGTCTCGTTCTGAAACTAAATCGCTATAGATTTCACCTTTGGAATCGGGACTTGGACTGTGATTAAAGTTTAAGTGCTTGGTACTTTAGCGATGTGTATGCACGAGTGAGCAAATGCAATACGAAGTTAAAACATTTATGTTTTAGTACTACAGACTTTTGGATTTACGAAGTGCAACCTTTTTGAATTCCTAATTCGAATTACAATACACCTTCCTGAGAACAAGGAGTATTGTTGCACATTTAAAAAAAGAACGCGATTGACAATTTTAAAAGTTACGCGTTTGCTTTTAGAATTTCGAACTTTTTCGTTCAAGTATCCATAAAGTAACATGAGCGGTGGTGTTTTAACATTATCTATGGTAAAGTATAAAGGCGTTTAGAAACTGTGTGACTCGGTTATGTAGCGGAGTGAGGGTATGATAGCCCGAGTTTTAATAGCTGCGGAACGGGGCCGGCCGTGGAGTGTTTGTGGCAACTTTTCTAATAGACGGTTGAAAGTGTGATCGGTGAAAAGTTTGGTACTTTGATGAGCTGCCATTGAAATATGCGAGACTATCACTAAAATTTATAGTAGTGGCACTGTCTATTCTCTTTTCAACCAAATTTAAGGAACTGTAAAATTTTTTCCTGAGATTTATTCAATATAGATTTCCTTAGTCGAAGCTTTTTGCGATGCAGTCTACGTTAAATATTTAGTTTTTTTTCATTTGGTAACTTAATTTTATCCAAATAATTATTAGTAAGTAATTTCATTAATTGCCTAAAGTTCGAACTTTACAATAAATGACAATACAGGTATAAGTAAACAAACTTTGAGTTAAAAAATATTATGTCTAAAGATTACCGGGCGGCTCCACACGTCCCTTACTCCGAGGGAAGCTTAAAAGCATCTTTGTCTTCGGCCAAAAGCCTCAGTTTAAGGCCGAACCACACTGAATACTTCATGGAGCGAACTCCGAGCGCGCGGTACTTTCGTGTTAAATCAATTAATTGGCACAACTTACACGTTAACGAATCACGTTGGCACAACTTTATACAAATGGCACCAACTTCTGTGGGAAGCGGTTACGGTTTTTTTGTTGTTTTAAGTCCAAACTTCTGGTGAACGACTTCAACAAAGTATAGTTTGTTCGTCTTTTATATGTTCTTGGTTCGAATATCAGTGGTTAGGTGTTTGTGTTGTAAAATAATCTTCGTTGAAAGGGAGATTTTTTTGTAGTGTTTAGTTACTAACGGAATAGTCGTAAAGGTTTGCTTGTGTATCTTTAGGCTACTTTCGTTGATTTATTCCATATTTAAATAGCATGTTATGAAATTCTGTCTGTGACCTATGTATCATATAGCATTGGTATCAAATATATATATTTAAATATGCCAAAGTACGTACAAAATGTGTACCAAAAGTATTCGGCATTTGGCGGCCGATCCCCCACGCGCATAAAGTTTGAAAGTATTCACTTTGATGTTTAATGCATTGATTAATCCACAAATTCGCCTTCTACTAGAGGCATTCCTGATTTATTAATCAATATCGAAACATCGCACCATCCCCGACCCTCACTAGAAATATGTCTTTGAACAGTATCTTTAAAGGGTTGAAATTCGAAGCCCGCGGTTCTAATGCCAATGCGATTCCTTAATTAAAAATTCGGAACGCATTTTCGATATTAAAATCGGAGATTTCAAATTAGAACTGGAAACTCGAAATTTGAATTTGGAACAATGATAACGATGAGTAGTTATCAGTGAACGATCGGCCGTCGATAGCGTGGCCCCGCCCAGCTCGCCGGTGACCAATCACGGGCCGATCGATCGGTCAATACGTTACGCCTCGCCGGCCATTCACGTGCTACGTCCGCGTTCCAATTTCAAATCTCCATTGGACAGTTCTTAAAAACCAAATGTTGACCGAAACGGATTTTTCGGAATTTTCGTGTTACTCAAACGTTTGAACGCGCTGCGTCAACATTATAAAAAGCTTAGGGTCGAGTATTCTTTTTATGGCGTCAAAAAACCGGAGAGCGTAAATTAGTTGATAATTTGTGTGTGACAGTGTTAGGCTAAACTTATGTTAAATGTAAGTTAAACACCGCCTAAGTAAATGGAGACAGGTGTCCACGATAGGACCTCTCGTATTGATATATAGGATAAATATGTGGTTCCTTGTAGCGTATAGAACGCGGCTGTTGTTTGGATTGCTCTGGAAATATGTAAATCACGTGTGCTTAGAAGCTAATTAAACAGAGATAAGCGAAGTCTATTCCCTATTTGCCTTTTTTAATTTCGAAAAAGAGTCAACATTTTTTATATTCGTTTGTGGCGACCAGATAAAGTTTTAACTGATTTGAATAACGCATGTAAAACTGTCACATGGCCATATACACTATGTAAGTAAACATTGTTGTCTATTTACATTCGAATTGCTGCATCTTGATGATGTTTTTATAGACAAGGCAAAGATGATCATGGACGTGATAAATGCTAGGTAACTGTAGGTTGACGTAAACTTGTTAGATTTATTCAAAAGAGGTGGAATTAACATTTAATTCACACTTCCCATACCTACGTGAGGTTAGGAACTCGCTAATGGGCAATGCAAACTTATTGTTAAATCACTAAATACTGGCACACAGAAGAGAACAAAGATTTTTCGAAAACTAAACTTGCGGCAATTAGATATGCTCGCTTTACAGTTGTCAGTTTAAAATTCGAACCGAGAGCAGAGTTCAGAATTCGAAATTCAAATTTGGAAATTAATCAGAAGCCAAACATGGCGGGTTTAAGTAGAGCTTTGGGTCGGTATCGTCTGAAATCAATCTATTCCACCCCCTATTAAGGTTTAATCTTCGGAGGCTGGCTATAACTTAATCCGGAGTTTAGGAGCGGAATAAATAAGCAATAAACCGCTACAGGTGCTTTCAACTGTTTACGTTCATATAGTGGTGCTGGATTCTGCGTGGCGGAACGAAAACTAAGTTATTGAATAATGGGTCAACTTTTAAATCTCCATAATCAACACAGCCTAATCTAGTATGATAGAATTTTCAATGTAAAAGTTGATGCGAGTCGTTCTAAATTTAAATAATTCTGGCAAGTGTGACATAGCCCTAATTACTGTCCACGAAAATCCCTAACCATCAGGCTCTTATTACATAACTAACAATATTTTTCCTTATTCCGTTTGATGGCTTATTTCCGTTACCGGATCGTCCCATCTTAAATAGGATTAGGAAAGAATCAGAGGCGAAAATACTGATCATGGGAATCCACAAATGTCGGGGCGTTGCGTGCTTCTCGCAATAATTGGAACGGCAGCGGCCATTTTCTATTGTGTACGTTTATTTTTCTATCAGCGTGTCGTGTGAGCCGATCATATTTCTTTGCTCTGAGTCACCGATTTGGGCTGGGGGTTGTTCTTGGATTTGAGATATGGGTAAGTCTGTAATTGAGTGCCGTTTGTCGAAAATAGATATTGGTTTCTGTGAAAGTATCAATTTGTGGATTTATTTGTATTCAATAAATATAAAATAAATATTTGACAACATCACATACATTGGTCCGATTCTAAAGTAAGTAGCTAAAGCACTTGTGTTATGGAAATCGGAGACAACGGTGGTATCACGCTTGTAAAACAGCTTTAAAGTCAAGATTTTCTTTGAAATCAATATCCGGTGATGGAATCAATAGATCGATATTAAAATAACCGTTAACGACCAAACCGTTGACAGTGTTGTATAAGCTTTATTTTATGTCATGACAAGTCGGCGCTTTGACGATACCCTTTGATGGAGATCAAACGGGCCGCCATCGGTCGCCATATTGGTAAAAATAACACATTAAACTATGGAAAACATTGAGTTACCGGCTGTGGAGTTGTCATTGTTATATATAGCCCATTGATGTGTTAATTATAGCGGTAATGAAGACGCGTACGCGCGTCATTATGACACGCTTCATTTCTATGTGGATTCTATTATCATAACATAATAGATTCACGTTTGTTGCAACTGAATAAAAAGAACTTTTTCGTCTTAAGAATCAAAAGACGTTCGATTTTCAAATTCAAAAATTGATTTTGTCAAGCAAAGGAAATATTTTTTAATTTATACTTCATTCTATTTTTAGTTGTCATTCTATTTTCAAATTCAAATTGTTATTTTTTAATAACGCAGTCCCTTCACTTGTGTTGTGCTGTTATCGAACATTGTCCCCAATACCTCTGAGCTAATAGTTTTTTATCAGTGAATTTTCATGTGATCTATCATCGACTTGCGCAAGGATGTTGACTGATCTCTTCCGTAACAATGTGAGGAGTATAGCTTTATTATCTATGTTTAAAACTAATCTATTTTCATCGAAAGGAAAAAAGTGTGTCAATTGGTTCCTGATTTTTTAAGATAACGTTTCCGTTTCCTTCATTAATTTTGAAATTGATAACGAACACTATACGCTACATTTCGTCGTTCTGGAAAAAAAGTTTAGAGAGCGATAAACTTATTTATATTTCCCACTAGATGACAGGAAATTTGAAAAAAGAATACGTCGCTAAACGTTCTCAGGGAGCGATTTCTGTATCAATACATTGTTCAAACTCGGGGGTGGGTGCTAAATTCCGTATCTCGAATCGTTTAGCGAGTAGATGCGAGTATTCTGTGGGAGTGACATTAGTAGGACCGCCGCGAAAACACCGAGATTTTATCAGTAAATACAGCCAGTATCTAAGAAAACTATACTACCACATAAGAGTTAGTCTGTGTCTTATTCTACCATATTATGTATTTTGTGACACTACACTGTATTAATAAATAAATAAATATTTGACAACATCACATACATTGCTCCGATTCCAAAGTAAGTAGCTAAAGCACTTGTGTTATGGAAATCAGATACAACGGTGGTATCATAAACACCCAGACCTGAGCCAATATAGAAAAGTTCATTTTCTAAATACACCCAACCGGGGTTCGAACCCGGGACCTCAGAGATGGCGACACCTTTAAAACCAGTGCGCAAAGCCACTCGACCACGGAGGTCGTCGATTGTATTGATTATTAGCACGTAATTTCATTACAAACTTTTGAAAGAATGTATTGACTCTTTTTCAAAATTAGAAAAGTAAACAACTGGCTTTAAAAATAATCCATAATCCATCCATTATAGGCAATAAAATGTTATTTTTAAAAATCGAATGACGAATGTTCAAGTTGAATGTTTTTACAGCCGGCCCGAGTACCGACAGTAAGTTAATTACTCTTGTTTTGTTTGAACACCACATCCTTTAAACTCCTTTTAAAGTCGCCATTGTCGGGGTTTATGTGTTGGGTCGCGATTGAGACGTTTCTTTGTGACTTTCTAAAGTGAATATTTGAAGTGTTTTAAGAACCGTGTTTGTAGATTGTAATGAGTATTCCACGAAATTCCTAACCGCGTTCGGCGATTGAGTGGCAAAGGAATAATTTACAGCCACGGTAATTGCCACAGATTAGGTACATAATAAAAATAAAGAGAATGATTTCAAAATGCATTCCTAGGTGCAATGCATAAAAATGATTCAAGCACGTGTTAATCATAGATAAGGTGCTATCAGAGTTCATTCACCTGTTTGTAGAGATTGCTCTGTTTGCTTGTTGGGAAATATGATGCATGGGCCTTGAGCCTGGTCGAGGACCCTCAGAGCAAGGCTGAAGCCAGTGACACAACACAATAGTATTTACTTGTATGTAAAGTCGTTATTCTGTTTATTGTTAGTAAAGGCTATGCTTATACTAACACGGTTGCTAACTAATAAGGGTTGAGTAATATCATCATTGTGTGATATTTTTTAGAAGTTTTGTTAATGAAGATAGTTCCTAATTGACAGGTTGACATTTTGTTTCAAAAAATTAACCAACATGATAAATTTCTTATCAAAAAGTGCCTAGTAAGTTTTAAATTACGAAACATTTATTAATGGTCATAGATAATAAAGGTACACACCCTTTAACAATAAAGTAAGGAAATAATTATTTCACTTTATAATCTGAGCCAACAGCTTTCACAGTGACAATATTTGCTGACCCTACCCGCGCACGATAACGTGGCGCCATTGCATCGCTTAATCTACTTAAAGAATATAAACGATATTTCTTTTTAAAAAAGTCTCTTTCTTACGCGTAACACGAAAATAGAATCAAATCTAATAGTATTAGAGCAGAAAATGACTGAAAAATTAATGGACGCCGTCAGGAGAACTAGATTTCCAAAACGACATTTATGCTCGATCGAAACGGATTCTATTTGCACTCATAGTTTTCCGTGCTATTATGGCTATGCTACTTCTGGGAAAAAAAGAAAATATTCGAATAAAAGGATTTCAAATTTCGAATCACCGTGTTGTTCGAAATTTGAAATCAGAGTAAGTACATGCCTAACGCACTTAATGTAATCGTACAGTGCAATAAAATATTTGCACATCGATAATATTATTATAAAGATAGAATATGTTGGAAATAACTTATTTTCAAGAACACTTTTGTAACCGTATTCTTGCAAATAAAATACTTACTTACTTATTAAATTGTCAATAAAGCTGCGCGTCCACTGCATCGGAATGGAGCGTAGGGCGCGGACGGATTGCCGATGCAGTGCACGCAGGTGCCATAGAAATCCATACAAAGCAACAAATCTGTCCGCACCGTACACTCCGATTCCGATGCAGCAGACTTAACAGTGATCCGCTCTACACTCGAGAATGTATGGCAAAGAGTACATTTTACAAATAAAAAATACGACATTTTCTACCACATACACTCTGAAGTTGGTAACTTCTGATGTACATTGTTAAATTAAACGCATTGTAGTCGCGCTGCGTGTCGAGACTCGAGCCTCGCTTCTACTTCTAGGCGGAAATAAAGAAAATGTTCGAAATTTGAAATAAGAATAGGTTAGGTACCTAACGCACCTGATTTCCCGCTTGATGTCATCGTAGTCGCGCTGCGTGTCGAGCCTCGCTTCGAGGCGCGCGATGTGCTGTTTTTTCTCGTCGAGCCGCTCTTCTAGCCGCTGCAGCTGCTGCGCGTGCGCTTCCTGTAGCGCTGACAGCGACGCTTGCAACCTTCTAACGTCGTCTACTAGTTGTGCTATCTGTGGACAAAGAGGTTGATTATTAATAAATTATTGGTTTTGAGATTTTGACACTTTTGTTTTGGTCGAATACGGCCTTGAGTTATACAATTGAGTGTATTTATTAATGGGTTTTGAGTTCGATGGCGCAGAGCTCAGCCCATTCGACCTACGATTTTAGCAGTAACAAAACTATCGCTAGGGTGTCTAAAATGTATTATCTCGAGCTCCAATGCATGTTAAGTAGTTGGTCCTGGCTGTATTAGGAGTTGCTTACATCCATCAATCCAAATTGGGCCCGCGTGGTGGGCCCGTGGACAGACCCATAGGGGAAGGCCTGTTTCCCAGCAGAGGAACATTAAAGTGGTTCATGGTGAGTTTTAGGGCGGAATTTTCCGTTGTTTGATCAGTATATCGTTGTCAACAATTTATATCGGAAGATCAGAATCTATAGTTTATAACAAGTTGGTGAAAGATAAGTTTAAAAATGAAAAAGTTAAGTTACCTTATTTGGTGGTTAAAATTACTGAAAAAAAAATATTTTGTAGAAACAATAAATATTGCATTACACTCTTGTACTTGCTTTGTAAAAGTGAAAATTGGCAACCCTCGTTTTACATATCAAATGAACGAAGTGTTGTGATTATTTTTTTCTGTACGGAAAAATATTATTGTGTTAAATTAAATTATTTGTAGAGCTCATAAATTTAAATAAATTCACAGTAATAATGTTTTATTCGGAAAATCCAATAATAAAACGGCAGAATCTCAATTGTATTGCTTAAGTATTAATTATATCTAATTAGGTACAACCAAATGCGTCAGTTTCAGTGAAAAACACTGCGGTATCGAGATAAAGATGATTAGTTTACAATGGTATTATTTCTTTAATTTGATACTAGCGATAACATTTTACTTATAAAAGATACCCGAACGGCAAACAATCGCTCGTTGAGGCTGACAGGTATTAAATTTACTGCTCAACAAACATGTTTATTAACATGAGTATATGCGATAAAGGCTTAACTGCTCAAAATTTAACTAAAAAGGATTAAAATCATTATGTCGAACTATATAAATGAGTTGTCGATTCGCAGACCACCTTGAAAATTTTAAAAATCGAATGAGTTCGTTCTTTTTTTATTGTAACCTGCCAGTGATTATAAAAAGGTTTGCAGATGAGTTGGTTGTACGTGAGGAAATGTTAATCATTGTTTAGAAGTAAACGGCGTTAAATCCTCCTTCGTACAAAAAATGCTTACCTATTGACAGTTCAAAATTAGAATGATAATGAGCATAACGATATCAGCGTACGCTAATGGGACAGAACAAAAACTGCAATTCACGCGGCATTTCCGTTCGACTATTCATAAAAGGAACACGTATGAACCATAGAGTTAACAAAGTTGATGCAAAATGTTGATGTTGTTAATTATCACTATGCGATTATTTATTACTGATAGTGATATATATTCTTTAAACCGTATCTACCTATACCTACATTACTATGTTAATGATATAAGTAACGCATTCTTGCAAAATTGACATTATATTAAAGAAATAAATTTGATCAACTTGGTTTCATTACATTTCATTATGATACATTTGACCTTAAAAAAGTTTGAATATAAAATTACGTCAATATAAACTATTGACGCTTAATTATTTTTTGTCGATCGCAATCTACAGTCTATGGGTCTGATCGCTCGGCATTCAACCTTGTTGGTGGCAAGCTGTTATTTGCTGGCCTTCGGAAGATATCAATTGTGATGGCCAGGTGGGGCGGTGGTCGGTCGACCGCGAAGATACGTATCCGAAGATAGATGCGGCGGAAATCACGCGGTGTGCCTTCGCTCACTTGTTGCGCGCCATTTTTATATTGAGCGCGCGCCGATCGGCAATTGTGTGCCCGCCATCATTTGAGAACAGATCGTCATTTATTTTTGCAAAAATTTTAAGAGAGTTTTTCACATCGCTATACGTAAAAGTTGACTTAGACTGAAGGAGTTATGAAAAATAGTTACGTAAATGGCAAAAGGGAACTGGAATAGTGGTTTTAGTTTGATGGTCCGAAGAAACGGAAACGGAAATCATATTAAGCATAAGCCTTTTAAATGATTTCAAATGATTAGTATAATTATAATTTTACTCGAGAATGTATGGCAAAGAACATTTTACAGATTAAAATACGTTGTTTTCTACACTGAAGTTGTTGCAGATCACTGTCTATTGTCAATTTGTTAGCATTGTAGTATCAAGAGTTTTACTAAACGAAGTCGAAAAATATCATAATATAAACAAAACGTCATGACTCATGCAATTTAATATTTATGATTTCTATTTTGACAGCTAATTAGAGGTAATATGGCGTTTATGTCTTCGTATTTTTTGTCGACCGCCAGAATTACTTTTGATAGATATTATTACGATCTAAACCTACTTCTAATTTTCAGTAGCGCCAATTAAAAAGATTAATGATTGGTTTGGTTTATTGCGTTTTTTGAGCGATGACATCAGAGATAATGACAGATCTTTGATTTTCGTGTAGAGGTCGTTAAAAAGTCGTACCGCCCAGAAAATAGAGTTTATATTATTGACAACAAATTATACTTTAACTCTTGTTGTTAAGGTTTAAAATGGTGTCTTGACATAGATATCTTTGGATACCTATAGTAAATAATGTGGGCCTTGAAATTTGTCGGTGGATGTAAAAAGAGTTGATGGTTTGAATTTGCAAAGTGTCATAGTGAGATGGGAGACTATAAAATTATTAAATTTAGATTAAGATAAATAATATTAGAAAAAATACTAGAAAAATCGAATCACTCGTAGCACCTCAGACGGGACTATAAAATACTAAAAAAACCATGGTTTTGAAATTGAAGTTATTGACTATTAGTCAAAGCTAATAATTTAGTTAATAATGAGAATGTATACTTCTACAATGTTTTCTTTTAATTTGACTTTGACTTTAAACAATAAGTCTTGTAATTGAAGATTCTATCTAAGCAGACCTTGCATTAAATGATATTATAAGAATAGAGTTTAAAAGTTAAGGCTGATCTCAAACCTTTGTTGAAATTGATTGTAACTTGTTAATTAAAAAAAAGTCATGCTCGATTCTTAGCAATAAATAATAATTATCGTTGTACAGGGAAGAGAGTTATCGTTGTACAGGGTCATTTGTAAAACACCAACAACCTCGCAGGAGTCGATTACTAACATCATATACAACAACATTTGTTTTACGACTTTTCCAAAAAGACAAAATAATATCCATATAAGTATCCATATATAAAATAAAAAATATAAAATCAAAATAGCATCTCAGACGGGACCTGTCTGAGGCGACTCGGTAGCATAATTGGTCAGTGCATTGGGCCGGAATCCCAAGGGTGCGATTCGAGTCCCGTCTGAGGTGCTACAGGTGAGTCGATTTTTTCTAATATCATTTATCTTAATACAAAAAAAATATATCGACTTTTTGACGACCTCCGTGGTCGAGTGGCTTTGTACACCGGTTTTCAAGGTGTCGCCGTTTCTGAGGTCCCGGGTTCGATCCCCGAACTTTTCTATATTGGCTCAGGTCTGGGTGTTTGTGATACCACCATTGTCTCTGATTTCCATAACACAAGTGCTTTATCTACTTACTTTGGAATCGGAGCAATGTATGTGATGTTGTCAAATATTTATTTATTTATACAAAATTCCTTCAACACCCATCTTTTTCTTGACCGCTACCACAATTACTTAACATTTACGATCGCTGTAACAAAATTGCTAACAACTAAACGCACCAATACAGTGTACAGTGGATGCCATAAAAAGTATTACCCAAAACGAAACATCCAGCGCCCGGAGCAATTATTGTCTTAATTCAACCCGCTCGGACCGCCGTTAGATGCAGGGCTTAGAGCATAAGCGGTAGCGGATAAAAGGAAAACAAAATCCTCAAAACATTAACGTCCTTACCACATAAGATTTTAAAACACTGTTTAATTTAGACACTGTTTAAATGTGATGCTGTCTCTTACAAACAATATTGTCAAAAAAGAGACAGCATCACATTTAAACAGTGTCTAAGATAAACACTTCTTAAACAGTGTTTTGTGGTAAGGCCGTTAATGTCAAATCTCAAATTTTAAAATAAAATAGCTGTTGCATCTTAATCAATTTTATTGACAAAAATATCTGGAATTATATTTCATTTGAATGCCGGGGTAATTCCTCACATTGATGAAATAACGCTGGCTTGCAGCGTAAGAGTGGGATATACTAGAAGAGATTCGACGATGCCACTAGTGACTCGGTAGCTCAGCGGTCAGAGCATTGGACCAGACTTCCAAAGGTCGCGGGTTCGATTCGAATATGATCTGGTGCGAGTCGTATTTTTCTAGTATATTATTTAGTATTGTATAAAAATAGCATTGTGAATGCTAAAATCTCAAAATTAAATGTTTTTTATCATAAATACAGATAATTTAGTAGTGTTTAGATAGTTTAAATAATTTTAAAGCATGCTTAAGAAAACAGGAAATCTTTTAATGAGGGGATCTCCGTTATAAACACACATTATACAAGACGTAAGTGTTTAGAAATGTTAATGATTAAATGTGTATCAATACCTAGTGAATATCTATAAGATCAGACGCGCTTCGGTACACTGAAGATGATTTTGTAATAAAACCATCCCGACCAGAACATGCAGTGAAATAATTTATTATGAGAGCAACAATGTTGCTAAATCAAATATAACATGGCTATACAAAACAAGAACATGCTGAGATAATGTTAAATTTTATTTTGTTAATTAAAATTAAATGGTAAGCTTTGATTTGACAGAGACAGCTTGTGATACATTGCTACTTCTTTTTGGCACAAATAAAAACTTACCAAAGAAAAGTAGCAATGTATTACATCCATCTGTCAAATCAAAGCTTACACGAACTTCATTGTTTTTATACGATAGACACGGTAGCCCTGCGATTTTTATGTAGTGCTATCTTTAGTTCATAAAGATCAGGACGAAAACAGTTTAACAATTACATTCACCAACTTCACGTAACTTCACTAAATCGCTAACCCTTTTCACACACTCCGGCTCAAGGGCTTTCTTCACGATAGGGTTAAAGGGTGACCCGACAATTACCTACAATCATTATACTATGGACAATTATGTTTCCGACCACGAGCCGTCACAGTCACAGCTTTTTATTGAAGTCCACACCGCATTTTTAGTTTAATTACAACCTTTTTGGGCGCACGGGTGGCCACCGACGTGTGACAATGGAGTAGCATCCCTCTTTATTTTAGAGATCATTTGGGGATGTCGAGGGTCACGCCGGCCCTTAGAGCATTAAGAACGGGAGATGGCAAATACACGTTCCCCTTTCACCAAAGTACATGACCAATTTGATCGTGACAGTTTATAAAAACTAGTTGGTCTCGAACACCCGTCATTTTGTAAGAACACATGTCACCGATCGCAGCTCCGCAAAAATGGCGAATTGTGCAGTGTTTTCGTGCAAAAGACGATCTGAAAATTCAAATTTTACTAAGAACGGGATTTTCTATCACACGTAAGTATAATTTTATTACCAAACTATAATATAATTACGAAGAAAACGCACATTGTTTGTGTAAGATAATGACGACATTGCGATAGCAAAACGATACCAAACACATGTCGAATACCATAATAAAAGTCGTAGTGCTGCGACAAAGAGATCGAATGCTTATGCTCTAAGAACGAATGAATGATCAAGTGAATGAGTTTTAACTATTATTTTGATGTGATCAGACCAGCACATAAATTGTCAAATATTATTTTTTATATTTAAAATGTAATAGGTAGGTATTGACTTTTTTGCAAAATCTATACATAGTATTAATTGGAGACACTGTTTTACGGGTGTGATGTTCTCCTTTTTTAATCTTCTCTTTCTTTTAGGTCATCCCGGGATAGTTACTAGTCTTCGGCTGTCTGTCGGTTATGTAGAAGTGGAGAGAATCTTATAAATCAGTCCTGTCAAAGCCCGGGCATAGGACACCAAAATCATTAACCAAAATAAAGGAAACTGATGCCGAGATCCTCAAGTCAAATTGTTCCGATTGTGCAGCTTCTGCAGGTAAGAAATTAATTTCAAAACTTTTGTTTACTTAAACTTTCCTTGCAAAAAAATTACTAACTACCAAAAAGGAGGTTTTCAATTCAACCAATACATATTTATTTGTAGATTATAGGTATTAACATATTATCATACCAACTTTTTCATTTTAAGGTGGCTGCAAGCATTCACTACTGCTTATATTTTGGCTTGAAAAGCGGAGCTGTGAGCCTTCCAGCACATCTACACAAGGCTTCTGGATAAAGCCTACCTTGGCATCGGAACGAACTAATCATGTTTTGGCGGAACATGTATACAAAAATTTAATAATACCTAATAAAAATGAAACACAAATCACTTGTTTTCCAAGCATTTACTATTTTATTTCACTTTTTTGTACTATTATGTTTTATTAACAACTCGTATTGTAGAGACCACGACGTTTCAATAGTAATACACAATCACGATTGTATGCACAATAAAGTATCATCTTGCCAATGCAAACCAATAGAAACGGTGCAACAGCAAAAGTATTTAGGCCTATCAATTGACAACCGCCACAACTGGGGTCCTCATATCGAAACTGTGTGCCATAACTTCGTGCTCTGTTAGCTAAATTTGTCATAATGAAAAATAAAATATTGTTCCAATTTCTATTAATCCTGTACAAATTCTTGGTAGATCCTATAATTTCATATGGAATTTCAAGCTATGGACGCACATTTCAACCTACTTAGAGAAAATGTATAATCTACAATTACGAATATTAAAGCTTATAGTTAGTAAGAAAGTAAATCGTATCTATAAAGATAAGTATGACGAACTCTTTAGGTAATGCAAGGTCATATCGGTTCATGACAAAGTGAGTTACGCAATTAGAACTAAACAACTCGATAACGTTGCTTCTTTGCCGAGGATTAATCATAGAATACAAACAAGACAGATTACGCAGAAGAAATTTCTCAAGGGCCGCTCAAATAACTTTTACGGAAAGAGAAAATTTACTTGTCTTCTTCCTGTCATAATTAACAATCTACCTAAAGAATTATAGGTTATTCTGGATGACCTCAAACACAAAAGTGTGAAGCAAAAACTCAAAAATTATTGTTCTACCAAAAATTTGCTTTAGAATTTCTCGTATTTAAACAATAGTCAGCTTTTTCTTAACATCATCCTGTGCACTCGCATTTACGATCAAATATTGTGTTTATTAAGTATTTTTTAAGACCTTAAAATAATATATATATGTATACAACGTGTTACAAAAGTACCTCTACTGCTGAATATGGTAGATAGGGACTATCAAACTGAAATCGCGAAATCAAATCAGATCAAAATGTATGAAACAGCTGTTTTTTTATTTCGCGATTTGAGAGTTTAATTTGATGGTCCCTATATACCATATTCGGCATTAGGGGTATTTTGTAACATGGTGTATACATATTTTTTTTTATTTTTTTTTATTCGTAAGAATGAAGCAATTTGTTTTTTCTTTTCAATACTGCTTAGTTGTATACCGACTATCTATTTTGACGAATACGTAGTGACTGGACAAACCTAATCGGGTTTTACGTTTTAGTCGCTGGGTTTTTCTATAAATTGTATGTTTTACTTTGTTTAATAAATAGATAAATAAAAAATATATGTTGAACATTTAATTATAAGCGCATTTTAGTGATTGTTGGTGTATATCACAAAATCAAATGAAAACCATTTAACATAATCTTGTTCGTAATCAATCACTCATCTTCCAATCATTCAATTTCATCGGTCTTTTGACGGCACATCACTAGCTGTTGTTGTTAAGTTTGGCGCTGCCGTAGCGTGATCTGTCAGAATTTGTACTGAGATTGTTAGTTCCAAATTTGACCACCCACAATTATAACTGTGTGGGATTTTGTTTTTGTGTGCGTGTGTAACAACAAGACTTTTTTCTACAAGAGTGTGCGTGAATATGAAGTTGTGTGCTGTGCGTGTTTACCTCGTCCCCCTCCAAAATCGGTGAACAAAATCTAGTGTAGAAGAGTGCTGTTGGCATCTCCCGTTCTTAATGCTCTAAGCGCCGGCCTATAGCCAACTTGTGTCCGACACGGTAATTGGGAACAGAAGACGATCGAAATTCGAATGTGGTACTGGCGAGTGATTTTGAAACTTTTTCGTTTGTGACAAATGAAGATCGTATTCGAATGGTTTTTAATATGTGAGGCTGTTCCTTTTTCAATTTTTCATCTTCATTGTTCATTAAAACACAAACGGCGTTTAATTTGATATTTTTCAAAGTTTGCAAGGTAAAGAAAGATTTAAATATCTGTTTAAAACAAGGACAGCCGTGCACATATATTCCATTTGAATTTTCACATAAATAAAGGTGCGCGGAGACGGCACCTCTTTCTTTCAAAGTGGCTGTTTAGATAATATTTTTCCATACATTTACATTCTTTTCGAAGCCCGATGTCCCCCATAGGAAAATGCAAATAGTCGGAGGTGGTGTACCCATAAATTGTTCGTGTGTCTCCGGTACTTTATCAAGTTTGTTCGATTGCGTACTGCCGCGCCTTGCGAGAAAACTGCTTTGGTTTAAAATAGCATAGATTAAATACTGCACTGTCTATTTTCTTTACAATTACGTAACTTCCTAGGGATTATAGCAAGAAAGTCTAATCATTTTCAGAATAGTCAATGTTCAATGTCAATGCCGGTAATCCTATTAGATACAACAAAACCTCATAATACCCTAGCGATATAATCACTAAGAACTGACAAAAAGATGTAGGCACATGTTTAATTTCCCAAGAATCACATTAACGGACGTATCTATCTATCTAAGAACCCCGATCTTCATACGGTGAAATTAAACCGAGTCTGCAATAACTTGCCCGCGAGCTCTCGTTTTTTTCCCGCCTTTTTTCGTTTTTTTTGCGCGCCGATTTGCGTTCATTTCGTACGATATTCCTCCTAGATTGAGCTCGAGTGTCACTTGTTTGTGTTGCGTGTCGCTCCGAGTTTTTGCGATTGATAATGGTTGTATATCAAAAAGGAAAGCTGTATGGATTTGACTCCTTTGTCAATGCACCAAAGCCATAAACAAGCTGTGTGAAGATTATCAATTCGTCATAAATCTAGCTTTTGATTCAAATATGCAATAAGTATATTTTTGTTGTTTCATCATTTTCACTAATTTACGAATCAAATACTTAGAACATTTCGAAACGATTCGAATCAAAAAACTAAACAATGGGATGATGGGCCCATCAAAGGCAATAGCCTTTTGCCATCTAATAAAGTAACAAAACTGAACCAATTCTATCTGACAATGCATTGTCACAAATTCGCACAGAGCTCAATCACAAAAGAAGTGATGAAAGACAAGTGGACGAATAAAAAGGCATAATACGCCATTTTGCCGTCAGAAAGTAGAATTCATGTTGGCGATCTGTCAAACTGGTCAAACATGAGGTCACCGAGTGCGGATCGGCGGAGGCCGTTATTAAGCGCGGGAAATGTGGGCCGGAGGGCCCGACTCATCTCCAAACTCAAACGGCGAAATCGGCGCTACCAACTGAACGAAACAAAAAGACGCTGCCACCATCTATACGGCCGGGAAACTCGCAGTTTTCTTTCTTTTTTACGTATCTATCGCGACTGTCTAGTTTGACGCAGCCCGTTTCATTTCGGCCAGAAATGATAAATGACGTGAATGATTGAGCAGGCGGACTCGAGTTTTCTGTGCAGTTTCGTAAAAAGAGATTTCGCTTCTGGCCGGACGTTGTGACATTCGCGTCTATCGGAATTAAAATGCCGTTTTCATTGGCCGTTTTAACGATTGTCGTGACAACCACTAGCGGGCAATTCATAAATATTCAGGCTATCATTGGAGTGCTTTTGCAAACGAATGTGATTGACAATAAAAGTCATAACATCAATCAGGTGGGATCGACGGTGCGCTATGCAAATGATAAAAATTAATAGAGCGCGAGCTTTGTAAACGCTAATTTTTATGTTAGCTGGTTGATATAAGGTTTAATATTTGACGCGCGTATTGTTTTGACATTTGCAAATGTGTCGTGTGACGTTGAAGCGCGGCAAAAACTGACGGGTACTTGTCTATGCACTTTATTGTCAGCGTTCGGATACACCGCGGACTCAAAATCATTTAAATTATGACAATCAGTTAATTTTAGGGTAACTTTTTAAATGTAGACAGTCATGCGTTAATTAACAAAACAGTTTTTGTTACTGACTTTAAACATGAATTTATGAATTTCAAACGCTAATTAAAATAAAAAGTTCGAAAAAGTAATTTTAAAATTTGAATTTAGAACACACTTACTTAAATAGTACAAAATAGATACCCTATGTACCCAATTTAAAACAAACCACAAACAATACAAACGTCATCAATAGAATGTCCGCGCATAAACAGGGCAGCGCAACTGTGTGGCTCCTAGTTGCGAAATGAAGCAATTATAAGTTGTGGAAGCTCATTTATTGCTTGTCTATCGTAACCAGTTATAAAACGAATAGACAACTTCTATGTTGCGGTTATTACTTCCATAACAGATTTGCCGTGCTATTCATAAAAAAAAATTAAATGCTTAATAAACCGATTTTAGTTAAGTGTTTAGTCCTTTTCTTTTGTCTTAAGAATTGAGTTTGAACGAAGAAGACAAAACTCTTTTAACTAAAATAGGATTATTTAGCTTTTTATTTTTTTTATTAATGATACGGTTAGTTTTTACTTCACTAATTAAGCATACACCCACTTAGATTCGCGAACATCCACGGTCTGCGAACCTGTAACAGTGCGCCATAGTGTGTACGTGTGCGAACCTCGGTTCGCGAACTTTTTTTTATTTTTTATAGTAGGGAGAATGCATTTACGCATCCTGAAGGTATGTGGGACTCGCCGGGGGCACTACCCACTAAACCCCCTACTACATCCCGCACTGACACACAGGACCTACGGGACCGTGGTGACACGCACCATGTGGTCCTGGTGTTAACGCCTCATCAGGCCCGGCACTTGGGGTACGACTAGGCAAATGCCCATCCCCCTCTTGAAGACTAGGGGGGAATGAGGTGTGCGTAGCGCCTCCTTCTCTGCCCTAGCCGTCGTCGCCGGAGTTGGTCCGCGTTGGCGTCTGCCTCGCGAACTCGCTCCGAGGCCTCCTTCTGTGAGATAACATCCTCACAGAAGGAGACCACCGCCTCTCTCGGTTTGCGAACCTAAGTGGGTTCCCACCATATTATTAAGCTAGAGATCTCCCGCGACTTCATTTGCGTGGACAGTTTTCTTTCTATTCCTCGGGACTCTATGTCCTTTTCTGTACCCCTGACAATGTGTATGCAAATTTTCATGATAATCGGTTGAGTAGTTAAAACGTGAAAACAAACAAACAAATATAAAAAACACACTTTCGAAATTATGATATTCGCTTGGAAATATATATACATACTAAATACACTATAATTTATATTAAATAAATAAAAACGATGTACGAACATGCGTAATAATAAGCAATAACTACTAAAACATTAAAAAGTTTCATGACACATCTCGTAGCATATAACTTAATGCTACGGTGCTACGAGATTCCCTATGCTACATTTCCGTAGCAATACTTGTGGATTATTGATTAGTATATTTTACGTGTTATCTATTGATAATGGGTCTAGTTCACAGAGTTGTAAATTATTGTTAATTTTATCACTGTAGTTGTTTGTGTGGTGAACATGTAGTTATTAAGATTTTTTCTGCAGTTATAGGTATTATATTAAATATTCAGGAAACTGTGGGTTAAGTTGATGTTATATTAGAACTATGTATTTTTCCTGGTAACCAATCATACTTTCGAAACGATTTCCGAAAACTAAAATTCGTACAGAGAAATTTCGAATTTAAGATAGGTAACCATTTATATGCCAATAAGTTATATCCATACATAAATTACAGTCCATAAAAACTTTCATAGCACATTACCAGCTTTCAAATAAAAAAAAACCGCTTCAAAATGTGTCCATTAGTTTGGGAGTTACGTTGCGTCAGACAGCTGACACACACTTCAACACACGTGTCAAACTTATAACACCCCTCTTTTTTCGTCAAGGGTTAAAAATATGTACTAACACTCTAATAGTACTAAAACTCGACGACCTCCGTGGTTGAGTGGCATTGTACACCGGTTTTCAAGGTGTCGCCATATCTGAGGTCCCGGGTTCGATCCCCGGTTGGGTCAATTTAGAAAACGAACTTTTCTATATTGTCTCAGGTCTGGGTGGTTGTGATACCACCGTTGTCTCTGATTTCCATAACACATGTGCTTTAGCTACTTACTTTGGAATTGGAGCAATGTATGTGATGTTGTGAAATATTTATTCTTATTATTTATTATTATTATGTAAGTACTAGAAGCAATTTCATAATGAAGTGTTCCAATTGTTTAATAATAATGGCCGAAAATAGTGATGTGCAGTCGCACGCCATATTTAAATGAGCCAATTAGCCGGTTTGACGTCGCACCGTATCCGGAAAACTTGGTATTTTTCCTTTTTTCCTTTTGTAAAGGAAAGTTTCCAAAAGTCGGACATTCTTAGCGTTCGTTGGGCCCATGCATCACTAAGATATCAACGTAGATTACGTTTGAATAACGGCCGGGAAAAAGTGCAGCGGCTGAAATATTGCACTATGGTGCAATTAAAACTCATATTCGAGGTCGTTGTTGTGACTGCGGTTGTTATAAAAGGTTAGAGTTCAATTTACAACTTTTTAAATTTCATGTATGTTACAATTTTGTATAAAACTTATTTAATACCTTTTCGCACTGTCAAGAAAGTGTATGTTTTAAGCATTATATTGATTACTTAACAAGGTGTACTTATCTAATTAAATATTTACTATTTAATGGTATCGATTCGGTTGCAATTGCAACTTAACTAAATTGACAGGACAAATCTAAACTTAGTTTTGCATCCTTTTCTTTCTGTTTTTTTCTTTATCGAAAAGACAAGAACAGAATGCCAAAATGAAGTTTACCCCGGTCAGTTTAGTTAAGTCGTGCTAACCGAATCGCCACCGATATCTATACAACTTTCCACTTTTTTGTATTTAGAAACACTCCACCTATTTTATATGGAATGGAATAAAACAGAAAAGCTATTCCACAGAGCTTTTAAATTAAATCTCACCACGGACCAATACAGTTAACTACAAAGAATTGCTGATATAGCCGATCCGGCCTTGCATTCGGCCAAAACTGCAATCTAGATAATTATTTTAATTTAGTTCCAACCTACAGACAACGCTTTGTTCGCGCGAATTTCTTTTTGGGCCAAATAGCAATGGCGTTGCTATATTTCAGCGGTTATTTTTAAAAAGTCGGAAGTAGATAGTTGCTAAACACAATGGTTTTTTGAAAGAAAATGGAGTTGCATAGCTTCGGTAAATCATTCTTAATTATTAGGGTTACGGTTTTTATTACTAGTAACACTTTTTAGAGTGTCAATGCATGCAATAAAAAAATAAAAACAAAATACTATCACTCCCCAGGGTCAAAAAATTTATGCGAGCAAAACCGCACCCACTTCAGTGTACAAAAGGTAGAATGTCTAATTCAGCAGTGTTCGAAATTTTATTTCAAAATTCGAACACATGTACCCATCACAAACAGCAGTGAAATCTTGAGAGGCCACCCTTTCGTCGTCTTACAACGGGCTGTAATTTCGTCAATCTCCGGAACGCTTCCGAGATCGGAACATGCCCCGAGACGTGTTCCGGATCGGAACGTTTCGAGCGGGGAAGTCATCGGTGCACGCGTGAGCGATCGTTCACGTTTCAGATGTTTTTATTTTGTCTGTTATCAAGTTTTCGACTTTGATACGGAGCGGGCGTGCATCAACTTTTTTTAGGCAAGGAGTTTGGCGCTATTTTTGAAGTGTTTGAAATCGGTTTGACGAGCGTTCGAAAAGTTTCTGTATTTTTTTATGGAACACGTCATAGATTACATCACTTGTAAGAGGCGTCATTGAATATTTCAAATTTTGAATTTGGAATATGTTTCAAATGGATCGGGATTATGAGTAGGTGATTGCTCAATCACTTAACGTGCTAATTGCATTAGCGTCAAACATTCCTAACTCAGACGGGTAGAAAAAGCGACAAAATTCGATATCGGTCATTAGTCGAAGCGGAGTTTTCTAATTAGACTAAGCATACAGACGAAATAAAGCATTAAGGAGTTGAGCAAATAGAATGAAGAAGGGGAACTGCCAGCGAACTGCGCCTGGAACGAGCACAAATATTGAATGCGAATATTTTTTTTGTACCCTTTTGTCTGTGATATGGTTGTGATCCTAAGATTAAGCTTAGATAATAGGGAAAATCACTTATGGAAGAAAAGTTCATCAGTATTCTAATTTGGACCAACCATTTGACACTGTCTGAAACTGATATAATATGAAAAACTAAAAAAAATCGTTGCTTTATCTAGTGTCTTTATTAAAATGTACGCCCGTATACAATTTTCGTAATAAATAAATAAATATTTGACAACATCACATACATTGCTCCGATTCCAAAGTAAGTAGCTAAAGCACTTGTGTTATGGAAATCAGAGACAACGGTAGTATACAATAAAATAACTAAACAAAGGGAATAGAATTACATAGTGTACTTCAGTCAAATAAATATGAAATTCAACTTAATGGGAGTGAAAAAATATTTTAATCTAAGATTAAAAAAAAATCGATCAGTGATACAATCAAGTATCACTTCTGCGTCTTACTCTTTGCCCCTTTAGCGCACAATTAAGGAAGCAATGATCGTAATAGTCGAGATCACTATTGTTCGAAGGTTACACATCACTGTAGGCTGTAATGTGCACGTAATTGTGCAACTGAACGTAATTGCACGTCTGTTGTGTTTATTCTTTGAATTGGGCTGATGGGTGTACCTTGGTATGTGTAGGCGTTTTTGTAAAGAGTTTTTTTTTTACTTTTTGTTTGATTCAAAGATGGCGTAAATAAAAACTCTTTACTCACACAACCAAAAAAAAGGGGTATGAATAATTAAAGAAGTTTGTTTTTGTAGCAGTTTTATTTTCCTGATTTAAATGGATTTGAGATATACAATTAATTAATTGTACTTAAAAAAATCCGATACGGTTTACTTGTCATAATCATAAAAAATAAGTATACATGTTTTAAACAAATTATTACAACAATTTGCAACTAATAAAAGCCCATAATCCAACTGCATTGCCATGAAAAAACTACGAGACATAAAGACGACTGACAATTAAAAGCGCGCCATTTTAAAGGCATCTGATATTGACATACTGCGCATAGCACACACTAGGCATAGACTAAATATAGTGAAGTATCGCAGACGCGGCACGCCGCACTAATTCGCAAACATGCTACTCATAACTTGAGTTTCCACAAACTCACGTGCAATTATAAATAAAATTGACATTAATTGCGTACTGGATTTTTTTAAATGGACTACCTAGCGATTTCTAGAGAGCCCTCTTAATACCACTGACGCGGGAAAAGTAATGAAGCGAAGTTATTAATGTTGTTGCAATTATTATAATTCTGCGAGATTGAGATCACGGGCAATGAGAAGTGTGCAGAAGCGACATCTGTTCATGTGGTTAATGGTTATTAGGTAAACAAACATTAAACCAAGATTTATGTAGATAAACAAACGTAAAGTCTAAGCTTCGTTGTTTGCATTTAAAATAATTAAAAATAAGCAATTAATACTTATTATGAAATTCTGTTTTAAAACATTAATTTCATTAATTAATTAGTATCGATGGTGTAATAAACACGTAAGTTTAGTTAAGCACTTGTTGTCCAAAAAATTTTATTGTCATTAATGTCAAAAATATAATATTGGTATAGAATTTGTGAGTCGAGAAAAAAAAAATTCTGAGAAGAAGTCCTAAAGACAATAATGATAACATAACATTTTGAAAAAATAAAAATGTTAACTGTATATTAAACTTCCTTAAAGAATTTACTCAAGTGGTCATTTTCTTTACGTGCAACATAGAGGTAAACGAGTTACCTAAGTAAACATTAAACAAAATCGCCTATCTGCAATTATTATATTCTTTAGTAGAATCAAAGTGGAAGGAATTAAATCAAGATTCTTATGAAGAGCGGTCTCTTTGGACTATTTTAGTTGCATTAAAAAGGAACAAACATGGCCGCTCTGCTCAAATTATTATATGATTGGTATTGTAAAGTAAACATTTCGCAGATAACTCAAATGGATAGTGTAAGACATTAATGGTTATTATTACTTCCTCGAAGAGTTATTTTATTTCGCGATTTATAAACTATTATTAGGCTTTTAATACATGAGAGGTAAATGTTACTATTTTTTATGACTTATGCAAAGGGATAATTTCTGTATGAACACAGGAAATTTAATATGCGATTATACCATTTAGTATTCAATCACGGCTAAAACATTTTAACATGGATATGAAATCATACTGCTGTTGATGGAGCGAACGCGAAGCGTCTCCGCTTCAGCTTGGGCAAAAATGCTTTCGTATGTCCGGCTGTCTGTTCCCCTCTACAGGGGCCCTACCGGCTAACTTTTCGAACTTCGGCGGGTCTGCCGAGTTTCAACTTAAAACAGATAAATCGAAGTAAGGAGTTTCGTATAGTGCTATTCGCCGAAGTTATTTAGAAGATATCGATGTTCATGACATCATGAAAATTGAGGTTTGCCAATTGGGCCCGATTGGGGCTTGATTTATCTGTTTTAATTTGAAGCTCGGCAGACTCTCCGAAGTTCGATGCGTTAGCCGGTACGGTCCCAGGTCGCATTTCTCAACCGATTCTCGCGAAAATTTTGTGAGAGGGTTCGATAATTATATAGTTTTTATTTGTCGAGCCAGTTTTTCTAAATTTTGCGAAAAAAAGGTTCACACATTCGAAAAATGTTCAAAGCGCCATCTAGCTTAGAATAGATATACTAAGAGAATACCTAACCTACCAAACAGCACACAGTACTGCTTTTCAAAAGCACTGTTAACCTAGTGGTGATATCTATTAGATTAATTTTTAAACGACATACAATTTGAGTGAGGTTTACAGCTACTGAGCCACTAGTGGATAAATAAATACACAAATATTGTATCTTTATTTTGTTCTTGTTACAACTAATTATCAGTTTCACATAATGTACCAAAGAACTTTTTGAGTGCTTTAGTTGTCATTTCTGCCTTTATAAGTAATCTCTACGTACTCTTTACGTCAATGATTAATTAATCAAATTTTAAGTCACAAAAAAGGTTTACGACCTCTAGTTACGAATACGAATCCTTTCCCCCACAGATGAACGACGACGACGACACATTAAAAAATCAATAACGAAACAGAGCACAATTAAGACTTGAGGAGACATCCCTCAAACGTCATACCAAACAAACATACAAGCAACAAAAACAGATGTTGCCCTAACTCTTCGCGTTAAAGTCGAGTTTCATGTGGCTGATTGAAAATAGACCGTAAATAGATCTAAGAATTTATCCCGCAGCAAAAATGTACACCCCTATTCGTACGAAGAGTTGTCTCGGAGTAGTAATAGTGTGTGACATGCAAATGCAGTGACGGGAAAGATATCGAGTGTGTTAAAAAAAATATTAAAATTTTATGCAACAAAAAAAAGGTAGCACAGAGCTCATCTAAGCTTTTTCTTTTTTACTCGTATAGATACGACCTCCGTGGTCGAGTAGGTTAGTACACCGGTTTTCATGGTGTCGCCATCTCTGAGGTCCCAGGTTCGATCCCCGGTTGGGTCAATTTAGAAAAACGAACTTTCCTATATTGGCTCAAGTCTGGGTGTTTGTGATACCACCGTTGTCTCTGATTTCCATAACACAAGTGCTTTAGCTACTTACTTTGGAATCGGAGCAATGTATGTGATGTTGTCAAATATTTATTTATTTATTTATTTATTTATACCTTGTAGTGGAAATCAGAAACCACAACAATATTGTACAGTGCTATCGAAAATTACAGATTTAATTCAATTAAATTATTTAATATAATTAATAATATTTATTCAATATTATTACAAAATTAATGTTTGAATTACTAATGAAAGCCTATTTTTTATTGACGTACGACTTAAAATTAATATGTACGTTAAACTTAAATGCTAATTACAAAAATCAAGAATCACACAAAATGTAATAACTTCACAAGCAAACGCAAAAATCACAAGCCACTAAAATTCGCCGTTCCACGATAAAATCACATTTATTATATCGCGTATTTGCGAAGCTCGCCTCTAGCCGGGGCTATTTAGGCGATATGCAAAAGTTGGGGTGTAGGGAGGGTGGGGTGATTAGGCCGTGTGTGACGATGCGCATCTTATGCCCGCATTACCCTTTCGTTTTCCTTCCGATAGCTGCCTTTGTGAGGCCTCCAGTTATCTGTGGAAGGACGAGATCACACGATACCAATTTTCTTCTTTTTTCAGCATCGATCCTCTTTGCTTTTATGTTTTTTTTTCTTTGCGCTAAGTGCCGCTTTTAAGTTTGGAACGAAGCTTATTAGAACGGATAGGGGGTTGTGTTAATATTTTACGAGGAGTAATGAAACATTTTGACGTTATGCCTTTGTTATTTTTAGTGAAGTTGGGATAAAGGAAATCTCTTGACTTTTTACATTGAATTTTTGTTGCTGTTTATTTTGATCTTCGATGAAGTGGAAGCGATTGAAGTTAGAATAATGTACCATACAATTAGTTTTTATCATTCACGTGAAGTATTACAACAATAATCAAGGTATTATTTTATGATGATTATTAAAAAATATTATAGTTTGAACAAGCCGGGTATATATCAGTTAGGTCATTAAAATGTATAATGGAATATTAACTTCAGTCAAATATCAAAGCATTTACGCCTCTTTACACTTGGAAACTACTTATAATAGAGAGAAACGTTACTTCGGCACAATCCAAATGTAATCCCCATTAGTAAAACCTACTACATTCTAAGGGTTGAACTCGTTAACACACTTTCCAAGTTTCCATCGAAAACTACCCCGTTTTGACTACCAAATACGTCGAGGACAAACTAATAAACGTGAATGTTTAATATTCTGCCAAATCTTCGACGTCTCACCCCAATTTCAATACGAGCTTAAGTAATATCGGATTCAGAAACATTCCGTGGAATAACGTCGTAAAACAGCCGAAGAGAGTGGCTCTTACGCCGTTTTGGCATAGACGAGTCTGATACAGACGTTATGGACAATTCAAGGAGTGATTTCCCTTGAAACCGATGTAGCATATAAATACCATTATTTTGAAACAATCTTCGCCCCCGCTCCCGTGTTGTTCTGAAGAAACTTCGCGAAAGATTCATGAATATTCGCCGGCTTATAATCTTTTCGACGTATCGCACACAAACATAGATTCTGTTATACCACCGACTTGAATACTGAATCCATTACTTGCGACCCTTCTTTTATATGAAGATTTGTTATCTATCTCAAAATGTTTTTATCAAAACATTTTAAGTTTTTAATACTGAGAGTGTCTATGAATGAAATGCCTAAGGAAGAAAAAGTCTTGTTTAAAGTTTCGATATTTTAAATAACACACCCAAATTCAAAAAAACAAAAGAGTTCTGAATTCGAAATCTCGACATGCGTCGAACGTTCGTTCAAACTCCATTATTCCAATTCGAATGTACTTAATTACTGTCGTCAAACAGAATGCGACATCGATACGTATAGCACGAAGATGGCGCGCGGGGAGATACGAATCCTATGTTTTCGGATTAATTCGTTCGTGAAATCGTCTCCTTCGATAAGAATGGTAACTGCTGTGTACTAATTGAATGTACAATTGCGCTGGGATGTCTGATTTCATTAGATTTCTGTGTGTGAGTATGGGGGAGGTTAAGTGCCTGATGGATCGCTTTGGTAGACAGTTCAACATTTTTGACGCGCTCTTAGATAATGAAGGAGTTCGCTAATTGAGTCACAACCTTTTTGCAAATTAAAAATAAACTTTTTCGAAGGATCAGGGTATTTTTGAATGGCGGTGAGAGCTCTTTTTTCATCGCATGCGGTTTATTGTCACAATTGACAATACCCACTCGAAAATCACAAACTTACTCAGGTAAGTTCTTACAGGGTCAGCCCTGTGACGGCGTCGCTGTAGTCTATATGAGTGTTGCCATTGTGAATTTGTCAGTTGCCGTGTTTTGTCACTGAAATTGTGAAAAAAATACCGTGTTTCGATACAATTACTGCACTTCATTATGAAATTATCGTGTTTGTATGAAAACTTCTGGCTTAAGCGGCCGTAGCAAGGTTAATCTTTGACACCGATTACCGTAGAACACGGTAATTACCGTAGCATTGGCAACACTGGTCTATATAGTCGACGGCGTAGCCTAGGTAACATAATTATATTATGTGATAACACTTAGTTCCAGTTTTGGCCATCGGGTTAGATAAGTTTGTGCCACTGTACTAGTACTACACTGACAATTACTGCTCATTTTCATTTGAAATGAGTAGTAAAAAGCGCTTGCTGCCTTTCCAAAATAGGGCCCCAGATCAGACACGACACAATTTCGAACAGTCAATTGTTGATTTAAAAATCTAATCGAAATAATTTCAATAAATCAAAACAGATTAATAAAATTACCATAGATAATTCGTAATGGGTAATTCAATAGACAACTTTATAAATCGTTGCCCAAATAAAACCGTATCCGATCGGAGCCCATCGACAGTCGATGAGGGGTGAAAAAATAGGGCTTTTTTTATTATCGCTTATTGATCAATTGCTCACGCCTCCGTATTGACGATTATTGATAGATTGATATTAATGCGGCCGTGGGGTGGCGGTTTTTTTCAATATTGAACTTGTTGACGGTACCACAATTGGTTATTGTGTAATTCTTTTGTGCACAAATACTCGATAGATTTTGTTTGCGTTTTTTACTCACATGTTTGTTTGATGTTATATTTGGGGAGCCATTCAGTGTGTGTTAATCGAATTGAGGCAATCGATTTTGATTTTTTGAAAGCTTATTGTGTTGTCCTTAACACTGATTATGTTCCCTTGACATTTGTTATTTCACTGTATTGTATTTATTTTTACTTATTTGCATTACTACAACAAAAGCGGTAAGTAATCAATAAACCACCCTATTTTATTAAACCGTCTAGCAAAATATCCGATTAGGGACATTCCAAGAATCACGTTCCGTTGCACGTAACGAAAATCTGTTACGACAATAAATTTAATGGCGAATCCCGATAAGAATCGTCTACAGACAATTTTCATAGATATAGCTCAATTAACAATCGGTTTCAATCGTGAAGACGTCGTACAATAAAGTACCCCCCACACGCCTGAGGGGGTGAGCTTATATTTCTGTTTGTAATATTGCGGTGTCAATTTCGCATATTGAAGTGAGAACGATTTTCGAATATGGAATGAATTGACAGATGTGTTTAGTGTTTGTTTACGAATACTCGTAATTGCGTACCAAACTTTTTGGAATCTACCTACTCTTTTTCCACGAGCGATTTGAAAATGGAATTAATTCGAATTGCAACAAATTTCTTTTGTTTTTTTACGCTATTGAAGTTTTTAATGTTGCGATTGGGAAGAATTCTGTTGGGATAATATTATTAAAAGTTTCTATTGTCTATAACTTTACTATTGGCGCCAAGTTGAACAACCTCTGAAATATTTAAATTTCGAATTCGGAACGTCTGAGTATGGCGGGTGAACCGCAATAAATACAATATTGGGCCGACAATAGTTAGACAAATGAATAAATCCAAATGGAAATTTCTCTATTCGAACAATAGATTTTAGAGGCTGTATCTCCACAGACAGATTGATTGGGTGCTTCCTCGTGGTTACAATGTGTGGATTGGTATGGAATTACCTATTTAACCTATTTAATAATATTTCTGATATTTTTCTCTGGAGCTTTTATGGAAATCAATTTTTTGCTGGCAAAATTCCTGTACTTGCTAAATACTTTAATGTACAGTTTTATTTTACATGATTTTTGTTTTATTCCTAATTTCATAATGAACTTGTTACTTTTAGACTTAATTTTCTCAAACTGTTTTGAATTTTATTTTGCGGAAGAAGTTATGTTCAGTTTTTATGAAAATAAAGTATTAGAAATATATTTTATTCTTAAATTTCTTTCCTTTGTTAAAATATTAAATGGTTTACGCTGCTATATAGTCTTTTTGTTTAAATAAACTTGATGTGTTCTGAAGTATCTTAAGATGTTGATGAGAACCTATAAATTCAATTTTCTCGAAATCAAAATTTTGCGACATATCACTTTCATCCAATTATGTCTTCATTTCATAAATCTCAGAAATTGATAAGTACCTACTACATATATATATTCGGATGCTCACAATAAAAAACAAAAAAAAACAACCCAATATGGATCAGTCGTCGATTTCAATTTTATATCTTCATTCAGCTCGTATCAGGGACGCGATCTCAAGTTTTGACATAAATCGTTGCGTTGCGTTCACATAAATTGTGGATCTCTCTCCATATTTCGTTACCTGCGCCGTTTGTTACGATTTTATTATGAAAATGAATGGCAGGCGGGCGCGGGGGGTGGGCGAGGGGGTGCAGACGATCAAAAGGGTTCCTAATTCGTACATTCGGCAGCGGTGCACACTATAGCAACTATGAGAGTTTTATGGGCCGAATCTTTTATGGGATAATCAAATTTTGTAATATTAATGCGCCCGATTCGTGTCTGTGTATCGATTTCGCGTTTGTTTCCTTGGGTTGTGGGAGGGTTTTAATTGATATTTTGTACGCTTTATGGAGCAATAGAGTTTTGTTTGAATACGGTATGGAACGTTTCATTAAAATAGGAGTAACATTACGTAATACGATGTAACAACATTGATACCACGTGTGTTACTGGGGCTGCGTCGATACACAAACCGCTGTCGTTTCTGAAAACAAACACACCTTTGACATTACTTTAATTGAATACAAATTCGTTTGTTTTGTTGCGTTATTTTTGACATTCGGTTCCTTTGGAGTTTAATTTGCGGCTTGTATGTTCGCGTAACGTTCATAGAGTCGAGTTTTACTTTGTTAACACCCTTCATTATTTAGTTTGTCGTTTTGAGAGAATTAATTGGAATTTTCATTGTTCAACACACGTGTAATTAGAAAACGTTGTTTGGGGCTTAAAAGAAAATTTATTCTCGTCTCTTTGCGCGGAGCGTGACGCGGGCGCTATAAAAACTGGCGGTTTTGTCTATGGTTAATGCTTTTTTAAGCAAAGTAATAAAACTGTCAACATCCTTTTATGTCAATTGTTTATAGTTTCGCGCAAATACTGCGGCATTTAAACGAAGGTTCCGTACGTATCTAACATTAAATGTAATCGACGAAACCTGTGAAAATATGTAAATTGATCCTTAGAGATGCCGGACCGGACTGACTGAAATTTGAATATAAACTTTCCACCGGCACCGTATAAGCACCATTTATTTCGGCCGCTCATAAAATATAATGATTTTTGACGTAGCTCTCGGCTATATTAATTTTGCGGGCCGAATTACAAGGGACGTGTTCCTATCCTATATCGACAGTCGTGGATCTGAGACTCTAATTAAATATTTCACGTTAATATCGCAATTTATTTAAAGGTCGAGCTTTTCTCCACAGAATATCAAATTATTGACAAAACAACAAACTAATTATGCCCTCGACTGTGTCTGGACACAAACAAACGACTACGTATGAACTATTAAAAACAGACACCACGAAATTAATAATTCAAAAATGTTAAACGCCATAACTCAACCAATATGCAAAAACATCAAACATATCAAACATTAAAATCTTATTCTCGAATATCTAAATGTCGGAAAAGGAAAAAAGCCGCAAAATGGACGCCACTCGTCTGAATAAGAGATCGGCAATATTTACATAAAAAACAAATAATACACACCGAGACGGGATGCGCGCATAAAATTAAAATCGATGAGAATTTCTACCCTTCGAATTAAATATCATTGCCCTATCTCACACAAGCAAACCGACACACAACCAAGATCTAGATTAATACACGAGGGGTCGCCACTGCCGATCTCCGAACGACAGCTGATTGAATGCGTTCGTTAATACAAATCGGCGTTCCAAATTCAAATTTACAATTAAAGTATCTTTTAAAAAATGGAACGGTGCACAAAAAAAAGCGCATTCTTCCAAACCATAGAGAGGAGACACAGAAAAAAACAGCACGCCACCAATGGGGTGTAGCTAAAAATATCGGCCCGCTTATTTGCATACTAACTAAAATAATTTATTATTTTTTCTCCGAGGGGCGAATCAGTGGGGAGATTGTATACAATGGGAATAACTAGAAACTGAGTGTTATTGGCCTTATCGCGCGTTACATTTTTATGCCTCCGAATAATATTCATCGGAAACACGTTTGAACTTTTCAAATTCTAATTTCAATATTCCAGGAACGTAGGTTACGGCTGTAAACTAGTTACAAATTCCAAACAAATATCAAATTAAACATACACGGAAATGCAATATTCGACGTCAAAATATGAGATGCTTAAAAGTTGGTATCAAAGCGGTTCGGAAATCAAAGTACGGTTCGCAAAAGGAGGAGTTGAGGCGCATCGCATCCTTACAAAATAGCGTATGATTGCGCGAAACAAAGCGCAGATAACTTTGCCAGCGAACTCGTTGCGCCGGGAAAAAGTTTGTCGACTACTCTCTGGCATTCTCTCTCACGTGTCGAACGTCAACTTCAATGTTTGAATATACCCACTATGCCGAATATTGAACGTAACAATAATTTGAATTTAGAACACTTGACTATGATTTCCATTGTTTTGTTTTCTATCAAAGTTAGAATCTGATCTGAGTCTTGTTTTGCTAATACGTTCTAAGTTTGAATTCGGTAATTATTGTGTTGACGCTGCCGCTAGACGGCTGCCAATGAAATTATCATTCGATTCGAATCAAAGGGAACATTTTAAATATCTATGCATAAACGGGCTAGGCGCTGTCCAGACAGTCTCGCAGAAGATTTATATTTCGCCTGCTTCATATGCGAAACAGTATAGATTATATTCGGTGACGTGTATGAAGGTATGTTTTTTATGGTCGTGCCTTTTGTTTATGGTTTCGATTTCAGTTAGATTTCGATTTGTCGATGGTTTTTCAATTGTTTCGTATTCAAATTTAGAGTTGGTCCACTTTTCAGTGGCGATTATCCCAAAAGAGGCGGATTAAAAAAAAAAGAAGAGTTTGACACATGCCAGCCCCGAAAAAGTTTGTCGCACTATTTCTTGAAAGCAAAACGTTTGTAACAAAGAAGTCGTAGTTTTAATTCATATGCAAATGTTGGGCATTACAATGGATCGCCCGGTAATCATAGATCGGAAATCTTTAGAAACATTAATGGTATAGAGTTTTTGTTCAAATTATAGGTTGGGCTGCGACATGTTGCTACTTCTGTGTTACGCAAACTACTTTTATTTCTTTTTTGAGATCTGGCCAAATCATCGGGTGTTACAAATCATATCAAGCATCTATGAAGGAATTATAATTTTATTTTATGTCTTTATAATTCGATAAGACGTTCGATTACGACGTTATCTCAACCCACAACTGAAAAAATATTTTTAAGAACTACCTACACTACCTAACTACATATTTGAAGAAAATTATGAACTATTCAGTTTCTAGTTATTACCTTTCTGGGTTCAGAAAGTAAGTTCTACAGTCTTCATAGACAAATATTTTTTGATTAGAACAATGTATGGACCAAAACAAGCATACCCTCGCGAGCAAACGAGTATAGCAGAAACACGCGAGGGGAATGCACCGGCATAAGATATCGGCCAGAAGAAGGGTTGATTTGATTGAATATCTGTTATTAGGGCCCACCCCGCACACAGACACCGAATATTATATACACATAGTTTATAAATATGCATGAGTTTCGTTAAAATTTGGTGCGCACCTCTTTGGGTGTCCCCGTGTTCGTTAGGGAGACGTTTCATATTTTAGAAATATTCACGCATTTGAAGCTTTCGCATGTGAAGGATGGTTTAGCAAAACAAACGAATTCGATTGACGTTCTTTTTTCAAATTTGAATTCGGACAATACTTTTTCTTTGTTTGAAAAATTTAGTAGTTAACCCTTGAATGTGATACTAAAATAACGCCCATGAAATTATTTATTGAGCAATGTATATTGTCAAAGACTAATGGTAGATTTATAAGTAGACAAATATATTTTAATTATAAATACGTCCGATTGTCGTCGTTGCCTGATGGCGTAGAATAATTAATGGGGCTGATATCCGCGTAGATGTGAGGCTTCCTTTCATAAAATTCACGTCTTATTGTTTTGGAGGCGAACAATTTATTTTTTGTTTGCCGAGTCCCGAATTAATTTACTTTCAGCTATCATACGCAGATATTAATGATTCAGTATTGTGAGTTTAGCCGAAATTAAGGACGAGAGTAATTGGAGACTTTTGTTGGGTGGATTTTGATCATTGAAATCCTTATTAGTGTTTGTGAAATTAATATATTGTGTTTATTTTTCCTTTGTGTAGGAAGAGTAATGTTTTGGTTCTGCTTTGTATAAGCATTCGTATTTTTGTTTTGTACGCTAAGCGAATTATTATCTAGGTAGAATGCTTGATACTTTCTTGATACGGAAATGTCTGCAATATATCAATAGTTGTAATCGAGCACAGAGACAACCCTCAAATGCCAGAGTGAATCTAAATCAATGGCCGCCCAGACCCGCCAACAAAATGATTGACGGTAAAATTGTGCACAACAATCTATTTTTGCTTGACTGACACAACGTAGAATCGAATAAGAGAGTAGATGGCGCTAGTCTAAGTCAGCCGTCATTAATAGGCTGTCAATGTCAAGTGTCACTTCACGTTGAGCAGCGGCGGCGATCAGACGTCTCTCAAGACGTGCCGAATCGAAATGATATTAGTTTTGTTGCGGACAGTGTTATTGAGAGCTTTCCCGTCATTCAAAATTAATCATATTTTGTAAAAGAAAAGGATATTGAAAAATACACCGTACCTTTTTATGAATAACGGTTTTAAATTGAAAGTCTGCGATGTCAAAACTAATAAAAGTTAGTTGTGTTGGACTCGTTCCAGATTTACTAAATGAACGCTTCTTTTTTTGTAAGTAAGATATGAATATTCGTTACCACGCGTCATGTCGCCCTGTGGATAATATTTGCAAGTGATGAGAGCTCAGCGGGTTTTGTATCGAGATAATAAAACAAAGAGGATCATTATTCAAAGGTGCTAATAGGCAGAAAAGCCAATTTATATTTTTAAAATAAACATTCCAAAGATTGCAAAGAATGAAAGGAACGCTTGAATTTCAATTCCAATTTCAAAAATGCACTGATACACCACCTTTCTCAATAGTTTGAATTTAGAACATTCCTAAACTTTCCGCACTAATTCAGGAAGCGACCTTGAATTCAAGTTCGGGCCGCGGACCGAGTCGGTGTAACTTGCGCCAAAGTCCACGGGCCCTTTTTAACAGGGTTGTTCACCTTCCTATATCGAAAGGGTTAATTCTCAACGAAAGGGTTATTACAGAGACGGACTGCGATTATGAGTGTGTGCATTCGATCCGTTGAGGTATTGCGTGCCAGAAATGTTTTTTACCATTTTGGGGTTAAGGGATGTTTCGGGCACCGTGCGAGGGATTATTACATAAAATGAATTGCGATATCGGACGATATTCGTTCGACTCCGTGACACTATAAACTCGTGTTTAAGGTTCAAAATTAAGTAAATCGAATGACGAACGTCCGCCAATCGCGATTTGTTGTAATAGGCCCACTGTATCTTCATTTTTAATAAGGCATAAAAATGATTTGTATTTGTCTGTGTTCGTTAATATTTAATGCTCGAGTATTGTTTATAGTTCTTTATTGTTCTATGCAAATTTGGAGCGTCTTGAGTTTGTCGCTTCAAGAATGTTCCTCGATTTTATAGGTTTCTGTTTTATTTAGGCACTTTTCTTTCAAGAAATATTTTTATTTTACTTAAATTGGCTTCTTGTTTTGCGTCTATTTCGATTAGTTGTATGTTCAGATAAATTAAAATTGGTAATTCTGAGTAATTTTCAACTGATAAATTCCAAGTAGGTAATGTTACATATTTTATTTTATGATTATGTATAAGCCCTCTAGTTTGTTACCCAAGGGCGAAATTAATGCTTATATATAATTCAGTAGTAATGTACAAGTCTTGTATAATCAAATGTAAGGGCGTATACACTTGGGACCAAAATTTGAGATAGGGGGCGTTCAAAAATCGCGATTGAACCCTATCGAATATATCCAGAGTCTCAAATGGAAGTGTGTGTGTGTTAAATTTTTGCTACAATGTGTGTGTTAGTGTTGATAATTAGTGTGTGTGTGTGTTGTGTTTTGAATTCCGTTTGTGTGCGTAATTAGGGTGACAGATTTGGGGGTCAAGTTTTTTAGACATAACAATGGATATCGATTCGATCGCTAGTACTATTATTTATTCTGTGATTCGATTTTGATTGGCAATATTGGTACGGTATATAGCTTATTTAGCAATCATCGAGCTAAGACCAAATATGTTACAATGCGATTAAATTAACAATGTACAACAGAAGTGACCAACTTCAGAGGGCTTGCGGTACAAACCGATGTATTTTAATTTGTCTTTTCCATACATTCTCGAGTGAAGTTGCAGCGGATCACTGTCTATTGTCAATTTAATCGCATTGTACATAACAAGCTTGATTAATTGCAAAACATTTTCTGAGTTCAAATGTATAACAAAAGACAACCGCACTATCTGACAACCAGAGTTATTAAAAATATGTTCACATTGAGAACGCTGTTTCTTAATTCAAAGGGCATTTAAATTTTAAACATATAAGAAAAAAAAAAACCTTTGAAAACTTTTTTGTAAGAAGAATACAAATTGAGATGCATATACAATGCGATTAATGTAACAATGTACAACTAAAGTGACCAACTTCAGAGCGCTTAAATTAACAATGAACAGTGATCCGCTGCATCTTCACTCGAGAATGTATGGGAAAAAGAGAAAATTTACCGCAGCACCCTGAAGTTAGCCACTACTGTTGTACATTGTTAAATTAATCGCATTGTACTTTTTTAATAATATTTTAATATTTAATATTTGACAACATCACATACATTGCTCCGATTCCAAAGTAAGTAGCTAATGCACTTGTGTTATGGAAATCGGAGACAACGGTGGTATCACAAACACCCAGACCTGAGCCAATATAGAAAAGTTCGTTTTCTAAATTGACCCAACCGGGGATCGAACCCGGGACCTCAGAGATGGCGACACCTTGAAAACCACTTGACCAAGGAGGTCGTCATACTTTTGGAACTTCTTACCTTGCAAGTGCATTTTTTTTCGTTTTATTTAAATGTCGCAGTTTGCTTGCGCTGTCAGTACATAGCTGTGTGTGAATATGTCACTGATCCAAGTTAAAAGCCAACTAATGTAGTAATCAGTACATGATCGAGGGTGGTCGGACACCAATCGATTGATCTCTTGTAAGGGGTGACTTGCCCAAAGGGGTAGATTTAAAATATTGCAGAAGGGTGGACGGCGATACCATCTCGTATATATAAAATTCTGTCCGTCTGTCTCTAATATATCTGTACAGATTAGGAAAGACACAACCTTCTCCCTCTTTTTGAAGTACAAACAAAATATCTACGTATTTACAAATTGCAAATGCAAATAAATACGATGAAGTTTTTCTTTAAAAACATGCTTTTGGCACCGAAATAGAACTACTAACATTTTAATTAATTTACAATAACATAAATAGTTCAGCCAATTCGAGCAAAACCACGAACAAGTTTGATAAATGCCGTTTTATTATCCAACGACATGCTATTTTGATTATTAAGCGGATCCAAAATGGCTGAACGTGATAACGTTTTAAAGTTTTCAAATTTCGAACGGGCGTTAACGAAGTGTCCGTATTTACGGGTTAAAACAACTGAAAGTATAAACTTTTTTACATTTGTAATAATTGCATTTGATTGAGGACAAACTTTGACAATCTTTTGTCAAAAAAATTAAAAATTAAATTTCTGAGTTCTAAAACTATGGTTCTTGTTCTTGTGTAGAGTTTGTATTGAATTTTCCTTTATACTTTTTCTTTATATTAATTAAATTAAATAAGGTTTTCATAGTTTCTTCAATGTCACATAAGTAGCCCTTCAAGTAAAGCTGTAAATTTATGAGTATCGCCAATTTATTAGGTTTCCTATACACCGTTAATTTTTAAGTATATCTAAAAATGAAATGGGGATTTCAGACCACAAGAATGAACAACTTTTGCTATGAGGCCAACCACGGAATCGCGAAAAAAAAATATCAGCTATTCCATAGAAATTTACAACATTGACTCGACTATAATGTATGGAACAGCTGATTTTAGTAAAAGTTGTTCATTCACGTGGTCTAAAACCCCCATTTAATTTTTAGATATACTTAAAAATTAACGGTGTATATTAAAAAAAAGTATTCAGCCCCAATCCGTTTGAATAGATAATTTCGGCAGTTTAATCCATCGGTGTAGTTCGCAAAATGTGTTTGCGCATTCGCGTGACGTCCGCGGTAACTTTGACACGGCATCGCTCGTACTTTTCACACTCAAATTTTCGCGTTCTAAACGTTTTTGGGTGTGCAATTAATGATTGCTATCTTGTTTTGTACTTTATTTATGCGATGGTGGTTGAGGTTTTTTTAATTTCAACGTGTGTTGAGGTAGAGTTAACCTTGCCGTTTTAACGAACATAATACGACCGTTTGAACTTTAAAACTGGTTCAGTTTCAGAATGGTTGTTAAATATTTGTGTCTTCTGTTAAGTTTAAAACAGTTGGATTACTATAAGGGTGCTATCACACGTGCCACAACCACAAAGGCAACACGTGGGTGGTAATGTATGAATAGGAATAGTTTTTTCATAAAACACATTTTGCTTTTTTAAATTTTGAGATTTTAGCATTCACAATGCTATTTTTATATAATACTAAATAATATACCAGAAAAAATACGAATCGCACCAGATCATGTTCTCGGACGGGAATCGAAGCCGCGACCTTTGGATATCCGGTCCAATGCTCTGACCGCTGAGCTACCGAGTCACTAGTGGGAACGTCGAATTTTTTCTAGTATATGAACTCTTACGCTGCAAGCCAGTGCCATCTCACCAATGTACAAGGAATTACCTCGACATTTTACCCTAAAATGCAACCACAAAGAAATGTAGTGTAACATAACGCAAATGTTATAAGCTGCAACGAAATGTTCATACTACTTATTGTCGTTGTATAGTATCAAGTTAATTTTAATTAATACATAATAATAAATAAATATTTGACAACATCACATACATTGCTCCGATTCCAAAGTAAGTAGCTAAAGCACTTGTGTTATGGAAATCAGAGACAACGGTGGTATCACAAACACCCAGACCTGAGCCAATATAGAAAAGTTCGTTTTCTAAATTGACCCACCGGGGATCGAACCCGGGACCTCAGCGATGGCGACACCTTGAAAACCGGTGTACAAAGCCACTCGACCACGGAGGTCGTCAATCGTCGTCAAATTAAACGTAATATAGAGATAAAACTCTTTGACCAAAACTCTTAATGGAATTGCAATAAAACAAACGTATTCATGAATAACAAAAAAACTATTAAAACCTTCGCGGTGTTAATCCATCAAGCGATACAGAACATTTTTCGTCTACGATCAATCTAATACAATGCCGTGGAATAACTTATGTATGCGAAATAAATATTAATGGTACACACGCCGAGTAACCCTTTCTTCAACCCCTATGATATTGGCCCGAAATTTTACTAATAAATGTGTGTAATTAATCATTGAAATGTGGGTACAGGCAGTCGCGAAATGTTAGACCGCAGTAAAAAATACCCTTGTCGTGTTGCGAAGGCCGTGTGCGAATCCGAACGCTTATCAATTTTCAAGAAAATTAAAAAAAAAAATCCGCGCTCTAAAAATGTTTGTTTACATTTCCATAATTTTCTACTAAAGTCAATCTGTAAAGAGAGAATCATGCAAATATTCAGAGTCATCAGAAATCAATGAGCCGTCTTCAGCGAGGACACGTTCAAAAGATACGCATAAATCATCCGGCGATGTACCGACAATAGCCATCTACATAAACACACCCTCACACGTTGCGTAATTAATTAAAATTATTAATGACAGCGCAAAATAATGGAAAATCGATAGTCTTGGGCGAAAACGACTCATGGGGGACATAAAAACACTCGAGCACTCAACGGGTTATTAATTTTGTGTAATAATAATTATTTTTTGTCCTTAACGACGCAAATATGCAGATGGAGCTGTTTAACGTTTTCTTTTATTGACAGTTTATGGTTCGGAAACTGAAAATGGGTTTCTAAATACGATTCGATACTAACTGTTAATGGCGGTAGAAAAAATCCTTCGTTTTCAGTCGAATGCAAATCAGAATGTCTTTTGAACAACAGCAGATAAAAAAAAAACAACAGATAAAAAACATTATGAAGTCAAATCGATGCGTAATCATTAAAAAGTCTTTAATTTTAAAACCAACCTCCGACGTTCAATTGTTTTTTTTATCAGAACGAGCTTTCGATGCAGTCACTTTTTAAAAATGGAAGCTTTTAATCGTCACTTTCGTGTAATCGTTTGACGCCGAGATTACAGGTATTAATGGCCAGTATTTAAAAACAATTGGTTGTATTGACAAATTTCGAACATTACTAGGTCTGTGGCTAAGTGGGTGTTTTAATGGGTCGATTGTTTTCGTATCTTTCACTGATAGGCGCGTCAGTTGCGACATTTAAAAATAACTCTATGTAATTGTCGTGGTCTATAGTCTATAGAAGTTATAGTTACTCAGTCATATCCTCTTTTGTCGATTGCCAGTTGCCTTACCTGTAACAAAGAAGTTTTTATTAAGTAATTATTAAAAGTAATCAAAACTATTAAAAAAAGTTCTTGATATAGAATGTCACATTTTCTTATTGTCAAGTAATGGTAATCAATGATATATATATTATATATATAATGTTTTTTGACCATCATTTTTAATGTCCCCACTGCTGATGCTGTGGCATAAGCCTCCCTTATGGATGGATAAGGAGGATGGGCCAAACTCTACACACATACCCAATGCGGAGTGGTGGGTGTTAACGACTGCAAATGCAGCCGAGACCAACGGCTTAAAGTGCCTTCCGAAGCACGGAGGAGCAAGAAACTTTTGGTCACCCATCCCATAATCGACCCTTGCGAAAGTTGCTTAACCTCCGCAATCGCTGGGCCAGGCGCTAAACCACTGCGCAATCGAGCTCCTCGTATCGAATATCGGCTTTTACCAAACGCTATTAGCGGCGGCCATATTTAAATGTACTTACAGAGCAAGAGTCTCGGTCAAACCATCTGGAAACGAGACGGGGGGACGTCTGAACAATTTATAAAACCGAATTACCGCTAACACGAACGATTGGATACTTTGGAGTCAATTATATACAAATTCGTGCAAACATTGGATTACAATTTACTTTTAGGACTTTATGGGCCTGTTTCACAATCAAAAAGTAAGTTCTGAGTAGCTTTGTTGACAGATGATTTGACAGTTATGATATAAAAAATATGTCAAATCATCTGGTAAGTAAGGTACTCAGAAAATACTTTTTGATTGTGAAACAGACACTAAAAAAATGTAAGCAATTATTTAACTGAAGAGAAGGCATACTACTAAATTACATTGATTACTTTTTTGTTTTTAAATTACAAAAAAATTTTTTTGTGAAATCATTTAAAAATATAAGACTACTCAACATTATGATCTTACTCTAGTATTATCATTTTGACATTAAGATAAATAATGTATGAAAAAAAATACTAGAAAAATCGACTCGCCCGTAGCACCTCAGACGCCCGTAGCACCTCAGACGGGACTCAAACCCGCACACTTGGGATTCCGGCCCAATGCACTGACCAATTATGCTACCGAGTCGCTAGTGGGAGCGGCGAAATCTTTTAGTACTTTTTACTTCTTCGCTGCAAGCCAGCGCAATTTCATCAATGTGAGGAAATACTCCCACATTCGAATGAAATCTTTCCAATATATCTAATAAAATAAATAATATCTTAAGTATTAGTGTATATTTTTTTCGGTATACGTTGTTTACGTCATTAACGAGTGAGCGTTTTATCTGTATCGTGTAAGGACCCCAATAAGGGTTGCGCCTATGAAATTTATAAGTAGGTCCCGGCATAAGGGAATTAATTGTATTATTCTACGAGAGCTCTCCGATGAAGGATCGGGAAGAATTATCAATTAGAGAAAGAAAATGTCGAATTGTACTCGGGCAGGGTTGCCACTACCCAACAACAATGAAACAAGCAAATCTGGGCTGTTATTATTGAGATTAATATTAATCCAACTGTAAAGTGGTTACAATTTATCAAAATTATTTCTATTCACTTTTCTATTTAATCTTTGAAATTAAAACTGTATGCACAAATCATTTTGCAATTTAAAACGATAACATTCCAATTTCAAAATCCATTGCCAATAAAAAACAATTAAGACTCGACATTCAAATATCGAATCTAATGATATTTAAAAAACTATTTCGCATTTGTGTTGCATTAAAAACAAAAGACACCCGCGGTTACGCCGTAAATCAGGCGTCCCTGCAGACGGGGGGTGCGGCCCGCTGGGGGCGCGGGAGGTTCGATTTTACGCAACGCTCGTCTTGGCATTACTCGCGGGGTCTTGTTTTCTTCTCTAATTGTGTATCGGTTTGGCGCGGCCGCCTCGTCACCCGCCCGTGTGTTGTGCGATGCGTGCGGCATCGGGTGATTTTGAAATGCGAACGAGGATCGTCTTTTGTTTTTGTTTATTCGATAATTTGATTACAGAAACTGCCGTAGGAGTAGGTAGGTGCTACGTTTTGAATTTTTGTTTTTGAAAAACGTGGTTAGTACCTACTTTTAAAAAAAAAGCCAATTAAAAAGGTTAATTTCTTCGCACCCCCAAAGGTATTATTAAAAAAATACATAATTATAGATTCCATAAATTAATGAAAATAATTTTGCAAATGAATAACTTTATGCAGTGTATCTCCTGAATGGATCTAATCTATTGTAAAACATTAATTAAAACAATACGAATTCGAAAGAACAAACAAATTGAGTACTTAAAGAAAATCATCCCGAAAGGGAACTAAACTTAAATTGTATTTTTTTCCCACAAATTCCAATCCCTTCTAATCGAGACGTACAGAAAAACATTCCATTCGATTGGAAATTTTAACCTCAATGCAATAAAGTTGATATTCCTTTGAAACTGGGGGGAGGTATTAAATTCTTCTGTTTTTTGGTAGCAAAGCCTCAGGTGGCAAAAGTCTTAAATAAATAATCGAAGCTTATTAAAAGTAAACCCCTCTCAATTATCGGAAAGGGGATGCGACACCTTTTGTTGTGGATACAAATGTTTTGTTCTTTATTCTTCTTATCTATATCTTTATTATCTTCCATCTATTTATCCTTACTAATATATAAATCCGTTTGTTTGTTTGTTTGTTATGCCTTCACGTCTTAACTACTGAAGCGATCATCATGAAATTTTGCATTCACGTTGTCAGGGGTACAGAGACCAGGTAAAAATACCAGTACAGTACAGCAAATACCAGGTTTTTTCTCTTTGTCTGTCTGTTTGTGCGCGCATAACGAAAAATTCCTGATCGGATTTTGATGGATTTTTCACAGTATGGTAGCTTGGTGTCCAACTTAAAATCTAAGCCATGTTACTTTTTAGCTAGCTTAATACACTTTGCTTGCTTTGATACACTAAGGAGGTCATTTAAACTGGTCAACTTTTTGTAAGTCGCGGGTAAAAGGAAAGCAAGGGATTTTTCTACAGTTTATGCGGACGAAATCACGGGCGGAGTCTAGTGTTGAATAATCTTTTGTCCAAATGTTTGTCCAAACATTTGTGAAGTTTCAAATGTTTGTCACATAAAGGAGCCGACGAATTTGTGGGCAGTACACCGATTCTTGCATGCATCATATAAACTCATTGTTATGTGCAGTCGATCATAAAAAATCGGCATATTATAGAAGAAAATTGCTTCCCGCGGAATCGAAGCCATTATCCACGGCAGGCCATGACAAGCCAGTCATTGTGCACGGTGAATTTACTCAACCGAGCCGCTTTATACTGAAAATTATTGTAAATTGACTAACGCGAATCGTTAAGATTTTTATATTACAAAATGATGGATTGTGCTATGAGCCGATGTATTGTCTATAGTCTCGTTACCAAGTTTTTGTTTCTTGAATTCAAATTAGTAATTCGAATTTCAAAACTTCACTAGCAAGTTGGTGCGATTTTAATAACTAAGAAATTCCTTTTTTAAATTCGAAGTACGAAATGAGGTTCTATTACTGCATGATTTGATTGTAAGATTTCAAAATTTTGATTCTATTTTTGAATTCAAATTGTAAATGAGGTTTTACTACTCGGTCATGGCACAGAAACAGATTATTATAACGAGTAAATATTTGTCACAGATCCCTCCTTGCCTTGAGGTAGTAATGTTGGCATCCATCAATAAACATTAAATGTAGATACCGTTCCGTTGGCTAATTCCAACTGTCATAAATCGTGGTATTAATTTAACGACAATGCATTAGATACTACTTCCATCCTAAGGGAACTATTCCGATAGATTGGTTAGGAACACCCATATAATTAAAGATATACAAAGCAAGCAATTCTGATGACAAATGCTAAGGAATAAGAAACAATAAGGTTTAATTTCGGTAGTAAATAATGGTAGTTAGGACGTTTTGGATTTGCTGTTTTCAAGGACAGAGAATCTTCAATCGATAGTCAATCTTATAGATTGATACTTGGAGTTGAAATTCGTAGGAGAAACCGTTTAATAAACATTAGGTAAATTGCTTAATGTGTTCTAAACGGATGGCGTATAGATGTTTTGTTTAGAGGTTTGTCTATTTGTTGTTTCACTGTTTGTTCGATCAATTAGTTTCAAACAAACTTATCTGGGCTCGTTTCATAAGTTCAGAAAAGCATTTTATCTTCTAGATTAATTGAAATACGGAACAGAATTTTTGAAAAAATAGAAATTGTTTTTGAGAAGAATTAACAGGACCTAAAACAAAACAAAGCTTAGTACATATTACGGGAACTCGAACTCGTTTTGAGATTGGTCTGAGATTCCGGTTATTCCGTGTCGGTGAGAGGGTGTCTGTGTGCGTTGCGCAAGTGCACGTACTACTAAGTTTGACTTCTGTCCTCTCTTTATTTGGTGTCCCCACCAAAGGCACGGCACAGCACGGTGAAATTTAAAAAATAAATGCATACCATAAATTATTGCATAGTGTAAAGGGGGTTTAAGCATTGGATGGGATTTGTCCTCCTTAAAAATGGAACACTTTAAAAACAAAATATAGATGACACTGACCTGAAATTCCGAATGTTTCAAATATCGAATTGTGAACCGTTCGTTGCGTTTCCTGTATCGAATATTATTAAACTATCATTTGCGACGGAAGCGAGCGATATCTCCCGGTGGCGGCTTAGATATGCTCTAAATTAATAAAAAACGAACAAAAATGTCGAATTGATATCGGCTGCCACTGATAGCACACATTGTTTTAATAAATTAAATATTTAGTATTGGCGATCAATTGTTTTGACTTGTTCTCAAACTTTACGAATACCAATTGGATAGTTGAGTATTGAGACATCGTTATTGAATCGTGGTTTAATATCTGAATTTTTGCTTAAAGATCTTTTCAAAATTTAAGACATAATAAGTTTGAGCATAAAATCTAAGTGGATTTAAATGAATGTGTATTTCATAAAAGTACTTATTGTAAAAGTTTGAGGATCTTAGCAACTACTGACTAATGTACAGCTTAGATTAAAACTGTCTGTATGTCTGTATTTATGTTATTATCCATTATGAGCAATAACATGAAATAAATAGCAATTAATTTCAAAATTGTTTAGGAGTATTTCCTAAAGCTGTTCAAGTTCCGAGAAAATAGTTCAGAAACAGCAATAAAATTAGTTCTCACCGATTGATAAAACGCTAAAATTTGACCAAATATTGGCAGACAAAACCACTTTCGAAACTAAACTAGAAATTAAATTTTACAACGCTGACCCCAAGCAGATAAGCAAGGCCGTTGACTTGAACCGATTACTAAACTTATTCCAATAGGGAACTATTGATTACTAACGTTTTTTTTCTTTACACGTGCCGAAATATATTATTGCATCATTGTCATCTTATCGAGTTATCTATTGCCAATATTGTGCCCAAATTTTAAAATAATAAAACAAAAACATTGCGTTTCTTTTCAGATTTTGAATTTGGAATTCTCAAAAGTTAAAAAGGTCGATTGTCCTTGTGTGAATTTGAAATTGGAATGCAAACAAATAAAAATGATAAATGTACCCACATAGCATACTCTTTGCCCTTTTGTTTTTTAATAGGACACTTGCGAATATTAGTCTGTTTTGAATGGGTATTCCATTTTTGAATACAACATCAATACGTGTCGTATTGTAATCGGAGTCGGTAAACAGAGAAGTGAAACAACAAATTACAATAACAAAAGTGTAAAAACTGGAATATTAAGTCGGAACGTTTGTTGCCGTGAAAAATTAATATTAACGATATCTCCGAAACAATGAAGTGGAGAAAAAAAGGAAATAATTTATGCAAGACATTTCTTTTGACGCCTTTGTCTCAATGGGGTGCGAAAATATTCAATTTTTTTGCCGGTCTATCGTGAATAGGTAATTTTTTTGAGTGACTTACATTTGCAAGGATAATAAAATAGACTGATTTATGATCACTAAATTAGTTCTTGTATTTCTGCACGACTTTATCAAATTAAGTGTGTACAAAACATCATGAAAATTAATTGAAAACCTGTTTGTAGCAAAAAAAATCAATCTAAAGCAATAAATTAGATGTATGTTTGTAATTCAAAAAAGTCGAACTGAATAGTAAAATGCCACCCTAAATAATAAAAATCGATGGATTGAAAGCGTAAAGTTTAATCTTTCCGTCATTTATTTTTATAGAAACTAGCGTCCTTCGTTAATAAAAAAACCCCGCATCAATAGGTCCCGTTCGATTAAGGGCAGCTGGTCATTCTATCAGATTTATAACGCTCTATCAATGGACGGCATACGCCGAGACCACGGCTAGTCAAAAATTGTAACACAGACGTGACAAACAAATCTAAATTTATTTCCAAGGCAATAAAGTCGCTTATTGTATGAAGAGCGAAATCAAAAATCGCGGGCGACTGTTCAAAATTCGATTGAATGGTGTTTTATTAAGAACCGGTTGGTACCGGTTCGACCGGGAGACACGTGGTCACTTTTTGTCATTCAAAGTATTGAAATTATCGGTTGTTTTGTCCCGCGTTGTATTGTGTTCGAATTTTAAAACATGACGATTTATTATCTCTGGACTCGCACATTCAAATGTCGAATCGGATAATGTGTCATTTTTATAGTTTTAATTTAACGCAAGGGGATTATTTTTCGTACGACCAAACATTTTGGGTACAAAATACAAATATAACACCATTATTTTGCTTACTTAACACTATAGTTAAAGCGTAAGTGTAAGCAAGTTTAATACATAGAAATTACCCATATTACCCCAAAATATCCTAAAAACAGGGGTTGAACACACCCCATGAATTCGTAACGACTAAATTAACAGCACCTATTGTTTAGGCGGTGTTTTTATACGAATATTAATAACAATTCCATTGTCCCCCGGAATGAGGGGCCCAAGAAAAATGGGATCTACAGACGTATAGATTGATTTTTGCATTAATTTTAATAAAAACAATACAAAAGCTCGACAACTTATAATTGTGCTGGAAATTGGATTGCAGGTGGGGGAGAGAAAATGTCTAGTTTTCTTTAAGAAGTTTGCTGAACGCATTGCGAAGTTTTGAAATTTTTGATTAGTTAAGTATGAACAATTGAGTTGTTTTGATTCAAAATAATAAGATCAATGTCGATATTATCACAACAAATAAAAATAAGACAGAACAATTGGTTTTTGTAATGTAAGTAACTCATGAGAAGTATATTAATTCAAAGAAGCATTTATAAGTCTTCTCAATTCAAGCAACTTTGTATTTCGAACAAACAATCGACTATCGATCCCTCAAAAACAACAGACAAACGGATCGATTACGAAATTCAAATTAAGAACGCTCTTTGTCACAAAGTTTGGTCAATTACTTGGAATCGAACAATAGGCCCTAAGACGAGCAAACAGATACAGTATTATAAGTACCGATAATATATCACAAATCATCTTCTACGCTACACAAAGTTTGTAATGAATTGACATATTCAACACACATGTTGCGCGACGTATGCTCCACGCTTTACGACGCTACAGGCAAATCTGTACCTAATCTCAAACATAATAGAGGATAAAATAATTTGTTGTACTAATGTGTCATCGGAAATTGATTCTTGTCGGAGTGACAATAAGATGGGCCAGATTAGGGGTTTATAGCTCTTCAGTAAGTGCCAGTAAGAGAATTTGAACTACGAACATTGCCATCTGAGAAATTCTAATGCGAATACATTAACGAGAAATGTCGTACAAATAAACTTCTTGTTTAGTTCTGAAAGTTATTTTAAACATGCACTGCATTTATCAAAAATAACTAAGTCATAAACAAGCGCAAAACAAAATTTAAAGTGAAGAAGTCACTTTAAAGTGAATAAACAATATACATTATTAATTACATAACAAAAAAATTGCGTTAACATTCTATTCGTCGAACTTTCGATAAATCAATAACAGTTCATTCTTTCTCGAAAACAAAATTAATCATACAACAATTAAAGTTACACAACTGGGCAAATCGAATTAAAATTTAATCAAACACTTGAATAGTTACGAACTAGTGTGTTCGTATCGTAATTAGGAATTAATATTGATGAGTGAATATCGGTTCAATTACGTCACGATACATAAAACATAAGGTGGTTGATCAAACGAGACTTTGAATGAAGAAGGTGATATAGTTTTTGATACCATTAATTAAAGTATTGTATAGGGTGTCCCAAAACATTGCCACACGGAGAGAAAGTACCTTAAAAAAAATTGCATACGACGGTTCAATACCTAATAATTTAAATTGTCTTCCTTTTGTTTAAGATGCTGTGTTATTTAAGAAACAATAACCCTGAATCCCTTTCGATCTGTATCATAAAAATAAATGATTGTTTATTTTTCATATTTGGTGGGTTAAGGGTGCGTAGTCTGCACACTAGCGCCGCCATTGGAAAAAAAACACAGTGCTTAGATAAAGACAAAATTACGAATTATCTCTCTGTAGTGCTCGAGAAAGCTTTGTGGTACTTTTTATCACTTACACAATATTTTCTAGACTGTCGTTTAGTTTTTCAGAGTTTTATTGCTAAAAGTGGCCACTTCGCAAAAAAACTCTGTTAAACTAAACTCTGTTAAAAAGTATCTTGATCGTTAGGTAAGGCCTCAGTTTTTTTACATTAATATGCTTACTCTTAGCCACATTCAGTGTTCAGTAAAGTCTATGCTGTTTTTTGTAACACTGTACAGTCTAAATTATGTTCTGCATCATTGTAATTATTAAATTAAAAAAACGAAGGCTAAAAAGAGGCTGACGATGGAGCGAGGTTGCCCAGAAGAAGCTTTTTAAAATAGCTGATAGGTAATTTAACCCTTCAACGCCCGGAAAATGAGACACAATAGATATTACATTGATATCCGGCCGCTTGCGTCCGCTCGGGCGTTGATGAATTAAGTGACCTTCTTGAAATTTTTCATTAATTTTCCCGGTATCGAGTGAATCACTCGGCATTGGCTGATAGCGATACGGTATGCACAAATAGTGACGACTTAAACAAACTAATCAGACGCCATTTTGTAGTCTACTACAATCAAGGAGCCATTGTTTTGATCACGATAGTTAATGATTTAACGAACAAGTATTTGATGTTAATTATTAGTTTAAATAAATAGAATAATTAATAAAGAACATATTGTATTTCATTGATATCACACTAAGTTTAGAACTGAAATTATGGAACACACTCCGATCTTAGTTTTTTTTGTTCTGCCATACTGCCACGTAATGTGAAAAGAAAATCGTCAGTAAACATAATACAATAGAGTTTACTTTTGATTATTAAAATCACGTTAAAAAGATAAAACTCAAAACTCGAATACCGAAATAACATTCAACATGATGAAGTCGGTTAAAAATCAAATCGGTTTCAATACGACATTTCGAGGCACACCCGAAATATAGTTCGGACAGATGTATCTTTTTAAGCGAACATACAAAGGGCTTTTAAAAAAAGTAAGAAAAACAACATGTTCGATGTGTAGAGGGACTTAATTGAATTCTTCAATTGTTTTTGTGTTTAGATAGCAATTCGGTTCCAGTTTCAATGTACCTAAAGAGGTACGACGAACAAGTATACGAACTACACGATATTACTTAAAATTTAACTATTGCCTTTATTAATTAGAGCAGCGGACATTGTTATCTCACATTTTTGACAGAATGAGATTTATCGGAAGCCTCTGTTATAGAAGCAGATGTGTCATTCTTATAGCGATTTTCAGTGACTCAATTGTGTCAACCACTGACTAACTAAATGACTTAAAGTATACACAAAAATGATGTCAGGTGCTTTAATCGACTTCGCAATTTGTCGAAATGTTATCAGACGTTATCTGCTCAGGATCGGATACATCAAATGCGTAGGTAAAACAAAATGTTTTGTCATTATGTGCTTTACAACAGCAGCAAGCGGTTCAACATCTGAAACAAAAGTTCGAAAATAATCAACTCTTTGAAGATGTAATAATTTATCGCTCCCACTAAAACCTGCATAAGAAAGAAATGTTGATAAACATCGAACATTAAATATGTAACTGTTGACGATCGTAAAAGATAGAAGCCAGACGTAGTGCACACACAAATATCACTTCGTACGAAGTATAACTTTTATTAGTTTAGCGCAATGGAGTCTCACTTACGCAGTGAGCGATTCAAAAAAGAATTCCACGGATAATTTGCATGGAAACTCATTCGTTTGATCTCCTATCTGACTTTGGAAAGGCTTTCGAGCGGAATGATCGCACCGATTCTTTCGCAACGCATCAGTTGAATTGACAAACGACGCATGGGGTTTTTAAGCCGCATGCTGCGGCGATGGTATCTAGTTTCCGCGCGGCGTCTCAGCCGCTAATAGAATCAACAGGTGTACCGTAGGGTGGTCTATTAGGCCCGCTTTTTTATTTACATTTCACGAATTTATCGCATACGTTGACGTCTCGAGGCGCATGCTTGATTCATGTGCTTACGTTGTCGCTTTTTAATACTGATTTACAATAAAAACAGAACTGTTTCACCGGCGATTGATGTGAGTTATGATTAATGTAGCGCCTTTGATGTTCACTGCTATGAATCTATCAAGTCGGCTTCTGAATATCGACGCGGACCGTGTATAAATAAACCGGGACGAATTCGAGAACGGCGTCTTCGTTTTAGTTAATTACGAGGGTATTAAGGTTATATACTCGGCCGTCGCGAAGTTCGGTATGGAAACGTCGATACATCCGAAGCATTTCCTGGTCGTTAGCCGCATCACGCACGCTAAAGCGGTGTCACGGTACCGACATTATTTTTTTGTTGGGATAAAATTAGTGTAATCGGCTTCGTACAAAGCAGCAGATCGCTTTCATCATTGACACGATGTTTACGAATCTTCCGAGAAGCGGCCGGCATTCAATACTTGGAAATAAATATGTGCGTTTGACATTTGCTTTCATGTGTTGCTCCTCGCGTGTTCCGACTGTAATTACGGGCATCGGCACACGGTAATTCGGTCGCCTTACCCTTCTGTACTTAGAGTTTATTTTTGTGTTCGAAATTCTAATGCGGTTCTAGTAGGTTTTTTGTTATTAAATTATCGTGCGTGCCGATTTCTGACAAGATGATAGGTTGGGTTTGATGGTCCATCTGATTGCTTCTCTTGTCGACATTTCGGATTTGCTTTCTCTTTGATTGACTACGCTTAGTGAGTATGTAAAGGCTGTATTTGCTTTGAAGTTTGGAGGTCACAGTATGATGTCAGTGAACTTAATTTATTTTGAGTCTGTGACTGTTGAAGTAAAGAAAGGAACGTTATTGGATTGACTAAAGACTGCACTTGTATTTGCATCGATTTAGGCAGATGTTTTGGTTTTATATTTAGAGTACTGCGTTCTCATTTAAAAGCGTATATCAAAGTCAGAGTCACATCCAATTTCGATGAAGTAGCATCGATAAATGTCGATATAGACCAAAATAGCGCATATTCCGCCCAGCATCATTAGTCAAGCGCGCTCAAAGATAATTCACTGTCGAACAGCGGACTTTACGACGTCCAAGATTTAATAAGAGAAATGTGTTCGTTCACCAAAAATAACAGAATTAAAATAAATCGAACGACAGACAGACGTCATAAACTAATTTCGAGTGTTTTCGTTTTGGTTTGTACAAAAATAGCGTCATCACTCTTTCATGTCCCACCGTAGAGTGACATTAAAGATGGGTTTACAGTTTCTGTGCAACGCCATCTATGCGCCGGAGATGAAAGTTTTAGTTTATTGCCCAAAAGAAAGGTGTTTATGATTTATGGAGGTATTATTGCTTTAGTAAATTAAATAGAGGCTCCCGTTCCGATACTAAATGGTGCGTCTTTTTTGGATGTTTTTTAATGTACATGTGAGAATCATGTTGGTGTTTACGTTACGGAGTCAGGTGTTGCTAGTTGTTGTGGATGGTGTTTGACTGTTTTATAAACATCGGGGGTTCAAATGGACTAAATGTGACGAAGAAATAATAAAACGAACTGTTATTAGGTGAGGATTTTTTAGAGACCATTATCAAAGAGTTTTCATTTTGAATGCATTGAAATAATTTTCTCCGATGAGAGTTATTTATAAACTTACGAAGTAAAGACTCTATGTAAATCTCTGGAGAGTCCGATTGGACATCTATCACAACGAGCCGAAGCTAATTATATAATTAAATCCGAATTGGAATGAGGAAAAAGAATCAAAAAGTTAGATGACTCAGTCAAAACCAATTTCGAGAAACCATAATCAGAAAAGTTTTCTTTCATAACTGAATCATTTATCGAATGTCATCAAAAAGAAATAACATTTCAAACCCTTTCTTCAAACTCAATTAAAAAAGGGAAGAAAAATCAAGAAGGAAACATACGGAAACTTCGTTCGCCGAGCTAATAAAGTATTGAATCAAAACCATATTAATTTCCCTCTCGATTTCTTTATAAACAACAGTAAAGTTGTTGTCAAGTTGTTCTGTTCATTGTCAACGCTTAAACAATGAAACTCTTTTGTTTTCATTCTCAATTTTTCCCTTCCCCTTTCTTTATGTTTTGTTACTTTGTTTATAATATCCTTGAACTTCATCTTATATAAGCTGCGTGTTCCTGATTCATGGACAAAAAAACGAAACACTGTCGCGAATGAAATTCAAAATTCGAACACTCATTTGGTTTTTTAATTGGCCTTACAGTGCGATTAATCTGATAATGTCGTTGGTCTTCGGCAACTTCACTCGAATGGATGGTGCGCACAGAGTATTAATATATCGTATTGTATTGTACCACAAGCGCTCTGAAGTTGGTCACACATCGTGCACATTGCCAGATTGAAAGCTTTCTAAGCATAACATTTTTGCCACATAGCAAAAGTTTTTCAAAGACTATGTCATAAGCGGCAGAAACACGTATTAGCATAAAAACTGTCGCGCGCGATTCCAGCGCCATTCCAGCCTTTATCGAATTGTCTACTAGTTTTGCTTTCATAAAATTCCACGAGATATCGTTGTGTTGTATTTGCATTGCTGCGCGATCGCGTTCTTAGAATACACTGACTTATGTAAAAGCGGTGTTGTATTATAAACTGCCACAAAGTTCGCCGGAGATAGTACAGGAATTTGAGTTCCGTACACAAAGGCGTTCGTTACGAACGCTAAATAACAGCTTTTATTTCTCAACCCAATGGAGTTTCGACACTGTTTAAGTATTTTAAGGGGAGCTCCTCCGGATTTTTGCCTTTACATTTGTTTTTGTCTGTGAACGGTGCTTTACATTAACATTGCAACTTTTGGCATATCATTAAAACAGTTTTTAATGCCTCTATTAAACCAACTAAGAAATGAGACATGAAATAAAATTTATTTTAATTAGAATAAAATAAAATATTCATGTATTACGTTTTTCCCTTCTTTGAGCCTATTTCGTAGCCTACTTGATGCCTGTAATATTCAACTACTCAACAAATATATTGAATGCGAAACAAAAACGAGAAAATTCGTTTCAGCATTCTCCGGTTGCATTTCGGCGATTCAATGGACTAATGATTCAGAAGGCTGAATGGTACATTTTGAAAGAACACACTTGTTACTACTCGTCTTTCAAATTTCGACTCCCATTTCAAATTACGCCGTGATGTGGAAAAAGTACTTGAAATAGCTGTGCAATTCTTTTTTCGAATTTTATTTTCGGGAGAGCTCTTTACGTTATTTAAGTAGTTTGGTATAGGTACGAACTTTTTACGGCAGTATCGGTTTGTTTTTTGAAATTTTATTGGAATTAAAAAACGTTCTATTTTTAAACTTTGGCTACATTGGTCATTTGGAATGATGATCTCGATTTAAGTACATCCTTTTATAAATTTAAAATTGCCCGCTTTGCTATTTATCATAAGGATATTGTCAAAGTTCAACGACATCCGACCTCTGTAGATTTGTGCGTAGGAGTGGATGCTATACGCTTATGACGATAAATAAATAGCTAAATTGGTTCAGACGGTCCGCCGCCTCTGCGCGCACGAGTTGTTTTTAATTGAGCCTCATCGATAATATTGATTGATTGATCGATTTAACACTTGATAGAACCATAGTTTTGTTTGTCTTAATGGAACTGCTAAACGTTTCGTTAGATAGCGCGAAGTGATGACCGGTATCAAATATACAATTGAAGAATTCAAGTCGAGTATTTTGTGACTCATCTGCGTTTGTAATGAATAATCTTTGACATTTTCTAAGCCAATCACAGCACTTAAAATGACTATTAAAGTCAGAACACGTATCACCAGGCAATGACAGACGATCCATTTGGCTCAAAGTTTGGAACTAATTGACTAGTTGTAGATCTCTGATCTTTTGCCAATGCCAATTAAGATCGAAGTCATCAAGTGAAAAAATCTCGTATGATGTAAGGCGGACGAAAATAATGTGAATTTGTGTTTTTAAAACATTATTAATGAAGAAATAAACGAAACATAGCATACGATTAACGCGGCGAGTGACGCTTCTGTTCTGATTTTTTTTATTATTAGTCATTTCATTAATGCTTACCTTAGTTAATTACATTCAAAATAAAATTTTGTTCTATTTCCTCTTGGTTTGGGTTTGCAATAACAGTAAACATACATTTATGATACCACTTAGTTACATATTTGTTTACAATCATCTTGTTTTTTTTTCTACAGGCGGCCATTTACTCAAAAAGCTTTCTAATTTGCAAGTCCTTATACTTTTTCTGAATAGAGATCGCATATCTTTTCTAAAAAGTTCGTATATCTTCGTCTAAAAAGTTCCTTTCCTTAAAAGAGTTCCAACTAATCTCGAGCATTCGTCATCAATAACCGTTCCCGGTGTATCCAGAGAGTCCAGAAGTTAAGTAAGCTCATAAAGCATGATATTTATTTAGTGCAAGGATTACCGTTCGTTTGGAGCCGATCAATCATCCCATTGAACGTATCCTGTTTCCCCCGCGGTAGTGCGCCCGTATCCGATAACTCGATACGCCGATATCGATTCGTTGAAACTATCGATATTGTGGAGATAGGGAATGATTCTTATTTGTCAACTTGTTCTCTTGAGTTTTGTTTCTGTTGAGGGTCTTAATTCGATTTTTTTTGTATGTATGTCACTCGATATCTCCTCGAATTTTGAACCGATTTACAAAATTATTTTTTAATTCGAAAGGGTACGCTCGAGATGGTCCCATTTCATAAGTTTTCTAATCGGTTCAGTAGTTTTCAAGTAATCCTGTAAATACTATGATTTTGGATGAATTACCTTGACGACTTTGCTATAATTTTGCATAAATTACCTTGATCGTTTCGACCTTCGTCGTTTTTTAAGATATGAACCGATTAAGATGATCATTTTTTTGTTGGAAATGAGATACCTTAAGTGTAATATATGACAACATCACATACATTGCTCCCATTCCAAAGTAAATAGCCAAAGCACTTGTGTATGGAAATCAAAAACAACGGTGGTATTACAAACACCCAGACCTGAGCCAATATAGAAAAGTTCGTTTTCTAAATTGACCCAACCGGGGATCGAACCCGGGACCTTAGAGATGGCGACACCTTGGAAACCGATGTACAAAACAACTCGACCTACCTTTTAATTAAGAACGAAACTTCTTAAAAAACAAACAGCGTGAATTTGAAAATCAAGTTATGGGCATTGTACCTTGGAAAATATATAAAGTTAAACAATATTTACACGCTTATGTAGGTAGGTACCGCAAAAAAGTGGAAAATAAAAAAGCTTTTAAAAAAAAGAAAAACCTCCTTCAAAAACCTGAAAATAAAAACAAAAACAGCTTCATAATTAAATACTTCTTAAAAGCAAGAAATAATATTCAAATTACTCAACCAATTTTAGAATCATAATAAAACACGTCTAAAGAAGTCAGGTAGAGCTTTTAGTATCAAAAGCTCCTGCCCTTAAGAGGTTAATTTAATTATGAAGCTGTTTTTGATGTAATTTTCAGGTTTTTTGAAGTATTACACACATTATGCTGGTATATAAGTTAAGTTACTTAAAATAAGAGACCCAAAAACAGGTAGAGATTTTTTAAATATTTTTTTATAGAAGCGCTACTACTTTGCATTTTCTTTGACAAAAAAATGAGCTACTTTCTTCTAAGGGAAAGCTAATCCAGATAGCTATTTGAAATTTTGAGATTTAAGCATTCACAATGCTATTTTTATATAATACTAAATAATATACATGATCTGGTGCGAGTCCTATTTTTTCTAGTATATTATTTAGTATTAATCCAGATAGCATCATGGTGGTTGTTAAAACAACTTTTAAGGAGTTTGTCTTTGTCTTTTAATGATTAAAATTTGTAGAATTTGCTTTCTCCTGTTTAATTAGTGCTAGAAACAAATAATCATAATTCATCGATAGATTTCCTTCTCCGGCACATCACTAGATCTAGCCAACTGTCAAATCCAATTCAGCGATGCCCCCGCACATGTAATTGATTTATTGATCGTACGTTACATTCGATACGAGATGACTTGCGCGCATGCCCAGTTAACTACAAGGCTATTGCATCCTTTAACTGTAATTTTCTAACCAGTTAACCGAGTGACCTCAGCTTTATAACTCTTATTTATTGCTGGGGGACCGTGATCGATCTATTTATGTCTACGTTATTGGTTATTGGAAATTATTGTTTTCCAGGAAAACTACATATTTTTTCCTAAAACAGACGAACATAGAACCTCCTCCTTTTTTGAAGTCGGTTAATAATAATAGAAGGTAGTACTGGAATTAATGACACTTAAAGATAATTTATTTGCATAAAATATGGTACAATTGAGATCTTAAAATCCTAGATATTGTTTTTAACCGACTTCAAAAAAAGGAGAAGGTTCTTAAGTCGACGGTTTTTTCTAATGTATGTTTTATATTTTCAAGTATCGAACTTAAAAATATTAGTTAAAATTTAGTTAAAAATTATGGGAATATCCTGGCAAATATCCCGCTGCAAAGTCAAAGTTACATTAATGAAATCAATGAATCATTACAATTTCCACAAACCTATCTGACCCGGTAACGGCGTCGCTGTCGTCTATGTAGTCGACAGCGTAAAATATTGTAATAGGTCTTATTCTTCTTCTTTTTTTGTTATGGCAATCTACTTTCCTCTTGGAAGTAATTTTTTGCCAGCGTCAAGTGTTAAATAGTTCAGTGGTAGATATTGTTTAATTTTTCATTAGAATGCGGGTGCATCGCATTCCAATGCTGCTTGGAGCATTTGGCACTAAGTATATCAAGACAGTTTACTCGGTTAGTTCTGCCGAGGAAGCCACCACTTCAATAAAAGTCTCAGCTTCACGCAACCAAGATCGCGCCTATTTCAATTATCCCACATATTGTTCAGTTGCGTAGACACTTGTACCATATAACTGCACCAATTTTAAGACATAATATCCACTATGAATCAATTTAAAAATAAATAAAATAGACACCAAACTGAACTCGACAAAATGGCGCCAAAAACCTTGTAATAGGTCACTTTAGTTCCAGTTTAGGCCAACGAGTTAGATAAGTGTGGCACTTTTTCTCTTATCTTAACCTACCTCTTTCTCTTTGGCAGCGAGCTCCGTCTCCAGATTCCCTCCCTGGTGGACCACGGGGCTACTCCTCGAGGAGTTGCTGTTGCTCCTGCCCGTCGCAGCCATCTCCATCTTATGTTCTACCTCTTCATCAATCTCAGGCGTCCTTCTCTTCTCCTCTTTAATATCGAAGATGTCTGGTATCCTCGTCTCGGTCGCCTGGTCCCTGGTTGGTTCTAGATGGGAGCCATTGGTCTTGGACGGCACGGTGGCTTGCAATGGCGTCGGGCTGGTTGAAGCCAATTGCTCTTTGAGTGTGGTTACCTCTTTTTCTGCCAGTGTGGCTCTCTGTAAAAAAAAGGTTTATTTAAAAAATAGTTCAGCGTCATCTAGTATCGAAAGCGGAGTAGGAGCTTTAAGAAAATAAAGATAGATGGCGTTGACATTTCGAATTTTGAATTTTGGAAATTGTAATGCATTCGATCATGTTTTTCCAACGATCAACAGGTGAACTGACAATAATTCATTAGCGTAATCTAATTATCGTTCCCATAGTTTTATAAAGCAGTGTGGGACTTCCTGCCCATTGTGGGTCCTAGGCTATCAGCTGATCTGGCCGGACGTCCGATTGTTGCATCGGTCGAATCGGCGTAAGCCGTTTTATTAAGCCTGACAATTATGTGCTGATATCGGTGATGTATTGTACATAAGTTTGAATATGGTTCACCTATATCGTTAATTTTCCATAGAAGTTAATTTCACATCCGTATTTTAATTATTCCGCTTGAAAATTGTTTTTTCCATAATTTGGACGAAATGATTACGTAACTGTAAAGATTTACGTTACAAAAAGTTGTGAGTTACATTTACTAATGAGTCGTAGAAAGCAAAGAGAAGAGCTTGTTCTTCGTCACACCACTTGCACAGATAAAATCTCAGACAAGGGCAATCCTTGTATATTATTACAAGCAGTATCATAAATTCGAAGCTTTTGCCTTAACTTTTTGAAGTTCTAATTCATTTAGATACTTAACTTTTGACAAGTATTAAAACTAAACTCTTTTCTTAATAGTAACAAACCCCAAAAGAGGTCAATCATAGGTTTAATGTGAACAGTCTGTTCAGTCGGAATAAAACATGATAATTAACAAAAGAATAAATTTCAAAAAATTAGAAATTAAAAATATTTATAAGACAATGTTGCTTTTCCCGTGTGAACGGTGCGTAACGCACGCACGCAAGTGCGTCCGATGAAACCAAAGATATTTGGATTAATGGCGGTGATTTTTTCGTAATTAAAGCCTTATCGAGCCTACCACTTCATTTGTCGATGGCCAGATTCGGTGCGCGATTTGTCAGTGAGTGGTGAAATCGTACGTACGCATTTGTTTGGTGCGTGCTATTCGATAGTATCTTTTAAAATGTTTGTTCTTTTTTTAAACGCCACCAGATTGTCTTTTAATCTTTTATTGGAACGCTTTCAAAAGAACGATGTTCGGTGCGGTATTCGATTATGAACAAATTAAAAGAGATGCGAAAAAGATTTCAAAAATAGAATAATAAGATTCAAAATTGGAAATTCATTTGCCTTACTCTTAAAGGATGTTTTTCTTTTATTGCATTAGTTGGCAGTTGGCAGTAAAGTAATGAAACGTGGATGAACAAATAGTCAGTAATTGTGTCACGAAAACTGACTGAGTCACTGCCAATAAGCGAGTGATCGGTCACGTCCAATTGAGTGCGGCTCAAATCACGTCTTACGTAATGCAATGACAAATCTTAACGACAGCCACCTACGGAAAGATGTCACATGCATTTCAACTGGATTGAAAATAGATCGGGTTGACAAAGAGATGCAATTGTTTTTTTCCTTTAAAAGACGACTCTTCTGATATTGCTATTGACTTCTCTCCTTCATATATCATCAACCAATGGTATTCGCAGATGTACAAATCGTACGAGCCAACAAAAAAAAATCGACGGTGTCATTATTAAAACTCATTAAATTACACTTATTACCTTTGGGTATAAATCGAGTCAGTATGTACAGGGACATTGTATTCAGTTCTTTCTTTGCTTTTCGGTCGTAGACATTAGTTTCTAATTAAAGAAAATGCAGCTTAAATATGGATTGAAATTTTTAATTACCAAAAAATTATGTAAATCACACGGCTTGTTAAAATTAACCACGCGAATCATACCTCGACACTCGCCACAATTATCCGAATTCGGTTAACTAACCAGCACAGTTTGGACGGAATAATTTTTATGTTTACAACTAGAAAGCAGCATTAGACGGCAAGCAAAATCATTTGAGTGTTCATTAAAATCATGAAAGCAACCATTCAAATACCCCTGCGATGAATTGTGTGAACTAAAACATTAAGAAAAATAATTTCGTATCGTTAAAATAATACCGAAGTGTTTTAAATATTACTCGAAATCTTTTTATAATTGCAATTGTAACCGTTGAGACAAAGTTTACGTATAATGTGAGAAAGTTGACTCAGTCGATAGAAAGTACCAAACATACTTGGGACGCCATTATTGCGATTTTATATATTCTCCGGTAAACAATTTGAAAATGGAAATAGTTCGAAACGCCATTGCTTCGTTTTTGTTTCAAAAACAAAAGTTGACAAGAGAGTTTGGGAAAAGTGATGCAATTTCATACATGTCAGATCAGAAAGTTTGACTATCACCCAAAATACGTGGCCCTGTGTGCTGTAGACCTCGCGTTTGTGACATTTTTGAATATTTTTCGAAATGGCTGACATATGTTTTTTTCGTAAAATTTCGAAAAATCTATCTAATTATCGAACCGGCTCACAAAATTTCACGAGAATCAGTAGAAAAATGCTGCCTGTGGAGGAGAACAGACGGACAGCTGGACAGACATAAGAAAACATTTTTGAGCTGAAACGGAGACGCTTCGCACTCGCTCGGTCAACTAAGCAGTACGTAATGAACACCTCCAAGCAATATGCCAGTTTCGAAAATCAGATGGTTAAATAAAATTGCCAGATTTGGAAAACTAACTCAACCATCGCAATTCGTAATGGGTGCTCACGATTTTTTATAAATCGACCGGCAATTAAAGCGTTGGTTTTTAAATTTACTGATGGAACAAAGAACTTTTATCTATCGGAGCCATCGTCGAGATTTCGGTTTGTTTGGGCAATATATTAAGTCGGGGTAACTCGATTGTGCATTGCTCTCTCACGATAGTAATTATAATAGCGGTAATCGCACTTAATGATTCTATGAATGATCACGGACGTTCACTCTATTTTGGTAACGCTAAATTGTTTGGAACGCTTTGAAATTTATCGTTCCAAATTCGAAACAAGAAAAAGAGGCGTTTTTTTGTTTCGAATTTGGAACAATAAATGGTGAAAGCTTCGTTTAGTTACTTAGTTTACCATCTGTTTGTACCCGTAGGACTCGTAGCTAGAGAACCTATCGAGTGCCAATCGAATTTGTATCAAAAACAAATAAATGTATACCTAATGTTGTTTTGAAATTATACAGCGCCACCTACATCCATAAAGAGAACTAAGATTTCCAAAAGCTCGATATACAATTCAATTTACTCTTCACAGCTTTTAGTGCTAACGATATTGTTTGACCATCAGCCATTTTTAATGTCCCCAATGCTGGGGCACAGGTCTCCCTTATGGGTAGATCCATCCTTCCCATCCTTCTTGATGGGCCATGATCCACCACGCGGGCCCAATGCGGATTGGTGGGTGCTAACGACTGCAAATGAAGCCAGGACCAACGGCTTAACGTGCCTGCCAAAGCACAGGGGAGCTTGAGATAGTAAATTTCTGGTCACCCATCCCATGCGGGTAAGCAACTTTCGCAAGAGTCGATCCTTGCGAAGTTGCTTAACCTCCGCAATTGATTAGTCAGGCACTATGCGATACACCACTGCGCTCCTCTCGATACTGTTTAGTCCATTCAAATCAATTAATATAAATAACATTGGATACGAACAGCTAAATAGTTACAAAACGATTCCAATCGATTGTATCACATACTTATTATCCTTTTTAATTTAAATAAAGTAAGTATAAAAGCTAAACCCTAAAATTCGAACAACAACAGCCTCAAATCACGATTTCAAATAGGCTACGCAAATTAAATCCTTTTACCGATATTCCAATTTTAAATCAATCACACAAAACAATCGGAACTATTCCGCAGGCTCTCGAGGAACTTGGCGGAATTTATTAAATAAAACAATTGATTGATTAATTCCGATGAGGGGACAGAAATTAATACTGAATCTGAGCGTAGTGAATGAAACATACAGTACCCTATCTGTTTGTATTTGTAAATTTCTTAACATAAAACCTAAGATTTTATTATAGATTTCGACGTAGATTTAAATCTAAAAGAATTTTATTACATAATTATCATTCGCATTTTTCTTGTTTATTTAGATTCAGTGATATTATTACTGTTTCACAAGCAACTTACTTGAGAGATCATTTCTATTAAAGTCTATAGGTCACATTTATTACATTAAACTTTTGAATTAAACCAGTTTTTATGTATCGTACGGTTTCCGACACTTGTTAGTTAGTATCAAGTTATGTTGTAAGAAGTTAGTGGTTAACCATAGACTATGAAACAAGCTCTTACAAATATATATATTTATTCTATAACAAGTTTCTCATCTGAGGTACTGTATCCAGATTCGTAAGCAAGGGGTGCGATTGAAGGCTCGCATCGGATTGTTTTGTTCCGAACACAGCCATTGTCTAATACTAATAGATTTCGATTTGTTTGCGCCTTTCTTCGATTTGAACACTCTTGGATTCCTGCGAAGTGCGGAGAATTGAGCTTTGAACAGTTCTGTTATTGACATTTATTTCTTTTAAATTAATAAATTGTTCGATTTTTGAAAATGTAAATAGTGTTTTTTCTTTCGTCCTTTGTTTTGTATTTTAAGGGCCAGTTTCACAGATCCTAGAAGTCACTTTTCTGTTGGCTTAATTTAAAAATGGAACAGAATTTGTATGACCTGTCAGCAAGGCCCTGAGACTGTACTATTATGTATTCTGTGCCTTAAGTATTGTTGACTTTTGTTTCCAGTGTATAACAAATAACACAAAATTGTTAAACAGTTGTCTTTAATTGCGTAAAGTGATGATTCATAGTAGGTATAATCGTCTCCACATAATGCGAAATTCGTCCACGAAATGTTCGCAAGAGGAAAATTGGCAGACGATTGGCACGGGAGTGAATCAGTGCTATCTTCTAAGCAAATCGGCATTTCGTTGTTTCACAAGAAGAGTACGCAAAATATACTAGTATTTATGCCTGCCTATCAACAGATTTCTATGTTTTGCTATATATTTCGTTACAAATTAAACGATTCAGAATGTGTAACAATAAGGATCACCAAATCTGTGTAAATACAATAAATTAATTTAAAACATTGCAATTATTTATTAACGAGAACAGCGTCCAATAGAAATTGCACAAAAAAATATTTATGTTATTTCTTTCGTGCAAAAGACATTTAAGATCATATTTATAGATGCTTACACACAATGAGATATAGTTACGAAGTACCAAATATTCATAATATATTTATGCGTGGATTACCGGCCGTTAGCGGCCGTGTGAAGCGACTCTCACCAAATTTATATGTTTTCCTTCATTATTGTTATGAAGCGTTTTATTATGATTTAGAAACGGAAGTTCGGTGCTCATTGAAATTCACGGACTCATATCAGATCTCATGTTCATGCATCGCATTAATTGGCCATTCCGCATTGGTCTTAATTAAATGTGTTATTTTTTTTTTCGTCCAAAATTTTCGGCCTCAGTTTCGGTACAGTTATGTTTTATTACGATTTATGTTTTAGTACACTGTTCATTGTTTTATTCGGTCGATGCTATTTCGCGTTTGTACGGTACATTTATTGGTGGAATTAAAAAGCGTAAACTTTTTAAAATAATTGCTAGTTTTAATTTCGAAAATTGAGTTTCGTAACGTTTATGTATCAAGTGATTACAATATTATTCACATCTGTTACAAAAATAACTAGGGTAAGTTCTTTACATAAAAACTCTTCTAAAATTTTATTTTTAAAGGCTGTTTCACAATCTATGATTAGGATTAGTACCTAATCATAGATTGTCTGGTATAATTTTAAAATGGAACAGAATTTATTTAAAATTACTTGTCAAGAATTTGAACTAAATCGGACTTTGTGAAACAGGCCCTTAATATTCTAAAGTCAATTCCATTTTCAAATAATTTTAAAAGCGAACTGTATAAAACATTCGAAATTGGAAGAACACACCGTTCCTTTATTTACCGCATCGCGTCATAATTATCAATGCGTATTCAACCCTTCGGGCTTCGGTCGAAGAAAAATTAACGCGTCGCAAGGGTCGGTCAGACCCGCATTATGCGGGACGGTCACTAATTAATGGAAAAGGATTAAATTCGTACCGAATTGAAATAAAATAAATATGATAAAGGCTCTGCTACGGGGCTTTTTTGTCCGCGCCCGCCGTCGATGTTTGTTCTATTTGGGGATTAATTGATTTCGTCTTTGTTATTGCATGCAAATAAAATATAATGTAATTCGTTCTTAGGATGGCGTAGGTCCTTAAGAAATGCAGAAAACATAAAAAAATAATAAAATCTTATCACCTGTATTTTAGATAATTTTAATACAAAAAAGCAAGAAAACATTATGGAGTATTTTAGTAACCCTTATTATCTGTACACTAAACATGATATTCCTACAAGTACCGAAAATGAATTCAACCAATAAAACCTGAAAATCCCACTCTTTAGTATCGTTCAAATATTCTTTAATTTGTAGAATTAATTGAGATCTCGTGATCTCGTCCTTACCATATCCAATTATAATAAAATATGACTTGTGAACCGATTTTTTGTCTGAGTATAAAATAAAAGCATTAGCTGAAAATCGGTTTTGTGGCTTACGGGATTGTATCCCGGTTCCCGGTCTGCTAAGCACAGCACATTATTTAGAACGAACTGAAACGAACGAAAAATTCATAAGCGCTGTTTGGACCGCCTGTTTTGTATATGCCAAATACGAGAGTAATAATTTCGCCTTTCATGTTCGAATTTTGAATATTGGCCACTGTTGCCTAAAAAGTAGGTAATACTCTTTGAACTCTGCAAGCCAACGAGAATTCTTTTGTGATGCCTGCCATGATCGAATTTCAAATATCGAATATTGTTCGAAAAAGGTAAATAGGTAGGTACCTACTACATAAACATTATGTCATAATCGAATTCGGAAAATTGAATTGAAACTCTTTAGACGTTGATAGCTAACTATCAATAATTAAGATTGTTTAAAAAAAGTAACGTGAAAAAACATACCCTCCAAATTAAAAATAGAACGACTCCTTGCTGTTATAAGTGAGTAATTAAAAAAGATATACGTTATCTTTTGTTTTGTATCGAATCATCTTTTTCGTCGCTCGTCTGTCTGTGGGCAGTTTTCCGTACATTTTATTTACATGTATGTCCCTGTCCCTGTCTGGGCGACCCTCCGTCTTACCGGACGGATGGTGTTTGTATTGATTCAGCCATTGTTATAAAATTATGTGATTATTCGGACAGCGGAAGAAGGGTTGCGATGTTTTTCATCTGAATAAGTAATCTATAGGTATTGAGTATCTTTCTAATAATCTTTATTATTAATTATTAATAAGCAATTATTAAGAAAACAGTATAATTGAAATCAATAACGGAAAATTAATCTAAATTCTATTTGGGATAGGTATACCTGCGATTGATTAAAACGATTCTCTGAAAGAAATTCGCAAATCAAATTACTATTTAGACTTTATTAAAAAAAAAGGAATGTTTATCTATTCTCCCCGAGTCGATACACACTCAAGGTGGAGCTCTTAATCTTTCAATGTCAGTTTTAATTTACCGCCCGCATCGAATTACCTTCCGAGAGTTTTATTTTCGAAGATAGGAAAGCAAAGGAAACGTGTTTCGACGTCCCGAAGAAAAATTGTTAATGCCCCGCTGAAATATGTAATCAATACGCGTATTCGGAAATAGAACACGCGCTTAGAAGAGTTTGAATATTCAAATTCGGATACCTATTCAAAATTAGGACAATTTTGAAATTGGAACGTTCGGAATTTGAACAAGGGCCCAATCGCGCTAATTTTCAACGATAAAACCAAAACTGAATCGTTACCTACAAGTTTCGTTTACAGAAAAATACTCGCTTGGTTTAGTTTTGTTAAATTATTGAAAGCTATTGAACAAGGGCCCAATCGCGCTAATTACAACGATAATACCAAAACTGAATCGTTACCTGCCGTTTCCAGTTTCGTTTACAGAAAAATACTTGCTTTAGTTTTGTTAAATTATTGAAAGTATTTGATTGAATCAGGCATTACTTGGCGGAAGTCCCAAACCATTGTGAAAAGAGAAATATATGTAGCTTACTCCCGCAAAAACTTACTTACTTTTTTTGCTGGAGTAAGTTACATATATTTCTCTTTTCACAAATTATTGAAAGCTATATGCATATAGGCAATAAAATAAGAATTCAAAAGCTAATAATATTTAGCTAAAAATCTTTGATTTAGCTATATGACAAAGTAACGGTTTTGGTTTTATCGTTCAGAATTATCGTGATTGGGCCCCTGATCATTAAGCGGCGAATACTTTTGTATCGGCGGAGTCTGCGGAGCGGAAACCCGTCAGGTAGATGACAAACAAAACCCTTCAAACAGAATCCAATCGGAAACTAAATAATTCAATTCCGCATAATTCGGAACAAAACTCAAACTCCGATTGGCGAATTCAAATGGAGAACCGGTGGCACGACGATAGGCAGGTATTAGAAGTCGAGCTAATCATTATTAGATATTGAATTTTCGTAACTTTGGACTCATCCGCTTTCTAATTTACTAATGAATCCGAGTGCTTCTGCCATTAGCTCCCTCCCCCCTCGGGGGGTCACCCGTCCCCCGAAAGGGGTAAGAAATTTTCGTCTTTTATACATGTAGAACGATAATCCGATTGGCAATTCGGCCGTTCCACATTCGGTAAACGTGTGACTTTGTAGTTCAATTTCTGTAATTTGTTGGTTCGTTCGTTTATGCACGTATGCCAATTGACCGTTTATTTTAATATAATATGCTTAAATAATAGTTGTTTATTAATTTCTTTATGTATTATGTTTATGTGTTTCAGTCGATAAAAAAAATATGTTAAAAAAAGTAGATAAAATTATTTGAGGTCTTCAAATCATTGTCATAGTTTTCTAGATATTGTGCAATATTTGCAATCAAACACTAAACAGCAAAAAAGGTGAAATAGTTTGTAAGTTGGAAGTGCCTACGAAATCCGGCCCTCGTGTAGTGCATAATAAGCTAATATTGAGTTAGTCAATAATGGGACTCGCACCTGCACCCCTCGAACGTACCGCAGAGGGAACGCTAGTAATTATTCTACGTATCTTATAACATGCACTGTTAAGAAAAATAAATCTATGAAGAGTGTAGGTATAGAGCAATGGACTTTGACAAGATTATTTTATAAATAAGTTGTTCAGTTCAGTGTTTTGATTTCTTCAACGAACTAAAAGTAACAAATACACAATACTTTATTTGCCATTAAATAGGGTAGGTTAGGTTAGGTTAGTTTAGTTATAAATGTGGGTGTTATAAAAATTAATCGTAGCTTTGAACCTTTTTAGCCATTTACAACAGCATGCAAAAAAAAACATTTAAGCACATCATTAATACCTTATTTGATTTAATTATTTGTTTTAACATTTAAATTACTTAATAATTGAATTTGCAAACTAAATCAAAAATTCACTAATAAATATCAATTTTATTCATAATTCATTGAAATGTTTGTTATATATTTTTATTAAATTGAATTAAACTAATAAATGCACCAGTTTTATAAAAAATTAAAAATAATAATTATATCAAAATTTCTAATTCATAATTAAAAATTCGTCAACAGTATAGAATGCTTTTCCAATGAACCATTTGCGTAATGTTTTATAGAACATGTAAGATGGGAGTTGTACAATGTCCTCTGGTATTTTACCATACATAACGTGTTACAAAAATACCCCTAATGCCGAATATGGTATATAGAGACCATCAAACTGAACCACTTTTACTATGGGACCAACTCTGAAATCGCGAAAATAAAACAGCTGTTTCATAAATTTTGATATTTTCGTAATTATTTTATGTATTCGAAACAGCTGATTTTTTTTTCGCGGTTTCAAAGTTGGTCCCAGAGCAAAAGTTGTTCAGTTTGATGGTCCCTGGTTTTGTAACACATTGTATATTATTCTACGCGCAGCAAAACAATTTTTTGAGTAACGCCTTGTTTTTGGAACAGTGTCATGGATAATCTTGTTAGGGTACCTAAAACTAAAACTATTAAAATGCAGGCAAGAAAACTATAAGCCTTCCAAGTTTCTCAATCATTTTGTATTTGGACATCACCCTGGTTTTAAAAGTCATTAAACTTATCGATATTTAACAACAACTTTTCTATAAGACGACCTCCGTGGTCGTTTGGCTTTGTACACCGGTGTTCAAGGTGTCGCCATCTCTGAGGTCCCGGATTCGATCCCCGGTTGGGTCAATTTAGAAAAACGAACTTTTCTTTATTGGCTCAGGTTTGTTTGTGATACCACCGTTGTCTCTGATTTCCATAACACAAGTGCTTTATCTACTTACTTTGGAATCGGAACAATGTATGGTGATCAAATATTTATTTATTTATAAGAAATAATAGCCATGTATAAGAACAAATCAACTCTACACGTTACACGACTTTTTATCAATGTGCATTGTTGAATATTTTCAAAGCGCAACCATTTTTGTTTCTCCGAGCTTGTAGGTACAACTGGCAAGTTCCGCCACTTCTGTAACTGTTGATCTTTGCCGGGCTTCAGTCGGAGTTAGGGTTACCAAGCCTAGAAATAAAAAATCCTATCAGCCAAGTCTAAAAATTCTGATTTCGAAAAGAAAAAACCTGCCATGTGTATAAAATGAAAATCATAGTACTTAATAACATTTTTACTAAACACATTTTCACCAAAAAATACAATTCTCTTTTATTATTTTTACTTATATTTTTGGTTGCTGGCAACCGCATTCAAAAAGCCGGTCTGAAGTGAAATCCGGGCGAAGTCCGGTCTAATACCTAAAAATCCGGTCAAGACCGGCTTTATCCGGTCAGATGATAACCCTAGTCGGAGTTCGATCGGCAATAGCGTTCGCTCGTTACTTGTTACAACTAAGGGCGAAGTTGGACTGTTTTATTGGATATTTGTTCTAGAGTTTCGGTTCTGTTGTGTGATTTTAGTATTTAGATAACATGAGATCTCGATTGCGTTGTTAAAAGTTTTCATAACTGAACGTGGTTGATTCTAGCATGTTGGTTATTAGTTTTATGTTGTTCACATCGGTTTTTTGATGTTATGGTTTTCTAATAAGTGCTTCATTATTTATATACATTACCTACCTAGTCTTTCAAACAAAGCTATTGCTATATAGAATGCTATGGTTAACTTGACGACCTGAGAGGTGCAATCGTTAACATGACGGTCTACCACGCAAAAGGTCCCAGGTTTGATTCCCGGCCGGGCATAAATTGAAATGATTAATTTTAATTTCTGTGATGGGTCTGGGTGTTTCTATGTAAAATAAGTATGTATTTAAAAAAGTATATTTTAAGTAGTTTATCAGTTGTCTAGCACCCATATTAAAAGCTTTGCTTAGTTTGGGACTAGATGGCGCTGTGCGAAATCATCCAAGCATTTATAATTATTTATTTATTAATAAATATTAAATAAATATTTAAAATATAAATAAATAAATATTTGACAACATCACATACATTGCTCCGATTCCAAAGTAAGTAGCTAAAGTGCTTGTGTTATGGAAATCAGAGACAACGGTGGCATCACATACACTCAGACCGGAGCCAATATGGAAAAGTTCATTGTCGAAATTGATCCAACCGGGGATCGAACCCGGGACCTTAGAGATGGCGACACCTTGAAAACCGATGTACAAAGCCACACGACCTCAGAGGTCGTTAATTAATGACCTATGACTGCAGCTTTTGGCTTACTAGGTACTTCAGGCAGGTGTTACCCGTATGTTTGATTTATTTTAACAATTTTAGGCTTTTATTTAAGACAGCATAATAAATAGAGAATCACAAAACAAGCTTCGGAAACTTCCCATATCTCTTTTAGCTGATTACTCGTTAAGGTTGCGTTTAGACAATATTTAACGCCCTCATTTAGATGGCTATCGGCGCGCACGCATTGTTCTAGTACTGTTACCGGATCTCTAGATACGCGCCGCCATTATTGTCTAGGTACAGACATCTATCGGTCGATCGGAGCGGAGTTTCCGTCTCAACGAAAACGGTTTACCAAAAAGAAAGACTGTTAACCTCTTTGCTTGAACTTCGTTAGTCACAAAACAGATTAAAAAAACAAAAATCTGGTACTGTTACCAGATCGCTAGATATGCACCGCCATTATTGACTAGTTACAGACATCTATCGGTCGATCGGAGCGGAGTTTCCGTCTCAACTAAAATGGTTTACCAAAAAAGAAAGATTGTTAACCTTTTAGCTTGAACCTCGATAGTCACAATTAAAAAGTAAAATAAAAGATAACAACTATTTTCACAATTTAAGAAATAAAAATCTTGATATTTGAAAATGGAATGTCAAAGAATGCAAGCGAGTATATTCGAATTTTCAATTTAACCATTTATCAAACACGAATAAAAATTTGTTTCATATTCAATAAAAAAATACAGCTAGCTATTGAACAAATTGTACTTTTCTAAAGTACAGTTTAATGAAATATTCGTTAATTACACACGAACATCCCTCTACCACCTGCCCCTCGTAGTACATCAAAAACCAAACGACGCAATATTAAATCGAGTGTCGGTGTTGATAATTTAGTACATACGAACGCACATCAAAAGTGGCTGTGATCTCTAATTTCACCCTTATTGCATTGCGTTAAAGTCGTTTAACAGCGAAAGGGTTTGTTATTAACAGGATGTCATTTGTAGCACTTGCATGCCTTTATTGGTGGGTTATTAGGCTTTTATCTTGGAAAGTATAAAATGAGACAATGTGTCATAGACTAAATAGGTGATAGAAGAGATAATCTGTTCTGAAAGTTCAGTTTACCTGAGGTTAATTGATTTGACAAGACTGAAGACGGTTTATGTTTAGAGATAAAATAGTTATGACAGCATGTGTAGAGGGAAAATAGTTCTTTATAGTTTCTGGAAAAGTTTTTTTCAGTTTTGGATAAATTAGTATTTATGATTTAATTTTAGATCGAACTTTTATTGATCAAGAGAACAGTAAAAATAATAAGTGTTTTAGGTTTTACGTTTTGCACCTCATTTTAAGCTATGAATATAAATTATGGATGGATATTCTTTGACGTAAAGGGGGAAGCGATTGACTATTACCGATCCTTTTATCTCAGCGACAGCACAGACTCGCTACACTTCAGAGACGTATTTAGTTGTAAGAGTGACATTTATTAGAATTGGAGCGTAATGTCATGTCAATAGTCATACTTATGTGTTTCCAATAACCTAAGAGGAGAGAGTTAAAAATGTAGTGAACTCAACTTTCATATTAGCAAAGCGTCTGATTTTCAAAATCTCAAACTAAAACGGTTAATAAACAATATTTAATAACAGCATATAAGTATCTCACTTCGAAACATTACACATCACTAATCATCGCAACAACAACGCACATCACCATTCGCTCGTAAATCAGATTGATCGTTCTCCATACGATTCGATCAATCGATCCGCCGCCGATGCGTCGTCGACGGCCGCAGTCAAATGACCCGGCTGATTGGACGCGATGAATGGATTCATTGAGTGACTAAAAGAAGCTACCGAGCGTTGGATGGGTGCCATCCCTGAAGATATCTGTTTACGATGCTCTATTGTTTACCGATTCCAAAGAGTTTGTTTGATTTCTGTTCTTTTTTTAAAAGATTCCTTTTTTAAAGTCTTTATTTAGTTGTTTTTTGGCGCTGATTCAAAATGTGACAAGTATATTAACCCATTAAGGCCCGGAAAATGAGACACGATAGATATTCTATTCTCCATTCCACTCGGGGATTGAATTAATTAATTAAATATTGATTTAGTGCGTAATAGTGAGTAACTTTTACAGAATGAATCATAGGAAAATTTATCATAAATAGAGTGATATATGCAATGATAGTGTACACTAACATTGGATATACGTGTAACTTTTACGTTATTCCAATTGGGAAAGTGTTGAAAAAATTGTAAATACATCATTACATCTGTCAGTAAGTACCACATAGTACTTCCAGAGAAAAGGATAAAGTTAAACCAAATTTTATAAAATGCACATTTATATTATTGCAAACTTATTATTAAGGTATAACGAAACACATTTATAAATATTTAAATTGAAGACTCAAGTCATCAGTTGGAATTTCAAAAGATCTCTCAATTCCTCAAACTCAGCGAGTCTGCATATAAAAGGGGGTCGATCAGACCCCACCTGAAGAAATAATTAAAAGGCCAACTGAAAACTGAAACTCCGATGCCTATTTGTACCCATCGAGTTCCCAAGTTCCCCGAAAGTTGTAAACTTTGTCCCCCGAATATTTGCGATCGACTTTTCGTCTGCTAATACTTAATTACTGATGATTGGCAATCTTTATCTCGATAATTAATTGGTGGATCTTCAGAAAGTTTTCGGTGAGGGAAAGTGGAAGGAGCTCTCAGGTATTGTAATAACTTAAAACGTTTCATATCATGTACGTATGTACAGTCGGCCCATGAAAATGTTGAGCATTTAGTACTGTGTCAAATTAATGACAGATAAGGAAAAGAATGACAGTGACATTTTAGTATTACAGGAGTTTCAATATGACAAGGTTCTTAGTATGCTCAACATTTTCAGGGGCCGACTGTACATTGTATGAGTATACACCAAATCATTACTTAAATATTTTTTCTAAGAAAAAGTAACTGCTTATTAATTGATAATTGACTTATCATAATTTAATTTTTAAGTTTTTTCATTGAATAGAAACATTGATCATTGTTTATTGCTTAGGTTTTATATTAGCTACAAAAAAGTGATCCAAAAAGTTCTAATCACATCGAGCATTGTTGTGAGTGACAGACAACTAACAAATTCTAAATTTAAATTTCAAAAAAGGAAAGTTTTATTAGAACGCGTCGCTGCGCTTCCTTATTCGAAATTCAAAGTGGAAAAGACAAATCAAACCATCAAAGGGTTAATCGAACATTAAAAGTCGCAGCAAACGGTTACTTTTAAGCGAATTCAAGCTTTATTTTAAACACTTTAAAGTTGACACTAGATAAGTGAGTGAGTTAATTAAGCACATGAGCAGCTCAGTTCAAAAGGGAAGGCATGTCATCGATTCGCACCTCATTTAGTTCGCGATTCGATTCTAATTGGGATCGGATTCTTGACACGAGATGAGAATAGGTTGTAAGGAGACGCGGTGCACACGGAGTGATGAATGAAATTCAAGAATTTAACACTTGTAAGACTTTTCATTATGAACCACAGTGGGAAGATATTAAATATAACAATTATGCCTTTATTAACTCTTCCCTGGGTACGTCCTAAATGATTTTTTCCTATAGAATAGGAAATTTATAAATTTGAAACTCCATGATACTGGTTAGTATAAAAACTGGATTAGTAGAAAAAATAGGACTCGCACCAGATCATGTTCTCGGACGGGAATCGAACCCGCGACCTTTGGATATCCGGTCCAATGCTCTGACCGCTGAGCTACCGAGTCACTAGTGGGAACGTCGAATTTCTTCTAGTATATCAACTCTTACGCTGCAAGCCAGCGCCATCTCACCAATGTAGAAGTAATTAACCTCGAGTATATTATTTAGTATTATATAAAAATAGCATTGTGAATGCTTAAATCTCAAAATTTCAAATGGTATTAGTACTTTGAAATTTTTGGTACCTACTAGTTATTTTATTACTTATTAAAATTACTTTAATATACTGTTTTGCTTGGTATGATGGTACCTACTTAAGTAATTTTCTAGCAATAAGTAATACAAGATAAAAGTTTATTCTGAAAATTCTATGTTAATCTTATGTGAAACAAGAAAACTTATAAGCATAGAAATAGAAATAGATTTCATTTCTTTTCGATGTTCACGATTGATAAAAAAGACACAAACACTCTTACGCCAAATATAGCGCTAAAACATTTAATGTCATTAAATTCCCAAAATCAATTACAAAGTGTAAGTGGATCAATATATATTAACGCAATTATCGTTTTGTTTACGAGAGAGCAGGGGTCGATTCTATCGGATTACGCCGAACTTCGCCATTTTAACGGAACACAATTAATTGAGATTAGATAATAGCGATGCGCTTAAACTTGGGATATTTTGCACAGTCCCGCCCGACAACTTTGTACTCCGGAAGTGTATACATATTTGTATGTCGCTAATGTACCTAAGTATATCGGTTACTGAAAGTATCCTCAAGACACTGAAAGTTATGTTAAAATATCCAATAAGATTTTTATGATGTCTTGTTATGGTAAATAGTTAACGACCATTTTAGAGCAATTTAATATCAATTGATAGTTGTGCGAAATTGTTTACCGGTTTCTAAGAGTATCCCCAAGACACTGAGTTATTAAAAAAAATCCATTAAGATTATTTCTGATATCTCTTTATATAAATTTGACCAATTATGGTACTAGAGCAAATTAAGATCAAATCAATAGTTGTGCAAAATGGTCTATTTCCGAAGCCGTACATTTTTGAAATGAAAGAGAAAGAACCTGGGCCCTGTTTTATAAACGAGTCAATTTGTCGCCTGTCATGACAGTTTTATAGCATCAACCAATTTGAAAATAGAACAAAATACTCATAGCTACACCGCAATGTAAACCGAATTGACATGACAAATTGTCACGTTATTAAATAGGGCTTTGTTTGTTCCAATATAGGTATTTAAAAATAATTTAATCAAAATCTATGCAATATTCGAAATTCAAATTCCAAGAAGGCGCAATCGAATGAGCTTTTAATTTTAAGATTATTTATGAGATCGATGTTCTTTTTTCAAATTCTTTAACTACATCTTTCATTGTTACGTGATTACTGTTTATGTTTACCAAATTCGTATATCGTATATATTGTTACTAATCAACATAAATTAACAAAACTGCGTATCCCGACCCCCGGAGGTTGCGATGTTAAGTCGTGTGACGCGAAGTGGAAGGCAAGCCGTAGCCCTCAGCTAAATCAATTTGAACCCCGCACGAAAAACTTCTAACGAATGTCGTACGATCCCTTTTTAATCAATTAATTAAACAATTCAAACACACACTGTATTGTGCGTTGGGTGAAAGACTGTTTCATTGTTGTCAAAGGGGTTTTTCAGTAAAAATCTCATTTCACTATTTAGTAATCATTATTGTTATCAGGCAATTGGTCAAATATTTGGTATTGGAAGTCATAGTACCCTTAACGGAGGAAGGTGGCGCTGTACTATTTTAATCTTTTGTATCAGTCAGTGAAGGTATTTATTGTGGGATGTCCTAATAAATAAATAAATACAATAAAATTATCGATTGTCAGACACCTGTAAAGATGTTGAATTCAAATGTCGAGGGTATTTCTTCACATTAATGAAATAACGCTGGTTTACAACGGAAACGTAAGAAGTGGTAGAAAATTTCGCCGATCTCATTGGCTACTCGGTAGCATAATTTGGTCAGTGCATTGTGCTGGAACCTCAAGAGTGCGGGTTCGAGTCCCGTCTGAGATGCTATGGGTGAGTTGATTTCCAATATTTTTTCTAGTAATTATCTTAAATACAGTAAAGTCATTTGTACTCGATATATTTTCGTGATAAGGTATTATAGGACTATCATAGTGTTCTCTCTTATCTTTTTCTAGAAATAATAATCGTAAAATCAAGGTTTTCTTTGCAATGAAATTATAAACTAATAATGGTAATTGCTCAATAATAGTGAAGAATAAATAATTAGCGATTATTATACTATTAGTTATGATATCCTATAAAATATTAATGTCAGTAGTAAACCATACGAAAGATACGAATAAGGTTGGGTTAAATAAAAACTTTATTATCTTATGATTTGGATAACATTGAGTATGATTGATTTATCAGAAGATTATTTTTTAACATAATATTAAGATTAAAAAACAAATTTAGAACAACTAAGTATTTAGATAGATGCGTAAATCTTTTGAAAAAAACATACTCATTTTTAACAGCACCTGATTCCCAAACATTTTTTCAGACAGCCAATAAAAAGGTTAATCTGTAAAATTTTCGAATAAGAATATTTGCCTCAAAGTTAATTAACAACTCGCGTTTATCCTTTGAGCTGCTGATTTTTTTGAACACCGTACCTCCAGACATCGGCAACCTTTTTGCGCGCCGTACAAAGCGTACGAGGGCCCGTACATAAAAACCCTTTAACTTATGATGAATTAGCGATCTCCTACGTTTTATGTCTCCCGTTATCTCCCCCCACCCACCCTTTCGTACGTCAATATGAAGGAATTTATGTGGGCGGGAAAAAGTAGGTACAAAGTTCAAGCAACCGTGTTCGATGAGTATTTCATAATTAGGTTTTTCGTTAAAATCTTTGTTCTGTTTGACTTTTTTTTGACAGTGATGTGTATTTAATGTTATTTGCTTGTGAGAAGTGTTAAACTATAGGCGATAAAACTAAATGATGTTACTTTGAAGGTTAATGAGTTTAGTGCACAATAAAAATCAAGGTTTGAAGTAATAAGTAAGTTTGTAATAAAAATATTTGTGAATTATTTTGTTTTAGTAATGTATAACTGATGAGCAGTGATTTTATAACTTTTGGAAAATTAATTCTATGTTAAAATCAAAAATAGCAGTAGCAAATATTTATTTTAATTTACAGCTTTTGGGAAAGCTTACAGCTAGTGTATATTATAATATGAAGAAAAGCTAACAAAATACAGCCATTTACAATTTCTCACATTAAGATAAAGGATAGTGCTTAAAACTCTTAAGATAAATAATAATTACTGCTCTTTTGTAAATTGTTTTTTAAGGAAGTAAGCTGAGATTATAAGTCTTAAATTAACATTAAATGTCTGATACAATTCTGTCGTCAATGCTGAAAGCTATGGAGAGTTATTTGTGCTTTATTTCGACATGATTACACATATCTAAGTTTAATTCAGAAGTTTTCTTTAATGAAGTTTAGTTTTAAAAAAAATAGGTTTTTCCAATTGATTGTGAAGAGTGTATAGTTACAACTCTGACGTAAATTAGCATTATTATAAAAACTATTAAACAAAACCATATAAGTTCAATCTTTACTTATTAAAGATGCCGATTCAAAGCTTAATCATTAAGCACACGGTCGAACTAACATCTCGGCGGCCTAATTTATTACCGTCTCGCATCAAAAACAAAACGGCCAAAATTTCGGCCAGTCACCGACTGTCCCCCACATCACAGCCACTCTTTAAAGGCAATGTATTAGCTAATCCTTTTTCCTAAAAACTTGGACCCTTACCCTGATAAGGGAGATGTTTTGATATCCCCCATCATTCACTTATAAGTATACGGTGGCTATAGAAAAACATTGATGTAAAAACTCGCCCCGAAAATTAGGGGTGGGTGGAAATTCGGAAAGGTTGGCAACCGCTGTCGAAGTGACCGCTGAGTAGGGTCCGCATTATGTGGATAACGTCGTTATGTGCTGATCAATTTTAATGCGTGAGTACCGTTAGCAGAAACAACAGAAAAAGATGACAACTTAAAAAAACACTTTTTTTGACCGTTTCTACAAAAAAAAAATTAAATAAGTTATGATAATTAATCTCTATTCAAAGTTCTGTAGAAATCATTAACGACAGTTTTAGTATCAAAGTTAATACTGTAAACCCACTACTGATTTTATGATGCCAAGTGTTGATGTTGACACATAAAGTGCGTATTTAGTTGAATCACACATAAATAAAACTTCAGACTGACACACGAAAAGTTTTTAATGTCACATTACGTGATAATGATTTATTATTTTCGAACAGAAAACATGGACATTTCCGCATAAGAAATCTTAACTAGACAACACTTAATTAGGGAGTAGTAATAAAATATCGTTTTTATTGGGAAATAAATTTCGAATTGTTAAAGGTGATTTCAAAATTGGAACGTGTCGGAAGGGAAGCTCTTTACGTTTTATTTTATACAAACTTTTTTCTGCAAAAGGATTTCAACCTTTTTAAAAATGGAAAAGATATAAAAGTGGACAGTACTTTTAGTAAAGAAACTCTTTTCGACAATCCACGGAGGTTTGCTCAAAAAACCGAATTGTTGCAGACACAACCCGCATGGTGTTCAGGATAAAACAAAAACATCGGTCTTCGCCTCTTTGCTGCTAATTTGCGCTTCTCTTAATTACGCGGGCGTCGTCGTACGCGACCATTGTTTTGTAATTTTGTATGTTACATCTGCGTTGTTCTTTTTTTGAATTTAAGCTTCTTCACAGATATCCGAATTCGTTTTTCGAATTTGATGAAACGAATAGATATTATTGTTTGATTTTATTAAATCATTTTACTAATGTTGCAAGTAGTTAAAGCTCTTTCCTATTTTTAATTAATGGGCTATTGTTACATAAATTGATGAAATAGATACCTAATTAAATCAATAAAATATCGTTAAATAAAAGGACACAAACACCAAATAACATTTCATTAACAACCTTGAGTCGTCGGTTTACTCCATTATAGATTCTCTTTTCATTAGAACTCGGAAGTTTTAGACAGAGTTAAAACGCACGAACCCGAAATATTTACTGACATCTGCTCGAAACTTAATTAAGGGGTGTCTTTGGATCAGAATGCGACTTAACTAGCATTTAAATATTTATTGAATTTTTAAAATCCATAGTAATGTTTTATATTATATTTGTATACTATTGAACTCACCTCATGATAGAACCGTCTAATTTTCATAATTTCCTTGTAAAGTGGCAATAAATTGTCGATGAATAGTTCGTTCATGTACACTGTATTTCAATTCCGTTTGTAAGTACATAAGTTCACTAGGTAAAAAACCTGTAATTGGAAAAAAACAAGCACGTTTTTTATTATTTTTCCATTGAGTAAGAACTCATTTTACCCCACTAAGTTAAAACTATTTAATATTAAACTCTTCGAACTTTAAAAGTGGGGTAAGATGAGTTGAAAGCGATCGCGCACTAAAAATTACTAGATAAATTCAAAAATGGAATGTTTGTGTTCGCGGCAAAAAGTTTCGTGTTGCGCCGGCCGTCAACGCGTAACGGCGTAACCCTCAAACGTGCGTGACGTTGACGCAACAGAAGCGCGCGAGCAACTGACGAGGCGCGGATAACGCAGCCATCTCCCGCGTTATCTACTCATTAACATATCTCTACGCAGCCACGCCAGTTCCCATACTCACCTCCTTAAAATCACCTAATTTGCATCAGAGAAAACGTATGCAAATACGCATGCATCTCACACTATTGTATCGAGACATTTAATATCGAATCGATCGGTAAAACAGGTTTAAATATATGTGACGGCTTTGTGCACAGATAGGATTAGGGCGAGGTAACCCTCGAGGCCTGAAGGTCCCAGATGTCAATGTTGCATTTCTTATTGATATTTAGGCCATTGTCGGTACCGGAGATGTTCGGAAATGGGCTTTTTATAATGCGATGCGCGGACGCATTCGTATCGGGGTTTGTTATCGGAACTCTTTCGATTTCTTTGTGCTTGACATAATCGGAAGTATAAAAATGACATTTGGATCGAAATTCTTCATTATTTAGCTCCCAATAAAAGATTATGAAAGTGTGATTTGCATAGGTAAGTACTATAAAAAATGATGCATGTATGGTGATGGTGACACAGTTTGATATTTGCGTGTAGGTACCTATCTTTTTGCCATGTGACCTCTTTGCGAATGTTTGGTGAAGCAACTTAGGAAATAATTAGGGTAGCGGTAATATTGAAATTCAGTTTCAGTCAAATTCAGTGAGAACCTTTCCTTAAAATGATTTCAAAATTGTGTATTCAGCACAACACAACAGTACCGACAGTGTAATTAGAATACGACCGATCAATCGACCCCCTCGTGAGAAATGCTCTCAAGAAATAAACACTAATTATTATTCGCATATTAAGCAGCCGAAGACCGGATTCGGAAATAATGTTAATAATTATTAAAAATACACATCACCATACCTACCGTATGCAGATCGATGTCGGTAGCATAAATCATAGAACAATCGAAGGGTTAAAATGAGGTTGAATGTCACGAACTGGTTCCATTTTTAAATGTTCGGATTATTCTTTTTAATTTTATTTTTTAATTTATTGACGACCTTTAATTTTGATTTTGAGGGTTGTTCGATGTATAATTAATTCGAATTTAGAACTGGTTTTTCGTGAGAATTTCTCAAAGATTTCTTGAGCAATTATTCTTACTTATTAAAAGGTAACGTAATATTGAAATCGAATATTGTCGTATTTATTTGCATATTATTCTTATTAAGATTATTTTTTAACATTACCTAAGTATTATGTAAGTATTGTATCATTTTAGCTGCGTAAAGGTACATTGATAAATTAAATACAGCAGTATTGGACACGGCGACAGGAAACCTATAGTTAGCTATATCCGGCGCGAGAAAAAATTAAAGCGAATTTACTCTATGGTTGATTCATAGACACGTTTAGTAATGAAGGTCGTATTAATTGTTAACTATGGGATATGTGTGTCATATTCTATTGATTAATGGAATGCCAACAATACACTGAGTATTTTGATGCAAAAACAAAATGACGTCAGAACATTTTTTCTCAAGCTAATTGTCGTTAAAAAAACTAAAATTACAACAAAGAGCGAACTTATCTATAAATGTTATCTCTTATAGTTCAATAAAATCACATTAGAGATATTAAAATTATAATAAAGAAAAAAAACAATAGCCGTTAAAACCCGATCTCACATCACAGCACGTATCGTTGACTCCGAAAGAATTTGGAAATGCTCTGTTCTGTATACATATTTTTAATTAATTATCATTATTACCAAAAAACTTTTCTAATAAACTAAATCTTGTTGTAACGGAGTAAGGTTGTTAATGCTATAGTAATGTTTTTATGAGAAAATATATTGTTTTAGCCAATGAGTTGGCTGCGATCGTAGTAGATTAGTGCAATTAGAATTTAGATCCAAGTAATTGTGAGCAGTAAACAATAATTCAAAATGTGCCCGAGTTTTTTTAGGGTACCGTAATGATGGATATGTGTGAAGTTTTCGGACGGTGGGTTTAGGGGTCCTTCGGTATTAATTGAGTTACCAAGAAAGTACTAAATTGCTACGAAGTTTACGGCCAAATGAAACCGTATTTTTTATTGAAGCAATGGTGTACGTATTTATCTACTTAGTTTGTGTTTACCGCTGATGGTCAACAATCAACATACATTATTTTGGTAATTGAAAAGCACTTTTTCATTTTCAAAACCTACCTGAAAACTTAATGTTATACGAAAATTGATTGATACACTTAATTTTCACAAGTACGGAACTCTTCGACACAAAGCAATGTTCTCGCAAGCGTCCAAAATCAAAATTTCGAAAGCATCGACTATCAAACACAAGTGCGTTGACCCCGTCTCGGTACACTTGCCGTTTAATTAATATAAACGGATTTATGAATAAACGTGCTTTTACAGGCTCATTATCGTTGAGATCTAGCCTCCCCCTCCCGCTCCCCGAATATGGTTTATCTACCGTGTCCGTTACGAACGCTTCCAAAATACGAAGCGGAACGATTACGCCTCTTCGACAACACACGAAAGAAGTCTTTAATCCAAATTTGAAAAAGGAACGAGACTTTTTGGTGGAAATATTCAGATTTAGTTTTTGGAGAGCATTCTTTTTTCAAAATGAACGGGGGTTAAGCGTTGTAAACTTTTAACCTAAATTTGAAAATGGAACAGACATTTTACTTTTTTGATGACATGACAAATGACGATTTGACTTTTAGGTAAGCTTTTCCTTTTTAATATCTTTATTTTAAAGAATATTGTTTTGGACGTGTTGTTGTAAATTAAATACTTTTTGTTACTTGATAGTGATTCAAGTAGTTTCTAATACCTATTTTAAAATTCAACTCTGCCGTCTTTGCGGCCAACGCGAGGATCCTATCGTATCGATGATTAGCAAGTCCGTTTTGTTTGCGAGACACGTAATTCTTTCGTTTGCAATTTTCCTTTTGTTGCGTCGATGCAAAGTAGATGGTATTCCCTTATTGGCACTGATTTATTTGACAGCTTCTACGTTGGAAATAATAAGAAAGCATTTTTAATAACAGACTATTTTCGTTGTAAATCTTTAAAGTTCAATTCAGTTTCTAGTCAGTAGTGACTAAGTAGACATACATAATATTAAGCATACATAAAGTATAGTATTGACTTAGATATTTTTTTTGTGCAAAAAAAACACTCAATTAGCTACTTCAATGATTTAGGAAAACCCTATGTTAGAAGTGTATATTTTGTATTCCGTGATGACATTGTACTCACAGTGTCCATTATTTTGATCACGCACGTTCATAAATGTGCAAACAACTGCGCACATTTCGCATAGAGCGGTCCATTATGGACAATTATCGTAAAGGGGTATGAGTAATTTTATAAGAAGAGGTGGGTCAATTTTTTTTTCGATATCGCTTCCAAAAAACCATTTCATCGCAAAGATCTTATCACAATAAGCAAAAAATTACTGAACAGCATTAGTCTAGCATAAGCAGTTTATGAGATATTTAAGTTTAAAAAAAATATTTGGTTAATTTTTTTATGCGATGTCGCTACCAAAAAACCATTTCATCGCATAGATCTCATCCAAATAAGCAAAAAACTATTCAACAGCGTAAGTCTAACATGGGCAGTTTTTGAGATATTTAAGTTTAAAAATTAATATGTGGGTTATTTTCTTTTATTGGCGTTGTCGCTTCCAAAAAACTATTTCGTCGCGAAGATCTCATCCAAATAAGCAAAAAACTATTCTGCAGCGTAAGTCTATCATGGGCAGTTTTTGAGATATTTAAGTTTAAAAAATAATATGAGGGTTATTTTCTTTTTTTGGCTTTGTCGCTTCCAAAAAACTATTTCATCGCAAAGATCTCATCCAAATTTGTAAAAAACTATAGGCAGCGTAAGTCTATCATGGGCAGTTTTTGAGATATTTAAGTTAAAAAAGTTATATGTAGGTTATTTTCTTTTTTTGGCGTTGTCGCTTCCAAAAAACTATTTCATCGCAAAGATCTCATCCAAATAAGCAAAAAAATATTCCACAGCGTAAGTCTAACATGGGCAGTTTTTGAGATATTGAAGTTTAAAAAATAATATTTGGGTCATTTTCATTTTTTGGCGTTGTCGCTTACAAAAAACTATTTCATCGCAGAGATCACATCCAAATGAGCAAAAAAATAATTAATTAAATATGACTCTTGATATGTTCAACTTTCCAATATTGGGCAGTTTTTGAGATAAATGATAAAATAACCTACATATTATTTTTTTAACTTAAATATCTCAAAAACTGCCCATGATAGACTTACGCTGCCGAATAGTTTTTTGCTTATTTAGATGAGATCTCTGCGATGAAATAGTTTTTTGGAAGCGACAACGCCAAAAAAAGGAAATAACCCACATATTAATTTTTAAACTTAAATATCTCAAAAACTGCCCATGATAGACTTACGCTGCACAATAATTTTTTGCTTATTTGGATGAGATACTTGCGATGAAATAGTTTTTTGGAAGCGACAACACCAAAAACAGAAAATAACCAACATTTTATTTTTTTATCTCAAATATTTAAAAAACTGCCCATGATAGACTTACGCTGTCTAATAGTTTTTTACTTATTTGGATGAGATCTTTGCGATGAAATAGTTTTTTGGAAGCGACAACACCAAAAAAAGAAAATAACCAACACTTTATTTTTTTAACTGAAATATTTAAAAAACTGCCCATGATAGACTAACGCTGTCTAATAGTTTTTTACTTATTTAGATGAGATCTTTGCGATGAAATAGTTTTTTGGAAGCGACAACACCAAAAAAAGAAAATAACCAACACTTTATTTTTTTAACTGAAATATTTAAAAAACTGCCCATGATAGACTAACGCTGTCTAATAGTTTTTTACTTATTTAGATGAGATCTTTGCGATGAAATAGTTTTTTGGAAGCGACAACGCCAAAAAAAGGAAATAGCCCACATATTAATTTTTAAACTTAAATATCTCAAAAACAGCCCATGATAGACTTGCGCTGTAGAATAATTTTTTGCCCCTTTGGATAAGATCTTTGCGATGAAATAGTTTTTTGGAAGCGACAACACGGCAAAAAATTAAAATGACCCACATATTATTTTTTAAACTTAAATATCTCAAAAACTGCCCATGCTAGAGTTACGCTGTCTAATAGTTTTTTTCTTATCTGGATGTGATCTTTGCGATGAAATGGTTTTTTGGAAGCGACAGCGCAAAAAAAAATGACCCGAATTTAATTTTTTAAACTAAAATATTTATAAAACTGCCCATGATAGACTTACGCTGTAGAATAATTTTTTGGTTATTTCGATAAGGTCTTTGAGATGAAAGAGCTTTTTGGAAGCGACATCGCAAAAAAAAAATGACCCACTTTTTACTCATACCCCTTTCCGTTCAATACTGTATAGTAATGACACAGTTCGTTGTGTTGTGTCGCCACAAAATTTTATCAATAACAAACAGTTGATGCAACGTTTGGAATTAGAATCTGTAGTTTCCGCTTCCGTTCGATATTTGAACGAGAATTAAGAACGCACCGATAGCGGGAGCGTTCGTCATTTAAATACTTTAAAAAAATTGGAATGGAAAAAGTTTTCGTTGTTTTCGGCCTGATTTTGTTTTTAAACGCCATTTGGGGGTGTATCCTGCTTAGTAAAGGCGACATTATTTATCGGCATCGACGATAATACGCGATCAGAATCGCCTCGGAGCGCATATTTCTTAAATAATCGCTGGAAAAACACCTGAACCGTACATTTTTAAGATAGCAACGGAAGGCAATAACCATTAAAGTGGAGGGCTCGCGAAGTTTTCTTTTCAATAACGTGTCTAATATTCAAATTAAGCTGCGCCACCGTTGGCGATATATCATCGGAGCTAATCAGATTTTTTTTCCTCGTTTATAAAGTACATTTCGTAAATGTTTCGGATTAGGGGCGAATAATTCAGTACCTAGTTTAACGTAAATTGATAATAAGTAGCGAGCGATATTGTACGTCCTATAATCATTCTCTCTGAGATTTTCTGAATTACTACTTACCTATTTAAAAATGCTACATCTCTTTCTTAATTAAATACTTACATTATAAAATTCAAAATTAAAAAAAAAAGATATATTGTAATCACTTTTAATAAAGCAACTTTCACTAAATTATGCTTTAAATAATGTATTTTATTCAAGAATGATTACTTACTGAAAGAAAGTAATAATAAAAAAGCTACTTTTTTTAAACGTTTCCTTCTCTATGATTCCATATCATTAATATCTCACGAGAATATCAACCCGAGCGAGCATAAATCAAAGTGACGTGCCACATTCGAAAATTCAAATTTTCAAATAAGGAACGCTCATTCAAAATTTACGAAGGATACATTGGGGCAATTCCGATCCGCGAAATACTTGGCGACTCTCAATACACTGGAGCGCCATAAAAAATAATTCAAATTGTCGTTACACTGTCTCGGTGTCTCACATTTGCATACTAAAGTAATGCAAAAATCTACGCGGGACGCAATGGGTGCGTTTCCATTGAATGCATTCGCATGGGGTGACACGTCCACCCGTTTTTGTTGCACTCCAATTTATCTATTTAAGACTTTTACAAGAAACTTTCATAACAAAAAAAGAATTTGGGTTCCTAAAGAAACATGAGACCTTAAAAGATGATTGTGGTAAATTAGAATTTCAAGAAAATGTTGGCGTTATTAAGGACAGAGAAGCCTTTTATATCAGCGTACCTAACGTAAGAAAGACACATTATTCGCGATCACCAACTCGTACGTTTCACGGCGACGACAAATCCTCGGATTAGTTATACCGTCACAGGTTGTGACAATGAAAACTGGCGCGAACATTAGCCGCGCGGGGCGAAGAAATTTTATGTGTTATTTTTTTCTTGTTTTGAAATATGCGCGCCTTTACGTTATTTATTGCCTCCATAGAGGTTATATTTCGGGAAGTAATGAGGTTTTGTTCGGAAAAGGGCAATTTAAATGTTCGTAGATTGAGCCGTTTGGGCGCTCATCGGTTTGAAATTCGAACGCTCCCCCGCCAATATTCTGCGGTTCAATCACGTGTGAGTTTAAATTGTGCTTTTCTTGGTGAAAGTATTTTTTATGGCGGCGTTGCGGAAATTTTGGCAATAAAAAGTGGTCTTAGGAAAGTTGGAGTTACAATACATGTTTGAGGGAAAATCTGAAAGTCGTTATGACGAAAATTGATAAGTTCAATGGAATTGGCGCTCGACTAGAAAAAGCGTTGCAAATTATTGAGCTTTTGGTCAGTAAAACAAAAAAATCAATTTTAGTTAACTGACCAAATTTTCTTAGATTTGTTTGTGTTTTGTGAAGATTCTAAGGGCCAAATCACAGGAAACTTTATTTATAAGAGACGAGTACAGTTGGACACGAATTCTAATAAGACTCTAACATACGCGTGAACCGAGCTTCCTCGTTTTTCCTATCAACAGAATCGAATAACCACCTCACTTATTGCTTACAACCGCCAATAATAAAAGCGCGCGCAATTTAACTTTTTTACAATATACGTGTCCGGATGGGGCGCCATATTGTGCGTTTTGGCGGGAGAACTCATAAAACATGATTACCGTAATGTCGCAGATTCGGTCGCTTTGACGTTCCTTCCACGAGGCCACAGTGTACTACGACTGGTGAGAATAACTCTAACAAAATTAAAACAAAACAATGTTGGAATGATTTCGAATAAAGAACAAAGTTGCAAGCATTTCAACAATAAAATTGACAGTTTTATTTCGAATTGTAACAGCTCTTTTTTCGCTTAATATAATAAAAGTCGAATTCAGTTTTTATTAAATTCGAATGATAAAAAAACAATTTAGATTTTTCTAAATACTGATAGGTCTTTAACCATTAATTAATATTTTGACCATAATTTAATAGTGTTCAAGTGAACAAATCTTATTAATGTTACCTTTTGTACAAATCAGTATCCCCTTAAATAATACACTGCATTGCATACTCTACACTGTGGCACAACGTTCGTTCTGACATATATTTCGTAGAAATTCACACCCATTGATATTGAGTTTTGTGTGATTTTTATTAGAAATTTCGTGACATTGGAGTTTTATTGGAACTCATGTTTGGCTGCGAGGGGAGAATTTAAAGTACTGCCAACGACACATTAAATGATGCATAAAATACTTTCGTTGCTTTCTAATCTTATAAGATTAGTCTGTTATCAATCAAGATTCTTATTAAATTGTTATAAATCTACACAATATCTTCACATCAATCGATGTTGTACCATGAATCACGTTCCAAAAATAAACGATCATTGTCTCCGATTCAAAAGAGGTTGTCTCCGAACTAGTGACGCGACAATCGACAATCGAGATCCGTCGCATCCATAATCGATCGACTGCGAGATGCAGGAGGTCCGACGGAAGGATTACAACGCGCATTAGCATTCGTAATTTGTACATGTGTCCCCGACGTGGGCGAGGCCCGCTTTCTTATTGTTCAAATATATCATTTCGCTCTTTTGTTCGCGTTTTCATTCGAGATAGCGTCGCCCGTGTAATACGGAAGTTGAATTTGGCATCTGAGATTCTGTCGCTAGATATTTTTGTTGTGTTAATTGGAACGATGATTTGATTTTCAGTTGTTTGCTATTGAACTTTTTGTGTCGTGCGTGAGTCACTGTATTATAAATAAAACATCTCTTATGGAAAATTTACACCTTTGATATGTATTATTACGATTGGGTTGACATGCAGCAGCTGTTGTTGAAATTCCGTGAGCAAATCGATGTCGGCGCACGCCACAAATCAATCGCGTTCGATTCGAAAATCAAAAATTCAAATCGGTCGAGACAAAGCGACATGTTGCCTAATGAGCCAATAACTCGCGAGACAATGGCCGGGTGTGGGCGTTCCGAATTCGAAATTATCACAAAAGAATATTAATGTAACACTTATTCAAATACACCTCGATCCATATTCAAAAATTATCTTGTCGTTTAATTTGAATGGTGACGGCGACAAACTTTTTTTAGAATTCTATTTTCGAATTATCGGTCGTATTGTGACCGTTTTCGAACTATGAAAGCGCTCCTGCGTCGCCTGATTCTAATTGTACAGCCGTATTCAAATTTGGACCTTTTTTTAATGATTTATTAATTTTTGTTTATGATTTGTGTGCGGGGCGCATGCTTTATTACCATTTCCTGTTGTCGACATTAATTAACGTGACGTCGGTGACGGAGGACATGTGCCCTCGTGTTCCTTACACAATGCCATGTTTACAGACAGACCGCATGCTGTACTGTCATCTGCTGATCGTGTCAAAAAGCACTGATTATTATGTTTCACTGAATACAATTAGAGTCGAAAAAACACACAAGAAAAGATAACAGTGGAGATGTGTGATTCCAGGACATCGAATATTAAAAGGATACCGGAATTAAAATTCTTTGATGGCGTTTAATAACACAAAAAGGGAGCCGTAATCACGTCCAAAATTCGTCTCGATCGAGAAACTCAAATTAGACGAATGGCGGTCGGACGATTTCTTTGTCTTCGGCCTAATGAGTTTTTAAGTCGATTATAGCAATTTTTCATAGAAAAACGCCTTTAGTGATGTATCGGTCGAATCAATCACTGTACAGCTTAAATTGCTCTTTGTGGTTGGACCGGCCTATCGGATCGTAGGCGAGCTCGACAAATGAGCCGATACCCGCCGAGAATGAACCCGACCTTCTTTCATATCGGTACGCTTTTTGTCTCCGATTGTCTTCTTCGGGCAAGCAATTTACAAAAGTGTCATTATTGACCCCGTCGCCTGTCAATCCTTTTTTTAAAAGTAATGAAACCAAACAGGTAGCATTCGGACCGAAATAAACTGTTAAAAGCCAAAACAAACCCGGAACTGTCCGTCAAATTCCATATTCAAACGGACCAATGCCTGAATGCCTGTATTGTTTTTAATTCGAACGCATAATGAACGCGTTCGTTCCTTTTTCAAAATCGTTAATCGAGCTCTTTCACTTCATTTGCTTTTCGATCGCATTTCATTGTTTTGTGATTTCAACTGGAGCTGCATTGACGCGAATCCTGTTTGCCTATACGGACTTTTTTGAATTTGGAATTGTTAGGAACTAAAGCGTAATTCAATACGAATTAACGGAACGCAATTTGAAATGTTTCGAATGTCAGCGTGTCGTGTGTGTGAGCCGTCTTTTGTTTTAGCATAGAGCGTTATTGCAAAAGAGTAGTAGAGTAGCTATGCAACTCAAATTACCTCGAATAGTGGATGCATCTACGTACCTGAAACATTAAAGTGATTGTTACTCATTGTTACAGCGTGACATCAGTACAATACCGAATATAAAACCAATTATAAGCTCTTATCGCAACACCATCTACGAGGCGATCGAAGGAAAACAGTAAAAAGTCACTCCTTATTTTTCCACATAAGACTTGGGCGTGTCTCGGTCTGGGAACGCCTTATGACGCAAACTCTCTCCCTTATCGAATAGAGGTGTTTTTCCAATAACGTAATCGGTCTTCGATCGGCTCCAAACGCCCTCACTATCTTACAAGATATCGAGAACGCCTTCTTAAAAATGATGACAACCGCAATCTAGACCTTATTCCGAAAGTACAGGACACCAGTTCACTCGTAGCGGCGCGCCGTAAAATATATTGATGTGATATCGGTTTTCCATTAGGTGGCGCTAGCGAAACTCGACCTTGTGGCGCGTGGGAAAAAATACGTATTCGTATGTGCTGGCTGAACGGAATGTATTGACGTGTTATCGGAGATATCGCTGTCCTTTTCTTTCGTGTGTTTTTCTCGTATGGTCGTCCCTTTTCTTGGCGCAGGTCGTCGGGAGATGAGACCGGCTCCTTGGATGTCTGCGCATTCTTTCTTATCAAGCAATAATAAGTTGTAATAAAACGTATTCATTTTAATTGTACACCCTGCGAGCTCATGGTGCCTTGGTACCTGCTGGTTTATATTCGAGCTTGTGTAACAGATATGTAATTTCTGTAGAGTTTTGATTATACGAATAAAAAGGCTTTTGCGAAAAGGTAAAGACTCATTTCACAATTCTTGAAATTAAAAATACTTGAGTTTTATTATTTTCTATCTATACGTAATATAGAAATGAAGCAAAATAATGATGTACCTAAATCTTTTTGGAAATACTGGTTGCGTTTCTAACGAAAAATACAATACATTATAAGCTTTTTCGTTTTTGCAGTGTTTCTGCAGATTTACATTTTTTTTTACTTGGCCTACTAGAAGCTCGGTGGCGCAGTGGTATAGCGCCTCGCCCAGAGATTGCGGAGGTTAAGCAACTTTCGCAAGGGTCGGTCATGGGATGGGTGACCAAACATTTATTATTTCGAGCTCCTCTGTGCTATGGAAGGCACGTTAAGCCGTTGGTCGCGGTTGAATTTGCATTTGCACCCACTAATCCGCGTTGGGCCCGCGTGGTGGGTCATGGCCTATCCTCCTAATCTACCCATGAGGAAGGCCTGTGCCTGTGTGTACATTAAAAATGGCTGATGGTTTATTATGTTCAATAATTTTTCGAGCAAAATCCATTATTGTATGTAACTTCATGTTTGTGTTAAAAAATAATTTAAAATGTTTGAAAGCTTTCAAGACAATATTTTGGTTTTAATATTTAGTTAGTTTGTTCCTATGGTGAAAATAATGAGGAGAGACTGTTTTTATTATAATCAATAAAACTACGAGAAGTCAAATAAACTATAAATAAACGAGACAGGTGTTTAGTACAAGTACAATGTGCATCTAAACATAAAAGGGTGTAAGTCAAAAAATAATAAAAACTGTATTTTTCGAGTTGTCGGCGTCGTGTCGCATTGAAGCATTTTTATTATGTTATCTTTGTTGAATGAATATTTATATAATGCGTCGACGGCTTATTCGAATACTACTAGAAATAGAATTTCAAAACACAAATATGATACATGTGGCGACTCAATCTTCATCGGTTTTGTTATTTTTTTGTCTTGATTTATTTATGTTATGATTATGTGGATAATTTTGTATATCTGGTGTCGGTTATTAATTGAGACTGCATCAGAAGGGGTGTTTTGTTTATGGGATTAAACATCACACATTTGAGACGCAATAAAAACATGACTTGTGTGATGTTAAATTATTTTTGACAAAAGTTTAATTTACTAGGCTTTGTGTAATATTGTTTGAGATAATATAACATTCTTTAAATAATTAATTCTTATTTTGAATATCTAATTGTGTGATCGTAGTTTCTTTTTATAATGTTGTTAAGTATAAGAAGTCTATCATCTCTATTTCTTGGACACTAAAAAAACTAATTTTATATCTACAGTGTTTGTTAATACCCTTATAAAACCGAAAATATGGTAGATAGGGTACCATGGTAAATAAATATGATAGATAGGCATATAACCCTCTGAAAAATACCACTTTTTTCTTTTATTTCTTTTAAGATAAACTACATAAAACCAAACCCTAGAACCTTTATTGCTTTTTCCCATTAATGGCAATGATTATCGAAAACAATAGTTTATTTGCGTCTACAGTTATCACTTAATAGTTTTCCATACATATGAAAAAAAAACACTTCTCAGCCATGTGGTGGTTTTCAGGGTCAATAATATTTTTTCGGGGTTGTATACATGGTATCCTATCTACCGTATTCGGTTTTATAAGGGTTTTGTAAAACAGCCTGTATAAATGATTAAGAGTTTTAGCCAGTTAGTGTATTCTTAAAGCGTATAGTGACACTTTAAGTAATTCAGCAAATGAAATTACTATCTTAAAATTGAATGTGATGAGAATATGAAAATTAATAAGAACCCTTATATATTAGGAACATTGAAAGACATACAACATCCAATCATTTGACAGCTAATAGCCATTCAACCGTCCCAACACCAAAGATTCCTGATCAAAACTCGTTTCGCAAACATTTAGATTAAAATGTAAATGTAGTTATCGCATGTAATTCATTTAATAACGTTATCGGAATAGTTTTAGTACGCAATCATGGCTCCAATGAGAGCTCAATCATCTTTATTGGCAATCCGATTCAAGCTTTAATAAGTAATATCCGTTTCATAAGCAGATTGCACGTGTTACTGATCATTTTGCTTGATATGAACTTTACGCTTATAATGATAAGGGTGATTTTAAGATGAAGTTTGAAGTTTTAAAGATGTGATCTCTTTGTGCTACGATCGATGAATAAGATCGATATATGAGGGGGAATCCGTCGCACGGATTATTGGCTTTGGCTGAACTTATAAGTGAGCAGCCAATATGTTGAAGATAAATTAAGATTTTTGTTGCCTGCTTTTGTAAACATTTTATTTACGATAGATAATTGAAGTTAAATGTAAGATCTGGCAGTAGTTTACATTAAACGTTATGTACCAGTACCAATACCACTTACCTACGTTATTATAAATTTCTTATAAGTATACCTATTAAATTACGACGATTTTGCTTCTTGACGCATTTTTTTTAATTTTAAAACCAACGATTCTATTATGGTTAACGAACTTTCGCTATAGCTTTTACTAGTCCCCAACCCAAACAAAATTTGTCAACCAACGGACAGTGGCAACTTTGAACAAATTCCGATACCAAATCAAACTTTTCGTATTACGCATGTAAATTTAGTGGATAAATATTTGACCCCAATTCGGGCGTTAGTTAAGAGTACGGACAGTTCGCAGCCGGAACTATTGACCGTAATTAAAGCGATGACCCGTGACAGGATACAATGGTAATCCGGGTTTATCCCAATAGAACACCTCTTGACCGGAATCTTTGCTACTTGACCGGGCAGTTGTGATCTTTGATGTTTAGGAAACGGTTTGGTAACAAAGGGTTGAGATCTAATAAAAAAACATCCATTAAAAATGACAACTCTATCAAGATCTTTGCTATTTTATTGTCAGTTTCCTAATGGCTGTTTGTAAGGATTAATAAGCTTTGGACACTTGAGTAGGAATCAAAGTGTGAAAATAGGTAAAGGTTTCCTTTTTGCTATTAAAAGCTAGTTGATGATAAGTAAAATAAAACAATATAATATCAAATGGAGTGTCTTTAGTCGCCTGACTAGAATTGAGAGGGGTTTTGTAAACCAAAGACGTGTTCAATAAAAAGTTGACCTTAAAAACTAAGATGATCCGTTCGCTCATTTCAGTTTAATAAAAAACACTAAATAATTTAAATTTGGAAAAAGACACTTTTGTTTTCTTAACCAAATTAAATGACAATTGCGACAAAGCAAGGTCTACAAATGCAACAGGTCAAGTTATACTGGTTACTGAAGGGTTCAGGTCAGCTTTGGTGGACTTTTCTCGCCTACGGAACCCTCGCTCTTGTCTATTATTTAAAGTGACCTCGCGCCCTTACGAGCTCTTAAAGAGGGTTTATATGAAGAACTTTGTGCACTTCACATTTTATAAAGATTCTTGTATTCAAATATAATTTACAATTTTGAAATATCGCTCTGTAGGGTTGAGAAATTAAAGCTAAAAATTGCTATCTCATATACTCAGCTAAGTATCTTATTGCCATTATGAATGAGATGTTCATCAACAAGTTTTTTTAGTACCTATCGATTTTCTTTTCATATGGGTTATTTATCATCACCATACTTTTTGAGTGCATCAGTTATTATCACAAAGCATTCATCTACAGAAAACTTTTGGGCAAGATGTGCGTGCCAAGAACAGAGATAAATAAATATTATTTTTGCGAAGTACAACATAAATCACAAAATTATCTCAAGTTCTGTTCGCATGTAAGCTCTCCCCTAAAAGGTCCCTAAGGGCGCGAGATCGAAGGGCGGACGTCCGGTCAAGTCCCTCAAACCGATACTATGAAGTATTTATTGAGCTGCGGCTGACCAAAAATATTCTATTGTTGACTTACACCCTTTTGCCTTGAGGTGGCCGAATGTTTGCAAATTATTTGCACTTTATTGTATCGAGTTAAGGTTAGTTTTCGATTGTCTTTTTTGTTTAATTGGTCTAAGTACATAAAATGTTTTTTGTTATTGGATGTTTAATTGTTTGTTAGTTGGTTTTTGTACTTTTTTATTATGAACACATTTGTCAAATATTTTTTACTATAAATCGTATACGTGGCGCAGTGGTAAAGTGACTGGTCCAGCGATTGCGGAGGTTAAGCCACTTTCGCAAGGGTCGGTCATGGGATGGGTGACAAAAAATTTATTATCTCGAGTTCCTCCGTGCTTTGGAAGGCACGTTAAACCGTTGGTCCCGGCTGCATTTGCAGTTGTTAGCACCCACCAATCCGCATTGGGTCCGCGTGGTGGGGGTCATGGCCGATCCTCCTTATCCACCCATAAAGAAGGCCTGTGCCCCAGCAGTGGAGACATTAAAAATGGCCGATGGTCAAACAAAACTATGTTTTTATTTGTAATAGTAATACTGAAGTAAATATACTTTTATTTTTATATTAACCCACACAGTACTCTCAATAGTATTAAATGTCTTTGACTAATGGCCGTAATCGAAGAGTTTGAAAACAACAGGTGTTGGGAATCAAACCGGGGTGACAGTTACGCGAAGCATCTGCTCCGCTATCGGCGGCTATTTCTGATCACCACTGGAGTAATTGTTGTTTTTTTTATGTGTCGACTATTTTCGAACGATTGGTTGGTAATAATTTGTATTATTAGTTAACTAAAAGTACTTGTAATTGTAACTGACATTCAAATAGGAATCTACTCTGAAATTGGTGTTTTTTTCTCATACACAGAGAACCTCATAACTTCTGTGATTTAAAATACTTATCAGTTGCTGGACATTACATCAAATTATAACCATAGCCGTCAACTATCAGTATCATTAAAGTCTATTTCTTTATTTTTTCTTAGCATTAAAAAAATACCTTGAAAGAACCCCTTTTTTGTTAGCGAAAATTACCACTTTTCCGAAACTTATTTTGCTTAAGTTATGTTGCCTAAGTTAGCTTAATGTTCAAACGTTTGTACATAAAAGTGTTGTTACAATAGCGTTCACGGTTGTTAAATAAATTATGAAAATGCTAGTATGGAAAATGCAATTTGTTAATAATTCTCCATACAAAACGTAAATAATATTTAGATGTAGTTTTCAATATTATGAAAAATTCAAAATAGTTATAAGTTGTTATCACCGTTGAACAGAGGAGATAATAATGTCCATACTATTGTGTAGTGCTTAAATAAATACAAGTTGTAAAATTAGCAAACAAATCTAGTTACCAAAATTTTTTTATAGTTTTATTTATTAAATTAAACCTTTTTAACTCTGACTCTACATAGGCGTTTCCCTGAACTTAATGTTAACCTGTTAAGCCTTGCAGGGGTCGTTAAACGGCCGGTTTATTTAACCCGTCGATGGCATCTGACAATCAGCTCCGATTTGCGGTGGCACAGGCCGGTCGATTAGTGCCCTGCTGTTGCGGTCGCATGCCGTTTGCTCAACGGGTTGATCGACAACCGACGATATTTGGTTACAATGGTGTAATTGGGATGCCTCTATTGGGTACCTAAGATACCCCTTGTTAATGTTGATAGAAATTGACAAATGAGGTTAAACAATTAGGTACCTTTGTGAGCAAAGTGAATGGTCTTACTGTACTATCTGGTTTTCCTAATACTCACAACAGATGAAAATTCTTAATCTGCAGAAGATTGTAAGGTACGGCAATATTTCAGTTCAGAAAGGGCTGATGGAAACGGAATAGAAATGCTAAAAAAAGGTCATTACATATAAAAACGTGTCGAATATTGAATGAGAAATACGGCTAATGCGCCATCAAACGCAACAAAGAGCATTATTCAAAGTCAATAAAAAACGCGGAATAGAAAATATGACCACTTTGCGAGGAGTCAATGGGGCGGGGGCCACGGAATAGACGTATCTCGGTCGGTGAAACTCATCCGATTTCCGAACGGCACCGATAGCGGAAGCGGCGCCCCCTTCCGGATGTGCGTTGAGCGGGAAAATAGGCGGAAGTTTCGTATCGGGGAGAAAAAACTCCGAAAAGAATCCCTCCAGACAAATTTGCATTCGAAAGGGCACTTTTGTGTATTTTGCCCGGCGATCGGTTGTAAATTTGTCAGATTGTCAATTCACCGCAAACGCTCCTCACTTCGTCACTTTTGTTATGTTAATATTTTTGTTGCCTAAGATTTTTATTTTTTCGGGTTACACCGCTACTTCGGGGAGGGCGCGTTTTAATACGATTCGAAGATGGAACGAAATTTGAAAACAAACGAGGTATTCGAAAGTGAACAGAGATTCCGAATTCAAAATCGAGCCGAAGCGCGTAATTAGACAGGTGATTCGCTAATTCGAAAAAGGAATTCGGCTTTAGTGGGAGCGCGGGGGCTATTCGGGCTCCCGCCGGCCGCTGTGGGAACGTCACGTAGAATAGTCGGCATCCGAACAAAAACCGGCCACAGTACGCGATTGTAGATGCTCAAGTCTCATTTTTCTTTTTCGCAGCTGTCAAACTCGATTGACAGTTAATTTCGTACTCTCCCGCGCTATCAAAAACATTCTTCTCAATTTGCCGATAATCACTGGCCGTTTACTGTTTTTGTGCGCTATTAACTCTAACCCTAACTCCTTTGTGTAAAGGAGATGTTTAAATAGGTTGTATTGATATTTTTTCAAGACAATAACGGCCTTATTAATGAACGAAGAATTAAACCAAAAAGTTTGTTTAAGAATATGACGCCGTGAGTCTTAATTTATTAATAAGGGCCGTAACAATATAAGTACGAACATTTTAACGTCTGGTGATCTTTTGCATCTTAAAGTTAAAAATGAAAATTTTACATCGATTACAAGTAGGTAGATATATGACATTAAAATAAAATTACCTATGATATTTGTCAAATAATTTAAAGTTACACTCTCTACATGAAAATAAAAAAGGTTTTATTGTTATATTTAATCTCTTTTTTATTAATCGCTTACCATTACTGATATTGGCAAAGATCGGTTGCGCCGGCGCAGGATCTTACGATCAGCCGACTTCCTGTCGGGGTCACGGTCGGTTGTTGGCGCTGTTGCGACCAACGAGACAGTCGATCGATTTATACACATAATCGGTAATCGATTTATTTGTGTCGTCATTATTGATATTGAATAAGCTTTGAAGAGGGAGATAAATTAATTTGAGGAGCAAGGCTCACCTTTTATATGAACAAAAAAAAACAGTTGATATTTTTCGTCTTTTAGCATTTACCTTAGCTAATGAGATACTTATTTGAAAAAAATGATTGCCTTATCAAAATTTTACGACCTCCGTGGTCGAGTGGCTTTGTACACCGGTTTTCAAGGTATCAACATCTCTGAGGTCCCGGGTTCGATCCCCGGTTGGGTCAATTTAGAAAACGAACTTTTCTATAATGGCTCGGGTCTGGGTGTTTGTGATACCACCGTTGTCTCTGATTTTCATAACACAAGTGCTTTAGCTACTTACTTCGGAATCGGAGCAATGTATGTGATGTTGTCAAATATTTATTTATTTCTTAAAAAAAATATTTTTCTGCCAATGAAACAAATAATCGAATAAAAAAGCTGTATTTTATGTCAAAGTGAAGTTTTGAACAGCTCCTCTATGTAATTGATGTCATTAATAGAATGTCAGAAACGCATAAACTACTAAGAAAGCCAGCAATTATACTCATTAATCGAGGAACTCTAATTTTCAACGATAATCGGCCAATTCTAGATATCCAAGTTCAATTAAAGTAAATTCTAGAAAAAAAAAGCGGCCGGTCAATTTGCGGGCGGCGACAAACGCATTCCGGAGAGTGAAGTTCGATCGTATTTCGATCGAAAATCGAACGATGGGCATTCCAAGTTCACTTTTTTCAGATGTCAGTAAATGAGTGTCTTTTGGGGATAGGATACAGCGGCCTTTGGGCACTTGTTACACCATAAATTTTGATAATGTTGCATGCAAACGAGGACTTTTGACTTCAATGAAACTCTCCAGAATATTAACTTTGCTTTTTCTGTATAAATGTTAACAAGATTTATAAAAAAAGAAAATCTAAAAAAGTCATCAGATATTGAACTGATGGATGCTTGAAGCTCGACTTTCATTGTTAGTTTTACAACACATTAATAATTATTCATCTCTATGCTTCTGTTTATTACAACAATATTTGACCCTGGTCAAAACAGAGCCCACGTTCTCCCTTATATTATCATATTATAACCTTTTTTTTTGTAATTCTAAAGCTCTAGTTTTCCCAGTAAAACTAACATTTATTTTAACCACCACTAAGCAAGACGCTACCGTCGCAGTGTCGGCGCACATCAAAGGTGCGCCCGCGCAATTTTGACAATTAAAATGTCTCGCATACACACCGCGTGTCCTTGGCTGGAATCCTGCGCAGAATGCCGCGCCGACCGGCGGGTTTTTAGTGTGTTTATTACGATATTTAATTTAGCCCCACTTTTTAGAATATACCACCGTATGTACATTATAAAGAGGCGCAAATATTATAAAAGTTAGGACTTAAGGTAAGGATATGAAAATATATTTAGCTACTCGATTCAGGCAATACTGTGTAGAAGACTGCAGTGTTTCTGCGCCGCCGCTACACACTTTGTGGTTTGATGGTTTCTCACTGTGAGAGCCAAGGGTTTGAAGCTTGAGACAATACCGTAGAGAAGACCTTTCATATAAGTTTGACGACCTCCGTGGTCGAGTGGCTTTGTACACCGGTTTTCAAGGTGTCGCCGTCTCTGAGGTCCCGGGTTCGATCCCCGGTTGGGTCAATTTAGAAACGAAATATTCTATATATTGGCTCAAGTCTAGGTAGTTGTGATGTTGTCAAATATTTATATATTTTTTTAAAGTTACCAAAAATACTATTTCATATGCATGTTTTCTTTTTTCTTAATAAGAATGTTGATTAAGAAACTCCTTCGTTAGGTCCCCTGTCTATATGTATTAGAATTAGTGATATATAGCTAGCGATGAGCGCGAACAGCCAATAACTATAAATTTGTTAATTCCACAGACGACTAAAATTTTACGACCTGTGTCTTTTCATCAAATCTTTATTTTTTTTAATACGCGACCAACGTTTAGTTTTAAGCTATCGTAAATAAGAACTATTGGTCGTAATATCGAATTTTAATGTCCCATGTTTTAGTTAATGTTAGGGCGACCAATACATATAGAACATCCGAGGATATTTTTAGACAAAAAATGTGACATTCGCTGATGATGTTTTTAATAAATTATCATTTAGTTTATGTCTCAGTTTATGATTGTGAAATATTAACAACATACTTCTATGATATCTACACTCGTGAGCAAAAAAATGGGATCACAGGCCTATTTTCGTTTAAACGAGGTAACTTTGAAGCTTTAGTTCTCTTCCCAGGATTAACGGGGTGAGATCTGATGATGGAAATTGTAACAATGAATGGCGGAGGCCCATAATGCTAAGAAAACCTAACGAATTCATTTAGCTCAGGGAACTTAAAGAAATAACAAGTGAAAATTACATCAATAGTGGAAAATGTAACACTAATAACTCCAAGCGGTCTCTGGTTTAAACGAATCTTCTGATCCGTTGGGTTTCTTTAGCAATTTGGGCCTCCTTCATTCACTCTTTGAATGGCTATCATCAGATCACACAGCGTTCAATCCCTGACGGAGAACAAAGGCTTCAAAGTTACCGCGTTTGTATGAAAACATGACTGTGATAATTTTTTTTGCTCACGAGTGTATTTTTTAGATAAATATTTGATCTGTCTCAATGTATTTTCATACTAAGTGACATAACAGAGAAATGTTTGAACAAGTAGACTTAACATTTCTTAAAAAAATAGTATATTGTTTTTCAATTTGTACAAAATCAAAGATAAATTCCATTTGCAAGCCATTATTGGAAAATTAGTTCGCCTTAAATGAAATCAGATAACTAAAAAAATGGGACAGTCTCTAAAAATCGAAACCAACGCCACCCTACTGTTAGGATAAAAAGAACCCAAATAAGTCAACATTTTATAGGCCATAAAAACTTAGCACCGTACGGTAGGTGACTCTATTTTGTGTGGATCGATTCCAATTCCGCCATCGGCCTGTTAAGGTTTACGACCAAAAAAGGTTATAATTAAAAGATTTTAATCTCAGTTTAAGGGCTCGATGGCACGTAAAATTTCTAATCACGATACTTATTTCGGTGTAAATGCGGAGAAAGTTGAAATGAACGAATTATTGATGTTTACCATTTTTTATTGCAAGTTGACTTTTAATTTAGAACGTTTAATACAACTGTACTTAAATGTTCCAAAAAGTTAACACTTATTTGGACGGCATAATTAAAAAAAAACGATTTTACATCGACTATTTTGATAAACGCAAACAATGGAATCGCTACAAACATCTTAAACTATCAAAGATTTAGTTACACCTTGAACACTGCGCAATCTTGGCTGGTCGTCGAACGACAATCGAGTTCAATTGACTAACGATTGATTATTCAATCAAAACAGATTGATCGGCATTATCGGATAATAGGAGCACAATTGACTCGACAATCGAATGCAGAACGAGATCACGGACACAGTGCATGCTGTTAATTCAGCTGTTTGCAACTTATTCGAAACAGTCCAAAGCCGTTCAAGTAAAACCTCGTCTTAAAAAACAAAAGACGCACTATGCAATAGTTTACTTACAATCACAAAGATAAAAAAGAATCTATTCGAAGTTTAAATCCGGAACGCGCCCTCGGCAAGAATCAATAAGGCGCGTTCAATGAAATTTTTGCGCGCGTAAATCGCTCGAGAGGGGAAACAAAGATGTCTCACTTAAGACCGAGACATCGAACGTGATCCGTTTGCGAAAAAAAATACCTTTAAGTACCTCTTTACCTGTGTCCCGGACCCTCGGAGGGGTTCGTTTTCTTTCTAACTTGTAAACAGCGGCTGAAAGATGTTCGCAGATTGCTGCGGTTGGCAAACTTGGATCGCCCTTCTTTTGTTTTTCCGGTAAACGCAAACTCGTAATAGCGATTGACGAAGACGTATTGCCTGTGTGAGATAATTTCAACGTGTTTAAATTTTAAAACTCGAATTCAAGATTTAATTTGAGACTGAGAATTTTGAATTCCATATTTTAAACCATGTTTTATTCTAAAAAGTACAGAAACCGTTTCATAAAAATGAGGAAAAGTTTTTGAAATCCGAATTGCAGCGTAACGACCGCAATGCTCTGCATTCTTGAAGATTATTAAAAAAATTAAACATTCGCATGACGGTGTTAACTTCTCAAGAATAAGGGATAATGCATTGAAAGTAAGTTGCACACATTACAAGTTTCTCATACAGCGCGTTACGATTACGAGACTTTTTAAATTTCGAATTTGTAATTTCACATCTTGTTCTCTTTTTTCTTAAAAACAAAAGGCAAATGCATTCTTTCTTTAAATATAAAAATGAAATTCGGTTTGTGTTAAAAATAGGGTTGTATTTATTGTTCGATTGAATATGACGATGTCGATAGTTTTAGCGCGGGAAGTGCTAAAATCCGGCGTGTCCTGTGCGGTCAGTATCGAGGCATCGACTTGTCGACGTCGTGTTAATGAAACGGTTTACAATGGGGCCTACTGGTGCGTTTTATACAGGGTGATACTTTTAGTATAGATCGGCAAGTATATAAAATACAAAAATATTTGACAATATCACATACATTGCTGCGATTCCAAAGTAAGTGGCTAAAGCACTTATGTTATGGAAATCAGAGACAACGGTGGTATCACAAACACCCAGACCTGAGTCAATATAGAAAAGTTCGTTTTCTAAATTAACCTAAACGGGAATCGAGCCCGGGACCTCAGAGATGGCGACACCTTCAAAACCGGTGTACAAAGCCACTCCACCACGGAGGTCTTCAAAATGATATGAGTATATATGAGTGATTCGATAAGTTTGTATGGATAGCATTAGTATAAGAAGATAAGTCATTATTGAAAATTTCATCATTATCACATCAGCAGCACGACACCTATTGCTGAGTACAGATGGATATTGCGCTTTCCGCATCCAATAGCTTCCCGCCACCTTCACCATTCTAAATATTAATAAAAAAGTTCCAATACTCAATTTGCTATAAGTGCTGTTAATATTAAACAGTCATTAAAAATGCGAACAACTTTGTATATAAACATTGCTTACAAGTCATAAAAAGATGAGAGTGTTGAGAAACACACAAAAAGTTTAACATTTATTTTGAGACGTGGAGACAGATAAATAATTTATGCCGCTATACCGAAGCACCCTGTGGAGGGCGGATCACACACTGTGTCAATAAAAAGTGTTGGTTTCCCTCCCGAACTACTATTATCCCATTCTTTTGATGTTTTTACAATCCCGGCGAGAATGGCTAAATTGAGTGAGCGGAGTTCTTGCATGTTACGCTTTTTGATACTTCCGTTCCACCCGTCAATTTTATAGGGAAAACTACAATTTGATCGAACGTAACTTAATGGAGTTGGAAAGAATCAAGTAACACATTCGTCGATATGACAAATTTCATTAAAAAGAGGTTGCAACAAACCCCACATGAAAAAGGAACGTGAAAGAAGAGGCGCAATTGATACACATTACCTTTGCCATCATTGAGGCGTTAAAAATAAATTGAAAAAATAAAACGGCATAGACACCGCGCCCCCGGAGACGCGCCAATGGAAACAAATTAATAATTAATTTTCACGCGGCAAGCGCACGCCGAAGTTGGGGGCATTTGTTCGATCTCGTTTTGTTCTAAATTCAAAATTCATCCGGCAGTTCTAAAGTTAAAAAAATGTCCTCGTTCGGCTTTTGTTTTCGTTTGATACCGATGTATCGATTATTGTGAGCTAACTAACGTGTTATTAATTACAAAATGTTCAGAATTTTACATTAATGTTGTATGATAATTTATGATGAAAATGCATAAATGAAGGATTAATAGCGCTTTGAGTACGTCCAATGCGGGTATCACCATAAAATGAAGTCTTGATATGGTTATACTTATTTTAGTTTACGGTCCTTCAATTATTTTACAACGCACATAAATGCTCCATTGAATTAATAAGTCTTTCGAGTCTGATCGTCTATTGATGCAATTGAGTAAACTATATAACTATTCAAGCTTCATTTGATGTTAGTGCTTGAGTTGCTAAGAACGGATATTAGAAATATTTTATTACTTAATTAATAAGTATATTTTTAATAAAACTGTGATCTGTAACCGTCGACAGATTTTGAAAATCCATAAAAAGCATTTTCAGGGATGTTGCTATAATCAAAATCTATGATAAACTATTTTAATTAACTATTAAGATTAAAAGTTAAATTACCTTGTCATTGATTACACTTAAGTTATCCTGATGCACCGATGATATTAAATAAAAACGATTTTATTTCTCTATAAATAACAATAAAAATATCATAAAATAGTTTACTCGGCCGTGATCAATACCAACCATTTTATCGTCATTTTACGACCCGCCGATGGGAAGCCAAAAATCCCTAATTTGACTTCATTATGTGCTCGGATGACAATAAAATTATATTTTATAGGTTTACATTTAAAACCTCCGTCGTCAATCACTGTGAGTGAGCAACTAAAAATAGGAAAAATCCCAACATTATTAAAATCAAATTTGCAAGCCGGCATGTGAATTGTGAATATCACATATCCAAACAATACCGACCATTTATTAAAAAAAGAAAAAGTAACATATCAATAAACAAGGGGGATTATAAGAAATACCCCTTTAAATTTCGAATCGATCCTTTCACACTTCAAACAAACGGTCGCGACGGTTGATTTCCGTTCTTAATTTAAATAGAAGCGTCTTTTAAATAGTTTTTTCTCCTTTCAATCAAAATTTTGAATGAGCATTCTAAAGTGCGGAACTCAATCAGTAATTCGAATACTGAATGAGATTCGAATTTCGATTATAGATTCATTCGTTAAGTGACCTTATTCAACGTAAAGGATATAGCTTATTTTATTGATTGGAATTTCAATGCTCTAATCGAAACGGTTTATTTAGATTTAACCAATTTAAAGTTAACTCGAAGTCAATTTTATGTCCAATAAAATGATATGTTCTTAGTATAATTGTTTGCTTGTAATGTAATTACCTCAGATCTATCGATACCTTTGAATATTTATAGTAGGGTAAACTAAATGATTTTGCAATAACGTCTCTAGTATTTATGTTGGCTGTATAATAAATACTTTAATTAGTAGGAAAATCTTACGAGTTTCGTAATTAGGAAACGGGACAGCCGTAAAGTTTCTATATTGGACGTGCGAACAGGTCAAATAAAATCGTGAATAGCGTGGCGTATCCGATCAAACGCGTGTGACTCTCATTGGATTAGAAAATAAAAATCTATAAAAACTCATAAAGTGCTCATAAACACGAAGGAGGTAATAAAAAAGCGTCCGATGTCGTCTCTCAGCTGTCGCGCTCTATTTCCGAACTGGCGGCATTCGAAAATCGAACGCCATCGAACTGGCAGGGGGATATCGCTACGATTTCAAATTTAGAACACTTTTTCTTTTTTCACTTGTTGCTCATTTGACTGCCGGTGACATTAATTATTGCTGTCTGGTAACAACGATTTAGGGACTCCAATATAATTATAAATATATTATCAATTGTTTTAGTAATCTTTTTTTTAGAAGCGATTTTGCAGTTTAAATCGATTTTCAGCTGTTTCGTAACTGAAGTCTGCTATTATATTTATGTTACAAGCGTTTCCTTCTTATTTTTCCCATTTGTTATCATTAAGGAAAACCTAAATTATTTCGTAAAATCGCTTCGTAACGGCGCCGCTTGCCAAGTAGGTGAGTGTCAATGCAACAAAACACAATGCGAGTCTTTATGTTCCCCTGAAATGATTAAAGACTTTCATGAAAATAAAATTAACATAATATTGTAAAAGAGAAAATCTATTTTGAAGATTACGAAACTTACGATCGCTCAAACGCTATTATTTATAACCATTTTTTTGGTAACAACAATGTATTTTATTGGAGTGTGTGTGAAAAATGTATTTTATGTGTTCCCGAAATATCTCGGGAGCGAATGATATTGGTTCTGTGATTTTCGACGATTTCAATCGTTTCGAGGAAAGATACATGCGTGTGGATTTAATTTTATCGATTATAATGATGTTGTGGTGTATTTTTGTAGTTTCTTTCGAGTGTTGATGAGAAAATATGTTCTAATGTTTGTCTGAAAGTATTTATTTAAAAAAAAGGAGTCTTTTTTTATTTAATGTTTGAATTTGTATAAGCAATTCATTGTTAAATAAATTGACTCGAGAGCATATTTTTTTAAGTAAACGACATACAAAGGCCTAAAAAAATGACCATTAAAATTTCACTAACAAATCTAGTAACCAATAATGTCCAAAGTAGTTTAAGCAGAGGCTGATTTAAATAGCTGTCACCCAGACAAATCCTGGTGGCTAAAGTTGTCAAAGTCATCGAGGTGGCTTTGCCGAGACTAGTGAAGGCAGCCTCGATAATACCTGTCCGAAAAACGGGTTATATTGAAATTGCTAACTATTGTCACTTTAATAATACTGCGGTCTCAAACACTTCTATGTATAATTGTATATAGTACACTAGACAGGCTGTACAGTACCGAAAAATTGCTCATTAAGTTACGGTGCATGCACCGCAACTCCTTTAGTCTATTGCGAGCGACCGATAGAAACAGTTGATGCGCCGCAAAGGTTGGTTGTGACACAATTTTAGTTTTGAACAGCTCGTCTATGTAATTGTCATTGTGCGGTCTTCATAAATAAGTTTGTTAACCCGGCGTCATGGGGGTTGGGTCGAAATTACCCGCAATTTTTTGGTTTTCCTACAACTTCAAAACCAAACATGTTAGATTGCCATTCTTTTCAGTAACTGGACTTGTTGAAATTCTTTACACACTTTTGACAAGAAATCAGTCGGGAAATAACTGGTCACAAAGGTAAATTTGACCCAACCCCGCATTTCGTGTAAAATTTTTGCGCTATGATGGAAATGTAGCGTTATATTATGACTTTTTTCGTTTTGACAAAATATAATGGATTTTTCATATTTTTTCATAGATATATGAGTTGAGTTTCTATAAAGTGACATTCAAAACATAAGAACTGATAAATTAATACATTCTAAATGAGATTAGGGAGAGAAATCAATTTGGGTGATTTTATTAGACCGGCCAGATGGGTGGGTGACTAAATCTTGATTATGCTATTTCAAGGGCTGCATTAGTAGTGTACTTTTTATGATCAAATGAGTATCTATCCTATCTATTAGGATTTATCAAAACTTACCGTAAAAAGACTGCAAAGTCACAAAAATAAGGACTCTTTTAAATGACCCTAAGGAAAATATATAAAAAGTGTAAGTAATGTTTTTAAAAAGAAGAGCGAAAAGTAAACTCATTAAAATAAACAAGAACTTCAAAAAAGTTCATGATAATATAAAAAACTATGATCTAGTCGTTAAATATTCTCTTTGATATCTCCATCAATCATTTCACCAAAAATATCTTACTGTCATAATATTCTGTACAAAAACATTTTAAAGCGTTAATAAATTTGATATTCCCAATCCGATTTCGTAAGACGTCATTAGGTGACAAACGCAAAATGGCGGCGAACGCATTCCCGGTTTATATTTAAGTTGTAAACTCAACGGTGACATTATTTTAAAAGTTCGAAGCATTGAGAAATAGAGGCAGATGCATCTTGACTTTTACTTTTATAAAGTATTAAAATGTTACGGCAATTAAATAATTGCTGTTTGCTTATTTCGGTAACGTTTTAAGGGTACCCAGTTGTGTTGGTAGAGCTTGAGTTACTCAAAATCAATAAAAAAGTATAGTGTTTTGTTAATATCAAAGACATACAAAAACAAATAGAAAACTGACATTGAATGTCTTATTTCATGACAGTACGTAAATTGTTTTTTTTTTATTAGAAGAAAAGGTAGAGCTAATAAAATAGAGCTTTTAAATAATAGAGTTTGGAAAATGTCCACTATTGGCGAAAAAATATGGTGACACTATAATGTAAACTAATCGGTGTTTTCGATTCTCGCACGTTCAAACTGTTCGGAAAATGGACGAGCGTTCTATATTTGAAAATTCCAAATTTCGAACAGCCGTTCGTTCGCACGCATCGGTCCGATGAAAAATGACGGTTACGAAATCCGTTGTTTAGTCTCTTTTCTCGTTGTTGTTGTTTTCGTAACGCTGTTGACATTCCCGCTTTAATATTTGTGGTTTTATAAAGTTGTAGTTGGGTCGTGCGAGCGATTTGAGGCGCGATGCGTATCGACGGAACAAAGGACGATTTTACTTACGACTCTCACGGTAGCGTCCGCAAAAAAGATATAAGCACGTGTTTGCGAAAAAAAAACAATTCACGAATAAGTAAACTAACTACCAACCCACTACGTATTGTACACAACGCTGTCAAGACTAACTTAATAAATTTATTCATTTATCTATGAATTACCTGGAACTTTACATTTTAATAGTTTTATTCAAAAACTATAAATGAACTGACAAAAACCTCGCTTGTTTTTTAAAAATTAAAATCAATTTTCATTTTATTAAAAACAGATTTTATGTTGGTAATAAAACGACGATGCTTATTGAATAACTAATTAATTCAAAACTGTATCTATAAAAATGACATAAAAGATTAAATTACGTGTTTTGACTTTAGCATAGCTGGTCACTAATTTATGTACACCATGCCTAACTTTATTTTATCATACAGATAATTGTGTTCTATTTTCAGAAGATGTGGATATCAGTCAGTGGATTTGCCTGTTTTGTCTATGGATTCGTCGGAACAACAACATAATAACGCTTAAGTAGCCCAATGCGAACATTTCCCTAAAATACGTTTATGAATAATGAAAGTTATATGAAGTTTAATAAGCCTTATCAGCATTTTAACTAAAATTGACTATAACTCTATTTTTAAGCTTTTTTATGAATAAGGCGGTAAGTAATATGAATTTTAGTATGCATTTTCTAGATTTTCACAGTATTTTTTTTTCAGTTATCTAATAAATTTCTTTAAACAGTCTTTCGTTTAGGCGAAAAGAAAAAAATAAGTACGATACTTTTGTAACTTTTAAAATAAGTGGTAGCTCAATGATTGTTTTGCCATCCGTACATAGAAATTCACAGTTCGATAGCGATCACTCAAACATGTTGAATGACATTTTCGTTGTACAATCACTATCACATTCGTACCAATCAGAAACGTAAGAAACTTGAATATGAGTCTTATTTCATGCTAATAGAGTTCAATTTGGAATGCACTGACAGTAAGTATGAATTTGCTACTTCTTCATACTGATACTTGATTCACTCTCTCCTACACGGAAACTGTTTATCGCTTTATAATAAACTCTACATCGATTTATTCTATAAGAATACTAATATCATCTTCCTTACTATTTATTTACTCATGTAATGTGTATGAGGAGCTCGATGGCGCAGTGGTTTAGCGCCTGGCCCAGCGATCGCGGAGGTTAAGTAACTTTCGCAAGGGTCGGTCATGGGATGGGTGACCAAAAATGTATTATCTCGAGCTCCTCCGTGATTCAGAAGGCACGTTAAGCCGTTGTTCCCGGATGCATTTGCAGTCGTTAACACCCAATCCGCATTGGGCCCGCGTGACGGGTTATGGCCCATCCTCCCATCCTCCATCCATATCACCCATAAGAAAGGCTCCAGCAGTGGGGACATTAAAAATGGCTGATGGTCATGTGTATAGAATATCTTATATTTTTACTTAAATATTAAGTTTAAGAAGTTTGTTTGTTAACGCTTAATCACGTCTTAACTACTGAACCGATTATAATGAAATTTTGCATACACATTGTCAAGGGTACAAAAGAGAACACAATACCTTTAAGAAAAAAAGCTCTATTCCCGAGGTATAGACAAATGAAGTCGCGGGCTGCCGCTAGTTCCTACTAAGTTAACTGTTTTATAGGCAACTATTTCTGTCAAATTAACGTCTCATATAAATACCGTAAAAATCGTTAATGCGAAAACTATAATACTATCTTAAAAGCATAGCGACAGTGCACTTTAACATAAAACTTTACGATTGGTTATTTTCGGCGCAAACATCCCTAATTAACCTTTTAAGACGACATCGGTTTTACCGTCTCACCGTAACGCGCTCATAAATCTCAGCCCATTTGTAAACATACTCGATACATCGATAAGTAATTAATCGATTACCTTAATCTAATCGTTTAAGTTAATCTGGGTGACGTGCAGCATTAATCTGAAATTCCAAAATCGAACACGTTCGAATTTTTGAAAATTAATCTCGCTAATGAGCAATGAATTAAAAAGCCGTATTTCAAATTTGGAACGTAGGACTGGGCATTATTCAAAGTGTTTTTACTTTTTTAAATCACAGACTAACTAGCGTTTTCTTTTTTCTTTTAATCATGGCATTGGAACAAAGATGCTAAGAGTTTGTTCATATTAGAAACAAGCGTGACCCGAGTATCCTGTAGGAAGCACCGAAGTTAGCTCATTAACATAATCTTAACCGCTTCGAGCCGGTTGCGCTAATTCCAGAGCGTTAGTGCTTGTAATTGTAAGCAGTATTTGTAAACACGTTGAGTGGCATTGACGGTTTTAAGTGAACTATTAAGCACATTCAAGTAGACTGATTAGATAGACATACATTTCGTTGTTGCAGTTTAACTGTTCACTGTTTCAGAATATAAATAAGAGCTTATTCGTTAAAAAGAGTATTTTTTATAGTTTCAGTTTGTATTAGGCACGAGGTCAGAATAAAGTTTATTTATAGTTTATTAATTTATACTTTACTATAAATTTATTTATTACAAATAAAAATCAATAAAAACAGAATTCATTATCTTAGCTTTAAATGCCAATCAACGTAATTTTCCAAGTTTAAAGTAAAGTTTTTTTAATGATATTATCATGTTTTCTTATGCTACAAGTGTTATATTTTCCATTAGGTCGACTTAATGACTGAAATTAATTAATTAACAAATTCAAAATTGAGCTTAATTCAAACGGACAAAAAGCTTCGAGTCGGTAATTTTTTCGTATAAACCATTATCCAATCGAGTGCAAGTAGATTCGAGTCACGCGATGTATCGATACATCGTAATGATGATTGATCGAGACGGCGGCGGATTATTTATTATTTCTTTTTGTTTCACTAGAAGAATCCATTATGGTCGGTGAGTGAATGAGTGAGTGACTCTAGAGTGAACGAACGGAGTTTTTATTGCAGTATAAAGATTACGGCGGATCTTTATCTGTGTTAATGATAGAATTATTAAACATTATAAAATTAAAGATTTTTTGCATCGATTACCTTTTATTGTGTCTTCTATATCGGTAAACGAACGAATATGATTTTGTTAAGAGTTAGCTAATAAAAACAGTTTTAAAATTACAGGGTGTCCCAAAACTTTGCCACACGGAGGGAAAGTACCTTAAATACTGAACATAAAAATTCTTCTTTTTTATTAAAAAAATATTGGATCTGTATTTAAAAAAAAATGTATAAAATTGCTTATGATACCATACAATACGTAATAATTAAAATTTAAACGTTACATTTTATTGTCTTCGTTTGATTAAGATGCCGAGTTACTCAAAAAAAAAGTAAGTAACCCTTTTGATTGGAAAAGTTTTTTCATTATGTCTTTTGTTATGGCACGTGATTTTTCAAAAATCTTTAAATGCAGTTCCAATTACTTTTAAAATCAAAATGAGTCCTCTTTTGGCAAAATTTCCTACCTTCAATATTTAACACCCTGAATATGGTAACCTTTCATTTCCTAATAATATGCAGACTAGTCAACTGGAAGTTATAATACTACTATGACACAGTTCTTGTCCCACAGTATTTGTAATTATTTAAAATTCTTAATAGGCTGTTTTAGCCAATGAATCATTAATCAAAATAATGCCTTGTGTTAATAAATGACAGCTGCGCGTACGCACTCAATAAGGATGACTACGAACTTAAAGACCTTCAAACATTCGGTGATTATTTTTATTGTATGACCATTTTTTATTTAAAAATGTGAAACTTACATATTACTTTGCCAATATTAAATTGTCCTATAATTCTTATATGATATATAAAATCTGTTCCCACAACATCTAATCGGCGTACGGTCGTCATCACAGCTAATGTCACTAATAAACGGTTCGATGCAAACGATTGTGCTCCTTATAATCGACAGCTAAAGTCCAGATTAGCGTGTTGAAATTGGTCAGTGGGTAAGTGTTAAGACTCTGTGTTCATGTCTCGAGGCACTCGCCTATACCTAATAACCATCAATGATCGGCCCGATTGTGAAAAATATCATTAAAAAACCATCAGCGCTGGTGATTTGACTGTTCCACAGATGATTCGTGCGGCTGGCCATCAACCACAATCGATTCTTTATTTTTTTTCATTAAATTATGAAGATATCTGAAGGCCAATGTACCGCAGTCACACTACGACAGTTTATAACGAGACATTCGTTCACAAGTCCATCTTATAGATTTTAGATGGCGGGAAAATAGACAATCTAATATCGGGATCTAGCTAACAGATCGATAGTCCCCGCCCACCTATACGGTATGTGCAGGGGGAGGGGCGCAAATCGAATTAGTGAGGCCGATGCATCGATTAGCCTCAAACTTATCGCAAAAAAACACGATTAGCCCCAAAAATCATCGACAGCCGAAAAAAGGTAACAACCAACGGTTAATGGAGGTTTTTGTTCGAAATTCGAAGATTTGAATTCGTAATTTCCAACCGCAAGGCGTTCGAATCATTTGTCAGTGACAATTTTTTGGTTGCAATCGATTTTTAAATACAGGTTAAGCTTTTTTGCTACGGTTGCGGCTCGGAGTTTGAATTCCTGGTTTTCGGCTAAGTGTTTTTTACTTTTTGCACGCTAATAAGATAATTATAAGCGAAAATATCTCAAAATAATTGTACTTAGTCCTTAGGAGTCGCAGACGAATTTTTTTATTTAACGACGCGTGGCGTCACTATGTTTCGACCCAGAATTGACACAGGCATGGGAAAGCGCGCGATTTTTTGCTCTAAACGGGACACATTCTTCGGGACATCAAGGCTGTGGGAACCGATCGCATTCCCGGTCAGGGAGCGGTAGGGAAATGCGCTCTTTTTACGATCCACACCGATACCATCGCCGATGAATCGACTCGATTAATTACCTCGAGATTCGAATGTTTGCGGTGACGGCCAGCTCTAATTAACGGTGGACGTTCAAAATTTGAAAATTTAAACTCTTCTAGAATTGGATTCGCATTTTTATTTTAATCCTGCTAATGCTATGAATGTGAAAGTTTGGATGTCTGTTACTCAATCACGCAAAAACGGCTGAACGAATTTGGATGAAATTTGGCATACAGATAGTTTATAGATTAAAACATTATAAAACTTTTTATCGCTGACAAAGGTTCCTTAGATATTTTACGAATGTCCACGCGGATTTTTTATAATTACTTCAATTTTAATGAAATACCAGTAACACCTACTTATATATTAAAAAAAATGAAAGTTATCGATGAATTGGGTTTAAGCATCGTCCGATTCGGTTCACCGTGCCCATTAAGGACACAATAAAGTGGCCTCTGGAGTTACTACAGTTTTATAGTGGTTAATTGTCAAGTTATTGAGTTTCTCCTTGCAAAGTGGATGTTAAATATAGATTTAAAGGTAACTTCGAGATGGGTGGCTAATAGTCCATTTATTGCTATCGGTACAGTGAGGGGCTATTACGAAAAAAGAGTCACGATATTCGGACGATGTTCGTTGTTTTATACGTCCGTTTATCCTTACTTGTCTTATTTAATAAACAGCTTTTGACAGTTGTCATACATCTTTTAAATATGATTTATTTGAAAATATGTTGTCTTATTAAATCAAATCGTTATATAAGTAGATTCTTTTGTATTCTATGTGTGGAAAACCATTTGTTGTATTTTATAATTGATTTTTTCAATAAAGAGGTGTGTGAAGATTGTTTACCAAATAAGACAAGTAAGAATAAACAGACTTATAATCTTTATTTATGTGGAAAACTACTTTTGAATGAATTATTATTTCAAGAAAGACTAATAAGCTAAGTGAAGATTGTTTATACCATATTGGACAAGTAAGGATAAACATACTTTAGTTTCTTGTTTTTGAACCTTATATTAAAAAAAAGAGTGAGTAATACCAAAGACTTCTATGTATATACTACAGTAGACAGGCTGTACATTACCGAAAAGTTACTCATTAAGTTACGGCGCATGCATCGCAACTCCTTTAGTCTATTGCGAGCGACCGAGAGAAACAGTTGATGCGCCGCGAAGGTTGGTTGTGACACAGTTTTAGTTTTGAACCTCGTCTATGTAATTGAAGTCATTGAGTAATACGGATTGGGACGAAAATCGAACGCACATCGAGATTTTATTTTTTTGTAATAGGCCCTCTGATAGCGTGGACGCATTACGACAGTTATTAAAAAACAGATCAGAACAACTTCTTATGATTCAATAAAGCCGTTTTATACTTCATAGTTAAAATAATTGTCGCTCAGTGTAGTAAAGGTTTTTATCGCAAACTATTATAGCTTGTTCAGGAGAATACACGTGGTCGGAAAAATAGAGGCATCATTCCATCTGCGTCCGATGCCGTCCGGATGTGTGGATGGGGGTGTTCATATGTTCGTTTGTGGGTGATAGACGAGCAAATATCTCCCTCTGCCACATCGGCGGATGCATCCGCAGATGCAAATAGCCCCCTCTGCCACATCGGCGGATGCATCCGCAGATGCAAATATCTCCCTCTGCCACATCGGCGGATGCATCCGCAGATGCAAATAGCCCCCTCTGCCACATCGGCGGATGCATCCGCAGATGCAAATACCTCCCTCTGCCACATCGGCGGATGCATCCGCAGATGCAAATACCTCCCTCTGCCACATCGGCGGATGCATCCGCAGATGCAAATATCTCCCTCTGCCACATCGGCGGATGCATCCGCAGATGCAAATATCTCCCTCTGCCACATCGGCGGATGCATCCGCAGATGCAAATATCTCCCTCTGCCACATCGGCGGATGCATCCGCAGATGCAAATATCTCCTTCTGCCACATCGGCAGACGCATCTGTTGGTGCATCTGTCGATGTGTAGCTAGTACTTTAGGGGTTTATTCAGATTCGGGCATTGACTTATTACTTGTTGACGGCTTACTATTTGGGTCTAGAATAACAAATATATCAACTCTAAAAAAAAGATATCAGTTAAAAAGAATATTCCATATAAACATACATACAAACAAGATACGTGCGATAAACATAATCCTTTCCTTGCAGTCGGGTAAAAAGGAATTAATAGAAAATTAATGATCGACAAGCAATTGGTAATGTTTTAATTTCAATATTATTGAAACTTTTTTAAAACTTTCTATTCACTTAACTCGATAAGCTATTTACTTATTGTGTTTTATCACTTAAAAATTGTGTGTACTTTTTAGCACCCCAGGAAACATTGATATTTTTTACACCCTGTAAGTATAATCGTACTTTTAAGATTTAATTTTGGAATCGTTAATACGTATCACTTTATACTTGCAGATGGTAAAAACACACAGATTATAACACAAGGCTCGTGTGATTCTCAGAAACAATTACAAATTCAAAATTAGAAGTGCAGTGAGAACGATATTCGAAATTCAAAATAGCTAAACAAAAGGAACCTATTCCCATCACGTATTTTCGTTATTGCTCGAAGACGAGTCAGAAATAGACTTTATAAAAATAACTTTTTAATTTATAGTGATGTCCAGAACCTTGAAAAACCGCCATTACACCACACGATTAAAAAAGGATTAAAGAAAGAATAGACAGGATACTCCTTTGGAAGCACAAATAAATTTGCTTTGCAAATGCATCGTCTCCAGCTATTCTGGATTCGATAAGAAACTTGTAAACGACAAATTATGAACAATAGGCAGTATTAAGCCACGACATTAAATAAATATTCATCCCACAAGGAACCGAAAGGCCGATGCGTCGTCTGATACAAAACACATTTGAATTCTGCATCCCGATAGTATTGTTTGCTCTAACATGCGCAGTCTTTTGATTAAAAAGCATATTTACATTTGAATTTACATATGCCGTGCGCTGAATTGCGGTTATCGATTAGAAATTGCAAGGACGCTCATTTAATTTCTTGGCATAGTTTTATGCATTTAAGTGGCACAGTTATTATTACTGGGTATACTTTAATAAAGAACACATCGGGCTTTCAGTTACTTGTATTACATTACCTGATCTTCTTGTAAACATAAAATGAAAAAGCATATCTTGAAAACAGATAATTATGTCTGAAGTTGAGGATATCGGTAGCGTAGTAGTTTAGCGCCTGGGCCTGCGATTGCAGAAGTTAAGCAACTTTCACAAGGATCGGTCATGGGATGGGTGATCAAAAATTTATTATCTCGAGTTACTCCGTGCTTTGGAAGGCACGTTAAGCCTTTCCTCCTTCCTCCTCCTTATCCTCCTTATGCATCCATAAGGAAGGCCTGTGCCCCAGCAGTGGGGATATTAAAAAAGGCTGTTGTCATGTCTGAAGTTAGACAGAAAAATGAGACAGGGACAGGCGATAATTAGAAATAATCTTCTAAATACTTGGTATGTTTCAAACGTGTCTAACAATGGTGAAGTTCTTGTAGACTTACCCCCTTAAGATAAAGATATAATTGTATAACAGATGTATAGTTACACAGTGTTTTGTCCTTTCTTTTTAATATCAAACTTAAATAGTTTGACAGAGAGTAACCATTGTGTAACTATACATCTGCTATACAATCTTTATTAGTAAGGAGGTTATTGTTTCAAATACTATCTTTCTCAAACAGTTAATGATTAGAAAAAAAATAATTTACTTATAAAATAATCTTTCTATTCTCATATTCGAAAAGTGATCTATAATTAAACTGAGCAGCGGGTCAAAAACTCTGCGTTACACCCTAGGGTGTAAAAAAAATTCAAAAATAGAACTGAATTTGGTTACATAGTCGACCATAGAGTTACCTCATCGGCAATGAAAACCGTTTACAACGGGTGCAATCCAACAGCTTAATCGCTGAGTCATCTATTGCCATAGAGTAGGAACATTTTAACTATAGAAAGAAATAAAATTGAACATTGAAACAAATTACTTTTTAAATATTTTGGAAAACCTACCATTTTTTATTTTCCATATATTCGAAATGAAATGTAGAGTGTTTAACACGGGTAAAAGTCATCATCAGAATTGCTTACTTTTGACCCTTGTCTAACAATTTACTATTATTTTAAAACTTATTAATTATTAATAATCGATATCTACACTTCTAGCAATCGTGGCCATCGCAGTTCCTCGGTTGTAAAAAAGATATATAAGTCATGTCTTAGTTATTTATTATGCTGACTTTAATTTATTCACATAGTAGGTTACATTTGTGATAATGAATTTCGGCTGCTAAAACGTATACGTGTTTCACATCGAAAATCGAATTGATTACTCGATATGAACGGCATTAGCGTATGTAATGCGCGCCATAATTGACTTATCGCCGCTGACACTGACAGCTGACGTGTCTAATGTCATAAGATCACCGATCATTGTCTATGCCATTACGGGCATTCGTTGATTACACGTTACGATTGATCGTAATTTATTAATGGAAACTTTTTCGATGATACATCTTTTTTAATTGTAAAAGGCAAATTAATCATTTCTGTTGCACATGATATTGTTATGAAATATATTTGGATCAATTTGTTAATCATCGAATAGCTAATTATCGGCACATATTTTTACAAGCTTCAATACATTTCGGCGAAAATGTTTTTCTAGTAGTAAGCTGATTATGTAGTTATGTACCTAAATATGTTCACAATTATTTAGCACAGAAGCGACTTTAATACGAACGCAATAAAGCTTGCCAATAGTGATTCAGGGCCTCGACTCTACTATAATTTGACGGCCTCCGTGGTCGAGTGGCTTTGTACACCGGTTTTCAAGGTGTCGCCATCTCTGCGGTCCCGGGTTTGAACCCCGGTTGGGTCAATTTAGAAAACGAACTTTTCTATATTGACTCAGGTCTGGGTGTTAATTAAACCGCTTCTGGTTAGTCATCCGGTCTAAGACGCATAATGTTTTCATGGTTTTTATTTTTTACGTTTTATTTATAAAAATATAAATATTTAACAACATATACATACATTGCTCCGATTCCAAAGTAAGTAGCTTAAGCACTTGTGTTATGGAAATCAGAGACAACGGTGGTATCACAAACACCCAGAGCTGAGCTAATATAGAAAAGTTCGTTTTCTAAATTGACCCAACCGGGGATCGAACCCGGGACCTCAGAGATGGCGACACCTTGGAAACCGGTGTACAAAGCCACTCGACCACGGAGGTCGTCATTTATTTGTGCCAACAAGGAGTAACAATGTATCACATCCATCTGTCAAATGGAGCCGACAGCGATACCGACGACACTTGCACGGTAGCCCATGTCTCAAAAATGAAAACTATTAAAACACAATTGAGATACGATTATAACATCAACATTAAATCGAGACCCAGTTCAATACGCGGAAGATACGCAAACAACTTAGGAAGCTTATTTCTAATTAATTTCGCAACATCCTCTGTCCTTCACAATGCAGTAATAACAAACAGATATCCATCAGTGTATTATGTCGCTGAAACAATGCTGTTCGACTCGATCGGCCTTCAGATACCGGCTGATACAAACGCATAAAACAATTGTCTGGCAATAATCTTCTATGAATTAAATCATATAATTACGACCATGGAAAACACTCGAGTTCTATGTAATTCGATATTCGAACATAAAATCGATGCGTGTAATGGGTGCCTACGTTGTCGCAAATATTATGAAGAAAATAACAGAGGAATCTGAGATATACAGCTAGTTTATCATTGTTACAATTCCTGTCCATAGTCAACGTCTAAACATGGTTAAGTAGTATTGTGTGATATCTTCGCCGTGCTTGTTTGTCCTATCAACCATTGGTTTTTGGCGTGGCTCTCTCTTTGTTAATTTGTGACAAGATTTTAGTGTATTGTGCCAATGTGGCAATTGGTAGATGTTATTAAACCATTAGGCATTTTTAATGACCCCACTGCTGGGGCATAGGCCTTCGTTATGGGTGTATAAGGAGGATGGGCCATAACCCACCACGCGGGCCCAATGCGGGTTGGTGGGTGTGAACGACTGCAAATGCAGCCGGGACCAACGGCTTAACATACCTTCCGAAGCACGGAGGACGTGACGTTATTAAGCTATCTTTAAATTATCATCTGAGGTTAGTATAAAATATAATTAATATACTATTATTAATACCTTAGCTTGATACCGAGTTATTAGCATACAAAACAAAGGTCGAACAGATATTTGTCGCCGATCGGACCCAACCCGGGGGTTAATTGTCGTATAACGCGGAACTATTAATTGATTTGGTTGCATTATCTGATATTATTATTGTAATAGAGGGTCAGAGGACAATAGTATTCAATACTGGTGGATAGAACTATTATTTTAATAGCATCGATTAGTTTGAAGTGCGGGCGGAGATTACTTTCTGATACTTTTGAATGTCCTGCGATATTATCAGTCTTTTCCATATAAGCTTTATGATGTCCATTGCTGGTATAGTATAGACTCTATACTTAAGGAGAGGACTACATCTTCTCGATTGATTGTCTTTACTTACTCATAATAAGTTAGAATGTCTTCAAAATGCTTACCTGTTGCCAAAACTGTGCAAGTAGATATATTCTTTCTTTCTTGAATAGCCAGTCCATCGAGTGCATAGTTTGCACCTCCGCCTCAGGTGCGGCGGGCAGACTGGCCGCGCCCGTCGGGTGCATCCGGACGTCCGCACGCCCCGACCACTCAGCCCCGACTCATCCCCACCCACGCTACCGCGCCCGAGCACGATCCGAAATTCGAACACCGCATTCTAAATTCAAACGTTCGTAGTTCTCAAACTAGAGATGCTCCATTCAAGTTTTTTAATCGATGATTGTTCTTTTCTATCGCGTGCTATTGGCGTTTGTTCTTTGCGTTTCTGTTTCTTATTGTGTTGCGCCCCTTCTACCTGAAACAGAAAAAAGTGTATTGGTAGGGGAAGTTTTTCCATCGATTCCATTGTGAGGCAGACAATCGGCCACTCGCGTTTTCGTGTCGAAACTAATTTGGTTATGCTGGGTTCGATGCTCAGCCCGATAGGTGAAAAAAAGGAAAATTGACAGGTTCGTGTCGATTAAATACTGGTATTGTATTTTGAGCAACTACTAACACAATGAATAGGGTATAAAATATTAATGGTAGCAGTGGTTGGTAGAAAATTGAGTAAACTATTAGAGTGGTACTTACGTTATTTAATATTTTATTAGATTGTAAGGACCTCTCAAATAGCATCAAGTTTATAAACATGTCATTAAATAATAAGTTTAATTTAATTATACCTTTTCAGAACACTTTAATTCAAATTAAAGGGGTCGTCTACCAAGCAAGGTACAGTGATAGTAAATAACCGAAACAATTCAAAGGTACGGCGCTGTACAACGGTGGAACACCTAAAAACTAACTTATCGCCACCTAAAACAAAGAGCCGTAAACCACGACTTGTAAATTTAAAGCTTCTCCGCAAAATACAGGCGGAAGCGGTGAAGAAAGTTTCAGTTTTTGGGATACGTTTTATTACTATAGTAATACATTTTGTAACAGACCTTAGTAACTGATTCTGATAGTTATGTAACTAAAATTAGCACTTGCATTATTCTAATTCGAATCATAGATATGGCAACAAAATCGATTTAGATAGTGGATATGGCAACAAAAGTGATGTAAGCTTCACTAAAAAGTCTAGCATAATTATGGAGTTCGTTCTCTAATATGTGATTGGTGACCTCAATCTTCGAGTGTTTTTCATATCGATTTTCAAGATATTGCTTGCTATGAAGTAAATACCTTAGCAGTTTCCGATTTTCAAAATACAAGTGGCTTTACCTACCTACTAAGTACTAACTTTACCAGACCAACGTATGCAACCCCATCGAATATTCATTGAAAAAAAAAAACTGATCTTCATTTTCCCGCCATCGCTCGCACCTCAACCGTCACCTCCAAGGTGGCGGCCGGTAGGGTTCACCGTTGAATTACTGGCGTGTCAATCAATAAACATGATAAGTGCGGGAGTTTCGTGCGCCGATATGCAAACAGGATTACACGGCCGCACGGAACAGACCGATCGATGCCGATATCGATACTCGTCAGTCGTCACCTGCCCAACACTAATGACGTTCGAAAAGGTTCGATTTCAATTTAAAATTAGAATGTACTTACCATAGAATAAATAATAGTGCTATCATACTCGAATGAGACCTACTCGCCAGAATTTAGAATGATTTAAAAAAGAGGTAGTTTAAAAATAGAACATTTTCAATATTTTTGCTAATAACGAGTTCATTGATATTTAAAAGAAATACGAACTCTTTTTATGGCGCAAAACAATTTATTATAAGCACTGAATTTATAGCTTTTAAACGTATGCTTGACTGATTTTCTTATTTTATTTCAACTAACTAACTAATAAAAACAGCCATTATTATTATCACACAAAGCTTAGTTAAAAATCCTATTTCCTTCTAAATAAAATTTGATCGTAAATGAGTCATACAAGTACATACAAAAATTATTCGTCCGAGTCATTTTACATTTTACGCAACGTACAGTCTGTTAATATTCATTAAGTGAGGGTAGATTGACGGATAAGAGGACGAGTGTAATTAACGCATTGATACGGCAAAACCTTTGACTTTCTAATAAAAGAGTACTTTTAACAGATTTGGTTATAGTCAAATTGAAATGCACTGAATCTCAAATATATTACTTACAGTTTTAATTTTTATTAAATTTGTTCATTCACTGCTTATAAATTAATGCTACTAGGTATATTTGACCGTGCGAGCGCGAAGCATATCCGTTTCGGTTTGGGCAAAAATGTTTTCGTATGTCTGTCCGGCTGTCCGTCGGTCCTCCTCTACAGGTCACATTTCTCAACCGATTCTCGTGAAATTTTGTGAGCAGGTTCGATAATAATATTATTATAGATTTTTTTGTCGAGCCAGTTTTTCGTTGTCAAAAATAAAAATTACATCTTTTGAAAAATTTTCAGTTAAAAACGCCATCTAGCTTCGAATAGATAAATTAAAAGAATACCTACCAAACAGCACATAGTACTGCTTCAAAAACCTCGTGGCGACATCTATTAGATTAATTTTTAAACAACATATAATTTTAACGAAGTCCAATGAGCCACTAGTCAGAAAAAAAATTACCTGTCTTTCGATACGACAACGATTCATTGATTTAAAGAATTCTCCAAGCCACAATTACCGTTTGAAAAACGAACATTCGGGCACCAAATGGAGCGATTTTAAAAAGAGGGCAGTTCAAAAATCGAACGTCTTAGGGTTGACGACAAACTAACATTTGCAGCCCAAACTATTGTGTTTCAGAACATTGGTCTTAATTACGATTGTATTAAGGACAGGTTTTAGTCACCGCCGGCTGTCAATCGGCAGTTAAAGTTTGCCATTGATAGTGATCAGCGCGGAAGCGGTCGCGTGCGCGTCGCCCGTTCTATTAACGGTCTCCTTAACAACTTTATTTTTCGGCAATCCGAATATATGTCTACTTTTCAAAATAAAATATAAATCGTCGGAAATTACACGGGAATTAGAATTGTAAATTTGTCGTGTCGTTAAGTGGTTCGGGTAACGCTATGGTCTATTGACTCGAAAGCGGGCAATTGAAATCTGTACTTATTCAGTACTCGGTACTAAATCGGTGCAAGACCTTCATTTTCTATGCATTTGACTGAAGTAAAAAAAAAATAGAGGCTCCTGAACTTAATGATATTCAATGACGTTCACGCGATTTATTTGCTTACCAAATAGTTACATCGACAAAAAAAACTGTTGTAAATTTGTTCAAAAAACAGGCAGGTGCTACAACCCAAGTGTACACCGCCTCGAACAATTTTATCACTATCATAAATATAAAACTAAACAGTAAGATTACCTTGCACGATTGAACTCAAACTTTTTAGAACACCGATAAAACAATGATACGTTTTCAATTTTCATGTTTAGTAACATTACTTAGTCTTTATTCGCTTAAAATAAGGTTTATTATTGCTTAAGGATTGCCTTTTCGTATGTAGGAAAGTTATGACGCCGCAAAACAAAAGCCGATACCGAACAGCAGTAAAATCTATCGTGCATCGGAAAAAAGGTTTCGTGACAGAAAACTTTGCCGGTTTCAATCGATGCCTTCAGTTCGGAATTTCTTCGCTTGTAACCTATTAAAATGCACGAATCATAATAAATATACCGCTGTTGATAAATGAAAGAGAAATAAAACTAAAAAAATATCACATCGTGTTTATCTCTGTCTCCAAAGTGCATTTTTAAAAACCTATAAAACTGAATTTGTCCTTCTACACTGTTTTTATTACTCTAGGCAAGCGAATAATCGTGGCTTACGAAGTTGTGACGTGAACGAAAGACGAGATTCCAAAATTAAAAAGTTCGAATTCGAATCACTGCGTTCGATTTTTAAATTCCTTCCCTCGTTTTCTTCCTCCTTTTGTTGCCATAGACACGTTATCGACACGAACTTTGTGCTTGTGCCAGATATTAGTCATTCAACTGTCTTTTTTCTCGATTTCGATATTCGAAATCTGTTGCGGTTCTTCGTTTGTGCCCTTTGAGCTGCACTCGGCGATCGGCAATTCGATTATTTCATTGCCGTTCTTTGATTGGTGGTTTTTTGGTCGTATTAACTTTTTCTTTGTCGAATGTGAGCGGTTTGTTAGCTTCTGTTGAATTTGAACTGGACTTTGATTGATATGGGTTAGTTGCTTATTGGTAACGATTGCTACTTCTGATTGCAAACGTAATTGTGTCCTTTTGTTTTATTTTAGGTCTGTTTACCTACACGCAAATAAGTTCATTTTCAACTGAAGTTCGTTTGTTAAATAAGTGATGCTCTTTTCGAATAACGTGTCCGAACACCTTTCAATGAATAAATAGCTCCTATCCGTCTCCTGATAATCTATTTAAAGACATTTTGAAACACTAATTGATTGGTTTCCGCAAAACATAGAACATCTTAAAACGATCGCGTTTCATTAAGTACAGACAACTTATTTAATGCGGTGACATTTTATCAGTTCGAACTTCGAAAATGAAATAAGCCTGTTAAAATTCAAGGATGTTAAGGAACTCCATAACTAAAACTATCGGATATCTGAAATGAAAAGCTATCCGTAACCGAAACCGAATCGGTTACAAAAGTTTCGGATATAGCGGCGAAGTCTGAAAAACTTTATGATAGATTTTTCTACCCGGCAGAGCCGACACACTAAGTAGTTTTACTTTAACAATTTCTTAAAAATCTAATATCCGTAACCGAAAATATCCGAAACTAACGAATGATTAGAAAATTATTACATATAGGGAACCGTATCCCAAACCCATAAATAATATTATTATTTCTATAGCTGGTACAAAATATTATTTCTATATCCGAATCCGTACCCAGAAATTTCATATCCACAACATCCCTGAAAAATATCAACTCGACGAAATTGACAATTTCAATTCATCGTAAGTATTTACAAAAAAGCGGCTTAATGCGTACCCATCACGATGCTCACGATAGTCGATGCTCCACTCGATTAGAGCGATCATCGATAGAATTGAATCGAGTTGCGTGTGAATCGGGCGTTTGTTTTTTTAAATGCAGGTGTTTGGTATTTATTATTTGACATCTTTATGCTTCTGAGTTGTACTTTGCTGGCGTTTTTATTTTGATTAAATTTTCTGAACGAACAATGAGCCGTTTTTTTAAGTGTTTATATTATTTTATATTATATTACAGTTTTCACTCTTTGGAATACAGCCTTTAATTGATTATTTTGACACATTTAAAAAAAAAAATGACGTATACAATGTGTTACAAAAATACCCCTAACGCCGAATATGGTAGATAGGGACCATCAAACTGAACAACTTTTACTATGGGACCAACACTGAAATCGCGAAAAAAAAAACAGCTGTTTCATACAAAAATTAATTACGAAAATATCAAAATGTATGAAACAGCTAGTAAAATTAGACAGATTTCAAAGTTGGTTTTCTTTTACCCAGCCGGCAATCAAACCTGGGACCTCTAAAATTGCAACACCATGAAACCTGACTAAGGAGGTCATAATTGACATTAATATATAAAATCATAATAGTATTTGACGAGCTCCGTGGTCGAGCGGCTCTGTACACCGGTTTTCAAGGTGTCGGGTCCCGGGTTCGATCCCCGGTTGGGTCAATTTAGAAAACGAACTTTTCTATATAGGCTCAGGTCTGGGTGTTTGTGATACCACCGTTGTCTCTGATTTCCATAACACAAGTGCTTTAGCTACTTACTTTGGAATCGGAGCAATGTATGTGATGTTGTCAAATATTTACTTATACATCATAAGTTCAACAGTTGTAACATTCATTAGACAGTCCAACAGTTAATTAAAAAAACGAGCAATAAATATTTCTCCAGAGATGTGTGTTAAAAAACTTATGTCTATTTTTATAATGCCCCATAAGTGTATTGATGGGGGACAATAATGAGATCGTATATTGTTTGGGGCCATTGGAATGACGTCATTGATAGAAATATGGACGAAAGATATGTACCTACTTGGAGATTAAAAAATACAGAAGCTCATGTTTACAGTACTGTGTAATACAGAAGCTAATGTAGGGATTAAAAAAAAAAAGATTTTTTTGTAAGTAGAATCGCTTCAGGAATGAAACACTTTTTACGGATTACAGCGCGTATATTATTTATTTAGGTGTTATTTTAGAATTTAGTTTGCAACCTTTTGTTTACTTTAGGTAAAAAAAAGTCTTAAATGAGGTTTTTTATTGTCGTCGGTTGGTCACGGGGTGACCAAAAATTTATTATCTCGAGCTCCTCCGTGCTTCGGAAGGCACGTTAAGTTGTTGGTCCCAGCTGCATTTGCAGTCGTTAACATCCAATAATCCGTTTTGGGCCCGCGTGGTGGGTTATGGCCCATCCTCCTTATCCACCCATAAGGAAGGCCTGTGCCCTAGCAGTGGTGACATTAAATGATGGTCGTATCTAAAAACTTAAAGCTAACAACAAAATTGTAAACAACAAGTGCTTGCCTGCTTCTTCGTATGCGTTCACTTTTATTTGATATACTCGTTGTCTATGGCGAGGGGAGCCGAATGAAGCATCTACAAACCGAATATGACGTTTGTATGTTTTTTATTCACTCGCCGGTACAAACACCATGGTTTTGGGTTCACTAAGGACGGAATTACCCCGGAAACGATGATAACAATAATACATTATTTAGTAAAAGATACACTATTTATTTACAACGTGTAACATTTAGTCGTTAAACTATGCTGTACCTGTTCTTCGGATATAATAGATCCAAAATGCGTTGTAATTATGAATTTTTGGCAGTGCAATAGGTTGTGTAGTAGAATAGTAGACGAATGTTTGTTTGTTGTGTGTCGAATTATAAGGATAGGTCTACCAGATTAATTGCTTTACACGGAGTGGACTTTAAGCTAATCTGTGAAACATTAAAATGTACGGTTTCTTTTGATAATAATAAAAAAATATATCAGATAATTATTATCAGGGGTGTTACTTGTATGTTGTCAGCTTTGACACTATTTTACAAGGAATTAAGTATACAAAGTACTGTTGAAGTAAATAAATTACTTGAAAATATAACAGACTTAGGGCATGGTTCGTCTACATATTTTCAAGAGAATAATCTTAAGTTCATAATTAAGTCTGACACCCGACAATTAGTAAATGAGTCAAGAAATGGAAGTTGCATTCTCCATTTGTTTATGACTAATTTTTAAAAACGTACATGACATAAACACAGCCATTTACGTGCTAAAACAACAACAAACGGGCCGAAACGATCGACTTCGAGTAATTGCCATAAAAACTACCACCTGTCTTTGTATGCAATTACACGTAACGCCGGGATCGATCATTAGTTTAAAAAAATACTAGTTTTTGCTAAAAATAGATCCAATTCAGCGCACTCAACAGTATATTAATCTTGGATGGTGTTGTAGGATTGTGATCTTTATTGCAACGATTTAAGAGTATAGCGAAGCTTCAATATTGAACTACTACTAAATATTTATGATGTTTTATTGTCAATGTAACAGGAATTAACAACCAAGGCAATTAATATCGGATTTTTTGAAGAACTGTGATTTTAAACTTAACCTCAGATATTAGGAAGCTGTATTTTTTATTAAATCTAACTGGTATTGTATACTTTTTAGAAAAAAACAACGTTATAAAACCATCAATAATTGTACGTTTTTAAAAAATCTATAAGGTTAAGCAATTAATATGTCATACAAAGAGTCAATGACTAGATTAAAATATTTAGTCATAAAAATATATTTATGATTCTTTGACAGCTGCTTGTCAAGACATTAAGTTGCCCCATTTATTCCGACTCATACAAAGTTGGATGAAAAAGCAAAACTGTTTTTATTCATTTACATAATCGTTCATGTACAATTTACCCACTTTTTGGTTTTATACGATTATGGTTATTTCTTTTTGCTAATTTGTCTTTCACGGTTACTCAGCACATTTTTTGTCATCTTGCAATCCACTTTCGAGCATAGCTATTAATTTTCCTTGTAAATTGCAATTACACGCGATTTCAGAGTGAAGTCTTTTATAGTTTTAACACACTGAAATGAGATTAGGTAGTGATATTATCTTATTATTACTTAATTCATCGCCTTAATTACATATAATGAAAAGTTACCTACTAGTAAATTAATCACAAAAACATACTGAATACTAGTACTTATAAGGTACTATTTAGGAAATTGTTCTATTTCTGGAAGTGAAAAAAGGGGATCCATAAAATTGTTTGTCAAAAATTCAAATAATATCCAACTCCGTAGAGTAGTGTGGTCACCCCATTCGCCCCGATTCACACACCCCGCGTGGGACCGCGTATTTTGGGAGGCGTCAATCGGGATGAGTTATTGACAGCAATAGGCTCCCGTAGGAATCTCTATGGGTTAGTTTATCATTTATTTATAGTATGCGATGCACCAACTTCCTTAGTTATTTTCATGTACCGTGAAACGGTACGTTATCTTTATAAGAAAAAAGTCTTTATGTTCAAAATTCGAATTTTAAAAATTTCAATTTATTAAAAAGATGACGGCGCACGAAGACTTTTTATTTTTTTTAAGTAAACAGCTTTCGTTACAAGAAGGTTATATTTAACATTAAAAACGTTTTAGACAAAGGATGGAGCTCCTTTACTTTGTTGCCAGCATGAAATAAGAGGCAGGTGTCGAATTGAATGACATCCAAAACACGCGATATGTCTTATAATAGGCTCATTAATGCAGTGATCTACATATGAATCGTGATCGGTAAATTATGACGGGAGTGCATCACGGGTTAGAAATACACTGACAGCAGGACACAGTGCACGTACATACAGTACATTAAGTTTGTAATAAATAACTTTGGTGGGTAAGCGCTATACACAATATTTAGCGCAATTTGTACTCAATAAGCTAACTTATCAAGTAACGCCTTTGAAAAGTTTTATTACTCAAGCCTACCTATAAGATTCAAGGTGCACCGTGTGGGTTTTTTATCAAGATAAAAGAGATGTCTAAAATTGTTTTTTAAAAAGAACTCTGTGGCTCCTACGACGATGATATGAATCAAGTTTTTATGTAGAACACAGTCACAAACAAAGAGATGTTTGAATTAGATTTATGGTACTTATTTGTAAAAACCCAACTAGGAAAAAATCGCCCTCTAAAAAGTACGAAACAAGAAAAAATTCTAGTGTCGTAGTCTCCAAAATTAAATAAAAAGGATAACCGTAGTCGCATTTCACCTCCAGCCGATAGCCTTCGTGTCGTGCGTGTCTAGGACAAAGTGGCATGCGGCTACGGCACGACTACGGTTATGGTTTTTATTGAATATTGTACTAGAATATTTTCTTGTTTTGTACTTTTTTGGACGTGATTTTTCCGTAGTTGGGTTTTAGTTTTAAAACTTTAACTTTAACATAGCCTATAACCAGCGCTTTTATTGATACCTCATTTGTCAAATAATAATGAGTAGTTTAGAAGTTATGAGGGAATAGATGAACATACATACATACCGGTCAAAATCATAACCCTCCTTTTTGCTTCGTCGGGTAAAAACGTTATTATTCGTCTATGATTTGCAATGTTTGTCATCACTTTCTCAAATGGAATTTTGTCTATGAGCCAGGCGAATATAAATAAATCACAATGGCTTCGCTTGCTTGAAACGAACTTAATAACAAGTTCCGTGCATACTGCCTACACTTTAACTATGGAGCGATGTCGATAAATCTCGCTAGATGTCACCTGTTCAGAACCAGATCTATAATTATTGTTGTAATTTTGGCATTATTGTCATCTGGACTTTGCGACCGATGCGTGATGGTCACGGCAGATTTCTTCACGTCATGATGACGAGATAGTTCTGGGTCTTAAGACTTAGTCTTGAAGAAGATTAATTTGAAACATTACCGCTCATTGGTCATTTAGACTGTAGTATCAGATAATTTTCTGGTTGGGAACAATGCATTATCCGGTTGGGTCCTTTGTCTTATAGAAGTCTGAAGACAAGACTATTCTGTAGTGTTATACAACGTGTCACAAAAATACCCCTAATGCCGAATATGGCATATGGTATATAGGGACCATCAAACTGAACAACTTTTACTATGGGACTAGCACTGAAATCGCGAAAAAAAAACAGCTGTTTCATAAATTTTGATATTTTCGATTTTAATTTTTGTATGAAACAGCAGATTTTTTTTTCGCGATTTCAGTGCTAGTCCCATAGTAAAAGTTGTTCAGTTTGATGGTCCCTATATACCATATCCGGCATTAGGGGTATTTTTGTAACATGTTGTATAAAAAATCCAAAATAGTAACCCAATTCAAAATATATGCCAATTACAATTTTTCAAACAAAACTGAAGCATTAATTTTTATTTGGTTTAGGTATTTTGGATTTTTTATTTAATAGAACCCCAGAAAAATACTGTCTTAATCCGAAAAACACAAGAAGAGTTAAATATGTTCAAATTGCAAATCATTTTGGTATTACGATTGTATGGGAAGCTCACTGTTCGTCGGACTCTAATTTATTAAACCGATCATCATGAAATTTTGCATACACGTTGTCAGGGGTGCAGAAAAGGATATTGGGTATCTTTCATCCCGAAAAAAGTAAACTGTTCCCGAAGGATAGAGCAATAATTGTCCACGCAGACAAGTCACAGCCGGAAGCAATATAACGTGACTATTTCGAGAACTATAATGTGAATATTTGACTGTAATGATTTATTTTAGTGTTTCTATGAATTAGAGAATAACATATGTATCGTTTGATAGTTGCTATAGTTGTTTATAATAATCCTGATCATTCAAGATCTTACTGAAATCTCAGTATTTAAATACCTACTTACTAATTAAGATTGTATAGCAGATTTATAGTTAGACAATTGTTCTCTGTCAAACTATTTAAGTTTGACATTAAAAAGAGGGTGACAAAATAATAAATAAATAAAAATAAATATTTGACAACATCATACATTGCTCCGATTCCAAAGTAAGTAGCTAAAGCACTTGTGATATGGAAATCAGAGACAACGGTGGTATCTCAAACATCCAGACTTTAGCCAACATAGAAAAGTTCGTTTTCTATATTGACCCAACCGGGGATGGAACCGGGACCTCAGAGATGGCGACCTTGAAAACCGGTGTACAAAGCCACTCGACCACGGAGGTTCACAAAACACTGTGTAATAATACATCTGCTGTACAATCTTTATTAGTAAGGGGGTTATAAAGTATTTGATCAGATTATTTTATACATCTGATAAAATATAAAATGACATTTGATACAAAACAGCGCAACGCACTCAAAACTTTTAAAAGTTTTTGCAAAAGCTTTTCATTCCTTAAAAATAAAATTACTACTCATATCTTTGCCATTTATTTTCATAATGTCTTTTGGATTTGAATTATGTATTTCATATAATAATTAATCGATTTTGCAATCACTGCCGATGGTTGATTCTTTGCCAAAAACTAAATGTCAGTTCGACATAATTCTATCTCTGCAACAACATAAGACACTAATTTTGATTTGCAAATGAAATTAATAAGAGTTGTGAAGACTGAAGACTTTTCATTTAATCATGATAAAAAAAAACACTTCAAAAGCCGCGCTAGGACTCAAACCTAGAACTTGAGAGTAGTGATAACGAAAAATCTGTGAAATTAAACATAATTGTAGCTTACATTTAAGATTAAAATCACTGTTCTTTTTAATCTAAAAATATTTATTTGTAAAAAAGTATGACCTAGCTACAGTAGCCACTTTGATAAACTTCATTCTGATTTTGTTTCATATAAATATTCAAAAACTAGCTTTTGACAAAAAAAAGAGCGACTGATCACACATTTTTATCGACTCAACGTTAAAACTCTTTAAACATCGAACATGTGGCAAAATCGGTGCCTTCACCCGTTCGAGAAAAAAAAGAAATATCGACATCCTTATCTCCTCTGTAGCGGCGTCTCTTTTTATCAACACATGTGTTTCCCGTCTGTGATCAATGGATATTGTTATTTTTTAAATGTTTATCAAGCAACGTTATGATCGTACCGAGAATCGATGATCACTTCGAGATAATTATGATTATTATTAGGTTCTGGCAGACGATTAAAAATAACTGGCGGGCAATAAAAATATCGTTGCGTTATGCTCTTGTAGGCAGACATTAAAAAGTGTGCTGAATTTGAATTTCGAATGATTGAAGTAAATTACGTTCGATTGTTTTTTTGAGTAAACATTTCAACCTAAGGCCCGCCAGATAAACGGAATCTGATTCGGAATTCCGAAATCGATAATGTATGAAAATACCGAACGGAAATTATTTATAACAACATGTTTGTACCATATTTGGCAAATAAATGAATTATTATTATGAATTATGGAAGATAACCGAATGTATGGATTTACTGAGTTCGGAATGATTCCGTTTCGGAGTTCCAAATCAAAATACAGTCTGTTTTCGGCGGGCCTAAAGCTTACAAAGTGTCATAAACTGTGAAAACATAATAAAACATGCCAAAGGAGTTCAATTAAATAGTTGACACTAAAAAAAGTTTTTAACACTAAAAAAATTATCTCTATGTCAAACTTAATGCTGAAGGCTCCTTAGAGTGTTGTAACTTAAATAAAGCTCTATCTAATTAGATGGTTACTATTTTTAAACTAAAGCAATTTTATTTTGTCACCTTATTGTGTGAACCACAGTACAAAAAGTGTCAGCAGAGAACAAATGCAATTATAACATATTGACAATCTCTTTTTCTTTACTTACTGAAAGTGATGTCATAGCATTTTTATGTTCAAAGTCGATACGTCAATAGCCATATTTTCTTAGAACTTATTTGATATATAAACAAAAAATAAAGTTTCGAGTTTCGCTGGTAGACTCTTTCTTATCGACTCTTTGAGATGTTAGAAATATTTTCTCACGCCGCTCGTCGTTGCAATTTGAGCTTTATTGCAGTAGGATAAACAGCAGTTCCGATTGCCTGGTTAATAAAGACGGTGTGTGGTATAAGGTACAGGAGGTAGCGGTTGGTAAGCTGAATGAAGATTTGTTTTGAACTGAAATTCAACAGTTGTTAAATGTACAGACATAATTATCAAGCCATAAATTTGTTTGAATACACATAAGACACACACTGTACCTAATTGTAAATTATAAAGTGAAAGTATTCTCCAGCCTGAAAACAGAAATATAAATTGATTAAAGTAATATTACTTTTTAGTACCCATTTAAGCTTTTCAATACTAATTAAAAATATATTGCATACAGTTTTCTTTAATTTTCCAGATCTAAAGCCCTACGAAAGCGACCTATATCGCCGTCTCAATTCTAGCTCATCACAATACAATCACCGCTTTCACTACAAACTTGTACCACACGAACGTAACGTTAATTTACCAGTTCTAAAGCTGTACAAAAGGGACCAATATCGCTGTCTCAATTCTTGCTCATCACACTTACATAACCGCTTCCGCTACAAACTTGTACCACACGCCAACGTAACGCACACTAAGAGTAAACAATTATACGGTGCGTATCAATTAATAGTGGTCTGTGGTATCGGTGACAGTCACGTGTTTAGCAATGTAGATACAACACCATATGTATGTGAAGAAAAAATGCTTAAAGACAATGATGATGCCTATCATTTGAAATAAATAAATATTTGACAACATCACATACATTGCTCCGATTCCAAAGTAAGTAGCTAAAGCACTTGTGTTATGGAAATCAGAGACCGGTGGTATCACAAACACCTGGGGCCGTACCGGCTAACGCATCAAACTAAAACATATAAAATGAGCCCCAATCGGGCCATAAAGGCGAATCCCAATTCATGTTGTCACATGAACATCGATATCTTCTAAATAACTTCGGCGAATAGTACAATACGAAACTCCTTACTTCGATTTATCTGTTTTAAGTTGAAGCTCGGCAGACCCGCCGAATTTCGAAAAGGGCCCCTGAGCCAATATAAAAAAGTTCGTTTTCTAAATTGACCCAACCAGGGATCGAATCCGGAACCTCAGAGATGGCGACACCTTGAAAACCAGTGCATAAAGCCACTCGACCACGGAGGTCGCCAATACAAATACTACTGACATTAAAATTGAAATAAGTACTATTGAAAAAAATGCTATTCAGACCTATTTTTTTTTAAGTTACATAAGAACAGCTGCATTGCATAGATTCATTAAAGTAATTGAAAAAAAAAAGATATTTGCTACAATAACGGCGTAAATACAAAACATTAAAGAATGTATATTTGGAGTACTTACCAAAATTTTACAAACTTACTTATCAAAAAAGCTAAGAGATCATCAAACATTTATTTTTTGCTTGTCCACAACGAGTTCTTAGCCTTCTTCTTCTTGGTTCTTTCACCTCACCTGATGTTCAGATATGGCCAAAGGTGGAAGCGCACTTTGCAAACCTGTTTTCTAGGTGTCGCCATCTCTAAAGTCCCGGGTTTGATCCCCGGTTGGGCCAATTTAGAAAATGAACTTTTCTATATTGGCTCAGGTCTGGGTGTTTGTGGATACCACCGTTGTCTCTGATTTCCATAACACAAGTTCTTTAGATACTTAATTTGGGATCGGAGCAATGTATGTGATGTTGTCAAATATTTATTTATAATCCTCAAACACTGAGGAACTATTTTTCCCCTAAATGTCAGATCACAACAATGTATTTTTTTGTTATGGTGTTAGACTATGGTCTTGATGGTACTAGCCAGACTTATATTTAAAAACTATGGATTTAGCGAGCATTTATTTAATAATTCTGGTTGTAATAAATGTTAGTGATATAGTTAAATATAACCCATTAATCCTTCAACGCCCGGATAATGAAACACAATAGATATTCCATTGTTATCCGGCCGAATGCGGTCGCTCGGGCGTTCATAAAATTCTTTACATGAAAAATAAAATGTGCTCGATGAAATCGTCATATTTGTTGAATAATATCTGATAATATAATATACACTGGTGGCCAGATAATTAAGGACACCAGTCGATTTTCATACAAACGAGGTAACTTTGAAGCCTTGTTTCTCCGCCAAGGATTGACCTAGCTAAGATCTGATGATGGCCATCCAGGGAGTGAATGGAGGAGATTCAGATTGCAATACACACCCAACTGTTCTGATCACCATTCTAAGAGATATAAGGATATGTAAAAAAAACCGCGAAATTAGCATAAAAATGTGTAGAAATCCAGAAACTGTAAACTCTGATCCTTATATCTCTTAGAATGCTGATCAGATCAGTTGGGTGTGTAAAGTGACCTGAATCTCCTCCATTCACTCCTTGGATGGCCATCATCAGATCACAGCTAGGTCAATCCTTGGCGGAGAACGAAGGCTTCAAAGTTAGCTCGTTTGTAAGAAAATTTACTGTTGTCCTTAACAAAATATCTGTCCACCACAATATAACTTCTTTTTTCTTAGAATCAATAAGTTTTGTCACTTTAATAAATTAACAAATGTAATACTTTTATAACCGAACTTACAAGATAAATTTTGTACTAAATTATCATGTAAGCAATTTCCTATTAAACATATTTCTTAGAATCCATAAGTCTTTAATTATTGAGCAGGTGACATGGCGTATCTGTTGCTTTCAGTACTTTTATAGCCAAACGTCTCGTGGTATCGTTCCCATAGATAAAGGCATCCTGTATGGTGCAGTTATGGTGCAAACATTATATATATTGATCCATTGTGGCTCGCATTACTGTGCGATGGCAATATCGCTAATATTTTATTGAACGCGTTTAATATTACCGGCGTTCTAACTTGGGAACTGAGATCAAGTCATAAAAGGAAAATGCAAGTTACTGGTGGTTTTTTTTTAATATATTGTATAAAATTTAAACCTATATCAATTAATGTTATTGTTTTATTGTAACTAGTAACTTTTATTATCGGAACAAGAAAATCTGACTTGTCCCCGTATCAACCTATCAAAACTTGTCAGTTTTCTGAACACTAGTTAATAACACAGGCACAGACCTCCCTTATGGGTGGATAAGGAGGGTGGGCCATGATCCACCACGCGGGCCCAATACGGATTGGTGGGTGAAACAACTGCAAATGCAGCCGGGACCAACGGCTTAGCATGGAGGAGCTCGAGGTAGTAAATTTTTGGTCACCCATCCCATGACCGACCCTTGTGAAAGTTGCTTAACCGATAACCACTGTACCACCAAGCTCCTATTTATAATATCACTAAAGTATTAAAACTAACTAGTTCACAACTGGTACATTACTAAACCATAGACTAACAGGATTATTGGGTCGTTAACAGTCTCTGCTGAAGTCATCAGTAACACACATGTTCTGGACATCAGGTCATATATGACACAATCATCGGATCACGGATTATACAGGTTATACAATACTAAATAATATACTAGAACAATTCGACTCGTCACCAGAATTGTCTCAGGTGGGAATCGAACCCGCGACCTTTGGAAGTCCGGTCCAATGCTCTTACCAACTGAGCTACTATACTGATTAGACGATCGACGTCAAGTGGCTTTGTACACCGGTTTTCAAGGTGTCGCCATCTCTGAGGTCCCGGGTTCGATCCCTGGTTTGGTCAATTTAGAAAACGAACTTTTCTATATTGGCACAGGTCTGGGTGTTTGTGATACCACCGTTGTCTCTGATTTCCATAACACAAATGCTTTAGCTACTTACTTTGGAATCGGAGCAATGTATGTGATGTTGTCAAATATTTATTTATTTATACTATAAGTTGCATGTGAATATAATATTAGAAGCATTTAAAAACTGCAAGTTTTACTCAAGTCATCACTTATTCGTCTTTAGATGGGAGGGTAAATTTAAGTCTTAATTAAGAATGAAATACTTTATGTCATGGGCTCTAGGTATATTTAACTAAATTAGTCGAACTTAATACTATTAAATCAACTTGTTTTCTCGAATACAAAAGTACAGGAGAACTAATATTTATAATAATAATAAAAAAATACTCTTCATTGCTCACAAAAAAAGGATTACAGAAAGAAAGACAGTTACAGAGAAAAAGCATACAAGAGGCGGCCTTATTACTAACCAGCAATCTCTTCCAGGCAACCCTTGGGTGAAAAATAAATAAAGATAAGACTAAAAGGGGAGTAGGTGCAATTATGAAAAGTATAGTGCAATTGAAAATAAATATATCTAGAGATAAATTTAAATAAAACTATAGGAGAATTATATAAATAGTCAGCCAGAATAAGAGGAAAGGAAATAACTTATAACTCTATCTCGAGACGAATTAAGAGCCTGAGTCAATAGTCAATAGTCAAAATTTCTTTATTCAAATTAACTTAATAATTAAGCACTTTTAAATCGTCTATATTTTCCTACCACCTGTTCCAGACTTTTTTAACTGACAAGAAGAACAGGCGCAAGAAACTTATCAGCTTTAACAAAAATAAGTAACGATATTTACAAACTTAAATATATCGTTACCAAACGTTATCGAGATTTCCTGATACCCTCTGGTAGAGTTCCATAAGCTAGCATGGACAGTTACAATATGTCTTGCGTTTAGCAATCAGACAAATTGTACAACCCCATATGGAAAAGAAGAATCAAAACTGTTCTTTACCCTTACTAATATTATAAATGCGAAAATCAAGTGTTTGTTTGTTACGCCTTCACGTCTTAACAACTGAACCGATCATCATGAAATTTTGCATACATGTCAGGGATGTTTATCCAGAATAAAGCAAAAGTAGCAAAGATAAAACGAAGTCGCGGTCGGTCGCTAGTTCTATGTAATTTATTACAAAATCAAATGTCAAATGTGTTTGGCCGGTAATCGAACCCGGATCCAAACAGATTCAGAACAGAATAGCTAACACCATCACTTGAGTGACTTTGTCACTGAAGACTTGCACTATTATGTATTCTGTGAGTGAAGTAGTGAAATAAGAAACTTGGTTAATATCCCTTTGTTATAATTTTTATTCAAATAGTTATTTAAAAAGTTGAAATGTGTTTTAAAAAAAAAAAGTAATTTTTTTTAAGAAAATCTCGTTAAATATTCGATAAAAAAAATACCGCTTTGTTAAAATGCTTATATGTTATCACCAATTACATTGTTAAATGCGATTTATTGAGAAAATTAACAAAAAAGAAACATAGTCCTTGCAATCATTATCTTTTCTGTTTTTTTTTTGTTCTGTCATATAAAAAAAAATCATTTTTATGTAAGTAGAGCACATATCAGTATTTTAACCATTAAGAATATTTATACTTGATAATACTAATAGTTATTTATGAAACTATATTTCAATCGCAGACTTTATTGCAACTTAAGTTTATTAACCAGTGACTCTAATATAACTTTATATTGTAAATTAACCTTCGAACATAATAGATAGTAATTTTACGACTGAATCAATTACTGTAATAATATTTGTTATTACTAATAATACTAAGAATCAGATTTCAGGCCAACATTTTATCAACTACAAGTTCTTTTTAAAGATGACAATTTCATTTTATCCCATTTCATTAAAAAATTTAAAAATGTTGTCTATCCTTTTTAAAAAACTTATTATCAAAGAAAGCAAAACTATTTTTTATCTCTACATATTAAAAAAATATTATACAAAATATGTAGAGCAAACTATAAAAACTCAAGATTCTAGAAATTTACGTACCTAGTACTTAAAAAGTATAATTTTATGACAAACGATGATTTTTATCGATTAGGGGCAGATTTTTCAATGCCCAGATTAAAATTATTCGTTTGGTAACGACGGTAAACGTCGAATCGAAAATGTTTGTCATTTGTTTGTCTGGCAATTTTTTTGAATGACTTTTATTTTATTTAGTTAATAATTTAACTTACCTACTCATATTTGGTATCTGAAGATTGAAAAATCAAAACCTTAAGTTTCGTTGTACTTATTGACAGATCTAGGGTAAAATAATAGAGATATTAGAACTACCTACTTTATCAGCGTATAATACAAGACTTTTGCTCTACTTGAAAATAACACCAATAAAACTGTTATAACTGGTTTATTAATACTTAGTTATAAAACAAAACAGGTGTTCTGTTTGTAATGTAAATATTAGCAAGAACTATTCATCAAATGTAATTCCTTATCAAAACTTTTTGCAAAAAATGCATGTTTGAATTTCGAATCGAACTACCTGTTCCATTTTTATATTCCAATCATTAAAAACTCTTTGTACTATTTTTTTAAATCAATTTTCTCTTAATTCGAATTTCAAACTGTTTTTACTATTTTAGTGTTCGAACTTCAAACTTTATAATAGTTAAAAAGGTTTTACTATTTGGACCATTCGCGGCAAGTTTGTATTTGTCATTACGAAAGTTCTGTTTTAAGAGGTCATCAACCTCAGTAGCGCCATCTGTTCGAAGTGAGTTATACTTCCTCATCAATTAGGCGTCCAAAATATTATAATCTCAATATCTAGGAACTCTACAAATAATATTAACATTTTGATAAATATTTTTCTTACGTCCCATACTCTTTGATCTTAAATAAAATTTCCCTTTAGAAGTCATTATCCCAAAATTATTCATTTAGTAAAACTCGTATTATAAGAACGTTTACCAAAAAGAAATCACCAAAATTAACCGACATTATTTCATTTTACACTTTTTCCATCTATCATGCATGTTGTTAACAAGATTAAGTGTGACAAATGTGAAAACAACTTAGCATTTTCATTTCAATTTTTATGTTTACGACCTCTAATGAATTTTTGCCGAAGAAGTTCAGTACAATGACTATTTTCAAAGAAAACTTCATTTGTTTTCCGAATTTTTTAAAATGATTTTCAAAATTCGAGGAGCAACATTCCTTTTTTAAATTTTTGCGGAGTTCACGTTCACCGCGGAATTAGGGTAAGCGCTCGTTAATTGACACAGATCAATCACTGAGAGGATTGTTCCACCGATCGAGTATCACTTCGATGCCGCCCGTCGCGAAAAAGCGAACAAATTTTCACACTGATTCAAACGATTATTCATGTGATTGTGTTCGCTTTTCAAATCTTTATTCTTAATTTGAAATTGGAAAATGATTCATTTTCAAAAATTTCAATTTGAATTGTGCTTTATTTTTTCTAAAAATGTTGCACTAGAATCTTTGCCTGCGAGTTTTTTTCAGTCTTGTAAAGCTACGGCAAAGAAAATATTAAAACATGAGTTCTTGTGACAAAAACTTTCAAGTGAAATTTTGGCTTTTTCTTTCAAACGACAAAGACTGCTGATTTAATTTGTTGACATGTTTCTTTTTCAAAGCATAGAATTAGATTTTTATTACCATCACCAAAGTCTTCACAAATCTTATTGGAATTCTTATAAGACTACTTTTGTGTATTTGGTCCCAAATGTAGAGTCTAATAGAGTTGAGTAAGAAATCACACTTTCTCTAAAATTCCTGTCCAACACAAAACATAACACCGGCATTGGTAACACTTACGTTTTCTCAGTTGAAGTTTTTGTGAAATCACTGTTTATTTTCATACAAAGTCCACATAACACTGCTGAGTCAAAATTCGTCACTTCATACGGAGTCTCCGAGAATCTTTCAACGCACACAATGTCTCAAACTAACAAAAAACATAAAAGCGAAACACAGTCAGCTACGCCCAAAAATAATTTTGCGAGTCCGTGCGAAAACAAAACAAAAACATTACACAAACTACACAAAACAAGTTCACGTCCGTTCCTTTTTTGTTTTGAAAATTAAAAAAAATCGTCACAATTATCGAGAGTTCACTTTTCACAAATCGATTATCGGATGAACGGTTTCGATTAGTTATTATTACGTAAGGTGTATTGACGATGCGGAGCGGTGAGGCCGCGAGCGCGCGTCGTAGTCGCGACACGACTGCAGTGATCCTTCGAAGCCCCACCAACACTACGCGCGCATCTGAGGCTCGCTCCTTGGCGCGGCCCCGCCCAGTGGGACGCCACTCGGTAGCTAAGATGACCGTCTCCCTCCCCCTCACACTCCAAATGAACTACTAACGCCGTCTCACTCCCCCGCGGCGACAGTGGGGCGCGCCAATAGGATCGGTTCGGCGGATCGAGTCGAGACGATGAATCGAGATGTGTACTTAGGTATCACTGCACAAGTCCTTTTGTTGTAGTCGATAATAGGATGCGCTTTTTTTGCGGCGCGATCGACTGCCCGCTTCTTGGACGCAGCGTTGGATGCATTTATTTGTTTACATTATAACACAACAACTGTTGACCGCAACAAACAAGTTCACCTGTCGCTTTTGTACTACACAAAACACTATTACATTAAAGAAAATGTTTCTTTAGTCAATTATTCGAAAGAAAGACCCCAAATAACACGACCACTTTATTTAAAAAAAACAATTCTTTAAAAGAAAAATATTTGTATTAAAAAGGAAAACAAAAAACTCGATTCAAATTAAAAAAAAAATGCACCTCGCACGTTACCTTGAAATAATCGAAAGTACTACTCGGTAAGGGCAAGAAACGCAGGGCGATCGTCTCCGGCAGGGGTGGGTGAACTCGGTAGGGCGCAGATGTAGGTCAGTTTTTGTTTCGCGCCAAAATTCGGTTACTAGGTTCGCTCGTGATATCTTTCGAGTAGTGCCAATTATCGGCGCATTTACCTTATTCTTTGTTAATTACAACGAGTGCAAAGAAGTTCTTCATCTAGTTTTATTTCTCTATGTACACATTTCAGTTATTTGGAATATAGAGTCTTCATTATCATAAACTTAACAATATTTTTACATTAATCTGAAACTTTTTGAATTTGAATTTGTTTAAACGACATTCTACTTGCAATACTGTCTTTATCTCTTTTAATTTTCAAGATAAATAATAGTAGAAACAAAACTACAATACGCAATTATAAAAAAAATACACTCTAGTAAAAGAAATACTATTTCGTTTGTATGAAACATTCTCGACCGTGGAAACCTCAGCGCGTCGGTCGCCTCTCACCGCTAGATGGAGGCACGTGTAGATTTTCTCCATTTCCCTAACATTTTCCGTGGCAAGGCAGTTTGTTGTCTGATAAAACTCTATGGAACTTATTGTGGTTCGTTTAGAAGCAGGTTGAGTGAGAAATTACTTTTTGAAATGTGTTTTAGAACGTGTTTTATTGAAACATAATTATATTTATGTTAATTTGTGTATTTATTGCGTGTTTTATGATGTTGTTTGGCATTTGCAAAGGTTTTCTTGAAGAAATTAATTGTGAAGATAGGGCGAGCTTGCCCAAAAAAAGCTCGTAAATTTTTTAAACCATATATAATTTGAAACACTGGTCTATTCCTTTCTAATACCAAATGGTATTAGTTTATTACCTTTATAAAAATTCTATTCCCAACGAATACCAAATTTTTGAATTTTCAATATAATTTTTAATAAATTTGGTATTCGTTGGGAATATATTTTTTATAACGCCAATAAACAAATACCATTGGTATTAATTTTTGGTATTCGAAAGGAATAGATCGAAACTAAGGGCTGATTTTTCATTGCCTAGATCAATTTTATTCGCTTGATAACGTATTAAACCGCTAAATTGAAAATATTTGTCATTCGCTTGTCTGTCAAATGTTTTGAATGCCATTTATTTTATTTGGTTAATAATTTAACTGACTATTGTTATCTGAGGATTGAAAAATCAGCCCTAAGTTAAAATATAGTTTTCTAAGTTAATAGTACATTACAGGCGATCATTGGAAGCAATGTAAGTTGCTTCCCGCACAAGGCTTGTATACAAGCACTAGTGCTTTTCTCAAGAGTTGCGAGGATATGAAATTTTCTTAGTAAAAAAATATTTTTTAAATTGGTTCGTGTGGCCATGTTAGACGACCAGTTATGCCAAAATTTATAAAAATAATGAGTTCTACCGTCTTGAATTTGGAATTCTACTTCCCGCACGTGCGGGAAGTTAGTATAGAAATTCATTTCCGCATGGATTTTCAAATGTGGAATTTCCCGCATTCTTTTTAAATGCAATGGTTATATTTCAGAGCATAAGTTTAAAAATACATTATGCCTGCTTATTGCTCATTTTATTTCATTTTCCATTTCACCCAGGGGCCCAAAAGTGTTATTAAAATGATGAAAATACCTATGAAACTATTTAGGATAATTATTTTGGTGCGCAACTCCATTATGCGCGGGAGTCGATCGTGCGAAAGCAATTACACGAGCGAGCAACCGGTGCTTCCATTATTCAGCATTCGTGTCTTAAGTAATGATTGTTGCAATCTATTTTAAACACTTCGGCTGACATTTTATAATTTTAACCGACTTTGAGAAAGGAGGTTGTATCAACTACTTAAGTAATTTGGGATTCAGTCAAATCGTCGGACATGTGGTTTTTTATTCACACCGGGATAGTGCTTGGCCTTCACCTCACCTGATGTTAAGTGACGATAAGGCGAAAGTGGAAGTGCACTACACCCGGAATCCTCACCACTGAGGAACTGGCTATCTTACCTCTAACTGCCGGTATACAAGGTGTTACAAAAGTACCCCTAATGTCGAATATGGTAGATAGGGACCATCAAACTGAACAACTTTTACTATGGAACCAACTCTGAAAACGCGAAAAAAAATCAGCTGTTTCATACATTTTGATATTTTCGTAATTAACTTTTGTATGAAACAGCTGATTTTTTTTCGCGATTTCAGAGTTGGTCCCATAGTAAAAGTGGTTCAGTTTGATGGTCCCTATCTACCATATTCGGCATTAGGGGTACTTTTGTAACACCTTGTATAGATATTTAATTTTTTTATCTGATTATGTAGTTTTTTAGTCAACACTTGCGTACGATAGAATAATAACAATACAAAAGTTTAATAATATGTTTTAGATGATAAATAATCATGTAAATATATTTTTGTGCAATAAACAACGAGCTTGTTTTCCTAATTTTTAGTTTTTTGTTTAATTTATATTTAACTAGCGTCCGCCTGCGACTTCGTCTGCGTGGACAGTTATTTTTGTATCCCTCTGGAGCAGTAATTTTTTTCTGTATGAAAGGTACGGTACACACGACAGCACCTCAGACTATACATGTTGACCTTGAGACCGCCTTTATGCACTACGTAATAAAAGCTGTTATCGCAGTTTAACTGTATAACCTGACGTTTGTACCTCAGGTACTCTCATGGGCGTATCTAGAGATATTTTCCAGGTTGGTCTGGCCTTCAGTGGTCTCTTTTTGTAAATTTATCTCTCTTTTTTAATTTTTCAGTCTTCATTTTTTGTTAGTAAAATTTATGGGGTGGGCTCAGACTACTCCAGGGTGTGCACGGTCCACCTGCCCCCCCTTCCTACACCCTATGTCCTTTTCTGTATCCTTGACACTGAACCGATCATCATTTAATTTTGCATACATGATCGATTGTGTAGTATACAAACAAACTTACTCTCGCATTTATAATATTAGTAAGGATTCAATATGGACAATTAAATAATACTATAGATTCGCAGACAACTGCACCAAACAAACAGACGAGCAACGTCTTAAGGGTTAAACAACAATAGTAAAAATGCAAACACTCTCGCAGACATTACGAACAGATGTCTTAACCCTTCGATTCCTCGCCCGCGCATTGAGGGGTTAAGGAGCCATAGTGTGGATGCGGTGGTTTTTTAATAAAAATTAATTATGCATTTTGTAGCGTAAAAAGGATTTTAGTATTGTTGATAATATTCTGAAAAAAAGCGAAAAGTATTGATGATTATTCTTTTTGCTTTTACTTTCTTATTGTCGTTTTAATAAATCTAAGTGTCAGTTGGATAAGCAGTGTCAGAAGCAAGAGTGTCAGTTTGGATTGGACTTCCAAAGGTAGCGGGTTCGATTCCCATCTGAGAAAATGGTCTTGTGACGAGTCGAATTTTTTCTAGCATATTAGGTATTTAGTATTACAAAAAATTGCATTGAGAATGCTAAAACCTCAAAAATCAGTATTTTGCCAGTACAACAATGAAATTAGAATTTTATAAGAGTTGAAAAAGGTTAAAAAACTTTGAAATACTGATTATTAGTTAAATATTTGACGACCTCCGTGGTGGAGTGGTTTGTACACCGGTTTTCAAGGTGTCGCCATCTCAGAGGTCTCTGGCTGGGTCAATTTAGAAAACTAACTTTTCTATATTGGCTCAGGTCTGATTTCCATAACACAAGTGCTTTAGCTACTTCCTTTGGAATCGGAGCAATGTTTGTCTAATATATATAATAAAGTTATTGATTTTAAAAGATTCAAAATGTAAGGACATATCCTTAACATTCTTTCGTGATCAAAAAACGGAATCGAAAAGTGAAAGTAAAAAAAATGTAAAGCTAAAAAAAACATCTTATGCAAATACTCCTTTCTAATATTTACTCCAGATTACGTTCCGTCGCGATGCTGTATTCATTATTAATTTCCGAATGATTTATTAAGTTTCCCTTTTTCCGAGCGAGTTATGAAAAATTCTATAAGAGTTAATTAGGAAAAAAACGTGAGATACATCGAAAAGGGTTCCGTTTTTTTCGCTTTTCAATAGAATTCGTTAGGGAAATTGGGGACATTGAAATAAGTTACAGCGTGGTGTTAATTAACTGTTTTTTGTTAATCACCGATTGAAGTTTTTTTTAAATTAATTGACTGACGCGAAGCATTTCCGTTTCAACTTGGGCAAAATGCTTTCGTATGTCCGTCCGGCTGTCCGTCTGTCCTCCTATACAGGTCACATTTCTCAACCGATTTTCGTGAAATTTTGTAAGCAGGTTCTATGATTATAAACATATAATTTTTGCGTCGATTCAGTTTTCGAAACTTTTCAAAATGGCGTAGATATGGGGAAAATCATATTTCAGCCATTTCTAAAAATGTTTAAAAATGTTACAAACGCGCTGTATCTAAGATTAATAAAAAAAAACCAACACTGCGATCTCTAACCCACCTACCAAGCTGGAGATTACGTGTATTGTCAACGACACCACTGAGGTGTTAACAATATGTTTTTGGTAACCACACCACCCTAGTGAAGTTCTACTAAACTTGCATTTATCGATATCAACTATTTTAGTAAAGTAAAGTAAAAAATTGCTTTATTCAAATAAACTTAGTAATTAAGCGCTTTTGAATCGTCTATATTTTTCTACCACCCGTTCCAGACTTTTTTAACTGACAAGAAGAACAGGCGCAAGAAACTTATCAGCTTAAACAGAAATAAGTAACGATATTTACAAACTTAAATATATCGTTACCAAATACAATACATATAACAGGTTATTAACAACAAGTACTAACTAGCAAGTTATTGTGTTACATTATTTCCACGCATTCCGGTCTTTCAGATAATCGTCTACTTTATAATAACCTTTACCCATGAGCGTCTTTTTGACAAGATTTTTAAATTCATGCAAAGGTAGATCAATCACTTGTTGTAGAACTTTATTAAACAAGGTTATGCGTTTCCCCATAAATGAACCTCTAGTTTTTGCAAGCCTAAATCTTGAAACGGCAAGTTTATCTTTATTCCTTGTATTAATATGGTGATTATCACTGTTTTTAGCAAATGAATCATAGTGTTTCCTTACATATACTAAATTTTCATATATGTATTGGCCAGCCAAAGTTAGTATATTTATTTCTTTAAACAATTCTCTCATGGAATCTCTCCGCCGAAGATTATATATGGCACGAACAGCTCTTTTTTGGAGTATAAAAATATTTTGAATATTGGCAGCCGAGCCCCACAATAGTAGCCCATAAGTCATTACACTGTGAAAATAACTAAAATATACCAACCTTGCCTTTTCAATATCAGTTAAAAGCCTTATTTTTTAACAGCGCATTTTATCATACGCATCACGACATGACATGTTACTCATCACTAGTCGACAAGGATGTGGTTATTAAAAAAACTTAAACGACGCCCCAGTGGTGTCGTCCAGTGGTGTCAACAATACACGGGAGGTTACGGCAACGTCCTCTCATGGTAGAGGGTTATGTCCTGCAATGGACTAAAATGGGCTTATGATGAAGAATTTCGCCCCATCATCCTCGGTTAGAGACATCAAAGTGAGTGCTACTATGCACCCACGTGTTTGATTCTATAATAAATACATAATTAGCATAAGTAGACGTAATAAAGTGTTCAAACTCATTAATTATTGATGCTGGACTGAATTCTTAGGGAGCTGGGCGGCGCTTTGATCGCGTGTGTGGTGCAAGTTGTGAGCTGAAGCGGTTATAGAAGCAATATTTATTTTTTATTTATAAAAAACCATTTAATTTTTTATTTATAAAAAATTAAATGATCTTAAGGTGGTTCCTAGACCGAAAGTGGCGCCGCTGTGAATTTTATTTAATAAAACTATATGGTCATAACAAAATAATAATCCAATAAACTAATCGTGGAATTTTAAATTTTATTCAGTCTCATTTTCCTGGCGTTGAAGGGTTATATTTATTTGGCAAAAATTTATTTACAAAATAGAAGTTGCTAATCATTATTTATCGGTCACTTGTAATCTTTGACATAAAACGCCATTTGCCAGTAACTTATACCACACACTACGAAAGTCGAGCAGTAGTGCGGAGTGGGCGCTGTCTGTCACATTGTTTTTTTGTCTGTCTGTCTGATGAACATCGCACGTGCTTTATCATATTATTATACTGTGGTAATTAGTTATGTTTATAAAGCATAAACTAGCTCAAACTCAAAGTCATTTATTCAGTTTAGGCTGTTACAATGGAAAGCTACCCCATCGGTTCGCAAACCCTAAGCGGGAGACCTTGTAACGAGAAGAACCGGCAAGAAACTCGTCAAGGGCTGCTTTTTTCTCCCTGTATATTTCATACAGTGTCGTCGAATTTAAAAACGGTCAAGAGCGAGTCGGACTCGCGCACTGAGGGTTCCGTACCATCATTCTGAAAAAGATTACTATTTAGAGACATCGTTTTATTTTTTCTGTAATCTTTACATAAACTTCTATCACATAAAATAATTTCAGATTTTTCTCTATGCAAACTTCGGAGATAAGGGGGGGTAAACGGTATTTTTTTTTACAAATTTCAAGTTGTCAAACAATTGTCAAATAAAAAAAAGCTTTATGGTAATTTCCACCACTTGAACATCGATCTATTCTATTCCAAAGCTCATCTTTACTAAGGTCAGTGTTTTTTGATATTAAGATGTCAGAAATAAATGTTATAAGATAAATAAATACTACTTTCGACTCACTAAGTACCTCAGACCAAAATAGCGAAAAAAAATCAGCTGTTCCATACATTATAGTCGAGTCGATGTTGCACTTTTCTATGGAACAGCTGATTTTTTTTTCGCAATTCCGTGGTTCCGTGGTAAAAATTAACGGTGTATATTGTGAAATTGTGAAAAATCAGTAAAGGTGTATCATTCGAATTTCGAGGGTAATTTTCTCACATTGATGAAATTATACCCTTCCAAAATGTACAGTCAGAGTGTACAGTTGCTCTGCATTCATCGGTAGAGTCGGCAAAAGAGTTCAATAATCCAACACCCAACGTCTTGAATCTTTGATGTCGCGATACACTGCACAGAATACTTAAGTTGGTGCAGAGACTTCTGTGGGTTACTTAAACTTCGAAAAAAGTCTAACACCCGTTTGCATTAAACTTAAGAATCGCCTGAGCTTTTTTCTAACTACAACTTGACCAAATTAAAACAGTGTCATTAACTTAGCTGTCATGCAGCTTTCATACGGCTATTTATCTTGGTCGAGTTGTAGTTAGGAAAAGACTTAGGCGATTCTTAAGTTTAGTGCAATCGGGCATAAGTTTTTTATTTGCGTTTACGTCTGAAAATTGGCTTTTTAGACAAAATCTATACAAATAAGTCTTTTTTGTTGAAAATTTGTACTAATATTTTGGACTAGAAAAATACAAGAGCAAAATATCTAATTGGTCAGCAATATTTCAAAATTAGTTAGCAGAGAAAACTGAAGAGGGAGGGTAGGGGGATGATAGGCATGGTGGATGGGGTAAATGGGGGTCTGTTTTGTATCTTTTATTTTGATAATTGATAATGATGATGATAATGATAATTGTTATGTGTCTGAAGGCCTATAAATAAAAAAATATTGTGAATTTTTTACTAATGTATTTGTAATATCACTTACTTTTTGAATAATTCCCAACAGCTTTTTGTATATTGCTAATGTTTTTGACTCGTACTATAGAGTTAAATATAATCTAAGAGGCTAATAGATTACCTTGTCTCTGTCCGTCAATCTACTCTGTTACCTATTATCGAAGTGCACATCGCGGTTTCGTAAGGGTTGAAAATTCTACCGAAAACAAAACACAAATACACCGTGGCACCCTTATTGCAAAAGATCAAGGTTCATTTTCCTAAAACACGGGTACACAAAGTAAGTTTGTCTGTCGATATTTATGACGGAACCCATCTCGATCCGCATTACCGAAATTGTACATTTACACAATGGGTGTGTTTTATTATTTGTATGGAATTTTGTATTGTTGTTCTTAATGCGTGCTTAGAATAGCAATCTGTTAGAATTGCTTTTAAAATCATGTGTTGATATTTTCGTCTTTACTGTATCTTGGTACTGTAGCAGACATTCGACGACTTTCAACGACCTCTGTGGTCGAGTATACCAGTTTTCAAGGTGTCGCCATTTCTGAGGTCCCGGATTCGATCCCCGGCTTGATCAATCTAGAAAACGAACTTTTGACGACTACTTATTGCTACGACGACGATTGCTCCGTATACCAGTTTTCAAGGTGTCGCCATCTCTGAGGTCCCCGATTCGATCCCCGGCTGGGTCAATCTAGAAAACGAACTTTTCTATATTGCTCCTCCGTGCTTCGAAAGTAAAGCCGTTGATTCAGGCTGCATTTGCAGTCGTTAACACCTACCGATCCGCATTGGGCCCGCGTGGTGGATTATGGTCCATCCTCCTTATCCACCCATAAGGGATTCCTGTGCCCCAGCAGTTGCGAAATATCGCAACTGCTATTTTTAATAAAAAATGGCTGATGGTTATTCAATTCATATCCTAAATAAAACTCTTTATAATGCAACTGCTATAGCCACATCGATAATGCGTGCGCGTGCGCCGGCGCCCCCATACCGAGCCATTGTTTTACGCACCATCATAATTAATCAACATCGTTGTATTCTTGAAAAAATGCCCTTAAACAGTACGTTTCCGATGTGATGACATAGAGTTAGAAATCTAGTAGAAAAGTAATAGCGCATCAAAAGTGAAAAAAATAAAAACTTATTCGTGATTTGACCAGTATTTTAAAGAAACCTATTTTTGACATGCAAACATTTTGATTTTATCAATTATCATGCATAGAGAAGTAATATAGCTCATAAAATTGCATATTTATTGTTATAATATATAAATTGCTAACTAAAATAAAAATTAGCAATACAGAAATAGAGGAAATTCATAATAAATATTAGCAATAATTACAATTGGGTATTTGCCTTGAGAATGGATTCTACTTTTGACGTATAATAGAGAAAAAAGGGAAGCAAAATAAACCCCTACTCGAAATTTTGGTTCGATTTAACGATTTTTCCTATTATTTTTAAGACTCCAAAGTTGATAAAAAATATGTCGTTGATATAAAGATTTTCAGTCTGTCAAAAATGTCAATGTTTCCTTTGAACGTTTTCTGAAGATTAATTATAATAATTGCCCTGTCTATAATAAGTTAAGTCTGCTCGTTGCATACGAATGCAACAATTAAAATTTGATGATGCGGGCCCTCTGTGGCGTCTTGCGCCCAGATGTGTCACCGACTGTACTTGCATTGTCTAGTTATACTCGATTGGTCTCAAAATTAACAAAAAATGTAGCACTATTTATTAAAAATGTCATAAGTGTATAATTATTGAATAATATAAAGTAATACGACCTCCGTTGTCGAGTGGCTTTGTACACCGGTTTTCAAGGTGTCGCCATCTCTGAGGTCCCGGGTTCGATCCCCGGTTGGGTCAATTTAGAAAACGTACTTTTCTATATTGGCTCAGGTCTGGGTGTTTGTGATACCACCGTTGTCTCTGATTTAAATAACACAAGTGCTTTAAGCTACTTACTTTGGAATCAGAGCAATGTCTGTGATATTGTCAAATATTTATTTATTTATATTTATATTTTATTTACTTTTAATGCCAATAACAATAAATAATAAATTACCGGACGATTTCACACAGCGCCATCTAACCCCAAAATAAGCAAAGCTTGTAATATGAGTGCTAGACAACTGATATACTACTTATATACTTACTTTTTGAATATATATTTATTAATTCATGATACATAATAACACCCAGACCCGTCACAGAAATTAAAATTAATAATTTTAATTTTTGCCCCACCGATTTTTTTTAATTATGGGTATGTAGTCCATTGTATTGTATAGTATTCTACATATAATAAAAAAAGTAATACATATTTCGTCGTCGCAGTCGTCGGTCCGCGGGTCAGTTTCGGTCGTGTTCAGGTCCAGCTTCAGCTCCGTCCGTTTAGTCGACCGTCGTCTGTCCGTCCTCCGGTTCGTCATCATTTGTCATAAGTCTGTCAGCCTGTTAGTCAGTAGTCAGTCGAAAGAGGCTGGACGCCGCGACAGTACCAATACAAATTGACAAGTTTCGGCCTTACCACAAAAGATTTTAAAACACTGTTTAATTTAGACACCGCTTAAATGTGATGCCATCTCTTTCAAACAATATTGTCAAAAAAGTGACAGCATCACATTTAAACAGTGTCAAACACATCACAGTAAAACTGTTAAACACATCACAGTAAAACTGAAAACACCTACTCGTACTAGGCCCTAGTACGAGTTGGTGTTTTTACTTTTCGAGCAGTTAACTATCTTTTTCTCTCTTTCTCGCATTCACTCACTCACATTGACTATGAGCAGAGGGCCTAGTACGAGTTGGTGTTTTCACTTTTCAAGTATTTAACATTGTTTTCTCTCTGTCACTCATTCACTCACTCATATTGACTATGAGGAGCTTAATTGACAGATGATTTGACATATTTTACATATCACAACTGTCAAATCATCTGTCAAGTAAGCTACTCAGAACTTACTTTAACATTGTGAGACAGGCCCTTAGTGTAATTAAGTCCCAGACTTAGGTTTAAGTCTCTGTTTATTTATATGCCACTTACATTTTTGCTTTCTTAACTCCGCCTTTACACTTGTATGTTGCTTACGTAAAACTTATGTAAGTAGCTTACGGCTGTATACGCAAGTAGGAAGAAATTACGGGAATTACTTACAAAGAGTGCTTACATTTGCAAATTTATCTTAAGTTTATTACGAAAGTCAACTAACGTGAGCAAAACTTACTAGTGTATTTGTGGCCAGTTTACTAACTTACGGAATATGCGTATAGGTAAGTAAGTATATTCGTGTTATAAGTTAAAAGATCTCAACTCACTTATCAACTTGAATAAGTTCGAATGACATCGAATCCGAATCATAAAAAAACGTCACCAAACTACCATAATCTTTTTTACACGCACAAAAACATGATCTAAATATAATAACAGCTCGATTTGAATGTGAAAGAGGTGCCATCTGTCGGGAGCGAGAGGAAGTGATGAAAATGAGACAAAAAGTGGAAGGTGCACAATAGTGTGTGGCTGATTGAGGATTGTTTGGTACAATGTGTGGCAGTCATTGTTAGATCACTCGGATATGATTCTGTCAAGGATTGGTTAACGGCCTTAAATGACGTCACTGGACCATTGATTTTGTACCTAGTGGTCACTAAAGCCAGACGAACTTTTTAGATAATTGTCATCGTTATCATCATGATAGCTGTTCTAAGTTAATAATAAGTTTTTCCATTTGTTCTACTGGGCAGTTCCACCGTAGAACTAATGAGACTTTTTCCCATTGGTTCTACCTCAAAGTACTAAAGCTGTTCTAAGCCCACTGCTGGGCCTAAGTTTTCCCATTTGTTCTACTGGGCAGTTCTACCGTAGAACTAGTGAGACTTTTTTCTCATTAGTTCTACCACAAAGTACTAAATCGTAGCACTAAATGATAAAAAAGTCTCATTAGTTCTACCACGTTCTGCGAAGGTTCTACGGTGAAACTGTCCGGCAGAGCAAGTGGGAACAAAACGGGCATAAAGAAAGAACCACTTGATATAGGAAAGAAAACATGTAAGTTTTTTAAGTTTATTTCCACTATTTCAAGTTGTTCCGACAACAACTTTAAATAGTTGTTAAAAAAACTTTACAAAAAAATAATAATCAACCACTTTTGGCAAATAATTAAGACAGTATTATTTTCAAAGTAGGTAAAAATAGATGATCCTTTACCAGAAAACTGAAGGTCTACTGGTAGAGAATGCTTTTAGCATTAAGTCCGCCATTTGTACCTTACTTTATGTATAAATGTACAATAAAGATTTATAAATAAATCCAAAGAGACTATAAATAGTAATTTTGTCGTTTGTGTTGTCTCTATTACCACAGTCAAAGCTGAAAGAGATAAAGTATGTTAAAAACTAAGCAAATAAGGACAGATGTAGAATACTGTGATGGGTTCCTAATACTTTTTACAACATTTTTTATAGAAAGTGAAATTATTTGATCCGTACCATAACGTGACGTAATATTTTTTATCCTTATATTTGCAAAGTTTTAGAAAAGGACCAAATATGTCCTCCTAAAGGAGAGAGACTAACAAAAGCTCCATTAATAACATCCATTTTGACTTCAATACAGTAATGAGAGCAAACAATGTTCGATCCAAATCCCAAGTCTTGCACCAATAAACCGCCGAACAGCTTGTCCTATCAAACAAACTGACAAAATCAAACAACGAACAATAAACGCAAAACAGTTCATATGCAAAACAGCAAAATTTTGACGCAACCATAAAAGATGGATCACATTTTAAAAATGGAACCACCATTCAAATATTTAAACAAAGCTTTCGATTTGGAAACGTCCGTTCGATTTTCGAACCTTATTTTTTTAATAATAGCAATGGAACACAATCCTTTGGCCGATAACCCTTTCGCCGTCATTAGTAGATTTGAATAACAAAAAACTATAACAAGAGGGGAGATATGCAGTTCAATGTTGCATACGTAACAATTATTTTTTGATAGATTATAAATTATTTTTGACGGGGCGTCATCGTGTAGCGCATCATTTACAATTCGCGAAATAGTGGGGTGTTCCATTTATTTCGGTTTCATTATTTTTACTTTGCCATAATATGTGTGTATCACCAAAAGAGCTGTCAGTGCTAGAAATGTCAAAGTGTGTGCGAAAAGAATTCACATGCATGTCGTTTTTGAAAATGTTGTTGAAGTTTAAACAATGAAAGTGATCATGTGTAAAAAAGTCTCACTAGTTCTACGGTAGAACTGCCCAATAGAACAAATTATCACTTTCATTGTTTAAACTTCAACTAACACATGGGGTACTCATAGGGTACTAATACCCTAACATCAAAGTTTTTTTTTTTGATAGTTCAAGATAATTTATAATACCTATATCAGGCGAAAAATATTTGGAAGGGAAACTTTTGCATTGTTTTTGAGTCAAATAACATTCTCAAAAACTCGAACAAAAAGATACTAACTATCTTTATCAGTTAATATGGTACTTATATTACTACTTACTTATATCACTTTGTGAGTTTTGATAATTCCTGACATAACAACTGACTACTCTACATCATAATAAATAAATAAATAAATAAAATAAATATGTAAATAAATAAATAGCTATTTAGCGAGGTTCACCCGATCCGTCCAGTTGTTTGAGCTAAGAATCAGTCAGTTAGTCAGTTGGGCATATTATTGTATAAGTAGGTATAAAAAGTTGGTTGCAAAAAACTTGTCACTGACGACTTCCCAACAATAAATGTTTGCTTCAACCAACTTAGAATCTGCAACCCATCCAATTGGAAGACAACAATACTCAGTAAAAAAGCCGAACAAATCACTGTATCGCCCAGTAATGATCTTGATATGTCTAGTTGATTGCAGAGGGGGACGGCAGTATATTTCTGCTGGAGTGCGAGTGGGACGGAAGATGTCATATCTGGCCGGAAGAGCGATAATATATGGCTCATTGTTGGTAACGAGACGCCTGCGCGTGGGCTGGCCCTTAAATGATTTTGCATTGGAATCGGTTCACGTGTTGAGATTGAGAAATTTTACTTTTTATTTTTATGTACGCGGTCGGTTTTGGGTTAAATTCTTTAAATAAATAAATATTATATTAAAATATTTCACAACATCACATTCCAAATTATAATTATAATTCAAACTCTGAATCCAAAGTAAGTACCTAAATTAAAGTAGCACTTTGTTATAGAATTCAGAGACAACGTTGGTATCACAAATACCCAGACCTGAGCCAATATAGAAAAGTTCGTTTTCTAAATTGACCCAACCGGGTATCGAACTCGGGGTCTCAGAGATGGCAAAACCTTGAAAACCGGTGTACAAAGCCACTCGACCATAGAGGTCGTCAAAACCTTTTGAATCGTAATCGTCTCGTCAAATTCTTTTGGCGCGAATTCAGTTTGACACTATTTTGTGATAATAATAAGGTATAAAAAGTTGGGTTTGAAAAAACTATACCTACTGGATGTCAAAAGCACCTAACCTACTCATTTTCATTTTAACTCAGTGGTAAAACTGGTTCTAAAAAAAACTAAAATTAATCTAAAAATATTGTATAAGTTTAACAAAATATATATATACAAGATGTTACAAAAATACCCCTAATGCCGAATATGGTATATAGAGACCATCAAACTGATCAACTTTTACTATGGGACCAACTTTGAAATCGCGAAAAAAAATCAGCTGTTTCATACAAAAATTAAAATCGAAAATATCAAATGTAAGAAACAGCTGATTTTTTTTTCGCGATTTCATAGTTGGTCCCATAGTAAAAGTTGTTCAGTTTGATGGGCCCTATGTACCATTTTCGGCATTAGGGGTATTTTTGTAACACCTTGTATATGTGGCCATTAATGATAAAAAAAATAGCTTTCAGTTTTGGTGGTTTAGATTAGTGTACTTGATGTACTTTTTAGCCACCGAACACTTAGGACTTACTAAAACATAACACTTATACCACTACTCAAAGAAAACTCAATGATTTTCCATACAAACGAGCTGATTTATGATGATAAATAAATTCAATATGATTTTATTTGAATTTGATATTGTTCGAAAACTTATAAGTCAACTTGCGAACTCCACTGTCGAATTTACTGTATAATTTCTCCTATTCTCTTTGTGTCGGTTAGAACAGCTTTCAAAAAATATCAAATTTAAATAAAATCAGATTGAATTTATTTATCATAAAAATACACTGGTTAATATGGAAAATCATATACCTAATGGCCCCTATTTTCTGAGCAGTATATAATTACAGAGCTTATTTTATTAAACTACTAGCAATGAGCTAGTTCTTTCTATAGAATGCAACAAACTGCGAGTTGCAATGCGCGCACGCATTCGCCACGCGTGTCGCATGTCATTTGTCACCGCTAATGATCGCTGATTGGACCGTGTAAACTGGGGTGCTTTTGAAGCAAACGCAAGCAAACATTAAGCAAGATTAAGATTAAAAGAAGATAAAAATTTTATGAGGTAAGACCGAAGCCTAAAAACTAAAAATAAGTGTTCTGTGGAGTTCGGCACACCACCGCACACCGAGCTGGCCTTTTCATTGACTGTTGCTGGCTGGTCGCAGTTTAAAATATATTATTATACTTTTTAATCGAAGATTCGAGTTAAGGAAGGAAAGCGAACCGTGTGTTAACGTCATGGACGGTCGCCTTTTTAGTTTTTGAAAGAAACTGTAAATTTCAAACTGCAACTAGCCAGTTACAACAATGAAATGGCCAGCTCGCAGTGTGGTGGTATACCGAACTCCACACTACACTACAGTGCTGAATACAGCTTGATTTGGTCTGAAATCGTCTGTACGAAATGTCTCTGATTTTTCAATGTGAACATAAGACTTTATTTGTTTGATTTGTTCTGAGGCAGAAGAATCACTTCCTGCGCGAAGTAAAAGATATGTTCACGAATGTTTGCAACCAGCTAGGCGACTGGCGAAGGCCGGCTGCAATGTGCGCTTGGCGCCTTCGGTAGTCGCTACGCTAAGTGACTAGCTAGGCGCTAGGCGCTAAGCAAGAAACCTGTCAGTGCGTGCGTGGCCTAAGGTTACTAAATCGAGCTAAGTTGCGTTGATTTCACGAAACTTCGTAAGGGCTACACTCAGAAGAAACAGCAAGTTAACAATTATAAAAAAAATACTAAAAAAATTTTTTTTTTATTAATTATTATTTAATTTGATTGAATCAGGCGTCACTTGGCGGAAGTTCCAAACCATTGTGAAAAAATAAATATAATATGTAGCTTACTTCCGCAAAAAATATTATGCAAGATGCACCGCCCGCCCGCCTTCAAAAAAATGCACATGCACACCACAAAATATCAATGAACAATACCTGCATTTAGCAAGACAGTGACACACCTTGCTCCTTCACCAATTAGACTACTCTAAATATTATTTTCAAATTTTTTGTCAACAAGCTAAAACTAAAAATACACCATCTCCTATTGGAGTATTTGGAGTACTTATCAAGACGAATCAAACGAGCTCAAACTCGATGGGGTTGTGTGGTATAATTATAGAGTTCCTGTGGCCTTCTTCCGGCTCCGTCATCAGACCCTGGACCTCGTCTCCCGTCAGAGTACTTGTCAAGTCAATTCTAACGAGCCCAAACACGATGGGGTTGTATGGTTTCATCATAGAGTTCCTGTGGCTTTTCCGGCTCCATCATCAGATCAGCTCAATGCCACCATAATATTGCATTGCCTTTCAGTTCTGACCTATGTTCAAAGTTTCAAGTCTCTAGCTCATCGGGAAGCTAGTATACAATCGTTTGTAAAATTTGTGGACACAAACAAACAAACAAACAAACGAGAAAGCAACCTAATGAAAACGTGTTAATAATTTATTAGTCCTTTCATAATTCTATGATTTTACAGTGCTAGCTACTATTTAATGCTATATTATTGGAACCTTATTAAGTGTTTCACACTCATTCCGCACTAACGGCATAACAGCCATTGCGACTAACCTACTCGATTAGTAGCAATCAAGCAATTAACCAGGTAAAATGCGAGTAAAAACCATCGCTTTGTCGGCTAGCGGTCAAAGCGAATCGATTATCGATTCCAATTCCAATCGATTTAAATCGAGCAAAAAGATGCTCACTACAAGCATAACATAATGTTGGACAACACATTATTGCGCAGAAAGAAACGAGGTTGTGACAAAAAGGTGACATTATCATAAATTATTTAAATTACAAAGACTACTTTAAATGCATTAACAAGTAGATTTATTACTATTTCTGAGAAGTTATTGTCAATAAATGTACTTATTACCTATTTAAATAAAAAAACATGTAGCAAATGTCACTTTTTCCTTAAAAAGTACCTACCTACCTTTTTGAAATTGACAGGGACATTTTGTATAAAGTTCCGTATTCAAATTACTCTGCGGCAACAAGACTATCACCTTGTTAACTTAAAAAAAAGAAACTGACGAGTAGCCAGTCACCACTCACCGATTCCCGCCAACAAGAGCGATCCTTCCGATCCATTCGAACGTATTTGAAATTCAAATTTGGAAATCCATTAGTGCGACTCGTCATTTTAATGTGACACCGTATTGAGTTACTCTAATTGATGGCTTCGAGTTCTTTTTTTAAATTCGAATTTTGAATATTGAAATATGAATTCCGAGTTCCGGCGTTACTTTTTTATTTTGTTTGATAGACTTCCTCTTTTTTCGTATCGTTGTTTCTTTTATGTTGACCTTTTAACACGTTAGCTGCGGCACCAATTTTTGCATACTTTCCGTTCCTGCGGCACGAGGTATAATCGGCCCGTACCGTGACCAGACGTTAGGGCGACACGCGGTCTATTAGACCCCACCTCCTTTTACAGACTAAAATCCATTTTCTGGCGCGAAATCAAAGATAAATGAGAATTTTGGTCCTTATTGATATAGACAGTGAATTGATGAACCCTAATCCACCGTCGCCCCGGGATCTGATGGCTAGTTTAGGAATTATTAGCAAAACAAAATATGGGATCTTATACACCTCGTAACGCACTGAAATAGGGCAAATTTTCGCTGAGATTAGTGATGGGAAAAATAATATCGACGTTTTTAAACTGTCTTAACTACGCAACGACTTGACCGATTTTGATCAATTATATCTCATTAGATCGTTTTAAGGGCAAAACCTGGCAAAACAACACAAAGCTATCAAAGGATACATTTTTTTTTTAATAATCTAAATTGTGCTTGAAGGCGCCATAAAGAAAAAAAAACCGGCCAAGTGCGAGTCGGACTCGCGCACGAAGCGTTCCATTCTATACCATTAAGAGGCACCTATTACAGACTTATTATTGGAAAATAATGGATCACGGTTTATGCATAAGGTTTATCTATCTATTTGTATATGAAAATCTTAATGCGGTTCACAGAATAGAAAAAAAAGGCAACCAGAAGTAGAAAAGAAACTGTCCTATTTATTCTGCCTCGGGCTTTAAAAATACACTTATTAGAACTTGAATTAACATTAAAAAATCAGTATCAATATACTTTTTTTTATAAAAATCTCAATATATTAACTTCTTCCGACATCGTTTGGACATGTTCGGCGCTGTAAAAGGACGTGCTCTCCAATCGACGTGATGCACAACACTGGTCGCGGGAAGCTCGCGTTGGGTGCGGTACGAGGTCAGGGGGGATATGGGACGTTTTAGCCTCGTTCCGCACTGCATTAAAATTATATTAATTCAGTGCGGCACGAGGCCTAAGACATCCGGTACCAAGGTAGGTACACCACCGAGTACGGAACCATTAGCGCATCTCAAATATATATTTATCTCTTTCCTACACTGGACCAAACCAAAGCTATGCCATTAGCACGACAGAGAAACTCACGTTTTTCCTTGCCGCACCACAGGGAAGTTGCATCAGGGGTGATTTAGGCCTCGCTTCGCACTTAACGTGTTAACCCGGAAATGTTTCTTATTTTCTGTCAATTAAAAACTTTTTTGTTTATTGCAACAAAACAGCCAGTATTATCCTACTTAAGAAAAATACCGTCTTATTCATAAAAGTTGTGGAAGGCCTATAAGCTTGTTTTAAGAAATTTCTTGAAAACCATTATTCATAATCGCTTAACAGCGACAAATGCACTATAAATTTAATTTTCATAAAGTTATAAAAAGGTGCTGCCTATTTTATCCCTATTTTAGTGAATAGCATTTCCGACTCCAAAACAGCCGATTGAAGTGACAGTTTTCACGTTATTTTACAACATATTGACATTTAATGACAGATAATTGTTTTTTTTTCGAAAGATGTGGATATCAGGCAGTGGATTTGCCTGTTTTGTCTATAGATTCCTCAGAACGACAACGTAATAACGCTAAAGTAACATTTTCTTAAAATACGTTTATGAATAATGAAAGTTATATGACTTTTAATAAGCCTTATTATCATTATAACTAAAATTAGCTAAAACTTTATTTTAAGGTTTTTTTAAATGAATAAGGCGGAAAAAGATTTTTAAAATCCGGAAGCATGTTTTAAAAATATCTTAATATCATTAGTAAAATACATTTCCATTCTTGCTGATCAATCGTAGCATGTAATACGTATTGATGATCGATTCCATCAAATCGATTCCGTTGGCACATCATTAATCTACATTTGAACGGGTTCAAAGAACGAATGGTAACGACTTTTGATGCTGTAATTGACAAAACAAAATTGTTAGTGATGCTCCGGTTTTGTAAAAGGAACATAATTATTAACTATTCTCTAGGAGTTTTTGGCGCCATTTTTTCGAGTTCGGTTTGGTGTCTATTTTAATTATTTTCAAATTGATTCATAGTGGATATTGTGTCTTAAAATTGGTGCAGTTATATGGTACAAGTGTCTACGCAACTGAACAATATGTGGGATAATTGAAAAAGGCGCGATCTTGGTTGCGTGAAGCTGAGACTTTTATTGAAGTGGTGGCTTCCTCGGCAGAACTAACCGAGTAAACTGTCTTGATATACTTGGTGCCAAATGCTCCAAGCAGCATTGGAATGCGATGCACCCGCATTCTAATGAAAAAATAAACAATATCTACCACTGAACTATTTAACACTTGACACTGGCAAAAATTACTTCCAAGAGGAAAGTAGATTGCCATAACAAAAAAAGAAGAAGAACTATTCTCTAACCTGACACATTTGATGGGAACTGATTATCTATTGGCTAGGTACTGTAAATTGATTGCCATATGAATAATAAAAAAAATCTTAACGTAATTTATTATAAAGAGGAAGTATTGAAGATCAAACTGAAGAATAGCGATAAATAAAGAACCAGTAACGGAAATAAATATTTAGTTTTTCAAACAAACTTTAAAGCAGAGGTAAAGCATGATTGTAGCAGATCGAGCAGATCAGAGAGCAAATGCTAGCATAGATAGCAACCTCAAAATATTCGATTTTACTGTTCTATGAATACCTGTATCTACAAAAAAAAGTCTTGTAGTACACATGGTGTACACTTACTCTCTGAAAACACTAAAATTATTTGAAAAAAATATTTATATTTTAACTAAAATAATAATATTTACTACAGACTGCACAAGGTCACACCGCGTGCGCGTGCAGAAGTTTTTTTTTCAATCGAATGTAGAGCTTCCTCTTTTTTGTCAAAGTTTTATCGAACAGAGACAAAACTTATTTTTTTATTTAAAAAAAGTGTCAAATAATTATATAGATATAATAATTTTATAGAGAAACCAAAACCGGGTGTTTTTTAAGTATCTATTTCAAGAAGCGAAACGACTCATATTAATTATTAATATTTACATTGATTTTAATGTGAAAAAAAAAGGACAAGTGCGAGTCGGACTCGCCCACCGAGGGTTCCGTACAACTTTGTAGGTAAATAAAGTAGGTAATAAAGACTTTATTTTTTATAATTTAATTACAAATGTATTGTTTTTGGACTTTTTCCTGTACTTTAGTATAAGATGATATTATTTGCCAAATTTCATAGTTCTAGGTCAACGATAATTACCCTATAAATTTTGATTCCGTTGAGTGTGTCGAAATATGCGTTTGGTGTTTTTTTTTAAAGTTAGTTTGTTTTTTTCCAATTTCAAGGGACTATAGACCCGAGTATATGGTTTTAATTTCAACTCAATACCATTTATAATTTGCTTCTGTTCTTAATTTGAGCACTTTAATCTATAGTTCTAGCTACCTACTCCTTCACTGCGTACGCGGCGCCCGCGCAGGTGCGTTCTTGATCCATTAGCTCGCCGTTGGGTGCAAAGAGAAAGGACACGTAGTAGAAAGTGATAGGAAGTGCTTTTGTTATTGAATTTAAGGGCAACTTTATAGTTGAAAAAATACCGCAAATACTTGCCGTCTTAATTATAAAAAGTTATAGTAGGCCTTATAGCTTGTTATGAGGCATTTCTTGAAAATCATTCATTATTCATAATAACGACCTGAGTGGTGCAGTGGTCAACATGCCGATCTGCCATGCAAGAGCTCCCGGGTTTGATCCCGGTCGGGCAGAAATTTTTGGATTTATTTTAATAACTTTAAACTTAACTTTTTATCGCTTAAACAATATTTTCTAGCCTTTCACTTATTTAATGATTTCGTCAATTTCGTCTTTATTCCAGCACTATGTTTTTTTTTCCAATGGCGGCGCTAGTGTGCTCTACGCTCTACGTGCTCTTAACACTTTCGTGGACACAAGGATCAAGTGGCAAATTTGTTCGCACACACAACGTCGTAAGACGTAACGTAATAAGACGTAACGTCATAAGACGTAACGTCATAAGACGAAAACCTTTCGATACTCCGCCTATTGACGTAGTGTCCACTAAGGTGCCGTGTCCACGAGTGTGTATATTAAAAAGTTACCGTTAGCGATTAGAGCGTGTTTTAACGATCGTATGCTAAGTAGGATCGATTGATAAGAATGAATCGATACATCAACATCGAACACCTGTCCACTTGCATTGCAACCAGATATTGATATTTTTAACAATATTTATATTAAATAATGAATATTCACAAATTATAGTAGAATTATTACACCATTCAATCTTAAATTTAAATTAAGATAATTAGTATACTAGCATAAATACTGTAAAAGCAATGAGTGAGTCGATTTTTCTTTTTTTCTAGTAAGTATATTAATTATCATAAAATAAAAACAGCATTGTGAATGCCTAAAATCTAAAAAAATCTATAACTTAATTTTAAAGTCAGAATCGAATGTTCATTTCGCTGAAAAAATATATAGCGTTATTTTGATAATTTACTAAGGGTTGATTTTTGAATTCTCAGATAACAGTTATCAGTCAGTTAAATTATTAACCATATAAAACAAAAGTCATTCAAAAATTTTGTCAGAAAACAAATGATATATTTTTTTAAATTTGGCGGTATAATACGTTATCAAACGAATAAATTATATCTGGGCATTGAACAATCAGCCTTAAATGTTGAGAATATTTAAAAGAAAGAATGCTCCTAAAAGTATTGCAAACAGAGAGACGTGATAAAATTAATCTGTTGTTAATAATTTATTTTTAAATTACACAATATTAATAGCCTTTCAAATTTCAATGCATTAGTCGATAACTCGATAGTATTCAACTTAACCCTTCCAACGACTGACAATGTGAAGAAAATATCCCATGAAATTGGCGATTTGATCCGCTACGAGCATATTTTAAAAAAGTTAGAATTTTTTACACCAAATACATTACGTGGTTCATTGGTCTATCCAAAAGTGTTTGTCGTAAAACCAGCGATGGTATTCGAACTTTTAGATACTATCATACGTTAGTAAAAAATCCAAGTAGATCTGTAAGTAACATGACACGGGTTAAGCATCTTCGCATCTGTCAACGGTGTATTGATTCAACCCTCAACTTACGTAAATCCTTCCACGCGATCGACAATGCGACGACGCAATTTGCATACGCCATTTTAGGGTTAGAAAAAATTATCATATGATTACTTATCATTGAAGAACGAGAGACTTTGAACTCTATTTATAGAGAAATAGGTATGAAATTAACATTGGTTATCAGAAGTGAATGAAAGATGATGTTGATGAGTGTTCTTTTTTTGAATTATGTTTGTGATTTATTTTGGGTCGTATGTTTAGGATCGTTAAGTAAAAATTTGAATAAAGCACGTATTGAGCATGGGAAAGACGCTTAACCCTCAAATGGCTTATGATAATTTTTGGCAAAGCGAATTATTTTTACTATCATTTTTCAATAGCTCATTAAAAGGACGCTAAGCTATTCGGGCGAAGTGCCATAGGTTTTATGTTTGTTATTTCTGCATACATTTAAAGTATTGTGCCAAGACCGATTTTATGGGTATAATTTGAATTTCGATGGCGTTTGAAGGGCTAATTTGCATGATTGTGATTTAGGTGGTGTTTTCGGATGGTATATGTTTGGATTTATGGTTTACTAGTAAATGCACTTTGACGCATGAATCGGGTCATTATGGTAAACTTCAAGGGGCTTATAATTCTTTGTACTGTTACTTGTGAGAGAAAAATCGAGATGCAATTTTGTTTGGTAAATTTGTAAATGCATTTTGTAGGAATAAGTATAAAAATGAAATACTTTCTATTTATCTTACCTAGTGACCATTTGAGTAAAGTGACCATTGTTAAATTTAACACCCACATAAGGGTTTTAAATTCAAGTACAGGTAAAACATTCGAAATAACGAAGAATGTACATAATGTTTACGTGCGAGTTCATGCAAAGTTTATATTTCTTTAGACAGTATTTGAGTACGAATATAATTATCAACGCACCATGAATTTACTTACGCCAAAAACAACTTCATAAATTAAATTGATATAAAATATTAATTAAATTAACGAAAGGGAATCACCTATAGACATCAAAATCGCTGACGCATAACCAAAAGTCAAATAAATTGACCAAGATACCATTTATCAAGCAGCCTGCATTTTTAATTATTAAAAAACATTCGGCCAGCAAGCAGTGGAGCGTGCCAATCTGCTTCCGATCTGGGCCGTTAATATCCCACTCGCTCTTTAGGGTTAAGTGTACAGTTGTCTCTCTCTTCAGTAGTGAAGTAATTAGTTTCTCATGTGTAGCTTTTGTTTCGAATGACATGTGGCCAGTGTTAATTATTGCGGTCGGTTTTTTTCCTTCATTTATCGATTCGATCGATTGATGGGTGTAATCGAGTAACAGACGCCATTGTTGTTATTTTTTTAAGTTTAAAGGGCATTTCTTTGTTATTTTTTTCTAGAAATAGACGTGTTTTATCCTTTTTAATGTCTTTATTTAGTTAGTGTTTGTACCTAATAAGTCTTTAAGCGTCATACGGTAGGATGCTTTCGTTTGCACTTTTTTCTGTATCGCTGTTTTGTCTACGATAACCAACCAACGATTAAGAGTTATTAAAATACTTTTTTTCATGTTTAAAATGACCGAGCGAGGGCGAAGCGTCTCCGTTTCAGCTCGGGTAAAACTGATTTCGTATGTCCGTCCGGCTATCCCGCTGTCCGTCTGTTCTCCTCTACAGTATTCCCACCATGAGTTGATGCAAACTGTTTACGTTACCGTAAGCTATCGTCTTCTCTCTTTCACTCGCATTTGCTGTGAGCAGTATATCCGATAGTCTACGGTGACGTAAACAGTTTGCATCAACTCATGGTAGGGCCACAGGTCGCATTTCTTAACGCATTCCCCTTGTAAAAAGGGCCTTCGATTGATAGAGAGGTTGGGTCCTAACCCGCCACGCGGGCCCAATGCAAATGGTAATACAACCTATTTCATTCACCTATACCATAAAATTAGTTATGAATTCAAATATTGTTCCCTGCTGAGCCGTTCACGTCGTTTGCATCGCTCTGTCCATTACAACAACGCGAGCTGCCACAGGGTACACTAATAGGACCCATTTTGCTCTTATTAGATATTTCCAATTATTTAATCAACTTTGCGAGCTACCGCTATGTGTTTAGAATATTTTTCGCATGAAATTAAAGTAAGAATAAGAATCAATTATATTTATTTATAATTTAAAGTAAGTACTTGTTATAAAGTGAGCTAAACTAAATTCTTGTCAAAACAGAAAAAAATTAGACGATAAAGAAAATTATACGATTTAAATTTAAACGTTTAAGCAAATACATAATTAATTTTGACGACCTCCTTGGTCGAGTGGCTTTGTACACCAGTTTTCAAGGTGTCGCCATCTCTGAGGTCCCGAGTTCGATCCCCGGCTGGGTCAATTTAGAAATCGAACTTTTCTATATTGGCTCAGGTCTGGGTGTTTGTGTTACCACCATTGTCTCTGATTTCAATAACACAAGTGTTTTAGCTACTTACTTTGGAATCGGAACAATGTAGGTATGTGATGTTATGGAAATCAGAGACAACGGTGGTATCACAAACATCCAGACCTGAGCCAATATAGAAAAGTTCGTTTCCTAAATTGACCCAACCGGAGATCGAACCCGGGACCTCAGAGATGGCGACACCTTGAAAACCGGTGTACAAAGTCACTCGACCACGGAGGTCGTCAAAATTTTATATACTGACTAACAAGAAACAATAATAAATAAGCTAAGACATCAATAAACAGTTACTGGACAATACGTCTTATCTGTACCGAATAAATTACAAGTTAATTGATTCAGTAGGGGAGGAACTCCGCTGCAGGATGGGTGTGCGGCAGATGTACTGACTCTGATAGCTGATGGGAAGATAAGCTTCCGGAGTATTGGTTTATTTCTTGGTTATATTTATTTTATGGTAACAAGAAAAATTTAACATTCTATTTTTTGACGACCTCCGTGGTCGAGTGGCTTTGTACACCGGTTTTCAAGGTGTCGCCATCTCTGAGGTCAGGTTCGATCCCCGGATGGGTCAATTTAGAAAACGAACTTTTCTATATTGGCTTAGGTCTGGGTGTTTATGATACCACCGTTGTCTCTGATTTCCATAGCACAAGTGCTTTAGCTACTTACTTTGGAATCGGAGCAATGTATGTGATGTTGTCAAATATTTATATTTATATTTATTTATTTATTTTTAGGGAAGGTTCTGGCAAATACATAAATATTTTTAAATTTGAGATTTTAGCATTGACAATGCTATTTTTATACAATAGATCATATTCTCGGACGGGAATCGAACCCGCGGCCTTTGGAAGGCTGGTCCAATATGCTTACCGCTGAGCTAGGTCGCGGATTCGATTCCCATCCTAGAATATGATCTGGATTTTTTCTAGTATACATACTATTTAGTAAAATTTTAGTAAAAACGTTAATCCGTATTACTACTAGTTGTGCTGAAATGTGAAAGTAATTCTGTCTATCTGTTGCCTTTTCTACCATAGAACCACTTTTGATGAACTTTGGAACAGACATAGCTTGGACAATGGGGAAGAATATACGCTACCTTTTGCCCCAAAAATGGGCTTTAGAAGGGTTGATATGAGTAAAGAAAGTTTTAACAAACAAAACAAATGGAACTAATGCAGTTAAAGTCGCAAGTTGAGAAGCCTGGCCCTGCGATTGCGGAGGTTAAGCAACTTTCGCAAGGGCCGGTCATGGGATGGGTGACCAAAAATTTATTATATCGAGTTCCTCCGTGCTTCGGAAGGCACGTTAAGCCGTTGGTTCTAACTACCAATCCGCATTGACCCGCGTGGTGGGTTATGGCCCATCCTTCTTATCCACCCATAAGAGACCTGTGCCCCAGCAGGGATAATAAAAATGGCTGATGTCGAAAGTGGCCGCTAGTTTAATTTATAATATTTCCAATATAAAAAAAGCTTTTATTTAACCCTTCAACGCCCGGTAAATGAAACACAATAGATATTCCATTGTTGTTCGACCGCATTCGGCCGCTCGGGTGTTGATGTATGAAAAATTAATATAAATGGGGATTTTTCCGAAGAATTGAGGAAAAATACTTTCACCGAGCTGGGTGTCTCTATCGCGGCCTCCGCGACTTGCTACCGAACCACAGTAATAAAGATTACCGTAACCGAGCTCAGCTTACCATAGATTCAAATTCTATTTCATTCAAATAAGTAAGTAAATAAAACAATTGAACTTTCCAATTTCTGCATCAGTCGTTCTTTTATTCCTTCATCAGTCGGTCACAGCCTGTGACTCTTTTGAAGCATTTCCTTTAAAAAACCGCAGCTCCTCCACACATACCTTTAATTACGTTAATATTGGTGACCACCTCACACCTGTTCACCCAGACGTGACGACCAGTCAACCGGAACTACAAAGAAAACCCAACTTTGAAGTCAAAAGTTTAAAGCTGATATTCGTTTATTATTATTCAAGGGTATTTTGAGAAGTTGCGATTGATCAGCTCATAAAAACTGTCTTATTGGAAAAGCTTTAAAGTTGATTGTTGTTTGATAATAGTTTTTGGTGGAATGACAATGGTTGTGTGAGGTCAATAGCAGCGAATTCGGTTAGTTAATTACTGACCACGTTTGACCACTTTTTTTAAAGAAATTTTAGTTTTGATAATTTGAATTTGATTAGGTTTTTTTTTAGTTTTTGTTGTAATCATGTTTCATTGTTATCGTTCACATCGGCAGTATGGAGAACAGATAAGTGTGGGATAGAAAGAGATACATATCCGTATCTCTTTCTATACCATATACAAGGTGTTACAAAAATGCCCCTAATGCCGAATATGGTATATAGGGACCATCAAACTGATCAATTTTTACTATGGGACCAACTCTGAAATTGCGAAAAAAAATTCAGCTGTTTCATACATTTTGATATTTTCGATTTTAATTTTTGTATGAAACAGCTGATTTTTTTTTTGCGATTTCAGAGTTGGTCCCATAGTAAAAGTTGATCAGTTTGATGGTCCTTATATACCATATGCGGCAATAGGGGTATTTTTGTAACACCTTGTATATATCCGTATACAAGCCCCCTATTTCACCAAATTGACATTTGTCAGTTACATATGTCGGCACTTTTTACAGTTTCCTTTTTAATAAGAGACAACTATGTTGTCAAACAGGGGATAATTTGTACAAGTCGACAATTGTTGCGAAAACTTGACTTAGCTCCAATCTCATGTCAAGAATTATTGACAAATCTAGAATTATATCGATATGTAAAAAATATCCCTGTCCCACAATTGTAAAATTAACCGACATATGTCACTGACAAATGTCGACTAGGTGAAAAAAGTCTAGCTATTAAATAACGTGTCAGAGAATGTTTCTATAAAGTCTGTGTTCTCTAGACTAGACAGAAGTACCGGGTCGTATTCAGAAATCTTTTGTGTTCACTTGATTTTTGACAGGTGCTTCTACCTGTCAAAAATCAAGTCAAGCTAGTCTGTTTATCCTTACTTGTCTTATTTGGTAACAATCTTTACCCAACTTTTTATTGCAAAAAAATCATTTAAAAATGTCAATAAACCATTTGTTGTATACATTTGTTGTATACAATAAACCATTTGTTGTATACAAATGGTTTATTGTCCAAAACAGAAAACACGTATCGTAAATACCCTGTTATTGATATCAAACATTAGAAAAACAATAATAAAATATATACATACTTCTACTTATATAAAAACAAAAACCTGCAAGCGGTCTAGCTAGACCACTCTATTCATACACTTTGAGCAAGTCAAAATATTAAACTACAAATAAAAAGCGAAAAATAAAAAAATGTCAATTTAGACGTTTTGAACACCTATAATCTCCGCCATTTTGAAAATTTTCGATAAACTGAATCGACAAACAAATTCCATATAACTATCGAAAATTTCAGGACTCCGTGGTCGAGTAGCTTTGCACACCGGTTTTCATGGTGTCGCTATCTCTGAGGTCCCGGGTTCGATCCCCGGTTGGGTCAAAATTGACCCAACTGGGGATCGAACCGATCGATTTGAATTTCCAAATAGAAAAACTAACTTTTCTATATTGATATAATGTTTTAAATTTCCATGGTTTTTGACGTTATTAGAATAAACTATATCGGGATTTACACCGTGTACCTGTTTATTTTTGAGACTCCGATATTTCGGCGCAGTTGCATGCGCCATGGTCACGGAAGAACTGTCGATTGTTGCGTGCGGGTAGATATTATTGGCAGACAAATCGGTCTACCCTCCGTCTAAGTCTTTTATTATTACGTTCGATACCGGTACCACTGTCTGCAAACTCACTACTCACTCGAATCTGTTCACGACACACGACACTCACTGTATCTGTACGCGAAACGGCGCTTTTACATTTCATGTTGTTTTTACACAAACGGATTACGGGGTTCCAAACACTCGACAATTTAAACCCATCTTCACGATTGAAATTTTTGTATTTGGTAATTTCAATCGCTTCTCTGACCATTCTTGGTATGTAGTGGCGTTCTGTTGAGATAATCTGAGGGTTATGAAACTCGATCCAGTGATTTGTGTCCGAATGAATTAAATGTTCAGCGATGGCCGATTTTTGCGTATCGTTGTTTTTGACCGCTTTTATGTGCTCTTTTATACGGCATGCTATTGTGCGTTTAGTTTGGCCGATATATGAACTACCACAACTGCAGTCGATCTTATAAACACCAGGTTTCTCCAAAGGAAAACTATCTTTCGGGGACCGTAGACATTGCGATACCTTTTTCAAAGGAGTGAAGATAGTTTTTATTGCGTACTTTTTTAAAATATTTGAGACCTTATCCGTCACTCCCTTTACATATGGTAAAAATACTGGCTGTCTATCTACTTCCTGCCTCTGTAACTGGTGCTTTTTCTTGTGTCTCGGTGGAAGCTTTCCTGAATATCCATTGCTTTGTAGGACATGCCGCACGTGTTGTAACTCATTGTGCAGGTGTTCATCATCACAAAGATCATATGCACGGTTTGTTAGTGATGCCACTACAGAGTTTAGATGTCCAGGATGATGATGCGAAGTAGCTTTGAGGTAGCGATCTGTGTGTGTAGGTTTTCTGTATACAGAGTGGCTGAGCGTACCGTCAACACGCACCTTAATCTTGACATCTAGGAATGCTAAGCTTCTGTCTGCCTCCATCTCACAGGTTAGTTTTATTTTCGGATGAATGTTGTTTAAATATGCCAGATAACCTTCAACATCCTGTTTGTTTTCCTTCATTATGCAGAGAACATCATCAACGTACCTTTTCCATAGTTTGATCTCGGCAGGTGCAGTCGCGAGGGCTTGTTCTTCAAAATGTTCCATCCAGAGGTTGGCTACCACTTTTTCTATATTGACTCAGGTCTGGGTGTTTGTGATACCACCGTTGTCTCTGAGTTCCATAACACAAGTGCTTTAGCTACTTACTTTGGAATCAAAGCAATGTACCTATGTGATGTTGTTAAATATTTATTTATTTAATACGTTGAGAAATGCGACCTGTAGAGGAGAACAGCCGGATATACGAAAGCATTTTTGCCCAAGCTGCAACGGAGACGCTTCGCTCGCGCTTTGCGCACGCTCGATCCATTTAGTACCTATAACAAAAGATCATAATAATACTAGAAAAAATACGACTCGCACCAGATCATGTTCTCGGACGGGAATCGAACCCGCGAGCTTTGCAATTCCGGTCCAATCCTCTGACCGCTGAGCTACCGAGTCACTAGTGAGAACGTCGAATTTCTTCTAGTTTATCAACTCTTACGCTGCAAGCCAGCGCCATCTCTGTAGTATATTATTTAGTATTATATAAAAAATAGTATTGTGAATGCTAAAATCTCAAAATTTAAAAAAAAGATCATAATGTAAACCTCCGCTCTATTGTTTCCTATAATCAGTATAATTTCTTTTAATCAAACACACCCACAAAAATAGACGTCAAATTAACCGCCAGTAACTAGTTCACTTCTAACGACAGTTTACCGGACCCCTAACGGGGCGTTATGGCCAATCGGCCGGTGCGGTAATCGGCCACTATCGCTTGATCGCGGGTTCGATTCCCGCGGGTTGTAATTAGATTGTTACTCGCATGCGATATAACGTGTCATGTAGAGCGGTCAAAGGAGTTTGACACTTGACTTCATTTATAATTTCATACGCGTAGACTTTGTTCCAGGTACTCAGGTACTACTTAATACTTTTCTATATCTTAATTTATTTATTACCAAATAATATACTAGAAAAAATACGACTCGCACCAGATCATGTTCTCGGATGGGAATCGAATTTTTTCTAGTATATTATTTGGTATTATATAAAATAGCATTGTGAATGTTTAAATCTCAAAATTTAAAAAAACTTAATTTATTCCCTTAAGTAACCCTTTTACTAGAAAATAACTGCCTTACCACATAAGATTTTAAAACACTGTTTAATTTAGACACTATTTAAATGTGGTGCTGTCTCTTACAAACAATATTGTCAAAAAAGTGACAGCATCACATTTAATAAATAATAATAAATAAATAAATATTGGACAACATTGCTTCGATTCCAAAGTAAGTAGCTGAAGCACTTGTGTTATGGAAATCAAAGACAACGGTGGCATCACAAACACCCAGACCTGAGCCAATAAAGAAAAGTTCGTTTTCTAAATTGACCCAACCGGGGATCGAACCCGGGACCTCAGAGATGGCGACACCTTGAAAACCGGTGTACAAAGCCACTCGACAACGGAGATCGTCTATTACATTTAAACAGTGTGAAAGTTAAACACTCGTTAAACAGTGATTTGTGGTATGGCCGTAACTGTCCACGCAGACGAAGTCGCAAGCGGCCGCTAGTTTACTATAATAACGTGTTTTTTAGTTTAAGGCCATTGTTATACCAAGTATCAAACTGCACTGGTCACTCTACCAATACTTTCCGATGTCGATAAGAAAGTCAGTTGAGAATTTAATATACATAATTTCTTTTAACGTATTATATCGGCGGCCATAGCTATGTTATGTTAACCATAGTTTTATTATGGGATCGATTGCTATGCGGTTGTTATGGCTTATTTGCTTATGGGCTTTGGTAGAGTTTAAGTAGGGCGCTTTTATAGCTTTTGGTAAATGTAAATAAATTATAATAATAATAAATAAATAAATATTAGACAACATCACAAACATTGCTCTGATTCCAAAGTAAGTAGCTAAAGCACTTGTGTTATAGAAATCAGAGACAACGGTGGAACTACAAATACCCAGACCTGAGTCAATAAGGAAAAGTTCGTTTGCTATATTGACCCAACTGGGGATCGAACCCGGGACCTCAGAGATAGTGACAACTTGAAAACCGGTGTACAAAGCCACTCGACCACGGAGGCCGTCGTCAATCTTGCCGATGCATCTTTAGAAATTCGGTTATTTGTGGTGGAAATAATTAATGTGTTGCTTGACTGCATCGCTTACAAACTTCTTGGCCATTTGGCAAGTAGTAAATTAAATAAAGAATGTTTTATTTATAATTATCTTTGAAAGCTCGTCCTGACACGTAGAAAGAAAATATGTCGAGAGTAATTCAATTACGGGTTTATAATTAGCTGACTAAAATATTAAATAAAGTCTAAATAATATATTAATAACGTTTTGCAGCTACGCCTCTTAAACACGATAGTACCTTTTATCCCGAAAAAAACAGTGATTTTTGGAAAAACTGTTTCAATAAAAATTAATTATTATCATCATGATAGCCTATCATACTACTATTTATCGGAAACAGGCTATATTTGAATAAAATGAGTTACTAATCCTTTTTCTTAAAGTTAACTACATTTTATTTAGTTAACGAATAATACCTACCCACAAAACCCGCAATATCGCTAAATACAAATGATTAAAACAATATTCCATTTCAAATTGCTCGTGAAATGGCCGTATTCTTTAATATCAATTTAGTCTAAAGTTCAACGCGAATGCACCGAAGTGTCCCGGGACCGATCATTTGGGGATATCTGGGAATATCTGGGGGTATCTGGGAATAACTGGAAACTTCGCACATTACCCGATCTGATGTGAAACGATTAAAGCCAAGTTTTTACAAAGGGTACGAATTCCGATGGTCGGGGGTTTGAGGGAATGACATAGAGTTGGGTACGCCGCCAAAACTACAAACAAGTATTACGGTACATTTGTAACAATCAATATCACATCACAAAAAGCTGCTTTGATAGGATACCGATATCTATTACTAGCTTCCGCCCGCGACTTCATCCATTCGGAAAATTCGAACAAATTTTTACAACGCCATCTATCGCCGAAAAGCGAAATGAAATTTTCCATAGACGATTAATTGCGTTTTTTTAGACCTGATAATGGAGACAGATACGGAGCACCCCAGGTATCAGGCGAGTCATAATCAAGAAAAGTTGTGAGCATATTTGAACCTTATTTACTAGAATTACAGTACTAAGAAGATTTAAGAATAGTGGTAGTGTTTAGCAAAGTGTTATTTATTTATAAAACCTCTATCCATCCTATAATTTTACCTGTGTAAGTACGTATTCTGTGACCCCACTGCCATTTGAACCAGACACAATAGACAACCTCAAAATGTACAACTTAATGTGAAAAAATTGAATTGAACCTGTCGCTTTCAGCCAGTTGACGAAGTTGAAAACTGATCAATAAAAAGTTTGTATAATATTAAGGCACTTATAAACTAACTTAATTGGTTGTAGCAGCTCTATAAGTATCAACTATTAGACAATCGGAGCATCGGTGGACCGTGAGCCATTAGGGTTTTAATTGAAAATAGCGTAAAGGCAGTAAATTGTAGAGTGCACCCCTGCACTCTACAATATGGCCGCTATCGGACTATTTCTACAATATTTGAATAAATTTCGATTTTAAAGATTATTTTTTTGTTTGCATATTCTAGGTAACTTACACCTAGATTAGATCTTAAAAAGTCTTTTCACATTAATTTCTGAAAAAAAAAATCAATTAAAACATTTCAGTTCAATATTTGACGACCTTCGTGGTCGAGTGGTTTGTTCGCCGGTTTTCAAGGTGTCACCATATCTGAGGTCCCGGGTTCGATCCCCGGTTGGGTCAATTTAGAAAACTAACTTCTATATTGGCTCAGGTCTGGGTGTGTGTGTATACCACCGTTGCCTCTGATTTCTATAACACAAGTGCTTTAGCTACTTACTTTGGGATCAGAGCAATGTTTGTGATGTTATCATAATCGTGTGTATATGTAGGGTAAGCTTTACCTATCTTGGCACATCCGCAGTGATTGGCACTTTAACATTTAAACGCAGATATTAATAATTGTAATGGTAAAATCGTACTAATCTGTTATTTTCTTTAATCTGGCATTACTACACTTCAAAACTTTTATAATAGATATTTCTTCCGGATTCTAATGGCAACACAGTATTAAGAAATAAGAACGCGCGAGAAACTTCTTGTTTTTTCTAGCTAATTTTAACGGATCCAATAAGGAAGAGTTATGGAAAAAAATATTGTTTTTTATTATTTTGACTTTCTTAGAGGTGCGAAATACCTTAATTATTATTATTATAAATTATATTACAGTTTTCAATAATATTTCTTCCAGTTTTGTTAACACAACTTCAATTTACAATGTGCCAACCATTGATTAAATAGCTTGTACTAAAGTGTAGTTCTTTAGCAACCGTGCCAATCACTAGATTTTAAAATATTTTTTTTTGAATAATGTTTTTACTCACAAATTATTTAGATTTTAAAATATTTTCATAATACACTTGAAAAAACATTTGCGCTACAGTACTTGCAATTATTGGCACTATACTTTAGGTGGTACTATTCATACATTTTCGTGTTTGCATTATCACAGTATAAACATTTTTTTCCCTACAGTAGGCCGACGGAGACATCTAGTCAGGCCAATCGTGCGGGGCGTGAGGGTGGAGAAGCGAGTGGCACGAGCCCCAGCTGCATACTCTGCCATTATAAGAAAACAGCAACACAATGTTAAAAATATTAAAAAAATCCGAGATGGCGGCCAACTTTTTTGTTTGTGGGTCGATTTCGATGAAACTCGGTTTGGGGCACTATTTTGACAAGAAAACAGCAACGCGATGTTAAAAATATGAAAAATCCAAGATGGCGGCCAACTTTTTTGTTTGTGGGCCGATTTCGATGAAACTCGGTTTTTGGTACTATTTTGACAAGAAAACAACAATGCAATATTAAAAATATTAAAAAATTCAAGATGGCGGCCAACTTTTTTGATTGTGGGCTGATTTCGATAAAACTCGGTTTTTGGTACTATTTCGACAAGAAAACAGCAACTCAATGTTAAAAATATTGAAAAATCCAAGATGGCGGCCAAATTTTTTTTTATGTACCGATTTCGATGAAACTCGTTTTTTGGTACTATTTTGCGTTACTGTTTTCTTGTCAAAATAGTACTAAAAACCTAGTTTTATTGAAATCGGTTCATAAAACAAAAAATTTGGCCGCCATCTTTGTTTTTTTAATATTTTTAATATGGCATTGTTGTTTTCTTGTCAAAATAGTACCAAAAACCGAGTTTCATTGAAATCCACCCTCCCTAAGTCTTTTCTCCCTCCCTCCCTACCTAGTTCTCTCCCTCCCTCTTTGAGTCCGTCCCTCCCTCTCTCACCTTCATTCTTTCTTTCTAACTTTAAAACTTAAGTTTTGGAGAAATAACGTCACCCTATCTCATACTAAAAAATGAGTGCCAATCACTAGTAGGTTTGTGCCACTGATTGTACTTGGAGTGCCAATGACTATAGTTTTCGATGTTTTTAGATGTTTTTTTTTTTTTTTTTCATAAAAAACGTTTCTTTTTCATATTTTTTTCGTTGTTATTGTAATAAATAAACCCTAAAGATTTTTTTAAAAGTCGTAAATTACGCCTATATATCTTACTGATAAAATAATCAACAAAATAAGGAGAGATTTCGCTTAGGGTGCCAATGACTCTATAGTTTACCCTATATTGGAAATTTGAAAAAGTAAGGTTGTGACAGAACTTCTGACTGATTATATATATTATTCATTTGTTTTAAACAACATACAATTTGAGCTACTTTTTAACGCGAGGTCTATTGAGGCTCACGGAGCCACTAGTTTTATTGAGTGTGTTTGAATAAGAATTTACGACAAGATCTTTGATTTTGAAGAATTATTTGTAAGTCATCTTATGTCAATCTTATTCAATATGCAATAAAATAAAATACCAAATGAATCACTGGAAATATTTTGACGTTACATTTGACTTATTTAAGAGAAATCCTCCTTTTGCTTTATAATGAGTGTCATATTTGAAATGGAGCGTCAGCAAAATAAAAAATGAATGGAACGTAAAGTTTCATTGACATAATATAAAAACATATTCATAGCTATGAACCCTAGTGAAAGATTTTTTGAAATCTGTTTAGAAATGGTTGAGTTATAAGGGTTTAAAGGAAATGCCAAGCTCAATGCAATATGTGCTTTATCACGTACGACGTAACGTGGCGGATGTCGTCATAAGGACCCCCAAAATAACAGCGTTCTAGCTCGTATAACTTCTCAGGTTTAAGAGATATCGTGAATTTCTTCACAGTTAATCATGTGGTGGCATAAGCTTTCTGATAAGCCTCTAAACAAAAATCGTTACTGATCCTTAATAATTGGAGAGGTAATATAAGTCTACTAGTTGTTCACTAAATAAACATACAACCTCATAGTCGTATAACACAATAAAGATCAAAATTCAATCAAAATTTAAGAACTCAGTCAAGTTCAAAAGAAAGAAATTCAATCATTAAAAATGCACAAAAAAACGTAATAACATTGAACATTTCTTTTAAAATCTCTTTAGTTGTGAATGTAAGAATTAGATTATGGAATCTAATATTTAAAGCTCTATACTAAAAAATCATAAACAAATGAGTGGAATTAAGATACATCTAAGTTTTTTTTTAAATTGTTCCAGCCGGGGATCGAACCCGGGACCTCAAAGATGGCCTTTAAAACCGGTATACAAACCACCAAAGTTTTCAATATTAATTGCAGTACTTTTACAAATTTTGATGTTTTTTAAACATGGAATCTAATATTTACGTTGGCGAAGTATATTATAACATGCTTTGGCTGAATGTAGATTTTTCACTACCTACCAGCACGTTATGCTCATTATCTGCCAGTTTAAAAAATAAAATCATAACAAAAAGACAAAGAGCATTTACTTGAATCCGAATTTATTCTAGCGACATCACTTGACCAAAAAGAGGAAAACTTTTAAATGCAAAAAACCGCACCGAAATCGGTTTAGTAATTTTTGAGAACGTTTCAAGTGTCAACTTGTCTGGTTGCTGCTGCACCCCCTGGTGGTCTACCACCATGAAACATAACACTAAGATCCTGTTCTGAAATGAAACCTTTTGAATGCAAAAAACCGCATCGAAATCGGCCCAGTCGTTTCCGAGAAAAATGGTAACACATAAAAACAACCCCTAACCGCCACCGTTCCGTTCCATCTGTCGTAAAAAGAACTAAATTGACAATGCTTCTGGAAAATTGCTCATTGATTTCAACTACCTTAGTGAATCGTACTACAGTTCAGTTTCCTAAGACACAACATAAACAAAAAGCGATCCAATTTAAAAAAAAATGAAAAACAATTTTTTTGCGCACCGTATCCCCACACCTCCCGTTTCCAAAGAGTAGCGACACGTAAAATCTGCATTTCTTTGAGATGCACTTGTCCCTCCCGACGCGACGCTCTTAGATAAAGAGGGCTCCACTTCGCGCTTTGAGCGTCGCATAGTTTTGTCGCTACGTATGTCGCGAGCCTTACAAGCGAACCTATTGTTTGTGACGCGAATCGAGTTTTTACTTAGGTGTTCTATTGTTTGTATTGGCTTTTACATACATATTTCTTTAAAACATATTTTGATGACCTCCGGAGTTGAGTAGCATGTACACGTCTTTAACTATGTTAGTTTAGAACTTTGTCGCTCTGGAAGCTATTACTTTTCGAACATAAATCAATGACAAATGACAACCACAACAAAGTGACAAAGTTCTAAACTGTATACATATTTTTAGACGTGACTGTATCTACCCTAAGTAAGGTACCCTATGTTCTTTACTGTAACTCCTGACATGGTGTATGCAAAGTTTATAATGATTGGTTTAGTAGTTAAGACGTGAAAGCGTAACAAACAAAACTTACTTTTGCATTTTAATATTTAGTAAGGAAGTAAAGATTAATAAGTAAAGTACGTAATTTTTAAGCTATAAGAACGAAACTTACTTTAACCGTTAGTATACAACATGTTACAAAAATACTCCTAATGCCGAATATGGTATATAGGGACCATCAAACTGAACAACTTTTCACTAAGGCACCAACTTTGCAAAATGCGAAAAAATATCAGCTGTTTCATACATTTTGATATTATTGTTATTAATTTTTGAGACTTACAATAAAGTCGCGCAGCTGGATAGTGACGTAAGCAAGTGACACTCCCGGAATGCCAGGCCTTTTTTCTTGGGTCATGTCATTAAGCATATATGTCATGCCACCTTCTTCTTCTTTTTTTTGTTATGGCAATCTACTTTCCTCTTGGAAGTAATTTTTGCCAGTGTCAAGTGTTAAATAGTTCAGTGGTAGATATTGTTTAATTTTTCATTAGAATACGGGTGGATCGCATTCCAATGCTGCTTGGAGCATTTGTCACCAAGTATATCAAGACAGTTTACTCGGTTAGTTCTGCCGAGGAAGCCACCACTTCAATAAAAGTCTCAGCTTCACACAACCAAGATCGCGCCTATTTCAATTATCCCACATATTGTTCAGTTGCGTAGACACTTGTACCATATAACTGCACCAATTTTAAGACCCAATATCCACTATGAATCAATTTGAAAATAATTAAAATAGACACCAAACCGAACTCGACAAAATGGCGCCAAAAACTCCGTCATGCCACTTTAAAAATAGGGGATATTTAATAAATTCCTTTTTGCCTAGCTGTTTCACAATCAAAAAAAGTATTTTCTGAGTAGAGTGCTTTTCATCAAATAGTTCCTTTGTCGATGTTGGCGATATCATTGTAATCTTATTGCGTTATAATAAGGTGCAAGTTAAGTTGATTTTCGGAAAACCAACATAACGGTAAAGGATGAAACGCACTCTAGCTTACTTGACAGATGATTTGACAGTTGTGATAAAAAAATATGTCAAATCATCTGTAAATTACTCAATTTTTTACCTTTCTCTATGACTCAGGACTTACTTTGATTGTAAAACAGAAAATTAAAAAAACCCGAATGTAAAAATTTATTGCTACCTACGGAAGTTTATTGAAAGGGGCGGGAATTTCGCAATTATCAAGTGAACCCAGTGGATTGGGAACTGTTACCCCCCACCCGATGGGGGGACGAGTGACCTATTTGTAAGCTGATGTGAAGCTCAATTTGTACATCATGATACGATTTTATAAGGTATTTATAATTTTAGCTAGCTAGGTCCCATTGCCATTACAGTCTCCTTTTTTTTGTTTGTTTTTTTTTGAGTGCTTAAAAGCATTAAAAACTAATTAAGGTAGGCAACATGCTCTTAATGTGTGTTCCTTTGATTATATATGTCTTCGACTGATTTATAAAAATAATAAATCAGTCGAAGCTTCGAACGCAACGAAATAATATCACCCAACTGTTCAGTGATACACACACACACACACACACACACACACACACACACACACACACACACACACATTGTAAGTAGTGTGTGTGACGCGGCCATAGTTTTGGACGCAGTGATGCTAAATCATGCTAATAATGCATGCATTTTCTCTACAGCTCGTTTTGACACTCTCTAACTCACTCTTTTTAGCATTCTTTTAAAGAGCATGTCTATTCGTACCTTAAATGTTTTTTTAATAGCCTAAAGGTCTATTTCTACTCGTAGCATACAATATAAGTCCGATTCTCACCCATAACAGAAATTGGCACGAAAGCAGCTTTCATTTTCAACCGGCCGTCGGCGCCCGTGGCTTTTTGAATGTCCCATTAGTGAAACATGTGCATATTTGATAGAGTTAGCTATGATTGCTATGTTTTAAGATAAGTTTGTAACTGTAAAACTTCGAACTTAGGTTAATCCTAAGTGTAAGATTTTCTAGTGAAATCTAATATTTGCTGACATTAACATCATTTTAATTCATAATTTTTATTTCATTTCAGTCGATAAATCTTAAGTTTTACCTCAGATATGACGATGCTGTAAAAGGTTTATTTTGAAGGTGTTATAAAACTAAATAACAACAATTTAAATCATTTATGGGTTCGACTGATGGGTAATTTTATTATAATGAATGACTTACAAGTACTAAAATAAATAAAAGTAATGATAGTGAAGAATGTATCAAAATGATGATTAAAAATGTTTATGATTTTTACTGATAGGTAATTGAAATAAATGATTAAGTTATGTTAGCTGATTCACTGTTTTATTTAAAAAAAAACCAACATTCACCAATTGTCGTTGGTTAAATCTAGAATGTGCTAAACTCTAATGGAAAAAACCCGAATTTTTTTCTCTTTTTTATAAAATCCGTACATTTACCAACTCATTATCCTAAGATTTTTTAGTAAAAGCTAATATTTATAATCCAAGCGCGATGAGAATGGGATGGTACCTTGTCAAACTGAAACGCGTTTGTTCGCTGGCCAGCCACAGGGATATCCAAAAAACACGTTGTCACGCACCCGAGGTGAGGGAACTTTTGCTTCAGCAACTTTAAATAAAATAACAAGTAAACAGTTACTTGATTAATTAAAATAAAATTGACTAGTTAGTTGCTTTTCGATTTACTTTGACAAGGTTCCATCCCATTCTCATTGCGCGCGGATTATACCAATATACGGGCTTTTGCAGTAATGTTAACATTACAGCTGAATTCGTGTTTGTCTCAAAAAAATACGCAAAATCGGCTGAACGAATTTGCGTCAAATTTGGCGCAAAGATAGTTTGTAACCTGGACCAAAAGATGAGATCCGGAGAACCTTTGAGCAGGATAAAAGTATATTATATACCGATCAAAAATTTCGTCTGTCCACGCGGACAAAGTCGCGGGCGGAAGATAGTACGAAATAATATTATTTGCCAAACATTCTTGCATTTAATTAACGTAATTACAGCCTAATACAGTCCACTGTTGGGCGAAGGATTCTCCCGTGGGAGGAACTTATCGTAATCTCCCCGTTTAATGGGTGGGTTGAAGACCACGACAGAGTGAAATAGAAGTCATTGTCAATTTTTTAAACTAACCCCCTTACTAATAAAGATTGTATAGCAGATGTATAAGTTACACCGGTGACTCTCTGTCAAACTATTTAAGTTTGACATTAAAAAGAAAGGGACAAAACACTGTGTAACTTATACATCTGCTATTCAATATATTAGTAAGAGGGTAAGAATGTAACCGCGATATTGATAAATGTCGTGGGGCATTTACACGGGTCGATTTTTTGGGCGACTTGTTATGCGAATTTAGTCGCATAGGGCTTTTTATCAACAATTGCTTGTAAAATCGAATCGCAAACCAATGTTCAATGAAAATGCACATATAGGTATGTACACACGACGGCACCTCAGACTATACATGTTGACCTTGAGACCGCCTATGCCCTACGTAATGAAAGCTCTTTTCGCAGTTTAACTGTATAACCTGACGTGCTGTCGTGTGTACCTTTTCATTGAAATTAGGGTTGCGATAATGTTCTTGCCAGTAGCATATTTATTCGGTGCCAGTAGTTGATTTTGCCAGTATCACGTAGAGTTGTTCTGGCATTCACCCAAACGTCTTGAGTTCGAGATTGCCAATAATCTTCACCAACTGAGCCTTTACCAACTTTCTTTTCGCGATACAAATAAATCTATTTATAGCAATTAAAATTATATTCTTTTTGAGGAATTCGTGTTTTTCTCATAATATTTTTATAATCCATCACCACCATAACACGATTTATATCGCGTGATATAGCGTTTTATCGACACACAACTGTCAAAATCCATTGTCTTTTAACAGTTGAACGTGATAAATCATCTATATATATAAAAGGGAAAATCACTCACTCACTCACTCACTGATCACGAAATCTCAGAAACAACAAGTGCTAGGAGTCTCAAATTTTGCATGGGGGCTGCTTTTAGGGCGTAGGTGCTCACTAAGACGGGATTTTGCGAAATTCAATCCCTAAAGGGGTGAAACAGGGTGGCAAAGTTTGTATGGGAGAACGCGATTCCTTGGCCCGATTGACTTGAAATTTGGCATAGACATTCTTTCACAAAATTAATTGAACACGTGTTTCGTATTTTTTTAATATTTATCCCCTAACAGAGTTAAAAAGTGGTAGAAAGCTACTTTTGGGGTGATTGACTTCGACGTCGAAATTGAAACTTCTTTGTGGATTTGATTGATTAATTAAGAAAAATAAATATCATTTGTCATCTCAACGTAGTATTACATTCTCCTTGGTCATTTCCCCTGAGAGTAGGTAGAATGCATTTTATTGAATAGTACCTATGGCATTATGTTGTCAGTGCTGACATTTTTCCTTATTGCGTTGTAAAAAGGTGCAAAATTATTCCATCTGATTATCAGATTAATTTTAAAAGAATACAATATTCTGTCAAATCGCCTATGCTATGACAATTAATAAAGCACAGGGACAAAGTTTAAGAGCGGCTGGTGTAGATCTGCGCAGTGATTGTTTCTCCCATGGTCAGCTCTAATGTCGCCTGTTCGAGAGTCATCTCGCCGAATAGCCTTTTTATTTTGCAACCGGATAACATGACAAGAAATGTGGTAGGTATACAACATGTTACAAAAATACCCCTAATGCCGAATATGGTATATAGGGACCATCAAACTGAACAACTTTTACTATGGGACCAACTCTTAAATCGCGAAATAAAAATCAGCTGTTTCATACATAAATTAAAATCAAAAATATCAAAATGTCCCTATATACCATATTCGGCATTAGGGGAATTTTTGTAACACGTTGTATATTATAGAGAAGTGTTGGATGATCGAGATTGATAATCCTGCATGCGTATTGCAATGCTTTGTTATTTTAGCCAGGGACCTTCTCGGTCGTAAGCAGAACAACTCACTAAAGTTTCATCATAATCGGATCAATGGTTTAGGAGTCCCGTCGTCTGTACACTTAGATCTTTTAAGCTATAGCGGCCCGCCCCGGCTTTGCACGGGTACAATGTAGTTACTAATGTGGTGAGTGTGAAGTTATTAGACTATACTACAGGATATCTATGTATAGTGGTGGACACATAATTAAGGACACAAGTCGATTTTCGTACAAACGAGGTAATTTTGAAGTCTTGGTTTTCCGCTAGGGATTTAACTAGCTGTGATCTGATGATGGCCATCCAGGGAGTAAATGGAGAAGATTCAGATTGCAATCCACTTTATATAGATATTCTGTAGTATAGTCTGATAATTAACTTCACACTCACCACATTAGTAACTACATTGTACCCGTGCGAAGCCGGGGCGGGCCGCTATTATATATACCATATCGCGTTTCGGTGGTCATGCTAGAGTGGCAGGTAAATATAAATATTAAAAATTAAAAGTATGTACTTGCTTAGAAATAAAATTCAAAAATATGAAAGCATTGAGTAATTAAGTCATCTAGTATTCAAATTCCCCATTTTTTACGTTTATGAATATACCATCACCGTTATTTTGTAGTCGTTTTAATCCCCTAAGGGTTGATTTTTCAATGCCTAGATAAAGCTTTATCCGGTAAATAGCGTATTATACAGCCAAATTTAAAATGTTTGTCATTCATTTGTCTGTCACATTTTTAGAATGACTGGTTAATATTTAAACTGACTGATACCTGTTGACTGTGGTTTAAAAAATCAGCCCTTAGTTGAGTGTTCCGCCAATTAACCAAATCATTTTTGCCAAAAAATCATGGGTCAAAAAACGATATACAATTTCAGTCCCCCCATCCTAACTAGACAGCTAAAACATTGTATTGGTATTTTTATGACGTTTTTGACCCATACTTCTTCGGCAAAAATGTTTAGTCACATTAGTAAAACACTCACCGACAAAATAATATAAAAAAACCACTTACTAAATAACGGTGTATAAATCCTTATAAAATAATAAGTAAACTATTTATCCATCTTTTCCATTCACTTCGTATTGGCGCAAACGATAAGAATTTTATCAAAAGTCTAAACCACAACATAGTCAACCAAAACCCATATATTTTGTCATCCATTTACAAAGCAATACTAAAATCGTGCGAACACCAAACACCGAAGCGCCTGAAAAACTTAAGCCGGGCGGTGGCCGGGCCATAAGGCATTTTTCCGAGCACACACGGAGACTTCCCCCACCACCCACCGCGCTGATCTGCGCCCGATTGCACAGAACAACTTTACGATGTTTCAAACAGACACTGTAGGCGAATTATAAATTTACGCTTACTGTAATCGATAGCGATTGTAGTAAATAGAAATAGAAATAGAAATAGAAATAGAAATAGAAATAGAAATAGAAATAGAAATAGACATAGAAATAGAAATAGAAATGGAAATGGAAATAGAAATAGAAATAGAAATAGAAATTATTTATTTGCCACAAACATGGTACATTTAACATTTGTATGAAAACTTTATAGACCACTATACTCTTTCAAATCAGAAATCAGAATATTTAGTTGCACAAATTGTGTACATTACATTGAGATGGATGACAATGTTTCTAATCCAAAGTTTCAACAATATTCTGGCTTAAATCTGTAGGCATGCATCAAACACAAAAAGAATCATCTAAATCGGTTTACAAACAAAGAAGTTATGCCTGGAAATCCGTAAAAACTCGTGCTTTGGTAAGCTAAATAATTGATATTTTTCAGGATTATGAAAAAGCTACTAGCCACTTGAAGCCACGTCAAGCCACTTCTTTCAGATAAAATAACTAACAAAATTTTGCACTTCAAAGCTTAATATTTCGCAAACGGATTTCTGAATCGAAAAGTGATCTTCACAAAACTACAACATTTTTAAAAAACCTATCCAACGATACCCCACTCTAACAAAAAATACATATTTCAAGATTTTATTATACCATTTTTCGGCATAATCATATACACATATTATTATATTCATGCCAAATTACAGTTTTCTAGTACAAAGGGCATCTGAGCTAAGCCGCGGACGGAAAGACGGACATCGCGAAACTATAAGGGTTCCTTGTTGACTTGACTACGGAACCCTAAAAAAGGTATTTATACCGAAAAGACTCTGCACTATCACCTACTCTGTGGCTGCTCTTCGCATCTTCATTCCTCCGATAGTCGCCGATGTGTGCGAGTTCGGAACGCTGAAAGACGCCCTGTGAAGCCGGAGCCTTCCTGAAAATGTATGCTACCCCCACCCAACACCCCCAGAAAAAACCACCTCCCAGCTGAAATACAACCTCCCTGTGTGCAGTGAAAGATCACAAAATAGTACTTTTCTATGTGTGCGACTAGTCTGTGTGTTGTGTTTTGTACTGAGCTGTGTCAGTGTGCGTGTATTGACATTTTTATACATGAATTTTATGTAGTCGATTTAGTGGTACATAGATGTATAACGTCTGTGTGTGTGTATTATTTGCGGGTGCTTCGATGTTCTCGGAATACTGAATGCTGTGCAATTAATTTGTTTCGAATAGTACTTACACACTGGTTTTTTTATATGTAGTGGAGCATTTTGTTTGGGTTCGGTTACTCGTAGATGTTATACCTGAAAGGGAACAGTTTTTACAGGTTGTGTTCTTAAGAAGTAGCTTGTACGTGGTTTTAGTGTAACTAGCGAGTTAATAGCTTTTGATGTACACACGACAGCACGTCAGGTTATACAGATAAACCGCGAAAAGAGCTTTTATTACGTAGGGCATAAAGGCGGTCTCAAGGTCAACATGTATAGTCTGAGGTGCCGTCGTGTGTACCTATATCATTGTAAATGTTTTTTTTAATAACTATGCGATTAATTTTACTTCCTAATACACACGACGGCACCTCAGACTATACATGTTGACCTTAGGACCGCCTTTATGCCCTACGTAATAAAAGCAGTTTTCGCAGTTAAACTGTATAACCTGACGTGCGTGTGTAAACGATGTATTTTAATCTGTTAAATTTACTCTTTGCCATACATTCTCGAGTGAAGTTGCCGCGGATCAGTGTCTATTGTCAATTTAATCGCATTGTAGCTGTATACTGTATATTGTGATTTATACAAAATAGATGAATTGTGATGAAGTTTACCATTTTCTTAATAAGTTTAAGATATGTAGCAACTACTGTGTTATTTTTGGAACGGTTTTATGATAGCTTGCCCTGTTTGTTGTTTTATTTTTGAGTCAAATTTAGTAATTGGAAGGAGATAAGTATTTTTGTTACTTCATTAAGCCACTATGCGGAAAAATATCAAAGAATCTAGACTAAAACCTACTTATAGAATTGCCAACCCATTAAAGTAAACTTTATTTATTATTGTGATGGAAAATAACGTCACTTTAAATGCTGAGGTCATATTTCAATTTTTGACGACTCTGTATGAAATATACAGGAAGAAAAAAGCAGCCCTTGACGAGTTTCTTGCCGGTTCTTCTCGTTACAAGGTCTCCCGCTTAGTGTTTGCGAACCGATGGCGTAGCTTCTTTGACATTCACAAGTGCTAGCCTAGACTGAATAAATGAGTTTTGAATTTTGAATTTTATACCGATTGACAAAGTTTGAGGCCTGAAATCTTGACCGTTTAAAAGATGTTATTTTTTATAAATCATGAAAATGGATGACTAACTGTATATGAAAACCTAGACTAATGGCGCATAGCCATTACAAATTAAAAAAAACTTTTTACTCTGTCGATTGACTTTCTAAAGATAAAATTTGTCCACAAAATGGACCCCTGAAATGACACATTTTTTCTTACTTTTAGTCATCTATTTATACATATAAAACTCTAAATTGATTGATTGATTCATTCATTAATTGTTGGTGCCTATCGCGTAGAGCCCTAACAGCTGAAGGTAGAGACATTTTTTCGGAAGGTTACATGGTGTAGAAAGTAGAGACATCTTTTTTGGAAGTTTTTATGGGGAACCTTTCATGTTGTAGGTGAGCACTAAGAAAGGATTTTGGAAAATTCCCGTTATACAGAGTGTTCTAGTATATGAGTTTTAATGGGAAAATTTAAATGTGTGAAATAATGTATCTACTGGTCACCTAGGTATATTGGTAATCCGTGACTTTCAAAATAATTGCATAACTATTTTAATCACGCGAATTAAACACGCGTTTTTATCACACTGTGGTGCAGGTGCAAGCCGGTGGTGCTATGGGTCCAGAAAGGTTTTTTTTTTATTATTTATAATTTGATATAATTTTTTTTGATATTTGACAACATCACATACATTTCTTCGATTCCAAAGTAAGTAGCTAAAGCACTCGTGTTATGGAAATCAGAGACAACGGTGGTATCACAAACACCCAGACCTGAGCCACTATAGAAAAAACGTTTTCTAAATTGACCCAACCGGGGATCGAACCCGGGACCTCAGAGATGGCGACACCTTGAAAACCGGTGTACATAGCCACTCGACCACGGAGGTCGTTTGAGTAACCTCCGAAAAACAAGATTCGAAGCTTAAAAGCACCAAATACTTAGTTCTACAATGCAAACATAACCTTTTTTCACCCTATAACAACTATCAGAGCTCGCTATTCGAAGTAACGCTCACATAAAATAAATATAATTTCGCAAAAATCGCTTCACACCCCCCACCCATGGCTCAGGGGAGGCGGCCCCGGGGCGTCAAAAGGCCAGGTGCATGCTTGCAATCTGGTCTGCATTATGAGAAGCCAGTATCGGCGAAAGTTTTTAGTATAAAACCTATTTTTATTAAAATTTAGTTCAAGAGTGCAGACATGTAAAACTCTTTCTATTAAAACCTACTTGGTTAAATATTAAAAGCGACGGGTATTAACCTTTTTCGTAATAAAAGAGGGTGCAATGAGGTTTTGTTTGAAAAAAAAAACCTTTTTTTATAATTTCCGTGTCTTGAATATTGAGTTATATTGCCAGCTCTGTGGCTTCGATTTTGGAATGTTAAAACTTGCTTTTTTAAGTTTTTTTTTATGCGGAGTAATATGTGTATCCTTGCAAAAGAAGAATATCTTACCCAAAAAAAAATAATTAAAAAAGGTCATTATTATGGGATTTAAACGCAAAAGTTAGTGGCATCGTCGAATTTATTCTCATTCAGTCAGAGCATTGGACCGGATTTCCAAAGGTCTCGGGTTCGATTCCCGCCCGAGAATATGATTTGGTGCGAGTCGAATTTTTTCTAGTATATTATTTAGTATTGTATAAAAATAGAATGCTAAAATCTCAAAATTAAAAAACATACCAATTGAGTATTTTACTAAAATCTAATTGTGCGATCCATTTGGGAGTTAAAATAATTCACAATTTTTTAAAACTCAGTTACATAAAGCATGCAAATCAGCATGCAGTTTCAAAAGCATGATAACAGTTATCTATAAAGATAGACGCACGCGCTCATCTCGTTCCAAACTCAAAGTTTTTGAATTCTCTTTGTGCAGCGCTGCAGCATTTTCTGTGCTGAATTTCATCCTGTGTAAAGCGGCCAATAGCGATGCCCAATTTGAATATAGAACGACCGAACCATAGACGAGCGTTCTGGAAAAGATAATCTGCATTATTCAGTTTCTGAACTGTAACGTAGTGGAATAGACTGCGTTTTATTCTAAAGGGGATTGAAAATACATTTTTCTCTCATCGTTTTTAAATATTTTCAAAATTGTTTTTATTTTTTGAAGTAAATAATTAAGGTTTTTGTTGACAAGCTTGCACGTAGAATTTGGATGTATTCCGTATTCGACTCATTTTTTCTACATTACTAAATAAATGTAGGAATTAAAATTCCGCTTTCTACCTAAAATCTATTCCGTTTTCTACCTTCAACACAACAAATTATTTTATTTCTGAATAGTGGGTAGAAAACGGAATATAGATCGTAAACTTTTTCTAGATCATCAGCCATTTTTAATATCCCCACTGCTGGGGCACAGGCCTTCCTTAAGGGTGGATAAGGAGGATGAACCATGACATACCACGCGGGCCTAATGCGAATTGGTGGGTGCTAATGACTGCAAATGCATCCGGGACTAACGGCTTAAAGTGCCTTTCGAAACACGAAGGAGCTCGAGATAATACATTTTTGGTCACCCATCCCATGACCGACCCATGCGAAAGTTGCTTACCCTTCGCCATCGCTGGGCCAGGCGCTAAACCACTGCGCTACCGATCTTCCTCGTACATTCTTCATAACTTAATATTAAAGTATATTGATCACAATTAATTCTCAGTTGAGGTACCTAACTGCCGTAGTCGGAGACGTCAATTAAGTTTAATGCTTAAATAAGTATCGTGTCGTCTTATACTATCACCTCCGCTCTGCCAATTCTCTTTATCTATTTACTCCTCTCTTCCGTTCAGGGTATATGTCCGAATCCTTCACACTACAAGCGACGCGTCTCTGGAACGGTCTCCCTGATTCTATCAGAAGAGCTCCCAGTAAGTTTTCTTTTAAGAAACAAGCTCATGCACATTTATTGGAGGGCTTATGCCCGTGATGTGAGGTCAATGTCAACACTTTTCTAAACTCGGTATTTGGTGTGTATAATATATGGAAATTATATACATACATATGTATATAATTTCCATATATTATATTAATATTATATAAAATTATGTAGACATGTATTTAATGGTGTGTACTTATGTAATATTTATATTGTATGCATTTAAATATTAGTTTTCATTGTTTGTGCCGCATTCGTGTCTATCTGTTTACTGTTGGTTGACTGGTAGAGAATGCTTTTAGCATTAAGTCCGCCATTTGTACCTTACTTTGTGTATTTGTACAATAAAGATTTATAAATAAATAAATAAAAAATATCACTATGGAAAAGAAAGAGATAACTTTAATGAAGCATTAAATTTAGTTGGCGTCTCTGAGTACGACAGTAAGTACTTATATTAATTTTCACAGCCAAATAATAGTTGAGTAAATAATCCACACTAAGTTTAGAACAAAACTTTCCTTTTAAAATAAGGATTTGAAATCTTTTAAACATTAAAAAAAATCTGATTTTTTGTAATGTTATGTTTCTCGTTTTTACGTATTAAATGACGACCTCCGTGGTCGAGTGGCTTTGTACACCGGTTTTCAAGGTGTCGCCATCTCTCCCGGGTTCGATCCCCGGTTGGGTCAATTTAGAAAACGAACTTTTCTATATTGGCTCAGGTCTGGGTGTTTGTGATACCACCGTTGTCTCTGATTTCCATAACACAAGTGCTTTAGCTACTTACTTTGGAATCGGAGCAATGTATGTGATGTTGTCAAATATTTATTTATTATTATGAAATACGTATTACATTTTTAAATCTCGGCCAAAGGCCATCGTTACTGAATTTCCCCTAAACAGATGTTAGCAAAATTTTCCGTTTTACTGTTATAGTTTCCAGGAATATGTTATGGAGACGCAATTTCTGTGAGATATGGTGTCGGAGAAAGGAGGAGAAATCTTTTTAGATAGCTGCTTCAGATATTTAGGAGCTGTTCCAGCTGTAAATAAGTTGGTTGTCATATACTGGCTAGTTTTATATTTATAAATAAATAAATATAAATATTTGACAATATCACATACAATTTTAAATTTTGAGATTCTAGCATTCACAATGCTATTTTTATATAATACTAAATAATATACTAGAAAAAAAATACAACTTGCACCAGATCATGTTCTCGGACGAGAATCGAACCCGCTACCGCTGAGCTACCGAGTCACTAGCGGGACTCAGCGGTCAGAGCATTGGACCGGATATCCAAAAGCCAAGGGTCACGAGATCTGGTGCGAGTCGCATTTTCTAGTATATTATTTAACATCACATACATTGCTCCGATTCCAAAGTAAGTAGCTAAAGCACTTGTGTTATGAAAATCAGAGACAACGGTGGTATCATAAATACCCAGACCTGAGTCCATATAGAAGTTCGTTTTCTAAATTGACCCAACCGGAATCGAACCCGGTACCTTAGAGATGGCGACAGCTTGAAAACCGGTGTACAAAGCCACTCGGCCATAGAGACATTCGAATAATCCGTAGGGAACCTTTGACCAGAGTAAAAGTGTGTTTCAATCTAGGTTATAAACTGTGTTTGTGCCAAATTTCATCTAAATCTGTTAAGCCGTCTTTGCGTGATTCAGAAGCACAAACTATAAAACATGTAACAAAAATACCCCTAATGCCAAATATGGTATAAAGAGACCATAACGCTGAACAACTTTTACTATGGAACCAACTCTCAAATCACGAAAAAAAATCAGATATTCCATACATTTTGATATTTTCGATTTAAATTTTTGTACATGTTTGACATTAGGGGTATTTTTGTAATATGTTGTATAATTCAAAATATTAAAGTGGATTTTAGCGGCTGCTCGCGACTTTGTCTGCTTGAACTTTGATCCATGTTCTCATATTTTACTCTCTTCGATAATTTTTTTTTTGTCGCAAATGACAAAACTAGCCTGTCATTCCACGTGATTGAATTTATTTTTATACGAACATTTTGATAGTTTTTATTTTGTCTGGACAACTCACTTCATCCATCTTAAAAGTACTTACTTAGTCCAAAAGTAAGCTGGTGACTAGGTAAATGACGTTTGTAATTAGAAGCGATATAACGTCATTACAATTTTCACTAATTGCTTCAAATTATCGGTCAGTTAACCGAAAGCAACAAAAAAAAACACCCACGAACAATCGTAACACACAAATTCGTTTCGCCGAGCAATATTTTAATATTTTTCCAGCGCGCCACACATAGCGAACTCCGTTCATAAAAGGAACGCGGGCCGAACATAAAATTGTTCCATTTTTAAAAATTTCACGTTTTTAAATTTTCAATATTCCAACGGACTAACCGCGAGTTATTCCCACCTTGTTTTTAAATAAAATCAAACTGCACCGCGCGGGAAGTTGTGTTCTTTATGGAGTTCATAAAAATGGCCAGGGTTGTGCCACAAAATATATAGTGGACAGAAGAGCTGCAAGGAACTTATAGCGGTTACTGTGCACGCGCACATAGACATGTACAGTACAGCCTTACCACAAAAGATTTTAAAACACTGTTTGATTTGGACACTGTTTAAATGTGATGCCGTCTCTTTCAAACAATATTGTCAAAAGATTGACAGCATCACATTTAAACAGTGTCTAAGTTAAACTCTTGTTAGTTGAACAGTGTTTTAAAATCTTTTGGTAAGGCCCTGCAATCTCAGGCCAACCCAGACAGTATTCAGTACTGCAGCAGGTATTAAGGAGTTCATACGTAACAGAATCAATGACGGTTTTCCAATTCGGCCAGAGTGGACCTTCTGCCTAAGGCATAGATTTTTAAATTTTGTGGTTATGTTCTAGCTGAGGTTGAATCTAGGGAGTAGTCTGAAACTTATTTGCTGTCGAACTTTTTAGTCTAAGGCTGATAGTGTTTAAGTTTCTTTTAAAAAACGGTGTTTGTTTTTCTTTATTAATCTAGGCAAAGATACATGTTTTCATGCAGCCTATAACGTACTTTTTATTGATTTGAATGCGTTGTTCAAAATGGAATATTAGTCGTGTAGAATTCAATTTAAAATGAGTGTATTAATAATTTGGAAAAGTAAAATTTTAGCTATGGCCGAAGCCTTTTGTGTACAGCTTTATTTGTATACCCATAGGAAAGTATACAATATAATATGTACTTTTCCATAACCATATTGCCATTCCTTAAAATCATAATTCTTACAAAAGTTAAACTAAACTTCAGGTATATTTGGCTGTTTATTATTCCTTCGTCTATGTAATCTATCAAAAAAAAAGTAAAAGAGATTGAAACTAAAAAGATTATAATGCACATTCCAAATTCAAAACGGCAGTTTTCTTCCAAAGCTGGTAGCGAAACTCTTTCCTCTGTTGCATTCGAAATTTAAATCGATCTTGGAGCCAGCACCGGCGGCGATGTTTCACAGGGATCGAGTGGAGCCGACGTGCCGTATATCGAGCATATTCCGACTGCGCCGAACGTCATATGCGGGACCTACGGCATGTGCAAGACACACTGGGAACAAAGCTTTTGTTTGAGGCTGAATGTTTGAAACTCTTTGCGTTGCTTGATGTTTTGGCGGGAAAGCGACTTGAGTTTTTATAATCCTCGCATCCAATAGCTAAAGAACTGTTTGGGCAACTAGCTGTCTTCAGCGTAGTAGAAATGTTTATTGTCTCTGCTACGGATATATACTATCTTTATCAAATACTTCATTATCTCCATACCAGCCGTAGCAACCAGCTGGGCCAACCTTAAGCCTCCTTTACTCTATGCAATATATCGCTTGAATTTTTTGAAAAAAATATCGCAAGCTCTATGCCGCGCCTTGCGTGGTGATATACGTAACAGGGGAAGTTAAAACGCTGAAAGACGTACGTTTTTACGAAACTTTTGACTAACAATTCTCGATTGAAATCGATTGAAACCGCAGTTACATTGCTGCTTTAAGTAGGATAGTCGTCTCATTGGTTCTCACTAAGCAGCAATGTAACTGTGATTTCTGTCAGAGTTGATTGCAACAAAGTTACATAATCAGGGGGCTGATTACGTAACTCTGTTGCTTACAATTCTCGATTGAAATCGATTGAAACCACAGTTACATTGCTGCTTTAAGTAGGATAGTTGTCACATTGGTTCTTACTAAAGCGGCAATGTAACTGCGATTTCTGTCAGAGTTCATTGCAGCAAAGTTACACAATCAGGGGGCTGATTACGTAACTCTGTTGCTAACAATTCTCGATTGAAATCGATTGAAACCGCAGTTACATTGCTGCTTTAAGTAAGATAGTTGTCACATTGGTTCTTACTAATGCAGCAATGTAACTGCGATTTCTGTCAGAGTTGATTGCAACAAAGTTACATAGTCAGGGGGCTGATTACGTAACTCTGTTGCTAACAATTCTCGATTGAAATCGATTGAAACCGCAGTTACATTGCTGCTTTGAGTAGGATAGTTGTCACATTGGTTCTTACTAAAGCAGCAATGTAACTGCGATTTCTGTCAGAGTTGATTGCAACAAAGTTACATAATCAGGGGGTGGAGCGCCGTCGTCGTCAGGCACGTGGTCGACAGTCCAGCCTTTCTATTGTCTAATTTCAATTGTCAATCGCTTTCAAGATGAAACACATTGATGCTTCTTTTTGGCACAAATAAAAACTTTCAAAGAAATGCAGCAATGTGTCGGATCCAACTGTCAAATGAAAGCGATTGCGATAGATTTTTAAATTATACAATTAGCCCCCAGAACCTTGTCAAACTTTTAAAGCCGCGACCTTTGGATATCCGGTCCAATGCTCTGACCGCTGAGCTACCGAGTCACTACGGGTTCGATTCCCTTCCGAGAACATGATCTGGTGCGAGTCGTATTTTTTCTAGTATATTATTTAGTATTATATAAAAATAGCATTGTGAATGCTTAAATCTCAAAATTTCAAACTTTTAAAGCTTTAATAAGTCCCACCCAGTGTGCCGCAGCAGATACACCGAGCGATGCCCGGCCGAACAGCGAGTATCTACTGCAGCGAGATCGGGCGATTTCATAACGGCGTAGCTGAGAATTCACAGCTGCCATTTACAACCACATACCTAAGCTGCTAATGGAATGCCGGATGATTTTGAATTTCGAATATCATTTGCTCGATTATCTTTTTTTTTTTTTTTGGTTTTATAATTGAGAATTTGGATTGTAGAGCCTATGTATGATGTACTTAAGTATATTTACAAAAACAAGAAAATTTCAGTACTTTGACGGAACATAAAATTGACATACCTAGAGATAAGTTGCTAAGGTCAAATTGTGATAAGCGGAAAACATAAAAAAGTGAAACTATTACGATTCACAAAGCCTTATCGTTTTCTATTAGACTACGAACTGGGGTTTTTGTTAATATCAATTTTATAATTAAAATTTACATTAAAAATATTAAAATTTTAGTTTTTAACATCAAAGCAGAACTTTCAAAATACTTCAAACGCCAAATAACAGTCTTGTCATTAACACATTTTTATGAAAACCCAAACATGTGAAATAGTAATATTATTTTGCTAAAATACTAATTGTTGGAAGCAAAAATTTTGTCCTCGCCACGTTTAAAATCTATCACAAAAAAAGTAATATACACATCGCAGTGGAGAAATAATAAAATTCAGTTACCACTCTTGCTACGCTAACCGTGGGTGCGACGTAGGAAAAATATTTTTCCATTTAAAGTATACGGAAAAGCGCATATATTTGCGTTATCTAGAGTTTGTTAAATATTAGTAGGCACTGAACTGAACTGCGGATTGCGCACTTTTTCTATTAATAGCTGGACCGTTGATGAGTTGGCTGCATTTTTTTTTTATTTGTAAGTAAAACTTTTTTTCGCATCTCGAAATGAAATGGAACGTATTAATTTGTTGGAACGCAACGTTTTTCAACATGGCGCCGTTTTTCAATTCTTTTCGTTTTGTGATTAACGTGATTCGATGGTTGACGTTTAATTTTATTAATTGCAATGAAAGTTTTTGATGTTTTCTAGAAAAACTTGCAAATTCTGAATAATTGAAAGTTTACTTGAAGTTTCTTTGTATGAGGTCTAGCTACACTACATAATTATAAGTTAAGGCATTTCTTAGTAAATACATATAAAAATTAATTTCCATTGAAAAAAAAACAAATTTTCGCTGTCAAAATTTTAATCTGCTTCGACATTACGACACGTTTATTGATATAGGTACTATTGAATAAAACTCTTTAACAATGCGATTAAATTGACAATATACAGTGATCCGCTGCAACTTCACTCAAGAATGTATGGCAAAGATAACATTTTACAGATTAAAATACGTAGTTTTGTTCCGCAAGCGCTCTGAAGTTGGTCACTTCTGTTGTACATTGTTAAATTATTCGCATTGTGCAGATCAAGAACGTTAAATTCCTTCTATTATAATTAATTGAAAGTTCTGGGTACAGATGTTAATTTTGTTTGTCTATGTGCCATCACATCAAACTTCCTCTGCAGCAGAAGGAAATCCGTCGTCAAAAAAGGTACAAACATTATCAATTTGTGACCTCTTTGCTTTATAATATCAAATTTGACACTTTTCAATCTTTATGTGAACGTTCTTCTTCTTCTTTTTTTGTTATGGCAATCTACTTTCCTCTTGGAAGTAATTTTTGCCAGTGTCAAGTGTTAAATAGTTCAGTGGTAGATATTGTTTAATTTTTCATTAGAATGCGGGTGCATCGCATTCCAATGCTGCTTGGAGCATTTGGCACCAAGTATATCAAGACAGTTTACTCGGTTAGTTCTGCCGAGGAAGCCACCACTTCAATAAAAGTCTCAGCTTCACACAACCAAGATCGCGCTTATTTCAATTATCCCACATATTGTTCAGTTGCGTAGACACTTGTACCATATAACTGCACCAATTTTAAGACACAATATCCACTATGAATCAATTTGAAAATAATTAAAATAGACACGAAACCGAACTCGACAAAATGGCGCCAAAAACTCCCTATGTGAACGTTACGATCAGTATTGTTCTTTTTTAAAGTTTACAACCAAGAAGTTTAAATTCCTTTACATTAATTTTACAACTCTAATCGATCAAACATCGTGCAGCATATAGCCCAATTCAAATTTCAAAACAAAAGAGATTGAGATTGTCTGTGTTCACCGAATAGAATACTAATCTCTACAACTTTCGACTACTATAATCTGTATCACGTTCCAAATTCGAATACGGTTGCATCATATCAGCGCACACCGATGTATCGTTGAGTACACATCACACGTCAATCGACACCGTAAAATACCTATCGAAGGCGGTTTCACACACACATCGATTACGTAGAACTGAACGTATCGATTCGAGTGTGCGCCGTGCTGTCCAATCGCGCGGAACCGATCAACCAATCGCGTTGAACCTTCCACTCTCGATACATCACCGCCGTTTCGTATTGACCTTCGACTTGTCGAACTCTTTCGTCTAGACGCTACCAGTATTCAACTGATCAGAGAGGGAGGGGAGGTCTTGTTATTTTGGCCGTTAACGGCAAAGGTTCGATACGCCATTGGCCATCGGTCGTGTGTTACGTCACGTAGATTTTCTCGTGGTTTTTTCGTACGTGGGAGTGCGTTTACGGAGATACTGTTAGATATAGATTCTGATTCGTGATTGGTTTTCGGTATATAGCATTGAACGGTTGTTAATGTGCTTTTTATGAAGCCATTGTTTCCTTTCGCTACATCTATTTGTAACTCAGTATCTTCTACCTTTAATATGACAAAGTTTTTAGTGAAGAATTGTTTTTTTCTAAAAAAAAAATACTCTTGCAAATGCAATCCTAAAAGCCTTTAATAAGTATTAATACCTACAACGATTATCCCCGCCTAGACTTGGCACGTTAAAAAGCAATCTCCTTAATGGAATTTCAATTTCTACTGCGAAGTTAACTGGATTCAACTAGATGCAATATTGCCGGCGAGTCACGCCCGGGAAAAATATATTCAAGGTTCGCTTGTCCATTTTCATAGAAAACGATAAAAAGGCAGCATTTTAAAATAGTATTCGCAAAGGAGTTTTACGTCATTTGGAACCATTGTTATTTTTAAAAGAGGTTGGTAAGAATTTTAAAAAGTATCAGAATCACATTCCATTTTAAAAAACTTGGCTCGACAATACTTCAAAATTTGTACATCGATGCAAAGTTCTTCCATTTTCAAAAAATAATTAATCATTCCGAAATACCGTTTTGTTTCCGTGTAAATGGAAGACTGATCATTCACTGTGTGGTTATTATATTATTTTAGCGCCAAAACGCGTCAGTTACTTATATTATTACTCAATATCAAAGACGGCTGTACAGTACCGAAAAATTGCTCACTAAGTTACGGTGCATGCACCGAAACTCCTTTAGTCTATTGCGAGCGACCGATAGAAACAGTTGATGCGCCGCGGAGGTTGGTTGTGACACAATTTTAGTTTTGAACAGCTCGTCTATGATTCAAGTCATTACACAATATGAATTAATTCAGAAATAACAACGACACGATTGCATTTGTGACCTGCATCAACCATGAAAATCTCACTAACTATGAACATTTTGAACAAAAACTTCTTAATCAAGAAAATTGTTCAAGTATCGCAAGCCAAGCGAACAGAACTAGTATTTTATATCACACAGAATATTATAATAGACTAAACGTGTACCGGGCAAAAAGAAAAATCTATATGAAGGCGACAGGGGGGCGTAGGGGGGGCGACCTAGCGATCTATCCGGAAAGTAGGTACATCTTGAGAGCTGTATTTCAACTAGCTATGGATATGCGCTGGGCGGTTCTATCGGGTCACTGCGACGTACTTCACTGTGATAAAATATCGGGTGACGGTTTTTTGCTCCTTTAGAAAATGTGTTGGGAAAATAATGTAGATGTTTTTTATATGATAACTTAATTGAGAGAAGTATGCTTTAAGGCAAAGTAGATTTTTGATGTGAAATTGATTATGGAGCTTTTAATATTATGACAAACTTTTTTTGACGCTGTTCAGTTAATAGGGTTGCTTAAGGGGCTGACATGAGCGGTGTCGCGCGCTGGGTCGATTTTATTTTATTTATTCTAAATAAGCCCAATTTCTTAAAAAAGGAATCAGTCAAGGTTTTGTTCATAACGTCTAATATTTATTGAATAACTTTACACAGTTTGAAAAGGCATTCAAATAGTTTAAAACGCTATTTTGTTAAAAGTGGCCACTGTTGTTTCAAACCTGTTTTTAAACTATTGCACGCATTTTGTAATGTTGTAATGTTATTCAATAAACATTAGACGTCATTAACAAGACCTTGACTGATTCCTTTTTTAAGCAACGGACTGTATTACTAACTACAAAAAAAAATGACATACAAATGAGTAATGGCATTGCAGGGTACCTGTGGTAGGGTAGCTGTTGTGAGATGCTGGAAGCTGATGAGACGGAGCTCTTTGGGGACGTCCCCGATGCTAAAAAGCTGCTATTCTGTTGCTGTTCCTTTTGAACTAAGGCATTTCACGATAAGCATATGAGTTTTCCATCATTATCATCACTATCCAATGACGGATGGAAATTAGCCATCTGATCGATGAAGTTGCAAATGACAAAATCTTTAACAAAAGACCTTTGGTCGCTGAGGGAGAGATAAGTATTTAAAGGGGTAATTGAATAATACTAAATAATATACTAGAAAAAATACGACTCGCACCAGATCATGTTCTCGGACGGGAATCGAACCCGCAAACTTTAGATATCCGGTCCAATGCTCTGACCGCTGAGCTACCGAGTCACTAGTGGGAACGTCGAATTTCTTCTAGTATAGCACTGTTACGCTGCAAGCCAGCGCCAATTAAATATTAAAATGCTAGCAACATTTTGTAAACTGCTAGTTTTTGCGTTCTACAACACCTACTTATCAAAATAATTTATTCTTATTTTCAATCTAGTCTCTGTTACACATTTATTATGACACTAAACGATTAACACCCGTTTGCACTAAACTTAAGAATCGCCTAAGTCTTTTCCTAACTACAACTCCAAGATAAATAGGCGCATGAAAGCTGCATGACAGCTAGTTAATGACACCGTTTTAATTTGGTCAAGTTGTAGTTAGGAAAAGACTTGGACGATTCTTTAGTTTAGTGCAAACGGGCATACATTTTAGTTTGGTTTTTAAGCAAACTCCGTTTCACCGAATATGTTTGGGACATAGTACTTGAATTGTGAAATTGGCTTACGTCACAAATAGAGGCGAGCGATCTATCCAAGTACCTATTCTGTGATTTCGCGGTATCACATGACTAGAATAGAGGTTTGCTCAATCTCTATTTTCTTGTAAAAAATAATTAATAAATAAATAAATATTAGACAACATCACAAACATTGCTCTAATCCCAAAGTAAGTAGCTAAAACACTTGTGTTATGGAAATCAGAGACAACGGAACTACAAACACCCAGACCTGAGCCAATATAGAAAAGTTCGTTTTCTGAATTGACCCAACCGGGGATCGAACCGGACCTCAGAGATGGCGACACCTTGGAAACCGGTGTACACAGCCACTCGACCACGGAGGTCGTCAACCGGCCAGATAGGAGCCGGCATTACTTATAATTACTACTGTTATCAACGATGGAATGACAACGTTATTAAGATGCTTACTGAAACACGATATTTTCTTGTGGAGTCAAATATTTTGACGACCTCCGTGGTCGAGTGGCTTTGTACACCGGTTTTCATGGTGTCGCCATCTCTAAGGTCCCGGGTTCGATCCCCGGTTGGGTCAATTTAGAAAACGAACTTTTCCAATATTGGCTCAGGTCTGAGTGTTTGTGATACCACTACCACCGTTGTCTCTGATTTCCATAACACAAGTGCTTTAGCTACTTACTTTGGAATCGGAACAATGTATGTGATGTTGTCAAATATTTATTATTTTTTATTATTATTATTATTCTCAGGGAAAAATATCGAGGATTAGTGGCGATACAATCCAAAATAGGTACTCAACCAAATAAAAATTAATGCGATTTACAGTTTTGTATGAAAAAAAATAATTAGCATTAATTTTGTATGTGGTTAGAATTTTGGAATTTTTATTTAATAGAAACCTAGACAAATACTGTGTTAATCCGAATAACATCACAAGAAGATTTAACTATGCTGAAATTGCAAATCATTTTGGTATTACGTTTGTATGGGAAGCTCACTGTTCGCCGGACTCTTAAATAGCTAAAAGTAAGCAAAACTTATCTCATAACAAACAATATTCCGATGCTCAAATAACATTGTATTCGATCAGATTACTCTGTCACCATCCTAGTCCGGCCCTCGGTATATTTAGCTGCGCCCGCGCTTCGATACGGACTGTCGTTTGGTGAGCTTACTTACGACCACAGGGACGCATCGAGGGTCAATTTAATGAAAAAATGTTGTATAATGGAACAAAGGAGAAAAAACATGGTGAATGTTTTTTAGGGTTCCGTATCTGAAATGGAAAAACGTAACCCTTAATGACCACTTTGTTGTGCGTCTGTTTGTCTGTCTGTCAAGACCCTTTATCTCGGGAACACGTGGAGTTGAAATTAAAACCATATACTCAGGTCCCTTGTGTGAAAAAAAACAACCTTCTAAATTAACGTAAAAGATACGACCATTTATGCCACAATAAACGCAAATTTCGACACCCTCTCAAGGGAACCAAAATTTATAGGGTGCTTCCCGTTCACCTAAAACTATGAAATTTGGCAAGTAATATTGTCTTATACTACAGTTACAGAGAAAAATCTGAAAACTATACATTTGTAATTAAATCATGTCTTTATTGAAAGTACCTACCTACGTACGGAACCCTCGGTTTGCGAGTCCGACTCGCACTTGGCCGGTTTTTTAAGCAGTGAGATAAAGACATTGAAATGTGACATTTGAGTACTAGGGTCAGTTCCTCATTACCAGTTAATTTTACATTTAACAGTCAATTCCATACTAATTCTATTCCTTTTTTATTTCACTAGAATTTTCTGCTATCAGTAATGTGAGACAAGCTCATAGCAATCTTTTGTCTATTAACTTTGAGTCCAAAACGGGCTTTTATGTAGTTTTAATTGAAAAAAATACTTATTTTTTTAAGTGTTTTTATGTTAGACTATAAAATATTTAGCAATGACCTGCCTGACCTATTTTTGAACATAGAATAAATAGATTAGCATAAATGAACCAAAATTTTATGGATAATAATTTGCGTCGCAAATGCGGCGCTGAATCGGATCATGAAAGCATTCCCGACATTAAAGTTGAGTTCATTTTCATAGATTTATCGACGCTCTGAAGTTATGACTAGTGGTTCTCAAACTTTAGAGACCAATTTTTAATAAAAAAGTAAAAATGGTCATTCATCTGATCACATGAGCTAATTCACCACGATCCATAAATTATACGAACATTCCCACAAGGAAATACTTTGTACAGCTTTGACTTAATCAAAATATTTATTAACCCATAACGCCAGTACAAATTTTTAATCTGTCCATAACACAGACTCTCGTGGCCGTTCTTCTTCTTCGTTCATCGTGTCGATATTTGGAATTTCGTGGTGAAAGGATCAGTCTGCTAGTCTCTGCGTTATCCAGAACTAGCTGTCCAGGGTGCACCGGACGTTTGGAGTCAGTGGTACAAACTACTTAACGTCGCTTGGGGAGGTCCTTCCTTGCACCACTGTGACCGTCTGTGGTCACCTGATACTTATTTGTTTTTGAAAGAGCGTAAGTTTACCAAGAAGGTTTTTCATTAGCTTCCCTAGGTAACTGTTGATATTTTTCGAAAAAAAAAACAGGAAAATGGCAAAGACATTTCTACCTCATTAACAATAAAAGTTAATGAAGACACAAAACACAATCAGTGATCTATTTTTCTTACATTTCCGTCCTGTCGATCGCCAACAGTTTGACAATCGCATGCCCATGCCAATCGGCGCAGTGTAACCGATCCGCGTATATTTGCGTCGCACACCTGCCGCCGCGCAAATCATTACCCGCGTTGCGATACCGATGCATCATCGATCGACGATCGTGTGCGCACGCGACGGTGGTGCTGGTATTTAGATGATGTTGTGGTATTTTCTTTTACTAAAGTAGATATCTATTGAGTTATGATTCTTAAGAAATGGCTAATTCGTAACCCCGATTTCTGAAAAGTGACTTTTCTTTCCTGTAATTTGAACGTCTTCTGCCCTCTACTGTCTTTTGTAACTTGAAATCTCTGTCCTACTTTTAATATAATAGAGCTAAATGGGTATTGTTAGGTACTGGTAAGGAGGCCACTAATTTTGCTCACATACAATGGGCCGCAATTCATACATTTGCGGTCCATTTGCGGACTGACCGCATTGTAACCATATTCTAGCAAATAAATGATTTTATTTTTATTATTATTTATTTACTGAGACGGCTGCTCTCCATTTTAGGAGAGCAAAAATTTTTGGTGTTTGTTCTAGCACGTAGTGCTTATTTAGACTTCGATGAATGGAGCTCTGCTAGAACTTTCCAGTTTTGTGTTTTGTTCGATAAATAGTTGAAACAGTCGCATATAACTTGCAGTAAGGTACTAATTTAACTTCGTAGGGATAATTCTATTACGCACTACTGTGTAATGTTATTACGCACATGTGTGTTATAGCTCGGTTTATGACCCTTATACACTATTGATAGCTCTATCGGCTAACTTACATTGCGATAGTAATCGCTCTGATTGTGAAAATCGGTTAACTTACATTTTATTTAAGTAGTTTTTAAGATAATTTTGTTACATTTAAGAGACAATAAATCAATATTTTTTATTTTTATTGCTATCGTAATCGCTCTGATTGCAATTGCAATATATTGCTACTTTTCTTTGGTAAGTTTTTATTTGTGCCAAAACGAAGTAGCAATGTATCACATACATCTGTGAAATCACAGTTTACATTAACTTCATTATTTTAGCCGATAGACCCGCAGGTGTGTAGCAGGTATGTAGCTCTAACATCTATTGCATTTGCTCTAAGTTTACGTATACGCTGAACATCTATTGCTGCAGCCTCACTAACTACTTCGATGACTGTCTAAATAAGCCGCTGGTGGATGAGCAAATATTATTGTCTGAAGGTTATCATGATAGATGTTGTGTTATAGCTCAGATATGAATACAAGGTGTTACAAAAACCTAATGCCGAATATGGTATATAGGGACCATCAAACTGATCAACTTTTACTATGGGACTAACTCTGAAATCGCGAAAAATAAATCAGCTGTTTCATACAAAAATTCAAATCGGAAATATCAAAATGTATGAAACAGCTGATTTTTTTTTCGCGGTTTCAGAGTTGGTCCCATAGTAAAAGTTGTTCAGTTTGATGGTCCCTATATACCATATTCGGCATTAGGGGTATTTTTGTAACACCTTGTATTAGCAAACGTGTCTAATCCACGCTTCTGGGTTTGCAAACATATCCAGTACTTGAAACAGGTTCAAGTAGTTGCAGTATGTAGATAGGCAGTAGTTTTCAGGTACATTCAACGGCACGTCAGACTATACATGTTGACCTTGAGACCACCTTTATGTCGTACGCAATAAGAGCTGTTTTCGTAGTTCAACTGTTTAACCAAACCTGCTATCGTGCGTACCATTAATTTTATTCACAACCCACTCAATACACATACTTTTTTTAATGTAACCACTGTTCCCTTTACAAGGCATCTTTAACATCAGACCATTTTCTATCATTCTTTAGCTTCTAGCTGCAGGAAGCAATGCCTATCCATATGACATATATTTATCGACAACGCATTCAATGGCCGTAAAATTTATCGCGTCATAAGAGTGACAGATATTGATGTAACGCGCAGCTGCGCTGGCACGAGCCATTTCAGCTAAGACATAGACTAAATAAAGCTAAAGCAGTAAAGCAACTACATACAAATGTCCTTATCCGCGCACTCACATAAAGACATGTCGCTAAGAGATCTCTAAGGCCTCGGTCTCCTATTTTATGCTTTACGTGACATCTGACGTCAGCGTAAACATTTCCCACCACAACAAGTACGTTTCTTGAGACCACATCAAGTACGTTTCTTAAGTAAGGATTGTGCCGTTGCTTCTGTAAGTGGCCGTCGGAGTAATCAGGAGACCAATGCCTGAAAGGTTCACAGTGCAGCTCAGCAGCCCACAAGTCGCGAGTGCCACGTCATATGCCACGTCGTCAGTCTGTACTGTGTCACGCTTGTTCCACCCGCCCCCACCGCGCTCTAAGAATGCTAACCCTAGAGCTCCGATGATAGGTATCCGAAAAGTTGAGATACTGCTTTAGCAATATGTATACTGTGACTTCGAGTATGCGTTACATAGTTGATGCATCATTGATTTGCTATATTTACAACATCGAGGTTGGGGCAGTTGATTGGTGAGGTCGAGCGAGGAACGAGGAAATGGTGACTGATAGAGTTGAAGAATATTGTATAATATTGTTGAGATCTTCAACGACTAACATTACTGGCTGGCTGCTGGGCTGCACTGTGCCCTCTAGACAAAGTAATATTTGTAAATCGACAACGAAGTTTCCTTTCAAAATATTATAGAGATTTGACGTTTAAGAAATCTATAATTAGCGGGTATAGATGGTCGAAGATGATTAGCGAAAACTTCTATGTCAATTCCATTCCAATGAGTTGGCTAAACCAGGGGCCCTACCGGCTAAATTACATGGCTATCGTAATCGCTTTTATTTGAAAGGTGGATGTGATACATTGCTACATTTCTTTGGTAAGTTTTTAATTATGCCAAGAAGAAGTAGCAATGTGTCACATCCATCTATCAAATAAAAGCGAAAGTTAGCCGGTAGGGCTCCTGAACACAACAGCACAAAGCTTTATCGATGAACATTAAGTGATAATAATACTAAATCAGTATAATATTTGAATAAGAAGACATGAGAAACATAATATAATACGATATAATATAAAAGAAAGTTAAAAAAAGGTGAATGCTCTTCACAAAACGATGTCTTCCTCATTCGGAAATACATTACGTGATTAGTGCTAAATATTCAAAAGCCGAGGCGTGAACAAAAATAACTGTTCGGTACATCTAGTAAATGTCATTTTAATACCCATTGGAACCACACACCGTGACGTCATTACGACGGCAACGGTATTTTCTGCCAAAAACTACATAAGAACCTTATTGCAAGAGAATAAAACTCATTATAGTGTAGGTCTTAATATTTTGACGGTAAATAAAGTTTGTTTCCTTCAAGAATTAATACGAAAACTCTTGACATTATCACAAAAGAATAAAGATAAAAATCGAATGGCGGGGCAAGTTGCTTCCTCAAATCATATTTTCACTTCACTCGTGTCTTATTTTGTAAGGAATAAAGTTTAAAATTGTGAAGTAAAAATGGTGATAGAAATTGGGTGATCACAGAAATCACCCGATTGTTTTGAACACTGAATGGGTGACAATAGAGTTTTCTTTTTTTGTTTTATGTACATGGCAAGCGTTCATTTCCAGCAGCTTTACTTTTAAAGACATTTTAAACGTTTTCAAATGGAGTCATAGATTTATTAATTGGCTCCAATTGTCCGAACCATCTATGATAGCAAATATTTAAAAAAACAAATTTTAGAAATATAGCGGAAATAAGGCAGGCCTAAAACAAGACCATCAGTCAAACCACTTTTAACATAGGTATTTTCCTCGTGGAACCAGGAACGTCTGGGTATCAAGGGTATCTGGCCAATGTTCAAAATATAGACCACAAATTATACAGTCACATAAGCCATCATTTACCCAATTTCTCGCACTTGGTTTAATATTTGATCATAGTATATCACACCTCAGATTCCACCAACTGCCCGCGTTCCAAACATATGTTGATGAAGATCAATAATCGGATTGACTACGGCTAACAATAACGAAGATCAGATCTATTTAATTTTCCCTCTGTAAATTGATAAGGCTTTGGACTCATTGTGTGTTCTGTCTACCCCCTTTTCAGCTTTTCAAATCTATGTCGTGTCACGATAAGCATCCTATAGATATCCTGATACGACTATTATACCCATGTGTTTAAAATACTCAACCCAAATTTGAGATAATTTAAGATTGTTAAAAAAAATCAGCCAAGCAATAGTAAGCAAATTTTCATACCGCAATATCGTTTCAAATTACCATAAACTTCTAATAGGATATAAATATAAACATCTTACACCGCCTAATCCTTTAACAGTAAGCACTACTAATAAAAGCGAACAAACAAACTATGTTATGAATACCACTTAAACAAGCAGTTGGTTCAAGCGGAATTCAACCTTATAGTCCGAGATATAGAGTAGTTAAGTAAAGATAGTGGTGTATATTTATATTTGTAAAGTGGCCAGGACATGTTAATCGCGGAACGACAGAGTGATGTGTAACTAGGGCAGTTGCATACGGTAATTGAATTATTACTTTATGGTAAGTAATGAGATTAGGAAGTATGTTTTAATATCCGTTATACCAGATGATAGGTGTAATTAAGCTTTTATATAAGTTATAAAAGCATGAAACAAAAATTCATCTTTTTGTTCATAGTTTAGAGTTTTTATGTTACGTAAATAATACACATAATCGAGGGTATCCTCAAATAGGTAATCTCCAGATTTCTTAAAAATTTTGGGCGTTTGTCCACCTACCAGTAAAATGGCGATAGTGATGAAGTTGATGGTGATTAAAGCGTATGCCAAAATGATTTCGAAAAAATGGAAGAAAACAAAAAAGACAGCTTCTTTATCAGACTATTATACATCTACCACGATATTACGAGGTTTATTAACAGTGCATGAGAAATACTATTTCTTTATATAACAAACTTTTCGTCCTATTGAAGTTAAAGGAAAGGCATTCAAAATAAAAATGAGGTTACCTACAGGATATCGCTCGAAGGGTTGCTCAGCTGAAGTGGCAGTGGGCGAGACATATAGCTAGAAGAACCAATGGCCGTTGGGGCGGAAAGGTACTAGAATGGCGATCATGCACCCTGACAAGGTGGACCGACGATCTGGTGAAGGTCGCGGGAAGCTGCTGGATGCGGGCAGCGCAGGACCGGTCGTTGTGGAGATCCTTGGGGGAGGCCTATACCCAGCAGTGGGTGTCGTGCGGCTGATATGATGATGATGATGACAGGGTTTTTTCCAGCCTTGTCCTTCTTCAACGGTAATGCAAGAACTAGGGTTGCATAAAAATCGCTAGCTTGTCCTCCCCCTTAAACTAGTCCTAATTAAGTTCAGTTGAGAGTATCCTGCATGGCGTGGCGCCGAATGATTTAGCACCACAAAAACCTGAGAAGTTATGGCCACTTTCCTGGTAGCTCCAAATTGTTGCTGATTTACGCCATTTCAGCCTATTTCCTGAAGTTAATATGCGTAATAGACAATAATTAAACGGTAAATAGAAAACTTGAGCGGTTCCAATGAAATGTTATTTTCATGTTTCTTCAAAATGATTATGAACTAAGCTCAAACCACGGGGTCTATTGTAAATTGCACGAAACAGTATTTTCGGTGATTCTGAATGCCGTTTGTGGATAGGCTTCTCCGAATGAAAAATGCTTTGACACAATATGATAGTTGAACCTTACTCTTCGTGTTTATTTCTGTTTTCATTTATAAGTATCCTGAAATAGGTACTGTTTTGTTAATTGTATAGAGGCAAGAAAATTATTTCAAATACCTGCAAACTTTTTATTCAGCAATGCTCATTTTTTCGATTTCATGAAAGATCTGCCCCTGTTCAGCCAAAGATTTCGCTTCGAAACATTATGAATTTGACTTTTTGAAAAATATGTCAATCTCATATATTATTTTGAAAGCGAAACGATAACGAAGATTTTTAAATGTTACTTTGGCTAGGGCCTGGTTTAGTTGACATCAGCCATTTTTAATGTCCCCACTGCTGGAGCACAATCCTTCCTTATGGGTGGATAAAGAGGACGGGCCATAACCCACCATCCATGCAGCCCCAATGCGGATTGATGGGTGTTAACGACTGAAAATGCAGCTGGGACCAACGGCTAAACGTGCCTTTCGAAGCACAGAGGAACTATAATACATTTTTGGTCACCCATCCCATGACCGACCATGAAAGTTGCTTAATCTCCGCAATCGCTGGGCCAGGCGCTGATCCACTGCGCCACCGAGCTCCTCCTGGTTTAGTAAATACATGTAATTTTGCCTCTCTGAGATTACGATCCAAACATATTGTTGTATTATTTCCAGCACTTGTATATCGATGGAATGGAAATATTTATTTACCGAACTGACTTTATTATTTAGTAAATCACAAGAGTCATTATGCAATTGATGCCGAATTTCTAGCTAAATGCAATCCAAAGCTAAGCTTAATACCGTGACACGAACAGGAATATCCCTCAATCTCTGCTATCATAACTCTTGTTGAAATAACAAGCATCTTGTCTGCATAAATCGCAGCTGCCGGTAGCTGCCTGACGCATGCACCACAAATATTTCGTTCATCTTAAAGATGTATGCTGTACAGCATTCTTGTACGAAATCTACCAATCCTTAAATAAAGTAGGGGGAATTTAATAGGCTTTGAAAATGGGGGATCACAGGTCATGGAAAACTTTTTTGTGTATCGAATAGAGCCTTGCTTGTAAGTACTTTCTTGTTAATAACCTGTTGTATGTATTGTATTTGGTAACGCTATATTTAAGTTTGTAAATATCGTTACTTATTTCTGTTAAAGCTGATAGGATTCTTGCGCCTGTTCTTCTTGTCAGTTAAAAAAGTCTGGAACGGGTGGTATAAAAATACAGACGATTCAAAAGCGCTTAATTACTAGTTTTATTTGAATAAAGCAATTTTTTAACTTTATACTTTACTTTACTTTTTTGCTGATTGTTTATAGTTATATACCAACGGCCGATTTCAATAACCCATTCTCAATAAGAGATAGGCTTACTAAAGAATTGTTGCCTAGACATTTGCCTAGTGACAGATCCATAGTAAGCCTATCTCTTACTAAAGGTAGATTGTTAAAATCGGCCATAAATGAATTGCTGAACCTGATTTTATTATTTCCTTTTAACAGTTTATGACGAAAAGGTAACGCCGTAGGATGCCATAATCTTATCAGCTAAAGACGTCTTGAAGAGATTGTAAGGTAAAAAATAATGGCGATTCGAAAAATCTTATTGCGTGAGCTTTATTCAATAACTAATAATATTGAGTGTGTGTTTGATAATAAAATTATTACTGTAACAAAATCTTTACTGAAGTATTTGAAATGCATTCGATATCAAAGTGCAAATTATTTATTTCTAGTATTAAAATTAACATAAAATAACGCTTTGATCATCTATGTGATATAAAGGATTATGTTTACTATATAAGCTTATTTGTCGGTCCGTAGCTCCAATGGGCGTCTGGAATCAGATCGATTGTGCGCGTGCGCAGCGACGCGTACTACTTCCGCGCATTGTTTAATACACGTCTGTTTATATTATGTTTAATGTATGTCAACTGTGACTGGCGTGAAGATCTTATATACCTAGTATTTTAAAAGGGATTGTATATTTGACTAATATAACATGATGTTTGCCCATGGACGGTAACCAAATCATCTTAACATGATTGATGGGTAAGTTAATAATTATGTGATTTGACCAGGAACTTGACTATTATTTTTGTTTTATCAATCAATGATAAAATTGATATGAATAAATAAACAAAAGAACGAAACTGTACGTATATGGAAGTGGTGAGATAGTCCAGGATAAAAAGAGTACTAAAACAAAATCCTAACTTTCATTGAAACATATTATTCTATTGGAATTACAATACTAGGGCTTCAGTCTGGTTCCGTCACAAATATTTTTGAAGATGAAGATCTCGTTTGGAGATGGATGGAAAATAAAAGACAATTCCAAATCGATTAATCGCATCACGATTATTCGAAAGTGCGTACACGCATTCTCAGTATTGTAGTGCTCACAATATCTCATTTTCTCACGGCCTACTATAATTGCGCACTTTAATTAAGCTCGAAGGCACAGCCTATCTAGCATCTAAGTATTGTGTTGGGTAGAAATCGGTTGTCGCATGTATTTGATTACTATTTAAATCGAAAACGTAATCGATGATTGTGTTGAAATGTAACTTTCTGTAACTTTGAAACGACGTTTCTCTGATTTGCATCAGTTAGTGCTGCTGTTTTCCTTCTTTAACTTCGGTGTTATTTTAAAGAGAATAGTGGAAGACTGTAGGTCCAATTGGCTATCTCCCATTTAAGGAACAGTGGAAGTCTAGGGGTCAAATGATTATCTCCCATTTGAGGAACAGTGGAAGTCTGGGGGTCAAATGGCTATCTCCCATTTGAGGAACAGTGGAAGTCTGGGGGTCAAATGGTTATCTCCCATTTGAGGAACAGTGGAAGTCTGGGGGTCAAATGGTTATCTCCCATTTGAGGAACAGTGGAAGTCTGGGGGTCAAATGGTTATCTCCCATTTGAGGAACAGTGGAAGTCTGGGGGTTAAATGGTTATCTCCCACTTGAGGAACAGTGGAAGTCTGGGGGTCAAATGATTATCTCCCATTTAAGGAACAGTGGAAGTCTGGGGATCAAATAGTTATCTCCCATTTGAGGAACAGTGGAAGTCTGGGGGGTCAAATGGTTATCCCCCATTTCAGGAACAGTGGCAGTCTGGAGGTCAAATGGTTATCTCCCATTTGAGGAACAGTAGAAGTTTGGGGGTCAAATGGCTATCTCCCATTTCACCTAAACCAACCTTTTATTTTTTCTTAGGTTTCTGCAATGCAATCCCGCTTTAATCCGGACATTTATTTGATTGCAGTCGACATTTCGGGTTTATTTTAAATAATAGGTATTACAAACGTATTTGGAACATTCACTCTATCTATTCGATTTTGGCTGGAATTATCATTTATGTATTTCTCTTGAATCTTAGTTAAAACTAAACTCGTAAAAAAAGCTTTTTTAAATCAGATCAATGTGTGACTGCTTCTTGTGGTATGGTATTTGTTCTGTCCTCAAATAGATTTATTAGTTATTGTTTGCGGTTAAAGTAATAATGCAAGAACAACAATTAAACAGTTAACCGAACATTAATCGTAGTGGTTCGGTCGCCGGCGCCGGACCAGAACGAGGATGCGTTGATCTTGATATTTGCCTTGATCATCAGCCCTTACCATTGGTTGCAACTAGACAACTCGCAGACAACAATATTGCAGTTATGAACCTGGTGAAATTTTCAGTACAAAACAGAAGATAATTATATTTCTTATAATGAAATATCAACAGTAGATCTATGCCCTTAGGTGATAGTAGGTATAATGCGTAATTGGCTGTGAAGTTAGACACTATGCGCGTAGCCGTGCCCCACCACTTGCCTCTTCCACCCACTTACATCGAAATTATGTTCTGTGCATTCTCGCGCGATGATCTGAGCCGCTCATAACATTGAAATTTATTGTACTTCGACTAGTAAAAGTGACGACAAAAATAATCAATGTAAAGAAAATAAGATGAAATACTTACCTCTATCTTGAATTTTTGCTTGATCTTCATTTTATTCCCTGGAAACAAAAAAGCAAGATTTCAATAATTTAAATGACAAACTAGAAGTAATATCAGATATATGTGACTAGTTAAAAAATAATTTTGTGTCACAATGTTAGTGTTGTTAAGCACTCCGGTAACGATCATTTGCGATAGTCAATTTTTACGTAATTGACTCTTATCGACGCGAAAATTGGTGGTTTACACGTGTAATTGAAGCGATTGTCAATTGCTTTAACAATGGCATTGACGGAAAAATTGACAATCGCAATTGATCGTTACCGGGGTCCATAAAATGTTTATTTTTATGACGACCACTGCTGTACAATAAAATTTTCCTGCGTGAGGACTCCACTTTTCTTTCGAGTTCCAATGGTAACCGCACCAAGGTGCGACCAGATAGTTTCCTAGCTCACAACAATGGTCTTAACCGTGTCTAATCAGGAAACGATGTTATCTGTTAACTTCGTGATTACCGGTACAATGTACATTGTATGCCCTCTGTGGGCCCTTATCTATGCTCGACTTTTAACGCTTCACGAATACTTGGTATGGTTTCTCTATTGGCAGTTTGATTGCCTTTATTTTTTTTAATAGAGGTAGATTAAACATTAGTAGACTCTGAGAGGGAGATTACACAATCAGTCTGCCGCCAGTCTGCTGCTAGTCCATTCATCATTCTGGTTAGATTGGCGGGAGACTGATCGTATAACCCACTGACTGGCGGCAGACTGATTGTGTAATCTCCCTCTGAAAATGTGATATAAGTTGCCTGGACTACACTCAGAAATTTTGAAATAACATTCACGTACATAACTGTCATTTTATGTCATGCTAAATCTTACGCAATTTATAAAAAATAGAAAATTTGATGTTGGTGTCAATTTGGTACAGACGGCAAAACTAAATTGATAGGACTAAACTATTTCTTTTTTGTATTTTGTTCTTGTCTTTTCAATACGTAAAGAAAAGGATGCTCTCTTAAAATTAAGTTCTGTCAATTTAGTTTAGTTGTCTGGTACTGAATCGACACTATTGTCGTCTAAAGGTATTAGTCGACTTTTACCACACCCTTAAGAATGAAGGGTTGATGCTATGCTTACTGAAAGACGGCCATTTAAAATTATATGGTGGTTATTGAAGAGTGACATAATACTGAAGTATGTGTCCTGTTTAACCGATGTGACTGTTATCGAAGACCTCGGCACGGACCGTGTCGATGCCAGATAATAGATCTTACATATTTCCATTATTATAGTCACCCGATTTAATACTTCATAATAATGCAATTACTGTCTCGTTCATATTCTTGGTTGAAGGCGTATGAAGAAATATGTCATTAAGCAAAATTTCCACTTTGATGATAATAATAAATTTCAAATTACATACTAGATACAATTTTGTCATTAGTTCAAATTATCTGTTTTAGCTTATGCTAAAGTTTTTGTATTGTTTTGACGATTGCTTTATTTTTATTCGCATGATTCTGTAGTAAAAAAGTGCTTTAAGTATCATAAGTCTATCTGCCAAATTCTAGAAGGGTTTCTCATCATATCATCTGCACCCGTGTAGGAAGTATTTTCAGCCTCAATATAACAAAGTTATCTTTCTTTTCTCAACGTTCGATCAAGACTTCTGTTTTCACATCAATTTTGTCATATAATTTATCGTGTTGCAGTTCTCCGTTCAATTTCAGGAATCCACAAGAAGTTCTGAGACCACGTAACTCCCCACGACACACAGTCGCATCATTATCAAAGATCTATACATCAACAATAGCTGGCTTATCGCATTTTATAATCTGTCTCCATTCCTGGCACACTCGGTTGATTTTCATAATAACACCCGTAATGGCAAGTAATTTTGTGCCTTTGTTTGTCACGATCCGGGCCCCTATGTTTAATTGCTTCAAGTACGCCATGATTGTTTTTATAACGATCTCTTTTTGTAGTTTTGATTTCCTCTGATACTGTGAAATCTTTATTTGCTAGTTTAGTTTTTTTAACGTCGTTGTAAATGGTACTTTTAAAGATTAGCTAGAAACCTTTCAATTTATTAATGACGCACTCAATAAAAATAACAATTTCTATTATATTTAGAGTCGTTATTCGTGTTGATGTTGATATTTTGGTGTATAATGTTAATTAAAGAGTAATAATACAAATATCCTTTATACGCAAAATAAAATCTTTTAGTGCGTCATTCAGAAAATATATCAAGGTGTACACTTTTAGAGATTTTATACAGCTACCAGACTGTCTATACGTCACACCAATCATCATCCAAATAAAAAACGGTTAAGAGCGAGTGGGACTCGCGCACCGAGGGTTCCGTTCCATTATTATGAAAAAAATTTACTATTTAGAGACATCATTTTAAATTATTAAAATAAATGTTTAAGAATGTGCAAGCAGCGCTCTTTCATATGATATCCCATATGCCCTAGTAGCCTCACTTCGAATTTTTCAGTCCCTGTTGCAAAAAAAATATAAATATTTTTATTTCTCTCTTATTTGCAAAATAGTTGGGCAAACGTCATCTAAAACTATTTCAAGTTGATAGCATTAGTAGTTCTCGAGATATCCAGCTCTGACAGATAGATAGACGGAGTCGCACCCTAAGGGTTCCTTTTTACCATTTTGGTACAAAACCCTAAAAATCATTGTATATTTTAAGTGGTATGCAAAAAAGTACCAGGATGACATGACTCCAAAGAGCTTCTTCGGTCCGCCGCGTTGTTTTAACAATGACGCCAAACCAACCGCGCTGCGGTCTTGGCCCATTAGCCACGTCACACAAGGTGAGGGTTTGATTGATTCCCAACGACCTCTGTTTACGTGCTCAACCAGCCGAGCCGATATTTTTAAAGGTTCCTGTCAATTTAGGCGTCCGGACACTTTAAATGTGATGTTAAATTGTTTGGAATTATATTTTTTGAAACAGTCTAGTAGGGTGGGTTGTGTCCGTCGCGGCTCTATGATTTGTTGATGACGTGATTGCTTGATGCTAAATATAGCCCATAGTGATTTGAAGAATCACTAGTAGCTGCATTGTTTAAATCTTCAAATTTAATTTAGTTAGGCATAAAACATGACATCACAAATTTTTTCGTTACATACGCGTCAAGAAATAAGTAAGGTCTTGGTCTCCTATTTTATGCTATACGCAACGTCTGACGTCAGCGTAAACATTCTTATACATTTCTTACGCCGACGTCAGCGTTTGGAAAATACCACAACAGTAGATTTCTTTAGTAAGCATTGTGACGCTGACGCTGTACGCAGCCGACAGCGTAAATGGGAGACCAAAGTCTAGACCCTGAAGTTTATTCTCCACAAATCTCGATGTAATGGTCGAAAATATGGCCGAAGCAATGAGGTTTATGTTGGACTACTATTAAAAGTAACGTTCTTCACTCAGGAGCGCTCAGCACATCGATCTTTGTATATCATATGAGACAATACACATCAAACCTCTTCGAAACACACCGCAGTACGTTCAGAGTATGGATCTCCGAATCTGTGACTTGGTTATTTTACTTGGTTTGTAAATAAACATGGATTTTACTTATATAATGCTCAAAATCATTAGTTTCATAATGACGACCTCCGTGGTCGAGTGGCTTTGTACACCGGTTTTCAAGGTGTCACCATCTCTGAGGTCCCGGGTTCGATCCCTGGTTGGGTCAATTTAGAAAACGAACTTTTCTATATTGGCTCAGGTCTGGGTGTCTGTGATACCACCATTGTCTCCGATTTCCATAACACAAGTGCTTCAGCTACTTACTTTGGAATCGGAGCAATGTATGTGATGTTGTCAAATTTATTTATATTAGCAAAATATATATAAATTATCCAAATCCAAAACCTTGCTAAAACTCAGTCTACAATGGGTTACTTAAGTACATGTTTGGCAATTCCAGAATTGAAATACATAGGTAATTTCCCAAATTTTCAAAAACACTTTAAGATAACCTTCTATTTTATCTGAGCTCGTCTAACAGCTTCCTTTAAAAGCGATAGATCATCATTGCACCACACTACAGCGAGATAGCGGAAAGCATAAAACATGGCGCTCTTACTTTCGCAATAAAATGTTTAAAAACATCGGATCCCCATTAGCTGGGGCTATTAATATCGACATATCCTCGATGCCATCTTGGAGGAAGGAAGCGAGGCATTTCGTTGGCGCCGCAACTGTGACACAGTGGCAGACAGAAGCAGTAGGGAACTTCAGATTTATGTCAAAGTATTTTTCTTCTTTTTTTTTGTTTTGGCAATCTACTTTCCTCTTGGAAGTAATTTTTGCCAGTGTCAAGTGTTAAATAGTTCAGTGGTAGATATTGTTTAATTTTTCATTAGAATGCGGGTGCATCGCATTCCAATGCTGCTTGGAGCATTTGGCACCAAGTATATCAATACAGTTTACTCGGTTAGTTCTGCCGAGGAAGCCACCACTTCAATAAAAGTCTCAGCTTCACACAACCAAGATCGCGCCTATTTCAATTATCCCACATATTGTTCAGTTGCGTAGACACTTGTACCATATAACTGCACCAATTTTAAGACACAATATCCACTATGAATCAATTTGAAAATAATTAAAATAGACACCCAACCGAACTCGACAAAATGGCGCCAAAAACTCGTCAAAGTATTAAGGGCAGCGCAGAACCCTTCGTCTCGTGGAGGTCTAACCTAGCAAAGAGTATCCTATGGCTGATATGATAATAAAGGGCTTATTACGTGAATACTTTGAGCAACATGTGACACGCGTTTGGTTTTACATTTTTCGCATAGGATTAGCTCTGTCAGTAACGTGTGAAATTTTGACAGCAGTGTAACCAAAATCACGTCATCTGGACAAGAACTGTGGTAGCTTGTCAATAGCTTTTAGTTATATATATTTGTTGTTATCTGTATGTTTATAAGCTGTTAGCTATCCATAAACGAAAAATAAATAAAAATAAATAAATAGAACTTAAAAATCTAGTGGATACATAAATGGAGTGATTACTCTGAAATACTAGGATTTCATCAAAGAGGAATAACAAAATACAAAACAATATGGTCTATATTTTTTACTTAAAACAGTGTGAAGTTCCTGTAAACTAGTTGTCTTTTGTTTTGGAGTTTTTCAAAATTTAAGACACTACCCTAATTGTCAACTATGTTTGTATTACTATATGATCACTCTGTGGCGCAGACGCAGCCGACTGGAACTCCCTAGAGCAGTATGTCGAATCGCGTTTGTGAAGGGTCCCGGTTCGAGTCCCATTCCGATGTGGTTGGTAACACCAATAGCTCGTTAAGTGTCTCAATGAGACGTATCATCTGATATCGGTTTGATGGTTTTTTTTAAGCTTTTTTTGTAGTTACAAAATAGGTCATTCGTATGTAATTAATGAAACATTTTAGGTATTATTGCACTATGAACATATTATTAATTCTGTGATTATACTTATAGTAAATTCTTTGAGTCAACGTAAGAAGAAACGGCCGTTTATGCCGTTACTTTCCGTTAACCTAGAACTATAAAATTTGGCAAGTAATATCGTCTTAATACTACAAGTACAGTGAAAAGTCTGAAAACTATACATTTGTAATTAAATCATAAAAAATTGTCTTGAAAGAACGTAATCTATTATTGAGGTTTGGCAACGGTATGCGCGGTCATAATTTAACTTCCAATTAACAAATGAACTTGAAATTTGGTTATAATTTTTAATATTACGTATACTTTACCAACAAATACTAATATATTGATAATTCTGTGTTTTTTTTCTTTTAAATTCCCTCATTTTCCTATTATTAACCAACTCAATTTTGCGGTCAAACGCGTAGCACACATAAGCCCCGCGCCTTAGCCGTATTTGGTACGGAACCCTTATTATGCAAAGTCCGACACGTACTTGGCCGGTTTTTTTATATTCTTACCCTTTCAGTCTAGTCTACTAAAGATGTGCGTAGTTGCGTACGTTTCAAAGACTGAAAATTGGTTTATCTACAACTTACCAATAATTGTATTAAATATTTGTAGTTCGCAGTAAATGTGTACAAAATATAAAAAAATACATAAATGCACAAATTTTACGTTCTTCACACAAATATATTTCGAAGTTAAAATTAATGAAGCTGAGGTCATTTGGTTAACCAGTAATAGATACCTAATCTGTGTGCGTAGTAAAAACAATTTCTATTGGTCAAATTCAGAAAGAATGAAAACGAATACAACAAAAAACTATCACATCAACCTTTTTTCTCGTTTTCTTCACCTCTTTTGAACAACCTGGATACTTAGATATTAGATTTTAAGAGTCCCTAATTTTTATATTGGAATCTTCATTCGATACAATAATGGCGCCAACCCCTAGTTGACCGTGCCGCTTGGCTGGACAAGTTAACAAGGTGGCGTAGTAAGGAAGTCGTCTTGAATGACAAGGATGTTTGCTGTCAAGGATTGTGACTGTATTGATGTCATACATGTTTCATACGTTGCATTTGCATCTATGGTAGATATCTTAACTACTATAGCTCGGAGTTTTTGGCGCCATTTTGTCGAGTTCGGTTTGGTGTCTATTTTAATTATTTTCAAATTGATTCATAGTGGATATTGTGTCTTAAAATTGGTGCAGTTATATGGTACAAGTGTCCACGCAACTGAACAATATGTGGGATAATTGAAATAGGCGCGATCTTGGTTGTGTGAAGCTGAGACTTTTATTGAAGTGGTGGCTTCCTCGGCAGAACTAACCGAGTAAACTGTCTTGATATACTTGGTGCCAAATGCTCCAAGCAGCATTGGAATGCGATGCACCCGCATTCTAATGAAAAATTAAACAATATCTACCACTGAACTATTTAAACTCAAGAACTGGCAGTATGGCTTAGACCTTCGCCTGTCCTGAAAAGGACGAATATAACTACAACTACTACTACTACTATAGCTCTACCAATTTAGGTTATAGCTTTGAAAATGCACTATGTTTTTTAAGCCCCGAATTGGGGTGATTCATGTGCATTTTTTGGTTTTAATGACTCTACTAAGCAATGATGTTTGAGATCAGAAAATTTTGTATTCAAAGATAGTATTTTTGAAGACAAACATGATTGCTTGTTAAGACATATTTTAAGCCTTAAACATAGCCCATGAATCACACATGTCTCAAGAATCATTGATATATTGACATTTCAATATTTATGTTTTTTTAAATTGGTTCTCAGGGAAAATGTTTGCTTTACCTTTAGTTAAATCTATTACTGATCTAGTCTTTACCAATTTGAGTTTTTTTTCTAATCATTGACTTACTGTCGTTTTTGAATTTAATATTTATTTTTTAGTTATTTTTAGTAGATAAATTATGAGTGTATGCAAGTTTTAATATTGTCGGCACCAGTGGCTAGTGCAGTTACGATGAAAACCTCATTTCGAACGTCCAGTTATCGGCATACATTAACACAGAAACAATTGAGTTGTGGCCATGCGAACTTCCCTACATTTGCATATGGCTTTGTGACAACAAACCGAGTTAATTATGCATCTGTCAAACTGAATCCTCCTCTAATTTGAACCTAATCACATTATCATTAGGATGTGTCCAAAATATTGAGTTGATTTGGAATAATGGTTGTGAAGTGACAACAAAGTTATTTCTTGTGGCTATTTAAAAACAGCTGTAGGTTATTTTAGCACTTATAGGGTTAAAATAAGAATGTTAAATTATGGTTGCTAATAGTTGTAAATGTTTTTGTTGTTGGTAAACTTTATAGAATGAGTTTGTGTCATTAAATCGGCATTTCAACTGTTTTAATGTATTTTCTAGCGGGCAACGATTATATTCAATAGGAATAGTTTGAATGTTAGATGATATGAAATAGATTAAGTCCTCGTTTTTTCTGATACATTATTCAATTGAACTGTACTTTGAGATTGGAATTTATGACAATATGATTTATTTAAGTGAACTCTATCACTCCGTGGTTCGTCTACCGGTCAACTCGTAGAAGCACTATTAAAATTACGACTATTACGTATTTGTCACCAATTGACATTCATGTACTCATTCAACTTTAATAAATTATTGTATTTTTAGTAATTTTATGGCATCAAATTAGAATACAAAACTGTCATTGAATTCGATTCCATTCCAGACAGTTTTTCTAGTGTAATTATTTTACCGAAATTGCTTTTCTTTAGAGAATGTGCTAATAAGTAAGTTGAATTTCTGAGCAGAAGTAACACTTAAGTAACAACAAGCTTTTAGGGGTTTTGCCTTGTAGCACCAGAAAAAAATCTTAAATGGTCGGTAGGGAAAAAAATTGACGATTAAAAAGCGATATACTTTAAGCTTATTTGAATATTAGAATGGTACGACCTTAACAAAAAAGATTTTAAAACACTGTTCAACAAGTGTTTAACTTAGACACTGTTTAAATGTGACTCTGTCACTTTTTTGACAATATTGTTTGAAATAGAAGGCATCACATTTAAATAGTGTCTAAATTAAACAATGTTTTGAAATGTTTTGTCGTAAGGCCTATAGAGTTTAAACAATATTCTAAGGATGAATATTGACAAACATGAAAATGTTGCCAAGCAATCTGGTACGTACATTCATTATGTAACCGGAGTCGTGGTACGAGGTGAGCGCTAATTCGTCAATTTAGCATCGGAATCATCAGCGTTGCGGTGGCAGCGTGGGAATGCGTATGCGCACCGCTGCGGACTGGCGAGTAATCAGGATCAGGGCCCAATCGCGCATACTCTAAACGATAAAGTCAAAACATCCTAGGCATAGCTTTCAACAATTTTAACAAAACTAAATCGAAATTTTTTCTGTAAACGAAACTGAAAAGGTAAAGATTTAGTTTTGGTTATATCGTTGAAAAATAGGGGGATTAGGGCCCAGGGGCTCAATAGCGCTAATTAATGACTAATTACTGATTTAAATTCTCATTTAAATTGTCCAAGATTGGCATACTAGGCTCCATAGGCATAATTTTCAACAATTTTGACAAAACTAAATCGAGTATTTTTCTGTAAAGGAAACGGAAACGGTAACGATTAGCTTTGGTTTTATCGTTGAAAACTAGCGCGATTGGGTCCCTGGTTTTGTCAAGACCTATGCTTTATCTCATGCAGGATAGACAAATTAAGAAAGATAAAAGCAAGCAACAAAAAGAAAATGTGTAAGTATACAAAAGTGCATTGAACTGAAGAATATAGTCGTAGGTAATATGTGACTTCTTTGATCACAAGATTAATAGTAGCTGAATCACTTAGACCATCAGCCATTTTTATTGTCCCCACTGCTGGGGCACAGGCCTTCCTTATAGGTGGATAAGGAGGATAGACCATAACCCACCACGCGGGCCCAAACTACGAATGCAGCCAGGGCAAAGGCTTCACGTGTCTTTCGAAGCACAGAGGAACTAGAGATAATAAATTTGTAGAAATCAATCCCATGACCGACCTTTGCGAAAGTTGTTTAACCTTCGCAATCGCTGGGTCAGGCGCTAAACCACTGCGCCATCGAGCTCCTCTAAAGCATTTGTATTGAGAGATTTATTAACAACAGTACCACCACCACCCAGACCCGAAATTGTACAATATTGTTTTTAGGTAGATTTGAAATCCTTAATTAACCGACAGTGAGTCGTACCCGCAAACTACAAATACAGTGACGTTGAAATATTTATAGACTAATCCATTCTGCATATCTTTTTTCTTGATTTTACAATAAATGTTATAGCTGGAGAGCTGGTACTTTATTACGACGTTGCAATCATTACTCTATTTCCTTGTTTTCAACATGACAATAAATGCGTGGTACTTGGGAGATGTAGATACCCTCTGGATGTCTAACCCGAGACCTTTGAATAAGTTATTTTTCTACTAGAGGCTGTTGCATATTCATATACTATATTCCGCTATCAACAAATCATAGTACGTTCCAGAAACGCAGTAAAAGTATCCATTAAACCATTGAACCGAATAGAACGACCGTCACAAAAACAACGTAACGATGTGAGAAGATGGCTATAATGTAAACTGGCATCATTTCAAACGGAACTGACAATTTTGTGCCGTTTAACTGGCACTCTGTGAGTCATAGTTAAAGGTTTAAGTAAATTAACTCTTGTGGTTGAAGTCTATAGGAATACATTATTTCAACAGCCAATGAAGGATATCTTTGATAATATTGGAATAGGTAGTTGCTGATTAAAAAGTCATCATAAGAAGTGACAAAGATGATTTTACTGTTAGGGAAACAAGAACAAAGAATATATGAATTTTAATTACTCAAAATTAAATGTTATCGGACTATGAAAAGGTTTATATTTTTTTCGCTGTATTCTAATAAACAGAAGTCATAGCTTCTCTCTTTGTATCTTGAAATTTTATAGCTGAAATGGAATTTTCCAAAAGCCATTTTCAGTTATTTCAATCATATTGTAACTTAAGACTTAGATCTCTATATAATATGCGAGTTATTATGATTAAAATTGGACTAGCAAACTGAAATAAAAACAGAAATATTCACCAAAAATGCGTTAAGAGTTAGAAGATAGAATCATCCAATAGCATTTCACACTACAATATCGTTCATAATCAAAACCAGTTTTTATCTCTCTCATCAAATTCCGTCGGTGTATTTGAACAGTCTATACTAACTAGGCCCCAAATCGCTCTATTAGCAGAAATTGTGGCAATAAATGCTTACAAATTGTCGTTAAATTAACCGCTATTTTCTACCGAAACACTATCACTATTAAATTATAGTGACGATTTAATCATTCCAGACTGTGAGAAACTAGGCGACGAGTTTAATTTTGATGATTTCTTTACCGGTACTAATGCGTCATTTAATAATAATGATTATGATTAAACAAATAATACAATAAAATACACAAATGAAGCAGAATCACAATTTGAATCTTAAAATAATAAGCCTAAAGCTGACACCTTTGGTGATGACAATTTTGAGAATGACGAAGTTAAGTTGGTAATTAAGTGATAATTTTATACGAAACATTATGAGATGGTGGAAAGAGATTAAGACAAGTTCAAGGAAAAAAATGTTCCAAAGCTGAGTCACAGATAATTAGTGTTTTATGGTGTTAAGCTTAGAGCTTAAATGTATCACACACAGTCTCATATTTCAAAGTCAAGTTAAACATATATACGTTTTGTGTTCATCACTTATTTCCTGCCGTGTAATGTATAGAAATCCCATAACATTAATAAACGCCTTCAAACGATTCTTAATGTCGAATAGTAAATTTAATGGACACTAAAATTAGAATAACAGATAGATATAAGAGATAGCACTGGTGATATTAACATAACAATATATTTTTTTGATCTTTTGTGATATACTTATAACTTTAATTTGGCATTCTTAAATGTTTTTCAAAGAATTTGAACGTTTTCTGGAGTTTTGAAATTGAAACTTTTATATTATTAGGATCTTTTAATATGAAAATGTATGACACTGGTGATTAATAACAGATAAAAAAATCATTTAAAATGTATAGCATGCCTACAGTATAGTATTGATCATGGAATGTACCTGTTTATATTAATTTAGGGACAAAAGAGTAATATTCTTAATGAATTTGTTAAATCTCCAAAAAGTAATTATTTTATAAGCACCTAAAAAAGTTTATAAAAACTTGTATTTTTTAAAATCCCAAGCACAAAACTCCTAACCAAAACTTACTTCGTAAAAATGACGATAAAAATTTCAACAAATTTAAATAAAATCAGTGGTAGGACATCAATCAATTCCTCACTAACCCCATCATCAGCCACAATAGACGTCGATGAATATGGTTCTGTGAACCGTGACCATCATACATTGGTTTGTTGGGCAAAGAGTGGGGTGCAGAAGGGGAATTCGTTAGATTCACTCAATATAGAATAAATAAATATTAAATATTTGACAACATCACATACATTGCTCCGATTGCAGTAGCTAAAGCACTTGTGTTATGGAAATCAGAGACAACGGTGGTATCACAAACACCCAGACCTGAGCCAATATAGAAAAATAATTAGTCTTCTAAATTGACCCAACCGGGGATCGAACCCGGGACCTCAGAGATGGCGACACCTTGAAAACCGGCGTACAAACCACTCGATCACGGAGGTCGTCACGTCAGAAGCATTCATGATGATCCATATGCTAGGTGTTTGAAAGAAATGTTGTCTGTATCAAGCAATGATGTAATTTAGAAAATTCAAACCTTGCATTTTTGGAAGATTAACATTATTGAGGGCAATGGACAGTAAATAAATCTTAAAAAAATAACTTCCGTATAAAACAACCAGAGTTTAAAATAAATGAAGTAAAAACTATTTGCGTTCTCGAATGGATTACTAGAATTGTCCAAAAAATGTATTCTTAAAAATTTGATGCAAATTTAACACTTTAAAAATCACTAGTCTTCTATTATTGTCAAATAAAACGACATGGTGATGAGATCTTTATTAGATCACGACGTAAAGTAAAAAAAGAGTTTTAAATTTCCATGGTTTTTGACGTTATTAGTATAAACTATATCGGGATTTACACCATGTACCTGTTTATTTTTGAGACTCCGATATTTCGGCGCAGTTGCATGGGCCATGGTCACGGAAGAACTCCTTCTTCTTCCTTCTTCTTCCGTGACCATGGCGCATGCAACTGCGCCGAAATATCGGAGTCTCAAAAATAAACAGGTACATGGTGTAAATCCCGATATAGTTTATTCTAATAAAAAAAGAGTTGTGCTTAAAATAGGGTTACCACGGCTGAAATAAAAAATCCTGATTTCTAAAAAGAAGTCCGGTCTATTGCTGAAAACAAAACTTAGTAGGTTATAATTTAACTTTATTAACTGAAATACAATGCGTGCACGTCCCTCTTTTACGCCGGTCACTCCCGAATTTGCAATCTTTGCGTTGTGGACTGCGGTGAGCGAAAATCGGGAAAATCGTGTCGTAACTGTGCGCGCTACGCGGATAGGTAATTGCTCTGCGAACGGTTTATTGTGAAATGACAAAAATCTGGTTTTGATTAAAGTCTGGTCTTAACCCTAAATGCCGGTCTGGACCGACTTTATACGGTCAGATGCTAACCCTAGCTCAAAGAGACTGTAACAAAACTACGACTAAACATACAGAATAAGATTCTTGTTTATAAAGAGTATTATTATTTCTTATTATATTTATTTAGTTAAATTTAGTTTTTAGTTTTTTGCTGGGTAGCTATCTTTTGTTATAGCCTCATAAAATGTTGTGAAACTCTGTAATTGGCTTAAGAGTTAATAATATTATAAGTTATATAAGATACGTTTGTAAAAAAAACTGTTGAGTTTCTAAATAAAAAAAAATAAAAAAAACGCGATTTGCTGCTCGTTTTGAAGTTGTGCCTCTAAATGTTTATTATAATCTTTATTCTAAGGTCTCGAATTCAATAGCCGACCAGTGGTTAGACACGGTACGGTGGCGTTCGATAATTGTCCAAGTGATTGGCAGACGGACGTATTTTATTGTTTGTCGAACTGTGGACAGCATCATTATTGGTTGTGTATGGTTTGCGTAATCTGAATGGTGGTCTTTTATGTGTTATGTTATTTGCTACGTGACATAAAATGTTTTTGTATAAAATGTAAAAATGTATCGTAGGGTATATAAATCATTAGCTATTCGAAGTGTCTTCCCATGTTGAAGATTTATTGTAGTAAGAGGTTGCGTAGCATTTCCCATGATCGAATCAAAATTGAGGAGATCCGTAGGAGAAATAAAACCGACATCGCTCGAAGGATTGCTCAGCTGAAGTGGCTGTGGGCGGGACACATAGCGAGAAGAACCGATGACTGTTGGGGCGGAAAGGTTATGGAATGGCGAACCTGCACCGGACGATGCTCCGTGAGTAGGCCCCGACAAGGTGGACCGGCGATCTGGTGAAGGTGGCGGGAAGCCGCTGGATGCGGACAGCGGAAGACCGATCGAAATTGAAATTGAAATTGAAAAATTCTTTATTCAAATAAGCTCACATAACAAGCATTATTAAATCGTCAGTTCTTTTATCCACCCATTATGACGTCTTTTAGCTGACAAGAAAAATGGGCGCAAAAAACTTATCAGCTTTATTAGAAGGAACGATATTTACAAATATGTATATCGTTTCCAGACATTACATTCATACATGTTACCATTAACATAGATTCATAAATAAAAAACATTATTTAATTAGCTCATTTCTACTGAATCAATTTACAGGTGTCAAGCTTAATTCAAAATTTAAGGTTCAGCCTAGGCTATTACAAAAACGGAGTGATCGGACGGATCGTTGTGAAGATCCTTGGGGGAGGCCTATACCCAGCAGTGGGTGTCATGCAGCTGATATGATGATATTCTTGATACTTCTTTAACTCCTACCATTAGAACATTAGGTAGACTTAATGCAATTACAATTTCTTTTTAAAATTAACAAGTTTTTTCAGTCACCCAATATAGTTATTAAAAAGTTGCCTAACATCAACAATCGCGACCTCAACGTTGACATTTATAATGCTTATTAATTTCTATTGATATCGGGCACAATTTAGCTGTCCCTCAGACAAGGATGACGAGACAGTGATGCTCACAATTACGTGTCACGGTTTTTCTCAATGGAGAATTCAATAAGGTTTCTTTGTCATATAAAAACCTTAGCGTAAGGGATTACTGACACTCACACCGTGGAGCACAGTGGAACAGTGTTTTTTTTTAATCTATTATTTTGAAAGGGGTTTTTGTCTTAAAAGACATGCCAACCCCATTGTTATCTTATACTAATCTGACCAAATGAGAGAAAGCTATTGCAAAAGCGTGATAAGGCGACACAGTTTTTTGCAACATTTGATTTTGGTTCTGACAAAATAGTTTGAATAAATTCGATATTAGGTTGTTTAGGTTAAATTCAGTCATCAATAACTGCTTGTGGAACAGTGTATTCACTTAAAATAATAATAATATTAAATTACACTATATTGCACACAAAAAAGAATTACAAAGAAAAAGCATACAAGAGGCTGGCTAAGCAACAATGTCTTCCAGGCAACCCTTGGTTGAAAAATAAATAAAGATAGTACTAAAATACTAGTACTTTGAGGTTAAAATAGCATCGTAAGCCTCTTTCAATGTACACACACTTTCAATGGTGCACACACAGGCTTACTTTATGAATGGATAAGGAGATGATTCTCAATGAAATTAGGTTTGCGATTGGATTTTACAAACGATTGTCGATAAAAAGCGCTAATTGACTAAAATCAATTTTATTCTTTTAAGTCGACTCTTGTACATACCACATTACTCCCGCACTTGTGTGCCAACAATAAACAAGTTGAGAGCATTAGTAGTTCTCGAGATATCCAGCTGTGACAGACAGACAGACTGAGTCGCACCATAAGGGTTCCTTTTTACCATTTTGATACGGAACCCTAAAACGACGACCTCCGTGGTCGAGTGGCTTTGTACACCGGTTTTCAAGGTGTCGCCATCTCTGAGGTACCGGGTTCAATCCCCGGTTGGGTCAATTTAGAAAACGAACTATTCTACATTGGCTCAGGTCTGGGTGTTTGTAATACCATCGTTGTCTCTGATTTCCATAACACAAGAGCTTAAGCTACTTACTATGGAATCAGAGCAATTTATGTGATGTTGTCAAATATTTATTTATTTAATGTTACCCATTTTCGTGCATTTCAACTAATCATTTTATTGTGAACATTTTGGTCAAATATTTTCGTTTTCTTTCTCATAATCCCCAAAGATACTATTTGATTGAATCAGGCATTACTTGGCGGAAGTCCCAAACCATTGTGAAAAGAGAAATATATGTAGCTTACTCCCGCAAAAATTTTTACAACCCAAAGATACTGTTTAATAATTGAACCCTTCAAAATTACTTACATGTGTTTTGTTTCTAAAAGCCTCGCCTTTTACGGACGCCATTTCTGGAAAATCTTTGCTGTCACTATCAGTGATTTTAGATTTTCTTTCTTTCACTTAAAATTCCATTCGCGCAAAGTTATACAAAGGAAGTCACTGATTTATTAGACACAGTGTTACACCACGGTGCAACATTTACCCAGTACACATTTAATAGCGTTTCTATTGTAACAGAAAATGCAAACGACAGGAAGGTAGACGTCTAATTTGACGTTTGACATAATTCCACCAGCCATTATGCTCGGACAAAGACTTACAACACTTTCTTATGGCGAAGGGATAGAACCTTATATTGTTTGATAATTTACAAGGCCAATAGGTGGAAATTGCATTCCATAAAAATATTTATACTATACACCGTTAATTTTTAAGTATATCTAAAAATAAAATGGGCATTTAAGACCACGGGAATGAATAACTGACCCTTTACTAGGTCTGGATCATAATATTGACAGTCACTGCATGACAGTCGCTGTATCGAAAACGCTCCATCGACGCTATGGGGCCATCCACGGGAAAAAACAGCTGTTCCATAGAAAAGTTCAACATCGACTCGACTATAATGTATGGAACAGCTGATTTTTTTTCGCGGTCCGTCACGGGAGGTAGGTTAACTAAATAACTCGTGCGATAATCTAAGAAGAGTATCTTCCTAGTTTGGGACAAAAATGACTGGTGTCTGGATTTTATTTCAATTATAGTTTCTGTCTTAAAACCTTACCTAGGGTTTCCAGATCTTTAGGTAATTAGAGATAGCGTTTAAAATGAGAGATATTATTAACAACCATCACTACTGTTGTTATAAGTATACACCGCCTTTCTGTGGTCTTGTGATGGTTATTTAGGCTGTGGCCAGTCTTTGTTCTTTAGTCTGTAAGTTTCCAAGCAACGGTTGTTATATTTTTTTCTGACTGTTTCGTTCTTGTACAAAATTGCATTGCTACATTAAAATCTCTTGAAAAGGCTGTAATTCGTTTTACTTCCGCGACAGGTCTAGTGTTCGATTTGATTCTAGGGTTCGATTCCCAGGGTACATTTGTACTCAGTTTGGTTGGTGGTAGGGATATTTCAAGTCCGCCGGTTAGCTACTACCATCTTACCTAAGTCTGACGCCATGACAACAATTTGAAAATTGTTCTGTTCCGGCAGTAGAGGTAAGATAGCCAGCTCCTCAGTGGTGAGGATTCCGGGTGTAGTGCGCTTCCACCTTCGGCCTTATCGTCACTTTACATCAGGTGAGGTGAAGGCCAAGCGCTAACCCGTTGTGAAAAAAGAAAAGTGTCTATTAGAACACCAACGTAATATTATCTCATGTCACATCTCTTACATCCAGACATACATACACCCACTTTTATAAAGGGTTGATATATATAGTAAATGTGATTATTTGCCATTATACTGTGTCACTGAGCATAAAGGCAGTGACGCAAAAGCTATTGTTGAGACCATAGACAACAATCTTACGAATGGGGAAATACTCAGCGACAAGCCGCCATTGTAGAAAAGCATTTAAACAGTAATTTTTGTCGATGTAAGTACGTAAATGTTTTGCAATAGACATGGCGTTTTTTGAAAACAATATGTATTGTCAGGGATATAATGATAGTATTAGTGTTGTGGGCAGGATTTCTGACGAAATATTTAAAGATAGTGAGGTATAATCACCACGATTTGAAATAAAGTATCCAATAACATAATGCTAACATCATTCCTATTTTTCTACAATACTAAATAATCCCGGTAGCTCAGTGGTAAGAGCATTGGACGGGTTCGATTCCCGTCCGAGAATATGATCTGGTGCGAGACGAATTTTTTCTGGTATATATATATATATATATATTTATTTAGTATTGAATAAAAATAGCATTGTGAATGCTAAAATCTCATTTTTAAAAATAACTCCAATTGTCAGTTAAATGTTTTGTTTGAGTGATGGACTAACAGCATAGAACAAGTAGTTTTTTTAGGAAGCCTTACACAAATAGAGATAATTTTCATGATTTGTCTCTACTTCACTACAGAAAACTAATTTCTTAAAAATAATCGCAATATGCTTTTTTTAACTTTTGGCAACGAAAATTGCTTACACCTTACCAGTATGTGAGTATCACCATAATATTTTATTGAACCAGCCCCAAAGAACATAAAATAGTTTAACATGTCCACTTCCTGCATCGAAACCTCAAAGTTTATTAATACAATGCTAATTAAAGTTCAAAATTCGTTGGTTTCAGTTGGCTGCGTCGATAGCCGATGGAGCTGTTTAGATCTGTATCTACCCTCGCGTCTCGGCTAGCCACGCGTGAAGCGGGTGCGTACACGCAATAAAAGCAACGCCATCTATTGAGAGTTGGGGGCAACTTTGAAACTCTCTGAACCCTTTGTTTGAGACAAAATCTTTTCATAGCATTTTTTTACTATTTACCTTTTTTGAGGTAAGTGTTAAGTTTGAAAAAGTTAAACATTATTAACAGAAAGTTCAGAAAAAATGTTAAAATGAAATTAGATTAGCTATGATGATTCCGACTCATCAGTCTCACGCGATTTAGTTTCAAAGTAGAACCATAGTGCATGGTATAACAATGTAGAAGATATCTAACTTTGAATTAAGGATGGACAAACAAAGTAATAAATGATATTATAATTGAAGTTTTTGAGTTAAGTAGATAACTTTTTCTTTATTCATTAAAATTATTGGCACTGTATGAATCGGTCCTCCTTACCAACTATCCAGGAATGCTTAAGCCACAGCAGTGGGGAAATTAAAAATTTCTCATGAAAAAGTTGATGAATAATACGACTGGGCACTACGAGTAACATGGCTTGAATAGTCATATGAGTATATTTCCAACGACATTACTATTTTTTCTCGCATATGGCACTGTGTGCCATCAAGATACAATTTATCAGGGCTTATGAAACCTGCCTTTAATCTACTAATAACAGTCTTGTGGTCCATTGGCGAAACACTTCAACCGCATCAAGGCAGGCGTTGGGAAGCGAACCCGCGGTATAAGTTTAGCAATCAGTTGGCAATCAACGTGATAGTATCACGCGCTCGGCTTCCATTACGTAAAAATTACGATTACCGTAATGAAATACTGGCGACGGATAGATTTACTGGAAGTGGCAAGTTTAACAAAGATTTATGGTAAATAACACTTTATGAGATAATTGGTGATCGTATTGTCTCATTGCGTTGTGTGTCGTTTACGATAGCGCGCACAGCGTCCTCGACCACAGCGTGAGGAACATAGATGTACGTGTTTGTGGTTGGTTGTTTACAAATTAAATTTTATTTTGAATGCACGCAGCGCAGGACTAAAAAATAAAGAGAGGACAGAAGTTAAGCTTAGTACTACTCACGCTCGAGCAATGCACACATGGACATTTCTTACCGATACCACACCGATACGGAATCTCAAAACTGTTCGAGCGCGTGACGCAGTGTTGTCGGTCAGTGAGAGCTGTCTAGTTAACTTCTATCCTTTCTTTATTTTGTGGCAGGACCGATCGCCATTACAATCCTTGAGGTTGGTTTAAGCTCAGCAGTGGCCGTCATGCGGTTGTCGATGATGATAAACTTTGCAATGTAAGAACGACTGCTACACCTACGCTGAATGCGGGCAGCGCCCGACCGATCAACACGAAGATTCATGACAAGCAGTAGCCATTTGTGCGGCTTACAATGATTATAGTAGAGTTAACAGGAAACTTCCGTCACATCTTCACTACTACTACTGCTGCTCCAATGGCTCAGCGACCCGAAATGAGTTTTGACCTTGACATGTGACGCCACTGCTCCATGTCTTGCACGATCTTGCCAGTCACTAGTTTCTAGGAGTTCGTGCATTGTCTTTGGTGAATTGGTCCATTCCTTCTGGGGACGACCTCCTTGGTCGGCTTTGTATACCGGTTTTCAAGGTGTAGCCATCTCTGAGGTCCCGGGTTCGATCCCCAGTTGGGTCAATTTAGAAAACGAACTTTTCTATATTGGCTCTGGTCTGGGTGTTTGTGATACCACCGTTGTCTCTGATTTCCATAACACAAGTGCTTTAGCTACTTACTTTGGAATCGGAGCAATGTATGTGATGTTGTCAAATATTTATTTATTATTTATTATAAGTAAGCACGCTTCTTCTGCCACTTCTAGAGATTATTATACATGGGGGTACGACAGTCAGTCGCTCGAAATAATTACGGAAGCCTTCTTTCATTACAAGTGACGATTAGCTCAGAGATAGCGCCGCTCCTCTGAGCGCAGTTAAAAATATAATATTAAATAACGAGTTTACTTTGCACATAATAGCTTAAGTGACGATCGACTTCAAACACAAAGCGAAGTAAATAACGGTTATGATGTATAGACAAATAAATAATACTTCGTCGTACATAAACATGACTGCGATTAATAATAAGTTGATTAATATTAAATACATATTCCAATTTTCTTTACTTTCTGAAGTTCACTATTCTTTATTACCCACGACGGATGGAACAAAATAGAGGCGGTATATGCGTTTGCTAGGCACGACAAAAGCATACACCTTTGCTCTCGTTGAAGGCCACAAAAAAAGATCACTCAAAATGCCACATTGGTTGACAGTGACAGCGTTTTCCCATACGTGTTTTCTGAATGTTTGTTTGCTACGTTTTGATCTAAGTTTTTGCGGTTAATTCTCGCAATTATTTTTCGTTTCATTTCATTTCAACAAGCAGCAGTTGTTTTGTTTGATTTTTGTTTGACATTGAGGTAACAGTCGGCTGACAGTCATTTTTTTAAATCTTAGGCACTGTGCGGCAATGACATCACTACATAAAGCCTCAGAGCTACGTCACTTTCGAAAAAAAAAATCTTTTAAAACATAATTATTTTAGTAAAAAAATATATTTAACAAAATCTAAAATATATAGGTCATCTCTTTTCGAAGAGAGGAAAAGCATATAAAAAGGTTGTGTTTGTTGTTATGTTTTTGTCGTATTGCTTCGTCCATTTGACGTTTTAAAATTCGATGGTTAGCGAAAACTTATGTCAATCCTTCACATCTTTCAAAAGCGAAATGAGTGAATTGTGACTTTGTCAGAGAGGCTGACTCGAACTTGGCCGGTTTTTTAGTATCATTAAGATCCCAGAAAGTATAGTATACTATAGTATACAAATATTAGTATCCAGTGGTACCATACTGTCTACAGCACACTTGTCAGCACAACCGGGTGTCGTTGCGTTATCACGGTTCGGCATCTCCAAAGTAGTGGACGTGTCGATGCGGTACAATTACAAAGACAAGTTACGTGTGTTCTATTTTGTTTATTAATAAAGTGCATGAGAACTTTTTATAACAATTTTGAATAAAAAAAATATCGTTAGTGTTATTACAATGTGTGTGAAATAAAATAAAAACAAACCTGATAAACGCATTTTTAGCATTATTATAAAATAAACTTTCAAGATTTTAGTCGTATTTTATTTTACAAAATAATACTACGCAATAAAAACTTGACCAATTGCTTGATATTCTATCGAATATTGACCATCATAGACAACTATCAATAGTAAAAAATGCCTAATTATATTTTTCGAAACATACAAAAAATATCTTAAAAATGACTCCTTTTTTTGTAGCAGAAATGACCACTTTATTTGTTTTAAGTTAGCCAAAACTTTTTTTTAAACGCAAAACACAGTGGCATACGTTATCTTAGTATTTAAACATCAGTGCATAAAAGTTTAAAAACATTAGCGTTCATGATTGTTAAATAAATTAAGAAAATGTTAGTATGGAAAATGCAACTTCTTTATAAAATTCTCCATACAAAACGCCGATTTTATAGCTGGGGACCTAATACTTATGTCCACACCAGTACACCGGCCACAATCCGTCGTTCTAAGAAAAAGCGATAATTTTATTAAATCTCGTCTTGTCCAAAACGCGTATATCTCTGATTTATGGACGATCCCCGTTTCTGAGGAACCGTCCACTTTGATACTTGAGACATTTTACATCTTTTTGATTACCCACCGTCATTCGACATCAGCCATTTTTAACCGACTTCTTAAAAAGGAGGAGGTACTATGTTCGTCTGTTGACATTTTTTTAATTGTACTTGTACATTGGTGAGATGGCGCTGGCTTGCAGCGTAAGAGTCGATATACTAGGAGAAATTCGACATTTCCACCAGTGACTGGGTAGCTCAGCGGTCAGAGCATTGGACCGGATATCCAAAGGTCGCGGGTTCGATTCCCGCCCGAGAACAGGATCTGGTGCGAGTCGTATTTTTTCTAGTATATTATTTGGTATTATATAAAAATAGCATTGTGAATGCTAAAATCTCAAAATTTAAAAATCTTTTACTATCTTTTTGGAATATGGTTGATTATTGAATAGCTTTAATTGTCGCTTCGACAGAAATTTTACGAAATTTGGTACATTTTTATTGATTCCTGGAATACTAGATCATTTATTAAAAATCTACAAGGTTTAAGTGCTAGAACAATAAAAAAGCTTTCCTTTTGCATAAAAAAACATCACTGTCGTTGAAAATTACGAGAACTGACGATTGGAAGTTTATCTTTTATTCACAATTTTTTTATAGAGTTACTAAGCCATTTTTCAATATTCTGTTCGGTTAACTTGTTTCTTTGTTTTTTTTTCAGTCTACAGTAATTTGTGTGCAGTAGAATTCTACATAATTTCTTCACATTGGAACCTAAAAAAACAATATTTTCATCAGATCGTGAACTGGCCTCGCCTTAACGACTGCAAATGCAGCCGCGACCAACGGCTTAACGTGCCTTTCGAAGCACGGAGGAACTCACGATTGTAAATTTTTGGTCACCCATCCCATGACCGACCCTTGCGAAAGTTGCTTAACCTCCGCAATAGCAGGGCCAGGCGCTAAACCATTGCGCCACCGAGCTTCTACTTACTACCGTCATTGCTCAGTGCAAATAGCACAGTAGTTCAGTTAGTGCTATACCTGTAGGTACTTTTCATACGGAATCTGTTTAATTTGCAAATGTCATAAAATAAGCCTAGATAAAAGTATCTTATCTTTCAATCAATGATAAAATTCAATAGTTAATAAAAATAATTCGATACTATTATTATTTTCAAAATGCGGTTATCTGTTTTATTCGTAAAATTAAGAGGAAACACCACGGTCGAGAGAATTGAAAATTCCTATAGAAAGTTGACAAAATTAACGTTTGGTAGTCCCCTGTTTCCTTCTCTAAAACTAGACCGATTTTAGTAGATTATGCATTAAGGGCTTAAACTAGTGTATTGTGTCCCGGGCGCTATTATTGAACCCCGAGTACGAGGGATTCTATGGTTAATGAATAATATGTTATGGCAGTTCTGAGTACGAGGTGTTCAAGATCGCCCATGACAAATACACATTTAAGCCCGCGATGCATACTCTACTTTTTATACTTTCTGCGAGGCAATTGAAACCAATGACTGTTATAAAGAAAGTACTTAAGTAATTATTTAAAGTTAGAATAATAAAATATGAAAAATAAAGAATATTTATTGAAAATTAAAAGTTATGTTAGAAACATTACACCAATTGTGCAACGACAAAGTTACATTCTTTGGTACATTTATAGTTGGGTTAGAGTTTATGTTTTTGTCGTCTATTCTGTAGTGGTCAGTTCGACATTCAAATAAATCCTTCTTGGTGCGCGGGTGAAAATGAATTTCGTAAAAAGTTTTCATGATAACATACAGCCTAACTCAGAATAAGATCTCATTGCACCTAAACTTTTTTGAAACCAACATCGATCAAGCACGACTACAAGGGTTGCATTCCAAATTCAAATCACATTATTCCCCATGGGAAAAATGACTTACTTTAGGAAAGGTTTGCATGACACATAATATGCCATTGACGAGCAGGTAGTATAAAAATAGTAGATTATGCAATAAGGGCTTAAAGTAGTGTATTGTGTCCCGGGCGCTATTATTGAACCCCGAGTACGAGGGATTCTATGGTTAACTCCCGAGCGGAGCGAGGGAGTTAAGGCTAGAATCCTGAGTACGAGGTGTTCAAGATCGCCCATGACAAATACACATTTAAGCCCGCGATGCATACTCTACTTTTTATACTTTCTGCGAGGCAATTGAAACCAATGACTGTTATAAAGAAAGTACTTAAGTAATTATTTAAAGTTAGAATAATAAAATATGAAAACTTAAGAATAATTATTGAAAATTAAAAGTTATGTTAGAAACATTACACCAATTGTGCAACGACAAAGTTACATTCTTTGGTACATTTATAGTTGGGTTAGAGTTTATGTTTTTGTCGTCTATTCTGTAGTGGTCAGTTCGACATTCAAATAAATCCTTCTTGGTGCGCGGGTGAAAATGAATTTCGTAAAAAGTTTTCATGATAACATACAGCCTAACTCAGAATAAGATCTCATTGCACCTAAACTTTTTTGAAACCAACATCGATCAAGCACGACTACAAGGGTTGCATTCCAAATTCAAATCACTTTATTCCCCATGGGAAAAATGACTTACTTTAGGAAAGGTTTGCATGTCACATAATATGCCATTGACGAGCAGGTAGTATTAAAAATATTTTTTTCATTAAAATTTAAAGGAATGAATTGGCTGTGTTACTATGTTTTCTTTTTTTTTCATAAAATAATAATTTTATTAAAAGAGATATTAATCTCCAAAAACCTAAAAAAAATTGCCATTGTTTAGACATTCAGAAATCAAATTTGACGAGATAATATAAAAAATAAAATATAGGAACACAGCCAAATCCTTTCTTTATTTTTATGTAAAAAGTATTTAAATTGGTCTAGTTTTGGAGGAGGAAACAGGGGACTACGAAACGTTGATTTTGTCAACTTTCTATAGGATTTTTTCAATTCTCTCGACCGTGGTGTTTCCTATTAAATCAGTATTTTGTAAAGTTCTTACAAGCAAAAGCAGGTTTATATCATATCGTAGGTATAATCAACCACATGTTTCAGATAAGGAATGCGACAGATAATCGAATACTATCTGATCTTTCTCGTTTCTTTATACTATCGAGTTTTTTTCTAATTAGTGACATCTCGATCGGCCCGTTTCGATAATATCGACTACTCAGAATCCATTAAACGACTTTGAATCCGAAAGCTTATAGCTACATCTACGGAGGCAGTAATGTATTTTTATGTATTTGTTTACATTATTTTTTGTTTCTCTATCTAATTAAGATAGATAAGACTGATGTTGATTAAACATTTGAAGAGTCGGTACCAAAGTTGTCTCAAAAGATAAACTTAAGCTAAACTAACTTAATACTAAACAATATACTAGAAAAAATACGACTCGCACCAGATCATGTTCTCGGACGGGAATCGAACCCGCAACCTTTGGATATCCGGTCCAATGCTAACCGCTGAGCTACCGAGTGACTAACTTACCAAAAAAACTCTCTCATAAAAATACTAACATGAGTTGCGAAATACAAATGAGAGGCTTGGTATCAAATTGACATACAAAATGATTAAATTTTATTTGTGTTAATTAATCACAATTTAGTACAAAACTCACCTGGATCTGGACCAAGTTAAGCGGCAAGGATGTCAAAAGTTCGATAAGAATAGAGCTCAAGTAATTTTTACGAATGGATCTCTTGATTTTGTTTTGCTAAGATTTCTTATGCTAAAAAATTCTAAACGTGCTTACTACTTAAAATATCTTTTATCTTTTTAAAGAAAAAAAAATATCTTTTATCTATTAAAGATCATAAACCCCAGAATGACGAGTAATTATAAACAGTAGCCCTACTAAAATCGACAATTAGCGAAACGCAATAAAACGCTACACATTCGAGGAGTTTAGTGATAATTGCGCCACGCTAGTAATTTAGTGCCGAAAGGGTTCATATAATTACTTTTAGGAATTCCGACCCGATAGACAATGGCTTTTTGGAATTAAAATGAAGCCAGAATGGGGTATCGGTGAATTATGGTAAGGGTCATGTGCTAAGACGTTATGCGTTATGGCTTATTTGATGTTTTTGCTGCGAAGTCAAAGTGCTCGTTTACGGAGATGCGGGGTGGCGGGTGTGGCGTGCGGTGTCGCGTTCGGCGTGGCGTGTGGCGGGGTGTCGGGCATCGCGTGCGGTGTCGCGTTCGGCGTGGTGTGTGGCGGGGTGTCGGGCATCGCGTACTGTGTCGCGTTCGGCGTGGCGTGTGGCGGGGTGTCGGGCATCGCGTGCTGTGTCGCGTTCGGCGTGGCGTGTGGCGGGGTGTCGGGCATCGCGTGCTGTGTTGCGTTCGGCGTGGCGTGTGGCGGGGCGTCGGGCATCGCGTGCGGTGTCGCTTTCGGCGTGGCGTGCGGCGTGGCGTGTGGCGGGGCGTGCGGCGTTGCATGCGGCGTGACGTGCGGCGTGGCGTGCAGCGTGGCGTGCGGCGTGGCGTGCAGCGTGCATGCGTAAACACAAACATAATGGCAGTTACACACGACGGCACCTCAGACTATAAATGTTGACCTTGAGACCGCCTTTATGCCCTACGGAATAAAAGCTGTTTTCGCAGTACAACTGTATAACCTGACGTGCTACGACGTTGTTTAAGGAGACGCGGGGCATGAAGAGTAGCAGTTCCCGTGGTGGTGCTCGCGGCGTTAATTGCTTCAGGCCGTAATCTTGTAATAAAATAATATCAAATAATTTTATTATCAGAAAATTTAATAAAACATTCATGACAGTCACCAACTCACCACGTTAATCAATTTCTTTTTTCCTTTTTATTCCTTTACAAATGATTTTTAAACACTGTTTGATTTAGATACTGTTTAAATGTAATGTTGTCGCCTTCAAAAAATATTGTCAAAAAAGAGACAGCATCACATTTAAAGAGTGTCTAAGTTAAACACTTGTTGAACAGTGTTTTAAAATCTTTTGTGGTAAGGCCGTGATAGTTTATAACACAAATATAGACACGTAAACTAGATGACAGCACGCCGCGGGCAACGCTGCGTGCGACGCGGTGGGCACCACTGCATTTCAAGCAAACGCGTGTTAATTAAGCGACAGCCGCGTCGCCGCACGCTACGCGCAACGCCCCGCATCGCGTAAACGAGCTAAGGGTGTTCTAAATGTTCTTTTTCTGATGTCTGTGTCAAATAAATGTATATTCTTTCTTAACAAGAAAAAAAACATTCTTGATGTATGTGCTCTTTGCATTCTTATTATTAATTAATTCAGATAAGTGTTTTGGAAGTTACAGGTGCTTATTGTAAATCGTTAAAACAAAATATTATAAACATAAATGACCAAACATTATGTCCACATGTAAAACAGTCACGACAGCTATACCAAGCAATTAACGATTAAGATAGCACCTTATATTACAGCCTTTTATATTCTAAGGAGACATTTTCTAAGAAACTACGTGTACAGTTTACATATCGATAAAAATCGAAATCGGAAACAGGTTTCTCGATTCGGTTTTTCGGTAGGAATCAACGTTTTCGAGCGAGTTCGACGAATCATAAAATTTTATGTCTTCATTCTGAACGTGATCACCCGATAAGTTTGGGACTTTTTTATTTAAGTAAACATTCTTTTGCATGTTGACATCTGGATAGAATAATTTATTAAAAAAAGGGCTGATTTTTCAATGCCTAGATAAAACTTCCGTTTAATCATTTCTTATAGTATTGTACCGATCCAAAAAGTTTTGAGTTTTAAGATAGAAAAGATATTTAGATTTTGAGATTTTAGAATTCACAAAGCTATTTTTATACAGGTATTTAGTATTATACAACATTTTACAAAAATACCCCTAATGCCGAATATGGTATAGGGACCATCAAACTGATCAACTTTTACTATGAAACCAACTCTGAAATCCCAAAAAAAAAATCAGCTGTTTCATACATTTTGATATTTTCAATTTTAATTTTTGTATGTAACAGCTGATTTTTTTTCGTGATTTCAGAGTTGGTCTCAATAGTAAAAGTTGTTCAGCAAAATAATACTTACTAAATACTAAAGATACTTTAGGTTTGATTTTATTTTGCGTATTGCGTATTCTTAACAAAGCATGTGCAAAGATTTTATTGAATTTTCTTTTTGCAACCGCAACCTTTGAAAAAATAAAGGCCTAGCTGATAATACCCAAAGCTTTCCGACATCCACCCTTGCCAATCCATACATAAACTAATGTTTGTCGTTTCTTTGACATTTAATGCTCCAAGACGATGTTTGAGAGCCTCTCAAAGTTGAGTGACGTTTGAGTATTCAGCCATAAGTTACGCTATTCTCTTCTCTTCAAATTTATTCATACATACCCTGCTAACTAACACTATGTACCGTTTAACAGCAACAAACACAAAAACCTTCTCGATGCTCCTATTTAGGAGCAGGGCTTATTTCAAGTCCGCCTGGCTAGCTACCACCATCTTACCTAAATCTGGCGCCATAACAACAGTTAAAAATTGTTGTGTTCCTTCAGTTAGAGGTAAAAGAGCCAGTTCCTCAGTGGTGAGGATTCCGGTGAAGTGCGCTTACACTTTCGGCCTTATCGTCACTTAACATCAGGTGAGGTGAAGGCCAAGCACTATCCCAGGGTATGTTTAAAAAAAACACATACCCTACTCACAGTATCTTATTTTTTTTATATTTTTTATATTTGACAACATCACATACATTGCTCTGATTCCAAAGTAAGTAGCCAAAGCGCTTGTGTTATGGAAATCAGAGACAACGGTGGTATCACAAACACCCAGACATGAGCCAATATAGAAAAGTTCGTTTTTCTAAATTGACCCAACCGGGGATCGAACCCGGGACCTCAGAGATGGCGACACCTTGAAAACCGGTGTACAAAGCCACTCGACCACGGAGATCGTCTTATAACATCTTATAACAGTTTAACAGCAACAAGACACAAAAAAATTATCAATCCCCCTATTTACTGCCAGAATCGAAGACCAAAAATCACCTCCCATAAATAAAGCCCTCCAATAAAACAAGGCGCCATTATCAACAACAAAATACGTTCGCATTACCATAAGGACTTTGCGGTGGCAACTTGGTACGGAGTAGAACAATAATTTACCCACTGTGACTGTTAATAGCCGATAGGATTTTCTGTCCTCGCTCGCAAAATTCGAGAAGTCATTAGGGGTATAATTTTCGTAGTAATAAACACTGGGCGATAAACATCGAAACCCTTTGTTTGGGGACGTCTGGATCTTGGGTGCATACATTCGGAGTAAGCTGAGGTAAGTTTTGATTCAGTGGAAAACAGCCGTTGTAGGTATTTATTTATTTATTTTATAATTTAATCGTACGCATCTGGTGCGAGTCCTATTTTTTCTAGTATAATATTTAGTATTATATGAAAATAGCACTGTGAATGCTAAAATCTTAAAATTTAAATTATATACCTAGTTTTCTCATGTTAATCAATTGTTTAAAAATATCTGGAAAGATGTTCAGTTGAATGTCGAGGTAATTCCTTGTGCATTGGTGGGATGGCGCTGGCTTGCAGCGTAAGAGTTGATATAATGAGGAAATTCGACGTTCCCACTAGTGACTCGGTAGCTCAGCGGTCAGAGCATTGGACCGGATATCCAAGGATCGCGGGTTCGATTCCCGTACGAGAACATGATCTGGTGCGAGTCGTATTTTTTCTAGTATATTATTAAGTATTATTTTATAATCGTTATTGCACAACAATATACACAGTATGGTGTAAAGGCGGACGCTAAGAGCATTCTATACTCTGAACGATCTATATACGACCTCCGTGGTCGAGTGGTTTGTACGCCGGTTTTCAAGGTGTCGCCGTCTCAGAGGTCCCGGGTTCGATCCCCGGCTAGGTCAATTTAGAAAAAGTAACTTTTCTATATTGGCTCAGGTCTGGGAGTTTGTATAGACAACGGTGTCTCTGATTTCAATAACACAAGTACTTTAGCTACTTACTTTGGGATCAGAGCAATGTTTGTAATGTTGTCTAATTTTATATTATTATACATATTAATTGTATATTATTAATACTAGTAAACATCAATAAAAATACATATGAAAGGAGTTGCATAAAAGTTTAATGTGAGCTTTAATTTTATCATAATAACGTGCGAAGCGTCTCCGTTTTAGCTTCGGCAAAAATGCTTTCGTATGTCTGTCCGGCTTTCCGGCTGTCCGTCTGTCTCCACTACAGGTCGCATTTCTCAACCGATTCTCGTGAAATTTTGTGAGCAGGTTCTATAATTATATAGTTTTTTATAGATTCAGTTTTTCGATTTTTTTCAAAATGGCGGAGATGTGAAGAAAACCGTTCTTGAGCTATTACGAAAAAATTTCAAAAATGTCACAAACGCAATGTTTACAGCTCTACATAGCCACTAGTATATTACGACGAGTCCCACTATCCATCGATGTGAAAGTTTGTAGATTTTTTCATCGAACAAATTATGGTACTATATTTGTAATAACTTTCTAAATGTATTAAAAACAAATGACTAATTAATTAAGAAAATCTCTTCTCACCAAACTCACACTCGTATTCAAGAACAATACTCAAACGACCCTTGCCTATGCGAATGCACTGCGTTGAAATGGTAACGATATATTTCTGTTTGTGTATTTCTGTTAAAGCTGATAAGTTTCTTGTGCCTGTTTTTCTTGTCAGTTAAAAAAGTCTGGAACGGGTTGTAGGAAAATATAGACGATTCAAAAGCGCTTAATTACTAAGTTTATTTGAATAAAGAAAGTTTTTACTTTTTACTTTAAATAGAGCCCTGAGATTTATTTGTTTGTTTTACGTATTACGTGTGCGATTGGTAGTCGGAACGCTGTGCGTCCGCGGGCACTGTGAGACCTCATAGTAATGTTTGTGAATACGGGCATTAGTCCCTCAGTCATGTCATTGCAGATGAGTGTGGTTTTGATTTTTTTTATAATTTCTACCAACTTTATCTTCTTGTAACCATTGCCATCGAAAATCTTAAAATCGACTTTTTATGTTTTGTTATTGTTTTCTACACACAAAGATTATCACGATTTAAAATTATTTTACCTATTTTTATTGCAACATTCGAATATTATTCGCAGCGGGCAACCCGATGAAAAGTTAATACTTCGATTAAAATGTAAGTAACATATATTTATGTAGCAATAAAATCAACTGACCGACGACGTTTTGACAAGGTTATTGGAAAAATTTAATCGCAATCTCATCGAAAACTTGTAATTTAAAGCAAAAAGCTATGCAGAAAGTTGAGTAATTTATTTTGTAAGGTTTAAGGCACCGAATTAAAAATCTGTCGCATAATTTAATCAATTGATTTAGATTGCCTTTTTCATCCGATTCTTATGTTCAACTGAGGCTTTTTATGGCCAATAAACATTTTGAAGGCGAGACTTTTCAACACAATGTTTTTAATAACAAAGAGACAACACATGTATATTTGGTATAATTTAAATTTTGAATTATCGAAGTGATCGGTGGAATTTCTTAGTTTAAAAGAAGAATGCATTTGAAAAATGAGTTATTTAAAAGTATTTATTAATGCAAGCAGACCACTGTGAGGGGAACTCACTTATATTAGCCTACTGCTTGCGGCTCACTCAGTCAAGCCAGCGCACGAGGGATGTCGACTGTCGACAGACGCGACTAACGCGACAGAAAGAGAAGATGCATACTATAATAAGCACGCATCGCTGTGCAACTTGAAATTGTACTTTATTGCCGTGCAGCGAGAGTAGCTTATTATTTGATTGTCATCGCGTAGATGGGCTTCTGTACGTTTAATACTATTTTATATTCTGGGCTACTGTTTCGTAAAAAATCTCAATCAACATTGAACTTGAGATCCAAGTGACGACAATTTGACGACCTCCGTGGTCGAGTAGTTTTGTACACCGGTTTTCAAGGTGTTGCCATCTCTGAGGTCCCGGGATCGATCCCCGGTTGGGTCAATTTAAAAAATGAACTTTTCTATATTGGCTCAGGTCTGGGTGTTTGTGATACCACCGTTGTCTCTGATTTCCATAACACAAGTGCTTTAGCTACTTACTTTGGAATCGGTCAAATATTTACAAAAAAACACAAGTTTTCTTATCGCATTAAAATAAAGTACACAATGTACGGGCAATAAAAATATTAATACACCTAGGAAAGCTCTAAAAGTTGGACTTAAAGCAACAGTTTTTTTGTAAATTAGTTTTTGTTATCAATGTTAAAACAATGGTTACAGCATCCATTTTAAGACATTTTCATATTAGTGCAGAGTCTCTAAGACCCAAGGGGATAGACAAAAGATTTATGCATTCGAGGGGTGAAGGGTTGAGTATTCCGGAACACCCTAAAGCATACTTTTTTAATTGGATTAAGATCATTAGGGGATTAGCGAAATCAAACAAAAGCGGGATGGCGCAAAATCTAGTCTCGAATTGCTGAGCGATGTTTGTAATGTTTAGTTTTAAGATGGGTGGTCGAAAAACAAACCCTCTGAATTTCACAAAATTTTCCTTAAATAGATTGTTAATTAGCCCAATATCACTGGTTCCAGATAATTTCCAAGTATCTTAATTGGCTGATATATATTTTTTAACTTTACTTCGTTTATGTTCGTAACACTCAATGCAACTTTTACATTTGAAATTTTAGCATTTACAATGCTATTGTTATACAAAATTAAAATAAATGATTTACTAGAAAAATTACGTGACTCGGTAGCTCAGCAGTAAGAGCATTGGACCGGACATCCAAAGGTCGCGGGTTCGATTCCCATCCAAGAATATGATCTGGTGCGAGTCGATTTTTGAGTCGACTCAATACAACTGCTTCATACTTTGTCTTTTAAATTCTATTAGGTACATATGACAAACATTTAAAGAGTATAATTTATCCCAAGTACGAAATATAGTCATAAAAGATTATGTAGACATGTATTTAATGGTGTGTATTTATGTAATATTTATATTGTTTGCATGTAAATATTAGTTTTCTTTGTTTGTGCCGCATTCGTGTCTATCTGTTTACTGTTGGTTGACTGGTAGAGAATGCTTTTAGCATTAAGTCCGCCATTTGTACCTTACTTTGTGTATTTGTACAATAAAGATTTATAAATAAATAAATAAAATTAAAAAAAAAAAAAAATTAAATCAAAACCTCTCTATATCGATCCTCATGTTAAAACCGGACAAAGTCATATCCGTAAAGAATCACATTCGCACATTATTGTAATAAATGTGATTATAAAAACCGATTTATCGTCGAAAAATAAGTATTTTTAACCGATATTTATCGAAGAATTTAAATGGTCTTCTGTTTTGTAGTATTATTGAGTTGTTTTATAGTTATTAGTGTCATAATTCAGAGGACGAGGCAGGTTTAATCACATAAAGCCTGTTGTGTAATATAAGATATGCGATAATCTGCGTTAAGTAGTTACGCACTAGTCAATAGTCAAAATTTCTTTATTCAAATAAACTTAATAATTAAGCAGTTTTGAATCATGTATATTTTCCTACCGGTATTCCAGATTTTTTCTAAGAATTCAATCAATTCATTAAGAATATAACTGTTGTGATTCGGAATGCATTCAAATTAATAAAAAAAAAATAAGTAAATAAAAAAAGGGTTAATTAATTGCATAAAATTAAAGAAAATGTATATTTCGGAGCAAACGGAATAACCGGTAGGTAGCTAGACTTTAACGACCTTACCACTAAAGATTTTAAAACACTGTTCATACAAGTGTTTAACTTAGACACTGTTTAAATGTGTTGCTGTCACTTTTTTGACAATATTGTTTGAAAGAGACGGCATCACATTTAAACAGTGTCTAAATTAAACAGTGATTGAAAATCTTTTATGGCTAGGCCGTTCATGTTTTAATTTTTTATTTTTAAATCTGTTACTATGGTGGTGTATAGTTTAGATTTTCTTATTCTAATCCACGAACTAGCTGCATAATAATAAGACAGTATTAAGTTTTATTAGGTTGATTCTGAGTCCTAAAACCAACAGTCTTTATTTCGATTCCCACTTTTCATTGGTATACTATTGTAGTTGTTATCATATTAATTTGTGTTTAAGTTAGGACTATTTCAATACTTTAATTTTGACAGAAAAATTCAGTACAAATAAAATGGTAAAGATTAATTTTGACGACCTCCGTCCTTGTGCTATGGTTTTCAAGATGTCGCCATCTCTGAGGTCCCGGGTTCGATCCCCGGTTGGGTCAATTTAGAAAAAACGAACTTTTCTATATTGGCTCAGGTCTGGGTGTTTGTGACAACGGTCACTGATTTCCGTAACACAAGTGCTTTAGCTACTTACTTTGGAATCGGAGCAATGTATGTTGTCAAATATTTATTATTATTAATATTTATGCAAGAAAAATCTTCTGCCATACGTTTAACAGTGGCTAACAAGCTTTAGAGAAGCTATCTCGCTATTCACTTCGACTATCGATTATAGCGTTAGAGAAAACAACTCGAAATTGGTATTGGGTAGGCAATGCCTAGAAATGGCATAAACTTCCTATAATGGGTATAACTATAGCTCTATCTCTTTCAGACATTTATTTATTTATTTATTTATTGAAAACCAACAGCGTTACAATTTTGTTTACACTCCTAATTCTAACCATTAGCAAGGCCAATTACAGGTTTTCCATAAAATTACCTTACTTAGTAAATTCTAAACAAGTTCATATCAATACAATAATGCAATGATAACAAATCAGTCGCAAAGTTATTAGTCAACACTCTACATAAAATTATTTCATGTAATTTAGAAGCTACAAATTAACTTATTAAAAAGATTACTTGATAAACTATATCATCCACTACATTTCAAACTCATTTTATTTTAAATTTTAAATAGATTTATAGTATATTTAGATTAAGTGCCCGCTTCACAATGTATCATTAAACATTAACTTTGAGTTATAAAAAAAAAAAATGGAACAGAATTTACATGAAATTAATTGTCAGGTATATGAATTTGAATCCAACTAGACTTTGAAAAAGGGCTCTCAAACAAATGAGCACACGCCAAAGACTTACACATTATATGAATATATTTTATTTTCCAAGAAATTGTTTTTTAATGGTAATTTTAAAGGCTGTCTTAGAAAGAGAAAATATGTCAAGGTCACCAAATTCCTTGTTGTAAGTATGGGGAAGGCGAACCAATATACTATTGCGAGCATAGTTAGTGGCACATCTAGGGACATGTAACAAGGAAGTGTGTCGCGTACGGCGCCTGGGAGTACAGAACCCGATATTCTCCACCAATTCGGAACAGTCTAAATGTCCATTTAGAATGTCATAAAGAAAGCTCATGTCCAACATCTGTCGACGTTCCTCAAGCGTCAGGAGGTTATAAGTACGACAAGATTCAATGTAAGAATTGGCAGAGTTACGCAAGCGATAGTCTAGATAGCTAACAAATTTCTTTTGTATACGCTCTAATCTAGTCACATACACAGCATACCGAGGTGACCATATGGGGCTTGCGTACTCTAGTAAGCTACGTACGTATGCGAAGTAAATTGATTTCAGTGCGTGTGGGTCATTGAAAGACTTACACACGCGTAAGACAAATCCTAAGTTTTTAAAGGCTTTCATAGCTATACTGTCCATGTGACTAGAAAAGAGCATTTTCTCATCGAGTACAACTCCCAAATCGCGAACGTTATTACTAACATTGATTTTGAAACCATTAAAGTTATACGCATATGTTATAGGTTGTAATTTACGAGTAAAGCGAACACATAAGCATTTATTAACACTAATTGAAATTTTATTTTCCTCATAATATTTAGTTAAATTATTTAAATCAGATTGAACTTTTTCACAGTCAAGCAAATTATTAATTTTGAAAAATATCTTTTTATCATCCGCGTACATTAGATGTTTAGTAAATGTGAAGCATTTATTTATATCGTGGATATATGCGTTGTAGAGCAATGGTCCCAAATGTGACCCCTGGGGAACACCACTGGGAATACTTACAAAGTCCGATCTATAGCCACCCATAACTACCGCCTGCGACCTATTGGTCAGGTAAGACTGTACCCACCTCAGCAAGTTACCCCGTATGCCCAGCGACATAAGCTTATTTAGCAGGATGATGTGATCCACACGATCGAAAGCTTTTTCAAAATCAGTGTAAATCACATCAACCTGGCCACCCCGTTCCATGTCCCGTAACACACAATTTGTAAAACAGGCCAAGTTAGTCACTGTCGAGCGCCTCCTCAAAAAACCATGTTGTTCGTTTGGGATACCGCGCGAAATCGTGAGATAGATGAAGTCGTACACCAGCTTTTCGAATACCTTCCCAATAGTACACAGTATTGAAATTCCTCTATAATTTTCAACCTTAGTTTTGGAGCCTTTTTTATGTAACGGTAAGATATGTGCCTTTTTCCATATGGATGGAAATATGCCTAAATTAAGTGAACTATTGAAAATAATCTGTATGGGAATGGTTAATGCCTTCGCACAATTTACCCAGAAAATAGGTGGAATTTCATCATAACCAGCTCCTTTCGATAAATTAAGTTTCTTTAGTGCCTTTTCTATGATTTCATCTGAAAACTGCAAACTACAAGCTGAATCAACGCTACTATCCACGCCGGAATCAACAACGCTGCCAGAGGAAGAGGTGCCAAAAACACTGTGGAAAAATGTATTAAAAGCGTCGCAAATTGTTTTACCCTCATCATACGACACATCACCATATGTTACCTTTTTTGGATAATTAGATTCAGCGCGTAAAGATTTGGAATAAGACCAAAATAATTTAGGGTTAGATTTAATGGCCTCTTGTATAGTTTTTAAATGATGTTTATAACATTTGTCCTGAACACGAAATTGACGTTTACGTAACATTGAAAATTCATCGTAATCTAGTTCGTTTTTATACTTCTTCCATCGTGCATGGGCCTTCATTTTTTCATTAGTAATTTTAATTAAAGGTTTATTGTACCATATTGGAAAATTGCTGTTTCTAGCCTTGCATAAAGGTATATTTTTTTTTATACAATTATTGATAATTTCGTATAAAGTATTAGTGGCCTTATCTGGGTCTTTTTGATCAAGTACAGAGGACCAATTAATACTATTTAAATGTGCATTTATTTCATTGTAATTTCCCTTTCTAAAATTATATCTTGGTATACACTTTTCCCTTAACGGAAATACGAAAAGATCCAGCACTTCAATCAAAAAAACGGGATGCGCCTTATCCATCTTCACCAGTGGAAATGAACTTTCGTTGATGGTCAAGGGACAATTTGCGAACGCTAAGTCAAGCGTATTGCCATATTTATTAGTAATCGAATTGTACTGTGTTAAGCCGGCCATAGTGAAATTATCTATTAAATGATATGCAGAATTTTGAACATCAATAAGACCGGTTTTTTTACATACTCATTTTGTAGGCTATATCTTAGTCGTTCAAGAAGTAATTTCTTACTCTGTGTACCTTGTGGATTCGTTGTATTTTTTGCAATACTAGGATACAGTTTTGTAATACCATGTAATCTAAGGATTAAAGTGGATATCTACAAGTTATTTTTGTGTTTTTTAAATATCAATCGTTTGCAATCAAATCCTTATTTTTATAAAAAAAATACGAAGAAATATTAAAACAGAAAACATTCTTGCTAATTCCTCAGTATCAAGCCTCGAAAAAAACCAATAAAATCACATACAAAGCACAAACGAATAAATCGCGAAAAATGCATTTTGAATCTTTAAAATAACTCGGCGTATCCACATTAAATTGTCGAGTATCAGCGACGGTATCGTTATATATCGTTATCGTTATTATCGGTCGTTATATCGGAATTAACGATCGAAAGAACAGAAATATAAACATTTATGCGATCTCTACCTGCGCGAGAGTAAATTAGACTTTACTTTGATATAGCACGACTTCGTATCGTTTTAGTGAAATGCGATCAGTTGCTATGAACTATTAATATTGCTATGTTTAACCGACTGCAAGAAAGTAGTAAAATTATTATACTTAATTTCTCCGCTTTAATTGTTTGTTGATTAAAAGCTGATTATCATTTTGATTCAGATTGCTTCTCTTTAGTGAATTGGTTAATTTACATGTAATAGCTGTTTTAAGTTATACTGAAGTTAAATATTATTTTGTAACTAGCGGCTGCCCGTGACTTCGTCCGCGTGGACCTTAGACCTTTGAGCAGGATAAAAAGTAGCAAGGTAATCCAGGGGGCCAATTGTCTTATTTAAAAATCTATCGCAATCGCTTTCATTTGACAGTTGGATCCGACACATTGCTGCATTTCTTGGGTAAGTTTTTATTTGTGCCAAAAAGAAGCATCAATGTGTTTCATCCTGAAAGCGATTGCGATAGATTTTGAAGTTAGACAATAGAAAGGCAGATCCTAATCTGTCTACCAACTAAATTTCATTCAAATCCGTCCAGAACTTTCGCATTTACAATATCGACATCAGCCATTTTTAATGTCCCCACTGCTGGGGCACAAGCCTTCCTTATGGATGGATAAGGAGGATGGGCTATGACCCACTACGCAGGCCCAATGCGGATTGGTGGGTGTTAACGACTGCAAATGCAGGCAAGACCAACTGCTCAACGTGCCTTTTAAAGCACGGAGGAACTCACGATTGTAAATTTTTGGTCACCCATCCCATGACCGACCCTTGCGAAAGTTGCTTAACCTCGGCAATCATAGGGCCAGACTCTCTAAACCACTGCGCCACCGAGCTCTTATTTATAATATTAGTAGTTTGATTTTGTCGAGAATTTTTAACCGTCTTCAAAATTGAAAAGGATGAGGTTCTCAATAAGTTTGTATGTTTTTTTCATCGTTGTTCGCACCTAATTTCGATAGATGGACCGATTTTGATGATTTTCTTTTGTTTGATTGAGTTTTAGCTCTACCTTGAGTTGTGCAAACTGTTTTCGCTACCGTAAACTATCGGATATACTGCTCACAGTCAATGCGAGTGAAAAAGAGAAACTATAGTTTACGGTAGCGAAAACAGTTTGCATCAACTCATGGTAGGACCACTATTCAGTAGTTTTCAAGGAATCCTGAAAATACTATGATTTTGGTATTAACTAATTGTACATATTTTTTAAGAACCGATTTTGGTAATATTTTTTTCCCTTCTTCAATAGAAGTTTTTTTTTTAAATTTATTTGCGTATCCAATAATTTATACAAAGAAGAAATTTAAGTTTAAAAATCATTGTAAAAGTTTAACAATATTTATTTTGTGCAGTGAAAGTGTGTAGTATGTATGGTGTATTATGTATTTCGTTAAGAAATAAAAAGAATATAGTTGATAAACTCAGATCAAGCATTTAAAGTTAACAGTTTATACAAGATGTTAATACGTTGCGCGCGCGCACAAAACGACGCGAGCGGTCATAGGCTTGATTAAACACACATTCGGTGCGTCGATGCCTTAATTAGAATTGTATTTAGGGCGGCGACTGTGGGTTGTAACAATATCGATAAATTTAAGCACAATCGATTGTTACTTTAATTGTGGTATTACATTGATTTGATTAATAATATAAATATTTTCTCTTTTTAGGGTTCCGTACCCAAAAGGTAAAACGGGACCAAATAAAAAATAATAATTAATTAATATCCTTACTTAATATTATAAATGCGAAAGTCCGTTTGTTTGTTACACCTTCAAAGGACCTTTCATCCTGAAAAAAATGATTGTTCCCGAGGGATAGCAAATAACTTTCCACGCAGACTAAGTCGCAGACGGTCGCTAGTAAAAAATAATGCGACTTAGAGTTTTGGATGAAATACCAAACCAAATAAAAATTATGCGAAAAAATTTAATTGGCATTTATTTTGAATTGGGTTAGTATTTTGGATTTTTTAAACAATCCTAAACAAATACTGTCTTAATCCGAATAGCATCACAAGAAGAGTTAATGATGCTCTAATTGCAAATCATTTTGGTATAACGTTGTTTGGGACGCTCACTGTTCGCCGGACTCTTAACAAGTTAATCCTATCGATGTCAGTTAACCCCACCACTACTCCACTGGCGCAAGCAACACCACAGTCATTGAATACGCTCGTAATCGTAATTATTTTTAATTAATAATCAACACGCCATTAGAATGGACGTAATAAGGATGCTCTGGTGTCGATGTCCCTTCGGCAATTTAGTTTGTTATGATTGTTCTTGTTGGGATCTGGGTATACTGGCTGGTTGGGATGAGTCAGTTTAAGCTGTGTGTTTTGTTGGGATGTTGTTGTTATCTTAAGATTATTTAAGTATTACAAAAAACTATATCGGGATTTACACCTGTTTATTTTTGAGACTCCGATATTTCGGCGCAGTTGCATGCGCCATGGTCACGGAAGAACTGTCGATTGTTGCGTGCGGGTAGATGTTATTGGCAGACGAATCAGTCTGCTCTCCGTCTAAGTATTCTAATAACCGTCCGTCCGTTAGTCCGTCTAAATCCCGATATAGTTTATTCTAATAACGTCAATAACCATGGAAATTTAAAACATTATTTATTTAAGTAGTTTATAAATTAAAAAAAATCTTTGACTGTGGTGTACTATTGTTGAGTGGGTTGCCAAATATGCCGCTGGAATCAATTCTACTAACATATTCATCAATGCCCGAGTGGCCAAATGCGGCCGAACAACAATGGAATATCTATTGTGTCTCATTTTCCGGGCGTTGAAGGGTTAAAGTTAACCAAACTCATAATGCGATTGCAGTTCAATGAGAACTAAATGTCACATTTGGCATTTTACAGACTTATTAGCGATCCATTTTAGTATATCTAAAAAACCATACTAATATTAAAATGCGAAAGTAAGTTTGTTTGTTTGTTTATCATGCCATCACGTCCTAACTACTCAACTGATCATCATGAAATTTTGAATTCACATTCACATTTTCAGGGGTACAGAAAAGTACATAGGGTAACTTTTGCTGTAGATAAAATTTAAGAAAAATATACTGTTTCCGAGGAATACAAAAATTACTTTAAGACGATTTTCTGCCATAATAACGTGGCCTACTGACATGAATAAATAATAAAAATAATAATAAATAAATAATAAACTGGTCACCTTCTTGTCGCGGGCTATATTTTAAATGCCATAAAAACTATTTCTATTAGTATCGTGTTTAATAATTTTTCTATTCAATTCTTGCATGGCACCCCACAGCAGGCACTAGAGTTCAACTAAATAACGAATCATAATTCTTTGAAAACATGGTTTTCCCCCCATAAACCTGGTCCCGATCAATAAATAAAGGTAATAACATTATTCAAGACAATTAACAAATTAGCTAACAGCATTTGTACACGTCAGGCCAAAAAAAAGGTTTAACATTCCACTAATTTCTTGAAACACGCCGTGACGGACGGGCTCACAACACCTCGCCCTATATCAATACTTGGCTATCGAAGATCAGGAAACGCCGAAAACATTGATTTATATGAGAAATCAAGTTGAAAAACCATTTAAAATTGAACTTTATTACTCTATGATAAAGTTTAAAACTTCGTTAAAATTTTTGTAGATGTTTTTGATTCAGGTTGGCTATTCGAATTTTGTGTTAAAAGTGAGTGGATTAAAGTTGGTTTTTGCTTGCGATAGTATTGTTTAGTATGCCACCAAAGAAGAATATGCCAGTTACAAGTGATTTATAACCGATACGGCATATTAAAAGTTTTGTTTTGTATCTTTTTAAATGTAAAAATCTGTTATTTATGAGACCAAAATCGAGAGGTTCGATTAAATAATGCCCGATAGTGTGGAGATTTATCGTTCCAAGGTGGTTTGCTTCCCGCTTGTTGGGGATATTTGATGATTTTTTAAACTATAATATGGTTAACAGTAGCTAAGTTTCCTCTTATTGCATATTAAAAAAAAATAGGTTGAGCTAATGTTTTTTTTAATCATTTATGTAAATGGGCAAAGCATCGACGATCTACAAGCGACGCTGAGTGGTGCAGTGGTCAACCACGCAAGAGATTCCGGGTACGATTCCCAGCCGGGCACAAAATGAAATGATGAATTTTAATTTCTGTGACGGGTGTTACTATGTATAATAAGTATATATCAGCTGTCTAGCACCCATATTACAAGCTTTGCTTAGTTTGTGACTAGATGGCGCTGTGTGAAATAGGCCAAGCATTTATTTATTTATTTATCTCTTTAAATTGATAATCGCTGAAACAAGAAGTATATTTAAAATAATCTGAGTAATTATCATTCTATTTTCAAAATAGGAAGGTTTCCTATTTTGATATTTACTATATTTATAGTATTCGCTATAATATTTGCTATAACACAAAATTGAATTAATTAAAAAGTAAAATATAATTATTTAACATGAAAGGTAAAATTATGATGAGGTAAAATTTGACGACCTCCGTGGTCGAGTGGCTGTGTACACCGGTTTTCAAGGTGTCGCCTTCTCTGAGGTCCCAGGTTCGATCCCCGGTTGGGTCAATTTAGAAAATGAACTTTTCTATATTGGCTCAGGTCTAGGTGTTTGTGATACCACCGTTGCCTCTGATTTCCATAACACAAGTGCCTTAGCTACTTACTTTGGAATCGGAGCAATGTATGTGATGTTGTCAAACATTTATTTATTTACTTATGATCCTTTCCCTTTTTGTTCATTAAAATAAAATGACACAAAAAAAATCATCTTTCTGTCACAATAGTTGCAATATTTCAAGCTTACAATTACCAATAAATTTTTAATTAAATTTTAAATTATACCAAGTATTAATGTCTCTATATTAGGATAAAAATAATCGCTAAAAGCAATTTGTAGGGCGTGGGCGGCGCGTGCGCAGGACGTAGTCTATGTGACAATCAATTGTATAGCCGACTTGTATTTACTGTTTAATGTACACAGCCAGCCAAAAGTAAGGGAATACGTTTAAAATAATGTTGATGGCAAATGTTGCTAGTTGTATTCGTTCGTGTTGAGCTTGTATCTCGTAGTGGATATTGTGTTTATAAATATTTTTAATATGGCTCAAACTAAAAAAGGTTTACGTGCTTAGAAAATAAAGTTTAACAGGATTTCATAGGTTTTAATACCTAAATATTATTAAATGAACGAATTGTTGTAGCTTTGTTGTTTAATTTTGATTTTGTATTACAATTTTTTATTTTTATTTTTTTTTAATATTTGACAACATCACATACATTGCTCCAAAGTAAGTAGCTAAAGCACTTGTGTTATGGAAATCAGAGACAACGGTGGTATCACAAACACTCAGACCTGAGCCAATATAGAAAAGTTCGTTTTCTAAATTGACCCAACCGGGGATCGAACCCGGGACTTCAGAGATAGCGACACCTAGAAAACCTTTAATGTAATTAAGTCTGTGCGCCACGTATGGTTTGTTCAACGTTTCACTAACTAGTATCGTTATGTCGTTTATTTTTCCGCGTGTTTAGTACCTATTACCATTTATTTTTAAATATTCCAATCTAGAACTAGAAATAATGTCCTGACGGGACGCCACCAGAATAAAAAAAATGTGCTTATTTTTAAGTCCCTTTGTGTTATATCAGAAATACTTTTCGTGTCTATATTTTATTTTGTCCCGCAGTGTATTCATTAGATAACCTCCGAAAACCGCTGTTAGATTGTGGCAGGATGCTGTCTGATCCCAATTGGCGCTACATTACACATCTAAATGTGTGACTAATGCGTGACTAACTTCATGTCTAGTCTCGGACTAGTGACAACGCATACTAAGTATCTAATGTATTACAGCATTGTCGTAACATTTGATTGTCTATTATAAGCCAAACACCGACAAATGATAAGGTCGGTAATTGCAGAAGCTTATTTTTTTTTAATTTTTGTTGTCGAATTTATTAGAAACTTAAGTTAAACCAAAGTTATTTATATGCATATAAGTACGTATGAGGAGATGTTGAGGAGATCAGTGGCGCAGTGGTAGCGCCTGGCCCAGCGATTGCGAAGGTTAAGCAACTTTCACAAGGGTTGGGTCATGGGATGGGTGACCAAAATTGTATTACCTTGAGCTCCTCCGTACTTCGTTGCACGTTAAGCTGTTAGTCCTGGCTGCATTTGCAGTCGTTAACACCCACCAATCCACATTGGGACCGCGTGGTGGGTTATGTCCCATCCTCTTTATCCACCTATAAGGAAGGCCTGTGCCCCAGTAGTGGAGACATTAAAAATGGCTGTCGAAGTACGTATGATTGTATTTTTCAATGAATATCCATAATTGAAAGCTATACTTAATTTCAGTCAAAACATGAAGAAGAATAGTGACAAAATTTGTCAGATATTGGTTTAATTTTGGCGCCATAACATTTTAGTATTATCTTTAACTATGTTTATTTCTGCCATCAAAAATATGATACATATGAGTAGTGCTTATTACAGGTATAAGCGAGTATACTCCTTTAAAAAAAATAAGAAAAAAGAGTACCCCTGCGATAACAAAAAAGGTACGTATAGGGTTTCTTATATTCTTGAGGGACTGGTGTCAGACATAGGTTTCAGAGATAGAGATCTGTGCCATAGTTAACGATCATTATAAACCATCCGTTTGAGCCTAGTATTTAGTCTTTAAGTAAAAAGCGAACTTTTCAATCAATAACTGTCTTTACCAAACACAGCGAGAATCCCTCAATCTCTAGATCCATACATAGTAAGATTAATTGCGCATACGCAGCGAACAGCGACGCACAGACAGACAGACAAATAAACGAACGAGCGTGCGACACGAAGTTCCAATATTCTTGCAATAATTTTAGCATTTTCTGTCACACCTACGTTAAAATGCGGAGAGGGCGTATTCTGGAAAAGGCAACAAGATCGAAATGAAATCGTTTTCAAAATGTGAATCATAACATAACGATTGTGTTTTCCCTTAACATTTTTTCTTATTTGACTTGTTAAAACTTTCTACCTATATTGATAAGACGAATATCCTCTTTTCAAATAAAGATTGTATAGCAGTGTATAGTTTCACAATGGTTACTCCCTGTCAAACTATCTAAGTTTGACATTAAAAAGAAAGGGACAAAAGACTGTGTAACTATACATCTGCTATACAATCTTTATTAGTAAGGACGTAAATAAATAAATTGATGGACCAAAAACACAATATTACTGGAGCTAATACTTATCCTAAGTTAGATTGATCTTTAATTAAGTATTTGTCGTAGATATTGTCTCTTAAGTTGCAAAAACTTTAGAGCTACCTAAAATATTACATAGAAATGGAATATTTGTCAAAGCAAAAAAGTTTTTGCATCAAGAGAACTATGTCTAAGGACCACAACTCAAACACTAAGAATAATGCAAGCAGTTCATTTTATTTAAGTTAAGTTACATTAGATTTAATAAGTATTATATTTTATTAAAGTTAAGTTTAAGTTATCAAAATTACCATTGTTTGAAACATCAATCAGAATAACACCGCGCATTCGCAGTATCGGCTTGAGGGATTGGCTTGGCTCTGCGCACTAAATCAAACAGTCGATAAAAAGCTAAATGTTGTCCGATTGCGGCACACTCCTGCGCATAAATCCACGAGGTACTGATAAATTAGGCGACCAGCGTGAGTTATGGCGAGCTGCGCTAGCGCTGTGACTTCGAATGCACTATGATACCGGTGACGGAAAAATAGGGATAAGGTCGTAAGGGCATATTTGCTTACTGTATTTGACTGTATTATTTTCATAGTGGTAATATATTTTTTCCCAAAAAAATTTGGAAGCGTTTACCACCCTAGTTAGATTTGGATAGCTACTTGATACAAGACCGTTAAAATGCTTATTTTTAGTCAATAGAGACCTTATCGTGTGTAAGTACACCTACCAGTCCGCATTGGGCACGCGTGGTGGGTTATGTTTTACCCTGGTTTTTGACGTTATTAGAATAAACTATATCGGGATTTACACCATGTATGCAGTTGCATGCGCCATGGTCACGGAAAAATGGTACTTCCGTGACCATGGCGCATGCAAACTGCGAAATATCGGAGTCTCAAAAATAAACAGGTACATGGTGTAAATCCCGATATAGTTTATTCTAATAATGGTTTATCCTTATTATCCGTCTAAAAGGGAATTGGAAATGAGTTGTATTGGATCCACTTACTATTGTCCTATCGTTATTCTATCGTTTTGAACAATTCATCAGTCCCATTGCATATTGGTATGGTGTGACAACACTTCACCGGTCCAAAATGTCACCACAATAATTGTCTAACAAGCAAGTTCATGACTCAGGTCAAACCGTGCGACCGGGCCATCCTTGATACCACCATAACTCTCAGCCGTGTCCTCATTGTCAAGTGTATTGATTAAAATAAGTAAATAAAATACATATAAAGATTGTTTAGCAGACAGTTACAGTAGTTACACAGTGTTTTGTCTATTTCTTTTTAATGTCAAACTTAAACAGTTGGACAGAGAGTACGTAACCATTGTGAAACTATACATCTGCTATACAATCTTTATTAGTAATGGAGCTATTTTATAGTCATTAATTTTTTCTAGTACAAGCGATTTGAAAAGGTACATCCGATTGTCGGCTCATTTGGGAATATGTTTTTTTAATTACCTATATACATATTAAACACACCACACTCAGACGATTCTTTAAATTCAAAGGTTGTCAGATTTGATAGAAACTCTATGAAACTGACAGCTTCTTTCAACCAAAGATTTTAGTTGATTTTGGCTAAGACGCCGTTGAGTATTCAGCCGGACTAAAAAAGAGGCCTATGACACGCAACCTATACAAAAAATACCAATTTTACAAAATTGACTAGCCTGGTTTAGAATTGGAAAATTGTAGGTCACCACTTCTTCAGGAATTTGGTTGCTTGGATATTTTGAACAGTACTCAACTTTAATTTCACAATTGCAAACAGTCTATGCATATTTCTCTTGATCCAAGATTGTGTGGACATTTCTAAGGTTCCGAAAAAAAATTACTAGAACCCAATCGCAGCAATATACGATTACAAATCTTAAAACAGGAATGATACTTAAATACGATTGATACGATCTTAAAATACCGATTCGCTCCGATTTTAGAGTATTTAAGCAGTTAATAAAATGCAGTGATATGCAACCATTTGCATTGAGATCGCAATTGCAGATAACTGCATCCTTTTTAGGCGTAAATAAATGGGCTGAAAGTAAATTATTGTGGTGACATTTTAAAATATCCGTTTAGCGCGTAAATCTTTGGGTATACAGCTGAGGCGTTAAAGCTTATGGTTAATATTGTTTGGTTTTAAGTGGTGAAAGATTTTTATTACGTAAAATAAGATTCTTGAGTTTATACACTTCTAAGACTTTCGCGCGTACAGTTCATTAGAAATAAAACACTTTTTACGGATTACAGCGCGTATATTATTAATTCAGGTGTTGTTTCAGAATTATTTAGTTTGTATTTAGGTATTGGTTTTTAGAATTCCCGACGTTTCCTCCCGTGACCACGGCCCCTGGAATGGTGTCGAAACGTCGGGAATTCTAAAAACCAATACCTAAATACAAACTAAATAATTCTAAAACAACATCTGAATTAATAATTTAGGTACGCGCTGTAATCCGTAAAAAGTGTTTTATTTCTAATTTCTTGAGTTTAATTTATTTATTGGACAGAATACTACAAGTAAGTACTATATTATTACTAATAGTAATACTAAATTATACCTACTACTATAGTACAGAGTACTAATATGTAATAATATATTTTATAGCTGGTGAACAAAATGATATCGAAATCGTTTACATCCTTTCAAAGCAGTGTACTTACTATCAATAATTTTTTTTTCCAAAGAGACAGGGATCGGAAAATGACAGAACTTTCTTATTCATAGTATCACTATCACCATTAATATAAAAAACGCATATTTACTTCTTTGTGTGTACAGTGCAGTGTAAGTTGTCTAGTTAAATAAATAAATAATATTAGACAACATCACAAATTGTTCTGATCCCAAAGTAAGTAGCTGAAGCACTTGTGTTATGGAAATCAGAGACAACGGTGGTAAACACACCCAAAACTGAGCCAATATAGAAAAGTTAGTTTTCTAAATTGACTTAGCCGGGGATCGAACCCGGGACCTCGGAGATGGTGACACCTTGAAAACCGGCGTACAAATCACTCGACCACGGAGGTCGTCAAAGTTAAGTTAGTATTGGAGGATCATTTTTATGTAATTTTTCGACTTAAATTTTTCCCAATTGAAAAATACTTATCTATTGATTCTTGAGATTAATTACTTAAGTACATTTTGATATCAAATCAAATAAAGTTAGAATTGTAGTGACACACCTACCACGTTGTCATACAGAATCATTATTGGTAAGCAAGTGGGTAGAAAAAAATTGAAATTTTCATACTACTTTTACCAGCAATTGCTAATATTTACGACATATTCGCGGTGTAGTAACGCTGTATACCGCACGCCTTAATTCATGGCCTGTGCTCGTATGATTTAAGGCTGCGCGCGCGCATTGTAAGGGCGAGCGCACACCGCCCACAGTAGCCGATCTCCCGCTAGATCGGCCGCCCGCCTCGCGGTGAATTGCACTAGCATGGATAGGGCTTTATTAAAAATAATTAAAAATATCGATTATTTTAAAACACTATTGTAATTTAGCGCTAAATGCACTAGCTATCACCAACTAAAAATTGAGGCTCCGTGTCGAAAATTAAAATGGTATACGGATTTTGTACACGTCCTCCTTGCAAAACCTTTAACAAAACAGTTAATATTGTACTGCAAAAAAAACTTTTATTACGTAAGGCACAAAGGCGTTCTCAAGACTAACATGTATGTGCCGTCGTCTGTACGTTATTTTTAAATTCATTACGAATAGGTTTATTGTAACAAAGTCTGGGCAATTTCTTCCAACTCCTTAAAACAGCAAAGTCGAATTCATACTTTATCTGACTTTACCTCATATTTCATAGATTTTGTCTTGAAAGACTAAAATGAACCTTGTCATTATTTTAAAAAGAACAATGACATCTTCCCATACATGTATTGACTACAGCTGTGACCTGTTTCAAAATCGATGTATAATGATAATAATATTATATTTGACTAGTCTTTAAAGAATTTATTGAATTTGAATTTGGCAATCAGAAAAATATGTATTGGTAAAATCAATATGTTCCAGTATTATTATTTTATTATCGTATGAGGATTAGTGGCCACCTCTGGTGTTAGAGTTTATCAAGCCGCGTGTAAGGCATCTGACTGGGCTTAACGACTGTTATCAGATGACAACACGTGCCCTCCGAAGCATGGAAACGCTCAGTTGTAATGCCACTTAACATGGTCATGGTCACCCATCCGACACCTGGCCGGACCGAGCGTTGCTTAACAAATGTGATCAAGTACGATCAGTCTGTTAAGCTCCGCCATGAGCGCTTCATGTCCCAGTTGTAATCATTGTTAATCTTAACTATTTATTTTCTCTATTTGTATTTTAGTAAGCAATTTATAAATAGCAATAAAATGCAATTGAGCTTCCTTAATAAAAAATACCCTCTCCTTACTTGTCTAACTTCAGATAACATTACCTACTGTAAGTAAAAATAACAAATAGCTGAACATCCTATAGAAGGATTGTAGGCGAACATTTTAAATAATAATAATTGAATCAATCTTGTATGGGCCTGATTAATATACAGCATGATGGTCCATTGTGAACCGACTTATAGGATGGTTTGATAAGCGAAATGTGGGTTGTTGGACACTGTCCCTTTTAAATGTTAATCGGTAGTTTATTATTGGGATACAATAACGTGTAAGTTGGAATACAGATGTATTTATTGATGTCTACTTTCTTTATTTTTTTATACAGGATTTTTTTTTATGAGTGGATATGGATCATGTAATTGTCCTTTATGGTAGATAGTTTCTATGATGAAGTTCTTTCTAATACTACCTCATCCTAAAAATTGAGAAAAATTGCGACTTAGGAGTGTGTTGGGTTTTAAGGGTTCCGTATCAAAATGATAAAAAAGAACCCTTATTGGGCGACTCTATCTTTCTTTCTGTCTGTCATAGCTGGATATATCAAGAACTTAAAATGCTATTAATTTGAAACTTGGAATAGTTTTAGATGACGTTTGCCCAACATCTTTTTATTATATTAAAAAAAAATGCACGGTACATGGTACGGAACCCTCGGTGCGCGATTCCAACTCGCTCTTGACCGGTTTTTATTTGTTATGAATAATTAAACATTCTAAATACTGATCAATATTGATTGATAAATTCGATTTCGATTTGGCTAAACTTATTATGTTGATTATGAATCAAAAATTTTGTATTGAGATTATCAGTATTTTGGTACAAACTCGGTGGCCGAGTGATGTGAAAGATGAATCGAGGTTTGATTCCCAGATAAATCAATCTAGACTATATTTCCACTTATCTCTAACGAAATATTTAAAGATAGGTATGAATCACCACGATTTGAAGTCATCATTCCTATTTTTATACAATAATAAATAATCTCGGTAGCTCAGTGGTAAGAGCATTGGACCGGACTTCCAAAAGTCGCGTTCGATTCCCGCCTGAGGCAATCCTGGTGACGAGTCGAATTCTTTCTAGGATATTATATATTATCTAGTACAGCAAAATTATGTTTATAAACAAACCATAGATTATATATTCTGTGCCATACGTAACCACAACAGTACTTTTTTACATTACACATTTTATAAATATGTGAATATCATTCATAGCTTACTTTTAATGTCCAAGTTATAAGTGATGTTAATTCACTGAAATTTAACGTATTTGTGGAATAATTACGTAAAATTGTTTACAAACATTCTTTCCGTAAGTAAGCTGGAATATAGTTAAATAATTTACGTAAGACGAAAAGACATAAATATATATCAGCTAACATAATTAAACAGATAAACTAATTATTTATGTGTGTGAGGATCTGTCAATGTGAATAATTACAAAAACTCGGTTAATTTATTATGTGACATGCTTAATGTTCTAATGATTAGAGATAAGGTTTCCATCATAGACTAAAATATGATTAAAACAGATGAGAAACACTTCTGATCTAACTGCGGGATATGTAAACATGATAATGATAGCGTTCAGACATAGATTTCATTATGGAATGTCAAAATTTAATGTAAGTTGTGGTTAAAGATTTTTATTTCTCAAGAGAATCACACACTCACTTAATGAGAAACTTTAAAATTAATACTTACTTTTAAAGGTAAATTATCATTGAACCAAGGCATTTGCCTAGCCATCTAATATGATAACTTGATATCATTTAGGACACTGATTGAACGGCGCCATTAAATGAAAAGGCTAGGCCGTATATTGAACAACTGATTAAGCTAGTTGGCTGCGACATACATATGCACAGATGTTTTATCTCACGAAGGCGGGTCGGCTATGAATGTTGTTATGCACACGCACATTGTTGTAGTGTGCGTCTGCACGCTCTCGTATTACGCACACTAAAGAAATGTGCATGTGCACGCCTAACAACATTCGCTACGTGAGATAAAACAACTGTACATAAATTTGTACTTTGTGATAGGGACTGTGACCTCTCTGCGTCGGCGTCGTCGGTCGCTGATCTTTGCCAGCACAGTGCTGTAGCAGGTGTATCCAGAGTGTCATGCGATTATGTTAATTCTGTTTAAGTAGATATCGATTAATAAACTCGATCTCGATTCACCTAAACCAGTAATTATGTTGATAAGCCATTTGAAATATGTGCGAAATATTCTTTTGATGCCGCTCAGTTTGTTTTATCGCATTCAAACAATATTTATATTTTTTAGAAGCGGTTATTTTAATTAATTTAATTTTTATGTAGTTTTGTTTAAATAAGTGTCTATTCCTAGAAATTACAACAACACATACAATTTCATTTTACATTTTCTACAGGTTTATGAACCATAATAACCCAATGTTTATGTAACAAAACGTAAGATAGAAAAAATACTTTAATTAATTTATTTATCTGGGTAAGAAAGTCAATAAATAAAATAACACACATCAATTATCTTAACTGATTCTAAGCATTATGAAGACCTCCGTGGTCGAGTGGCTCAGTACACCGGTTTCAAGGTGTTGCCATCTCTGAGGTCACGGGTTCGATTCCCGGTTGGGTCAATTTAGAAAACGAACTTTTCTATATTGGTGGGTGTTTGTGATACCACCGTTGTCTCTGATTTCCATAACACAAGTGCTTTAGCTACTTACTTTGGAATCGGAGCAATGTATGTGATGTTGTCAAATATTTATATTTTTTAATTTATTAATTAACATCAAGTTGTATCAAAATTGATGTTTCTCTTTAAAACGCATTTTGTGTTCCAAACTGATTTATAGAGTGATAATGATGTGTTGAGTGATCATCACGTTTGGTGTTAAGTCATACCTAGTCGAATTAATAAGCAAACTTGTTTTTTCCTGTCCGAAAATAAAGCTACTTGAAGTAACTCCATACTACAGAATATTTTTTTTTGTTCCAATGTCTTAACAAACAATATTCGATGACCTCCGTGGTCGAGGGCTTTGTACACCGGTTTTCAAGTTGTCGCCCTCTGAGGTCCCGAGTTCGATCCCCGGTTGGGTCAATTTAGAAAACGAACCTTTCTATATTGGCTCAGGCTTGGGTGTTTGTGAAACCACCGTTGTCTCTGATTTTCATAACACAAGTGCTTTAGCTACTTACTTTGGAATCGGAGCAATGTATGTGATATTGTCAGATATTTATATTTATTAAAAAAAAACATTTATCAACCGATTATTTTCAGTGGGGATCTTTCGGCTAATATGATGGTATTGAAATTATTGTGGGTCTTATTAAAGAGGGTGGATATCATTAAAGGAATAAAAATAAATTAAAAAATATTTAACCCTTCAATGCCCGGAAAATGAGACACAATACATATTCCATGGTTATCCGGCCTCATGGGGCCACTCGGGCATTGATGAATTAAACACGAATGCCCTGTTAAAAACGTAATATAAAGTTAAATAACGTCGAGAGACCATTATTGACATTCAACTAAAAATTTCTTTCCATATATTTTGACATTTGATTTAGATGAAACAGATATATATTTTTCAATTTAATATTTTAGCATTTTCAATTCGATTCCCGCCTGAGACAATGCGAAGTCGAAATTTTTTCTAGTATATTATTTAGCAATGTTACTTACCTAGCCAGGCAATATGCTTAATCTATGCGTCGATAAATTACATCCATCCACAGAACAATAAGCGAAAACATTCCATTTCATTTTACGCATATTTTAATTACAATTGTTAATTATCGATGACAGGTAATAATTTCATCGAGAGTTGTGTATTTATCAAAGGAACCTGATTCAACTATGCTTCATTGGCGACCTCCGTGGTCGAGTGGCTTTGTACATCGGTTTTCAAGGCGTCGCCATCTCTGAGGTCCCGGGTTCGATCCCCGGTTGGGTCAATTTAAAAAACGAACTTTTCTATATTGGAACTAGTGTATTTACAACTTATGCAATACTTTTTAGTATGTATTTTTAAGCAGGTATTATTGTAAAAGAAAGTAAGTAATTTCACAACCGCTTGGTGCGCTAGCGCTTACTTTCTGCGCTGGCTTTCTTTCGGTCCCGGGTTCAAATCCTATGGTTATTGTTTGTTTGCTGGTAAAGGTACCCGAATTCTTACTAATATCACCTAATATTATAAATGCGAAAGTCCGTTTGTTTGTTTGTTTGTTTGTTACGCCTTCACGTCTTAGTCTTAACTACTGAACCGATCATCATGCATACACGTTGTCAGGGGCACCTTTCATCCCTCGGGTAAAATAATTGTTCCCGAGGGATAGCAAAAAATTTAACTTTAAATAGTAAAATTCAAAGAAGAGAATACTTTGTACAAAGTAAGCTCCTAGTTTGAAAGTGGGACGTTATTGCGAGGTGCCGTTTTTGAGACTTTGACTAGACATCTAAGGTATTTTTGACGATCTCCGTGGTCGAGTGGTTTAGTACACCGGTTTTCAAGGTGTCGCCATCTCTGAGGTTCCGGGTTCGATCCCCGGTTGGGTCAATATAGAAAACGAACTTTTCTATATTGGCTCAGGTTTTATTATTATTTTGTCCAAAAAACTGTGTTTCGGAGACAGCTGCGAATAGTCTCTGTGAAAGCCAACTCCAATAATGCGCAATTATATTATAATGATAATAGTTAATTGTAAAACTAAGATCCGTTCTCATTCACGACATGGTGTATCCGGGAAGAGCCAATTGGCAATATTTTTTTGTGCATGCACTCAGCGCGTTTGGCAACATTTAGCTCACTGGAAATCATCGAATGGTTAGTTGACAAGTAGAGTGAAGAATGTTTAGAATAGACGCTGAAAAAATACCATAATATGTTCGCTGACGATGCCACTTTTAAAGCCTTTATAAATTAAATGAAGAAACACTCAACATAAGGGGAAGTAGCCTCGGTGTATAGTCAGCAACACAACACTATTGCTAAGAAATAAGTAATTAAAGGCGAGGCTGGAAATTTATTGAAATAAAATAAATTAGTTTACGAACCAAAATCAACAGACCAGGACGCAGACAAAAAATAGAAGCCATGACAGATGACAATAGAAATCAAAAAACTATGAACTAAAAAGTATGTTCGTAACAACTATAATGGCAAAGTCTTTATGTACAATAGGTTATATTCGAAAAACATTAAGTTAATTACAATCTAGATGCAATAAATTAATTATCATTGCACTTTGTGTTAATTCTTAACTATAAATTCTACTTTTTCTGGCATCAGGCACTTCAATTTTTCATTATTATTTTTATATTGTCACCGTCATTTCTACAAGTTATGAAGGCTATAGTTTATAATTAACGATTGAATTATATACATTGTCGCGTGCGTACCGACAGGGCGGGCCCACACCTGCTGGCGAGGTGCTACTGTTGACGTGCTGTAGAATAAATACGTTTAATTTTATTTTAGTTTATTGGTACTTTTATATTGTATTGATAAACCTTGGAGTCTAATAAAGTTTCGAGAGAGTGGAGCACAATTGGTATACTGAAGACAGTCATGTAAAATGAAAAAATAAATATATAGAATTTAGCTTCCTTTCAAATGTTAGCCGCATACGGTAGAGCATCATAATCAGTCGCACGTAGGGTTACCAGACGTCAGGATTTAAGGATCGAGAAATCCTGACAAGTCAGGAGAAATCCTGACATGTCAGAATTTCGTGATCCTTGTCAGAATTCCGGCCGGAGTTGGAAAAGCTCCGGTTTTTTGAATTTTTCACAAATATAGTAAAACAAACCTTAAAAATTAAGCTTTCTTTATTTTTCTTTTCTTTGGTGAGAATCAAGTACCTAGCACATTTGCAGCAACACAACTAAGCTAGCTTTTTTTGTTGCCAGAATTTTTTAAAGTATAAATCAGGCTTTTTGTCAGGATTTTATAGGTATACCATAGGTACCTGCCTTTTTATTTTATTTTTTGTATGCCGAAGGAAAACGCATTTATGCGCTTCCCCCCCTGCAGGTGAGCAAGGAGGGGGTATGTGGGGCTCGCTAGGAGGGGACCGCAACATTCAACGTTCCGGCTCCCTCCACGACTGTCTCCCGTGATCCCACCCAGCCAAGTGGCTCGGTGGGATCTCGGGAGGAGGGAATACCCAATAAAAACCTTCGGCACTTACCCTCTCGCCGCCTAAATGTCGCCAGCCGGAGGGCTCTGGGGGTCCATAGGTGGCAATCACCCCCAAGGGTATAAGCCTACCCCAAGGAACTCCACGATGAATGGCCCTCACTGCGTTTCCCGCGACCTTCACCAGATCATCGGTCTACCTTATCGGTCCGCGGGCTAATATTCGTGTGATGAGCATGGCAAAGTGTAATCAGAATTGTATGAGACATTCTAATTTCTCTGAATTCATAGAAAATATTTGACCAAGGTCAGTCCAAAGACTTTTTATAGGTCTCAAGTTAACCAATTAAACGTAAGTCTATTTACCATTTTTTGAAAAAATTGCGTCTTATCCATACAATTCTTTACCTGTGGGTATCATAAGCCCGATGGGATATCCTCATATGCCAACTGCAATCGGTATGGCTGTCTTCATTCCAACTCCATACGTCATTTAAGCTTCCTTTTACTGTAATTGATGTTTTTTTACACATTGCTACTTAAAGTTTAAGCCTTATTTAAACCCTATCTTACGCTATAAGCCATTTAAATTAAATAGGTTACACATTTCAAGTGGAATTTAACTGTAAATGCATTGAGCACATTTGCTACATAATAATTGTAGAATGCGATTAACTTAACAATGTACAAAAAATGTGACCAACTTCAGAGTGCTTGCGTTTCAAAACGACGTATTTTAATGTGTAAAATTTACTCATTGCCATACATTCTCGAGTGAAGTTGCAGTGGGTCACTGTCTATTGTCAATTGTATAGGTAGTGTTGTGGTAGCAATCCTGCCTTCGAAGCTAAAGGCCTGGGTTTAAATCTTGGTAGAGCCCATTTGCTTTTGTTGCATAGGACTGGAAATAAAATAAGAATATCACTGATATTGTGATATTTTATTTAAGCGCATTCTATCCATTAATAATTAGCCACTATACCATAAATAAGAAAGTATCCTGAGGTCAAATTTTGAGAAATAAAATCAGAAATATTTTAAACATAAGCGTTTAGTTGTAATATGAAAAAAAGATTTTCAATATCCCAAAAAAATATAAAATTATCTATGAAAAGAGACTTGAATTCTTTTTCGTCGTTATTTGTAATATTAAGGTATATTTTACTGTTATGTAAATATAATTATTAAATTTAAATTTCAGAACCACAAAAAAAATTGAAACTTTATTTTTGGCACATTTTTGGTCTAAATCGTGGGAGCGTAGTTGCCTAAATAATACTATTATTTTGAAATGCAATTGAACGTATACTACTACTATTAAAAATAAGCACTGTAAATAATAAATATTAATTATTGAACCTCAACGGCAGACGACTTGCTCTTTAATTTTAGTAAATTAGCGCTTTTTATCGACCATCGCCTCTAAAATCTAATCACCGACTCATCGAAATTAGGTTTGCGTTATTGAATCGTAAACAATCAATGATATGTTAAACAAACGTCATTATAAACGATACATAATTTGACATTATTAGAATAAACTATATCGGGATTTACACCATGTACCTGTTTATTTTTGAGACTATCGGAGAGAATATCGGAGTCTCAAAAATAAACAGGTACATGGTGTAAATCCCGATATAGTTTATTCTAATAACGTCAAAAACCATGGAAATTTAAAACATTATATAATTTGACATTTACTTTTTATTCACATCCTGTATAGACTTTCACATAATTTGGCATAATTATAGCAATAATTATTTCAAAACCAACACGCGAATTCTCGATACACTTAATTATGCAGTTCACTCGCATTTCGCATTTCGTTTCTTAAAATAATATATTCAAATTAAGACAGTGTCAACTTAAAATAGTTATCTTAAATCCAGTTGTAAGGAATTTGAAAGCACTTTTTACTTAAGTAATACTGACTTAATTATTTCATCGATTATGCAATCTTAAATGCAAATGAAAATTTAATTAAAATTAAACTACATTTTACTTTTATTCAACATAATATTTATGCGTCAGATATTGTGTGCAGCGGTATTAAATCAAACGAACTTGCCAAGAGTCGTTGGTTTGAATCCCGGAAGGACCAAATGGTTTAGGTGGTTACCCGACTACGGCGTAGCAAAAAGGAGGGTTATGATTTTGACCGGTATGTATGTTATTGACCGAGCGAGCGAGAAGCGTCTCTGCTTCAGCTTGAGCAAAATTCTTTCGTATGTTTCTTTCCGGCTGTCCGGCTGTCCGGCTGTTCTCCTTTAGAGGTCGCATTTCTCAACCGATTCTCGTGAAATGTTGTGTGCAGTTTTCATAATTATATACAACATGTTACAAAAATACCCCTAAAGCCGAATATAGTAGACAGGGACCATCAAACAGAACAACTTTTACTATGGGACCAACTTTGAAATCGCGAAAAAAAACAGCTGTTTCATACAAAAATTAAAATCGAAAATATCAAAATGTATGAAACAGCTGATTTTTTTTCGCGATTTCAAAGTTGGTCCCATAGTAAAAGTTGTTTAGTTTGATGGTCCCTATCTACCATATTCGGCATTAAGAGTATTTTTGTAACACGTTGTATAGAATTTTTTTGTACAGTTTTTTTTTAAATCGTGAAAGTTTTTTTGCAATTTTTACCATACACTCATTCAAGACAATTTAGACTGTTCTCAATTCATGACTTTATTATATAGATAACTATTGTGCATGTATGTACCTATTTCAAACTCTATTCAGTATTCATAGCTCTCTGATACTTCCCTTTTTTTGTTTTCCCCTATATTTATATTTTAGGTGTTGACCATACTGTTGCCCAAAAAACAGAGAGTGTAATGTGTTCAGGATTCTTTTACGTTTGTGTGGATATGTGAGTTTTTTGTGTTATTGTTTTGACTTAAAAAAATAATGCATATATTATAAATAAGTTAATCCCACGGTGGTTGAATAACCAAACCAAGCGAGAGAATGGTAATAAATAATTAATTAATTCGGGCCATTGATTCGATTAGATTAAAACTTATGACTTACAAAAGAAGAGTGCTCTACTTATTTTTCTATTATTAAAAAGAAACAAAATTTACTTACTCCGAGTATTTTTAGTTCTGGTCAAGCTCTTGCAAGTGAAACTTACCGTCTAGATCTAGAAGCAAGCAATTAAGCTGACTTTATACTAATTTAAAATTTTGTTTTGTTCCTGTTCTACATCTATATAAAAAGCTATGAAGTACACACAGCAGGGCAATTTCAAAATCACATTCATTTTGACGACCTGCGTGGTCGATTGGCTTTGTACACCTGTTTTCAAGGTGTCGCCATCTCTGAGGTCCCGGGTTCGATCCCCGGTTGGGTGAATTTAGAAAACAAACTTTTCTATATTGGCTCAGGTCTGGGTGTGTGTGATACCACCGTTGTCCCTGATTTCCATAACACAAGTGCTTTAGTTACTTACTTTGGAATCGGATGTATGTGATGTTGTCAAATATTTATTTATTAGTTTATTTAATTGCACATGTAAATTCACGTCAATAAGCGTCAATTACGTAAAAAACAATCGCAAATGATCGTTACCGGAGCGCTCTAGAAGCAATTTGGCTGACTTTATACTAATTTAAAATTTTGTTCTGTTCCTGTTCTACATCTATACAAGGTGTTACAAAAATACCCCTAATGCCGAATATGGTATATAGGGACCATCAAACTGATCAACTTTTACTATGGGACCAACTCTGAAATCGCGAAAAAAAATCAGCTGTTTCATACATTTTGATATTTTCGATTTTAATTTTTGTATGAAACAGCTGTTTTTTTTTCGCGATTTCAGAGTTGGTCCCATAGTAAAAGTTGATCAGTTTAATGGTCCCTATCTACCATATTCGGCATTAGGGGTATTTTTGTAACACCTTGTGTAAAAAGCTATGAAGTACACACTGCAGGGCAATTTCAAAATCACTTTCGATCTGGCGAAAGCCTTTGACACGGTCTCTATCCCGCACCTAATGTGGAAACTGGACAGGATGGGAGTGAGGGGTTTACCGTTAAAACTTTACCAGAATTATCTTAGTGACAGGAAGCAGAGAGTTGCGATTGATGGGTGGCTTAGCGATGAAGAGACATTAACTTACGGCTTGCCACAAGGAAGCATCAACGGCCCGACTCTGTTTCTCATTTATATTAACAGCCTCTGCAATATGCAGCTCCACAACGGTACAATATTTACATTCGCAGACGACACAGCACTGTTTTTTTGTGGAGATACTTGGGATGAGGTCTATAATAGTGCTCAGAACGGGCTGACGGCAGTTGGTAATTGGCTTCGAAATAACTTACTTGCGCTCAATACCTCAAAAACCAAATACATAGCGTTTGCTCATAGATCCCATTCACTACCCCCCCTATCCATGTCTATAACCGCCCACAGCTGTTATTTAACAACCGATGACTGTTCCTGTCCCATTCTCCAGAGAACGGATTCTCTGAAGTATCTTGGTGTAACAGTGGATCAAACGCTGACCTTTAAAGCGCACATTGATTTGCTGGTGACTCGCCTACGCAAACTGATCTACGTATTCAAGAACCTCAGACACGTAGCAGATCGCAAGGTCATCAAAATGGTGTATTCTGCGCTCTGTAAATCTCTTCTAGAATATTGCATCACCACATGGGGCGGTGCAGCCAAATCCCATCTGATCCATTTGGAGAGAGCGCAAAGGGCTATTTTAAAGGTAGGCGCTGGCCTCCCTTTTCGCTTTCCATCAACTGATCTGTACAAAGAATGGGGCCTGCTTACCGTAAGACAGCTATTCATTCTCCGGACAGCGCTTAAGCAACATTCCCAGCTGCCTTATGACCCAAATCTTATGAAGGGTAAGCGTATAAAACATAATGTGTGTCGTACTCAAACATTAAACACTAGCCACTCTCATCAATTCTTCTGTTTTCTGGGCCCGTTCATTTATAATAAGTTGAATAAGATCTTGGAAGTCTACCCTCTCCATGGCTTTCGGTGTAAAACAGTTATAATTGAATGGCTCCTAACTCTCGACTACGACGACACCGAGCACTTCCTGCTACTTATTAAATAAAAAACCACAACAACCAACAACATGAATATTAATAACAACAACTATTACTGTTGTCTACAATTCCACAAATCATAAAGCTCCCATATAAGGCACAAAATTAATCGTATAACAATCGTACACACAAGCACCCACACATACACACACACACCCCTACACACAACACATCCCACACTTCATGCACACACTAAATCTTATCTATCCATAGACTAAATATATATTACTGACACTCTTCAACAAACATCTACACAGCTCACATCTTAACTACCTAACTCTCATAATACAAAATAAATGTACCTACCATGTTGGGGCACTGGTGACCTGTAATACGGGTTTTTTTATGAAAACCTATCTCGGGCATCAGTCCTCACATAATGGCTTCTTTATTTTTGTAACTATTAGTATAAGTACTTTGTGTAACCAACCATTGTGTGATGGAAAATAAATACATTTTTATTTATTATTTTTTTATTTTAGACTAATGTTTACATAAGAAATAAGATGATGTAATCGGACATGGTTCTTTAGTGTATCTTTGGCCCATATTTATAAACCGTTTTCAATGTTGCAAGCTATCTTGAGGTCATACTTGAGATGCTCTTCTTATAGGAACAGCTCTCAAGTATGATCTCAAGATAGGTCTATAAATACGGGCCTTAAAGTATTTCCGATAAAGTTTTAATAGTTTGTGGATTTATTTCTATGATTTAGAAAATAGTACTAGTTCATTGGCGCAGTGGTGTAGTGCCTGGCCCAGCGATTGGGGAGGTTAAGCAACTTTCGCAAGGGTCGGTCATGGGATGGGTGACCAAAAATTTATTATCTCGAGCTCCTCCTTGCTTCTGAAGGCACGTTAAGCCGTTGCATTTGCAGTCGTTAACACCCTGGCTGGGTCTGCTTTGGGCCTAAAATGGCTGACGGTCAAGAGTTGATTATTTATTTATTATTATATTTATAAGCAGAGTAGTCTTCACTCCCAATAATTATGTTTTTACTTCGTAATACAGTTGCCACCTACCGTCTGTCTGATTGAAATCAATTTCTAAAGGTTGATCATCGATTTGAACTTATTGTGAGCGACAAATAGACAACACATAAAAGTCAAGCGAATCTCGACTCTATTGTAAAGCAGATACAGAAATATTGATACTTTAATTGTCAAGTCGTAGCATTGATCGACCACAGCTGTATACTTCAATTCAGCTTTTCGTAGCTTTATTCCTATTAACATAAAGATCAATATCCAATCAACTTTATTTTCCAAATGCAGTTAGTAAAATTGTTGATTACATTACCAATCAAAAAGATTTTGCCGTTCTAAAGCTTAAATATCACCTTTATTTTTGATGACTTACAGTCGTCATTAAATCGAAATGGATTGGAAATGTATTTTGTCGATCGCATACAATGATTTCTATTAAAATCGAGCGGCAGAAAAAATCAATGAATCGTACTTTTTAATATTTTTCCCATCGAATGTCAAGTGTTTGAGTCGTGTTTTCTCAACTGTGAGATTTTGGATTAATTTTTTGTTGTGTTGATCCGTTTTACCGATAGAAATTAAATACAAGAGTATTGTGCTTTGAATGCAATTGTGGCATTTATTTTAATGCAGTAGGGTGCATTATGAGTTAAGTGCCATTTTTATAAGAAACTTGACAAAAAGTGATGCGCTTGCGCTAAAGTGAAGGTCGCCGCGGGTGTCAGGATCGGTGACAATCGTGGATCAGTTTCTGCTTGAAGTCTATGACCTTTTTTTATTTATTTTTTTGTAGGATGGCAGACGGTTCGCTTGGTAAGTGTTCAATACAATGTTTGTCATAGGTAATCAAGATTTATCAAACAGGTATGACAAACATGACAACTTTTTTAGTGTCCTACGCAAGTGTCCTACGGAAGTGTCCTACGGAAGCGTCCTAGTGGAAACTAAGGTAAATACTTCAGGAACACTATGACATTGTGCCTTGTCTGTAGTTTACAAAAAAAAGTACTTTTATTGAGTAGTTTCAAAGCTAGTTGAGTAGTTTACTGGATGTGCTGATAGCAGGCAGGGTAGAGCTGGTCCGCCATCTAGCGTTTGACCATCAGCCATTTTTAATGTCCTCACTGCTGGGGCACAGGCCTTCTTTATGGGTCGATAAGGAGATGGGCCATGACCCACCATGCGGCTAACAACTGCGAATGCAGCCGGTACCAACGGCTTAACGTGCCTTCCGAAGCACGGAAGAGCTCGAAAAAATATATCTCTGTCCTTTCTTGAAAGAAATAAAATGTAATCAGAACTAACACTCGTTTGCACTTAACTAAGAGTCAAGTCTTTTCCTAACTACAACACGACCCATAGTTAAAACAGGTGTAATGAAATAAAATTATAATATAGCTGTTTCATCTTAATCAATTGTCGAAATATCTGGAAAGATATTTCGATTGGATGTCGAGGTAAATCCTCACATTGTTGAAATAACGCTGGCTTGCAGCGTAAGAGTGGGATACCTATACTAGAAGAAATACCACTAGTGACTCGGTAACTAAGCGGTAAGATAATTGAACCGGATTTATATAGATCGCGGGTTCGATTCCCGTCCGAGAATATGATCTGGTGTGAGTCGTGTTTTTTCTAGTATATTATTTAGTAGTGTAATGAACTTATCTAAGGCTATCATGCAGCTGTCATGCGTCTAATTATCTTGTTTGAGTTGTAGTTAGGAAAAGACTTTAGCCGATTCTTCGGTTTAGTGCATACGGGTCTAATAGTCAATTCATAAAATGTCCATCTCGGTACATATTTTCTATATCATAGTAAAACATATCATAATCTCTAAAACCATAGCAAACGATTCATATTTCAAACAGGAATTTCATTAATTCTGGTGTCCGAAAGAAAATCGAATAGTAAAAAGCGAATAAAAAGATAGGTGGATAGATAATGAAAGACTGGGCTAAAAGAGGTGAAACTTTTTCATATAATTCAAGCCTTCCCTAACGAAGCCTGGAGGAATTAATTAGGACCGAAGATCGTGATTTATGCTTTCATTTTTAAACTCGATGTCCCCGGTTCTCCCTACCTCTGGTTTCAATATGACTTTTTTGTTTTAATATGTACTTATTAGTTTTATTTTAATATTTTACCTAATACACTTGTACTATTAATGGTTATTGTATTCTGTGATAGGTATTAATATTTCCTTCTTTTTGGTTCACACCAGAAATGTTAAACTTTTTTCAGTTCTCATTATATCTGATAGCTATAGGGGTCACTTTAAGCTAAATTACTTAAATACTATGGTCTTGAATAAGCTGGTCGTTGATAAATATATGATTATATCATACTATAAACTTTAACACCTTACGAAAACATTTTTGATTTAGGATGTTGAATCTATTGTAATACTTAAATCTCTCTGATTGTTTTTGTACCAGAATGACTTATAATCAATTCTGAACTGACCTATGATATAAGTACAGTTCTGATTCGTCGTATTCGTGAGTTTTCTTCTCATTATTATTTAGCGTTCGAGTTCCAGTGGTACTTCAGATAGACCCTGATTAAAAGTTTTCCCGTAAAACCTTTTTATGTTCAAAGGGCTAAGTCGGGGAGGAATTCGCTTTACTTTGTCATCGGTGATCTATGCTACAGTAGCGGGAGCTGGCGAAATCCTCATGATAGAGTCTGGCCAGCGAGTTGTGTCATCTCGAACCAGAAGTAAATTTAAAATTTTGGAACTTAATTTTATACTTTAATTATACGTTTTACAAAAATACCCCTAATGCCGAATAAAGTAGATAGGGACCATCAAACTGAACAACTTTTACTCTGAAATCGCGAAAAAAACCAGCTCTTTCATACAAAAATTAAAATCGAAAATATCAAAATGTATGAAACAGCAGATTTTTTTTTTCGCGAATTCAGAGTTGGTCCCATAGTAAAAGTTGTTCAGTTTGATGGTCCCTATATACCATATTCAGCATTAGGGGTATTTTTGTAACATGTTGTATTGCTTTAGCTTGGACTTTTGTCAATGTATGTAGGTGCTTTTGATAAAATTGTTATTTCGCAGTATTTTGAGTGAATAAAGATTCCAAATTTCTTATTTGCCGCGGGATTGAGATGTCACGACTAGTTAGCCAAATTTTTTTTTTACTAACTCAAACTAACTTACTAACTCTTCTTTTATAAGTTCAGGCAATAGGTTTTTAATTACCTTCGTTAGAGTTACCGACGATTCGGATAAAAAAAATAGGACACTGTCCAAATTGACCCTTTTAAATTTTAGTATTGTAGAAAAATCTACTATCGATAGATTGATAGCTCTTTCCTAGCAACAGGCTGGCGATTTTATTAGTAGATCATCGCTTTAACATTAACGTTTTTGAAACAATTACATTAAATTTGATTTACAGATAAGTGTTAACAAATCATGTACAAAACACCATGTTTGAAATACATCCTACTTACTAATAATTATTTCGGTAACTGTTAAAAGTGGCCACTGTTGGTTCAAACCCGTTTTTAAACTATTGCACGCATTTTGTAATGTTGATAAACATTAGACGTCATCCACAAGACCTTGACTGATTCCTTTTTTAAGAAATTGGGCTTATTTAGAATAAATAAAATAAAATCGACTGGCGGCGCTAGTTGGCTCATGTCTGCCCCTTAATAGATTAACTGTAGTTGAAGGATCAAAATGGCATTTAACCTCAAACATTTGAGACTTGAAGTACAAAGGATAATGTCACAAATACCAACAGAGTCCTTAGCACATCAAGTCTGCACATACACACATTTGACACGTTACAAACACGAAGACACCGACGTTCCATACCAAACGAAAGGGCATTTTTTATCTACAACATCTTATATCTTACTCCTTCTAACACATAAACATGTCCTCGCGAAAACGAGACAGATAATCGCGCTAAACCCCTTTTGATGTCGCCGCTCGAGGTCATTGCATCGCATAAGTTATTCACTTCTTGCTTTTTTCTTATCGAAAACTAAGGAAAAAGGTCTTTATAATCACTGTAAGTCGGTATTCTGTTTCGGTAGCAATTTCGGGCAATACGATTGCGACTGCGCACATCCTACGATTACCGAACGACATAATTATACTGGCACATCTCAAAAATTTGAATTGCACTTTAAGCCGAAGCATTAAGATTCAATGTTGATTTATTTGAGAGTTTGGGTAACTTAGTTTTACTGATTGCAAGGGGTTAATTGATTTTGGCAGGCGAACACCGATCGAAATGACCGAAAATTGGCTTCAAATCATCATTTATGTCTGTTTGTTTGTCTCATTCTTAAACCAGAATAATTAAGCTACCGTTATTGGTAAACTTTGACGTAATATTTGATTTTGTATTCTGATCTTTAAGGAAATTGGTGGTTTGAACTTTTGGTGGTATCCATTTATGTGTTTTTAACTACCGCATTTTTTTATGGTTCAATTTGAGCTTGAGAAGCAAGATGCAGTAACTTGCTCATGTTTTTCCATTCATCAGCAGATTTTATTTCTAAAGCATTTTTTTTCTTCAAATATTTTTATGTCCCGTTAATAGCCTGCAAAACTTTGATAAACGCTTTGTCAATACTGTACATGCGGAAGTATACGGATTATTAGCACTTGGTCGGATTCGTAAAAGGTCGGATTCTCATTTCGCCGGAAGACAGTAAAAAAGAAACAATAGTTTATCATCATCATCTCCCTATCCATAACCCAATTTATTGAGGGTTGACACAGTTTTCCTTTCTCTTCTTTCCTGTCACTTGTCATCTCTTCATCCACCCCCTTCACATTTACATCATTCCGCACACAATCCATATTTTATGCGGTCTTCCTTCAGTTATCATAAAAAAACAGTTTTCTTTTTTTGACACCGCATTTGTTTACTTCCAATTTAAAACCATCTTGTCTGAAGACAATGACGACAATTCTCTCGAACTGGAGGGTCCGAAGGGCTCTCTACCCAAAGGGTTGTTACAGACTTTCCCTTATTTTACAGAGTGATTTGTTGGATTTTCCAATTGGCACTCTGTGATGTCGCGTGATGGAGATCATTGCTATAAGGATGGCAAGTGCTGGGTTAGATAGACATTGAAAGAAGGAAATAACAACAGTTGCATTGTAATGACTGAATAGTAGATCTATTACTGAGGATAGGTAATTGAGAACGGCCATTTAGCCATTTTATATAATTGCCTGTGTTTGTTGTGTATTTTTTTTTTAACTAACAATATGAAGTCTTCAATGATCGAGACTCTAGCACAAAATTTAAAGTCTGAGGGACTCTAGTCTAGACAGAAGCGCTGCTTTGAGCGTATTCGTAAACACTTCCGTCATATTCTGTTTTGTTGCGATAGGAACTCTTTGATATGGAGGCCTGTAATCGCATTTGTTTGGCCTGAGATTGGCTATATATAATATTACCTAGATATTATGAAATGGCTGTGTACACGGAACATTACAATTTGTTCCGAATATTATACATTGTATGAACTGGGCAATATTATATTACCCTTATTAAACAGCATCAGATTGCCTCGTTGTAGGACTAACCTTGGTAAGAGCGCACCGTTATATCGGCGCATGCACACTTACAACGATTTGGGGAACTGCAATATCGACATCTTTCACGCTTCTGACTGCGTATTCAAGCGAGTGTATGTGGCAAAACTTCAAAATTATGTTCGCTATAATGTTTAATTTAAACTAAAACCTATTATATTGTGCTAAATACATCCTAAATAAACTAACCTATCATGTATTGTAACTAGTAACTTTTTTTTTATATACTTAAAAAAAAGCTGTATTTACCTGTAAAGGCATGTCTTTTAGAGCCCTTTTGAATATTTATTGTAATGTGTAATGATATGTTGTTGGTGAATCTTTTGCAATAAATAAATAAAAAAATAAATATTACCGAAATCCCTACTTCTCATCTTTGTATTATTATTGTACACGTAATAGGACCACAACCGTTTGTTTTTCAATCGCCATTGTCGGTCTGGAGAGGCTTCGCACTCGATTCGGCTTTGAAGAATCGACTCTCGACGATCGACGACTTCAATACGGAAACGAAAAACAAACGAAACGGGTTTGAGGTTTGATTTGTCATCAGAAGAGTTTGTTTGTCAACAAAGACGGTACTTGACTGTTCATCAAAAGTCCTGGGACTTGATTTTACTATTTTTTACCCGACTATAGCGAAGCAAAAAGGCAATGCATCAGCTGTTCCCTAACTTCTAAGCTACTTAAAAATAACTTCTAACTACTTAAGTATCGTTAAGAGCGTCTTAATTTTATTGTCCTCTGGTTACAATGTGATATTACATTAAATTAAATATGGCGCCCTCTAGAAGACTTAAAGTCATGACCATCAGCCATTTTAATGTCCCCACTGCTGGGGGACAGGCCTTCCTTATAGGTTGATAAGGAGGATGGGCCATAACCAACCACGCGGGCCCAATGCGGATTGGTGGGTGTTAACGACTGCAAATGCAGCCTCTCATTCTATCATTCTGGTTGATGCTGAATTTTGATTAAAATCAAAATCCCTTCTTTTTTGTAAATAATCGCCGAAACATAATTGTTTCTGACATCACAGGAATAATCTTAATGGCTTCTTTTATAATACTAATTACTAAATAAAAGTGTACTACAGTAGGTACCTATATTGGTTTGATAAATGTAGTGACAGCAAAAAAAGTTGAAAAAACCACTGTCTAATTTTTAATACATTTTTTTTATCAAACTTAACTTTGTGTAAGTTATAATCATTAAAAAATATATGTTATTTTTTCTCATTGGTTTTAGCTTAAAAAGATTCAGGTTTTTTATTTATTACCAGTAAGAAAAAACATTCATTGATGTCAGTTAAAAAGTTATTTAAATATTGTACAAATTAAATTTTATTTAAAGAAGTCAGTTCTGTGCTAGTTTTTTAGCCAGCTAATGTTTTAAATTTAAATATTATTGTATAAAAACTGCAATTAAAATACATCTAGTATCAAAATAATAACCGTTTAACATGCTAACCGTACTAATTTAGATTAGCGATGTTCCCATTAAGTTTTTGCGATTTTTTTTCCAAATGCCAACGTCTTCCCCCGGGAGAGAGTTTGCTTCCCCAGCGGGGAACCGAGGGTGTTTGCGGTCATCATCCATGTTATGATTTTATTGTTGAAGTAAAAAAAAATTCGATTTCTGCCAATCCACTAATTTCAAAACTTCTTTCTAAATACAGGTCTTTTATAATAATATCCCCTTTGTTTTTTAGTAATGGCTGAAAATCAACGTTGTTTAAGCGCTGTGAAAATTTTCGTTTCTGCCACCCGCGTATCACGCTATACAACATGTTACAAAAATACCCTTAATGTCGAATATGGTATATAGGGACAATCAAACTGAACAACTTTTACTATGGGACCAACTCTGAAATCGCGAAAAAAAATTAGCTGTTTTATACATTTTGATATTTTCGATTTTAATTTTTGTATGAAACAGCTGATTTTTTTTTCGCGATTTCAGAGTTGGTCCCATAGTAAAAGTTGTTCAGTTTGATGGTACCTATATACCATATTCGGCATTAGGGGTATTTATGTAACATATTGTTGTATATGAGTGTAAATCATCACGCCAATACCAAGCCACGGTAAATATAGATTACCATTACCGTGACCACGCTTAACCTGTTGATGCTGCACTCATGCACAAAATACATTGTACACACGACAGCACGTCAAGTTATACAGTTAAACTGCGAAACAGCTTTTATAACTTAGGGCATAAAGGCGGTCTCAAGGTCAACATGTTTACTCTGAGGTGCCGTCGTGTATCACGTCTATAAATATGTTTACAAATTAGAACTTTGTCATTCTACAAGATATTACTTTTTTGAACAGAAATCAATGACAAAAACTACCACTACAAAGTGACAAAGTTCTAAACTGTATACATATTTTTAGACGTGACTGTCCATACATGACTTTGTAACTTGTATGTGTTGTTTGTTATGAACACATAGACTCAATCTCTTTTTTAGGGTTCCGTAGCCTAATGGCAATAAACGGAACCCTTACAGTTTTTTTAAGTTTTAGTCAACATTTCTTTTTTATTTTGTGTTTGCCTAAGAAACACAACAGTTTTAAAATATTGAGGACTACAGATTTGTGAAATTCGTATTTTTTTACAAAGTAACCCATACTTACATGTTTTACAAACTATGCAACCAGCAAGTGGTGGCTGGCTGATTGCAGAAGCCAGAAGGTGGAACCCAAATGCCAAATTTGTGGTCGGGGTTACAAATCCTGTGTGAACTATGAAATTTTTAAACACGAATGGTTGCACTAACTACACCGAGCTTTTGAGATACAACACAACACAATCACACCAACATTTCACAAAAAATCGTACCACACCAAATTGTCCTCGAAAATTTCGGCAACTCGAACACAATTGTGCGCCATTTTTCACTTCCTCGAAAAAAATACCAAAGAATGGGATAACCATTCTTCCATACAGGGAGAAGTTAATGATGACGCAGACAAAACAATTCGGTGGTACTGAAAGGGTTGAAAAATGAAATCGTTCGTGGAAGAAAGCTTTAAAATGATGCTGGCGAGTGAGACAAAAGGGCAATTGAAGGCGAATATAATGAAGAACAAACAATTAACACACGAACGATGGCGCAGGAGCTAGATAGAGATTTTCGTATTCCCCCACTAGCGTAGAATAATAATAACTATTTTCCGATTTTCAACCCATATTTCTTTCCGTCAGTACAACATTTTTATAAAAAAAAAATGTAAGTGTTTAAGAATTAAAGTAAATTAAAAAACAAAATTGTAAATGTAACATATGATGTTGTAAAGAATAAAAAACTTACCTGCCTGTTTAACAAAACCACATAATTAATAAAAAGTACTGACGTACAGAATGGCCACTCCCACCCTCCCACCGACCGGCGGTACCGCACTAGGTTGCTGAGTTAGCGGTATCATTATTGAGGGCCGTCGTCACTCGATTCGACAGTTGCAAAGAGTACTTTTTTAAATATAACAGTTGATACAGACAATATGATAATTACGAAAAAGTTTTCATTACAATTAGTTTTTCAGCGAAAGCGAATGTTTAAAAAAGGTAAGTGCCTAATCAAATCAATCTCAAGTAGGTAACCCTGAACACTTCACCCACACATACGCATTGTGTACAGACGTCATTCTGTTTATATGTAATAGAAGTAGGAGATTGGAGTAGACGTTTATATGGAGTGTCCGGGGTGTGACAAAACTACAATTGTGTTATAAAATAAAAAGCTTTTTCTTCCGCATATAACTAAATGAAAATATGTTTTTTTTATGAAAAAACCCAAAAGTAAATTATGAATAGCGTTTTAATAACAAAGAATTACTAATGGCAAATAAAAATTGAAAATTCACCCTGACTCCCGTACTACATTAAAGGAGTTTTAAAAATGCCTGTTTTATTTTGGTTTCCTCCCACCGAAAGGGTTGGGAAACCCACCCCAAGAAAAAATCTTACTGCCACAGAAGAATGCGTTTCATTCTACTTACGTATTGTTTCAATATTTTGCTGTGTTCTTTTTAAATGTTTCATAATTTCTCCTTTGATCGAGGCGGAATGAAAGTACGCATACCTTTTGTTAGATTGTTTTTTTTAGTTCTAATTAGGGGTTGGAGGGTTTCTTCCTGAAATTACTAGGAAGTTTACGTTTAGAAAGATTTTAATGTTTTATTAGACTTTGATTATTAATATTAATTGGAAAAAATTGCTTTAATCAGATTTTTTATCATGTAAGTACAATCAACGGCACGCACTGGGCAGTGGTATACCATGATAGAGTAATCAAATTCAATCAATTTTATATTTAAATGCGAAGATTTTAAGGTTTAATATAAATTGCAGATTTTTGACTGTTTTGTATGATCTGGCGTCCTGCTGACTGCACAACGGCGAAATGGACTTCAATTTTCGCCTCATTTCAATAGCATTTTAAAGGATACCGGATACAGAATACCTTCAAAAATTTGTAATTCTTCTTAGCGTATAAGGATTAGTGGCCACCTCTGGTGCTAGAGTATATCAAGCGGCCTGTTAGGCCTCTGACTTGGCTTAACGACTGTTATCAGATGACAACAGCTGGGACTCCGAAGCACGGAATCGTTCAGTTGTAATGTCACTTAACGGTCACCCATCCGACACCTGGCCGGACCGAGCGTTGCTTAACAAACGTGAGTACGATCAGTCTGTCAAGCTCCGTCATGAGCGCTTCGAATAATAATAATTTGTAATTGAAATTGAGAATATTCAGACTTAAGTTATACATTTCATGTAGAATATTAAATTATTTGAACCCCTTTTCTTAGTATTTTAAAAAGTGGACATTTTGTAAAGGTTGTAAAACATGTATCCAGTAGCTATTAAAACAAAAGAACTTACGAAACGAGAAAACGAAAAAAAAATCATCGAAACTGCGTGTCAACTCATATTATTGCCTTGTATACTTGAGTATACCCATCTCGTTCGTGACCGACGGTTAAGTTAAAACCAACTTTAAAACCAAAACCAACCGCAAAGTGAAACGGTAAAAACACTTTTAAGTTTTTAACCCTAAAGATCGCGAGGCCAACTTTTTAAAGAAATACAATATTTTTGTTTTTAACACAGATAACATCACTCACGTCAACCGTTTGATGAAAGATAAAGAACACTGTATATAGGAGATTTTTGGAAACGCCGCTCTGTACCATAATTGGTACAAAAGTTTATCTTTTCAAAGAACTTATGGTCATTTATGGGCGGTAGCCACAGAATTATGAGTTCGTGATTGACGATGATTTGTGTCTGTTTGTCTGTCTTTATTAGGCTATGGCTTTAAATGTGTGGATGAATCATTTTTGTTTATTTTTTGCAATTAATTTTGTAATATAATGTGTTGAAAGGTTAACTTTTGGTGTTCATAATTTGTTGAAATAAGGTTATGTGAATCATACGACAACCTCCGTGGTCGAGTGGCTTTGTACACCGGTTTTCAAGGTGTCACCATCTCTGAGGTCCCAGGTTCGATCCCCGGTTGGGACAATTTAGAAAACGAACTTTTCTATATTGGCTCCGGTCTGGGTGTTTGTGATACCACCGTTGTCTCTGATTTCCATAACACACGTGCTTTAGCTACTTACTTTGGAATCGGAGCAACGTATGTGATATTGTCAAATATTTATATTTAATTATTATTACGTCATACTATACTTGCTGGATGAATTTAAAATTAATAAGCTGTTTTGTACACAATTGTTTTGTAAATGTTAGAAGTTTTTATTAATAAGTTTTTTTGAATGCAAATAGCACTTTTTCTGTTATCCAATGTTAATCAATTGATATTTAAGCTAATAATTTATTTTCATAACTCACATCAGTTTATAAAAAGGTACAAAATAAAATATACCTCGACTTTAAAAAATCATAATAAATAATTTTCGAAACACTTGCAGGATTTTGCCATTGCTGTATAAGTTATCTGTTAACCCGTCGATGCATCACGCGGAATCGAACCGGGTCGTAAACAACCGTTTATGTAACCCAATATCCGGGAGCCGAGAGTGAGACATAAATACTGGAGTTATGGGTTTCGGCGGCGGTGACACTCGGAGTGTTATAATTTTTTTTTGTAGTTGAGTTAGGGTTAACTAAAATCAATGGAAACAATATTTCTGTAAGTATGAAACAAAGGGTTTTGATGAAGATCATTGTTTTTTTTTTATTCTAATTGAGAATTAGGTAAGTCAGAAAAATACTGGAGTATTGGATTACGGTGACGGCGACACACAGGTCAGTTCTCATACAAAGTGACGAAATTGTGCCAAATTTTTCCTCCAACAGGTAAGTTCCCACACTGACAACCTTTATTCACATCGCAAACAGAATAGCAATAAGTTTGTATACCATTTCCCAATCATACCTTTAAAGTACTAACACACGCTCGTTACTCAAAACTTTCATTGTCACACAGAATTGTAACCAAGTAGTTTTTATGCAGGACGACAACCACGGCCACCTTTCATCTCGCAGATACGTATCGTGTAATACACGGTGGTGCGCTCGCGCATATGAAAATAGACGATTTGTGGGAAATCTAGACGAAGTTTGGTAATCTCTTAGATCATGGTCGTTGTGAAAATGCGAATGAGAATGGCGCAAAAGTTTCAAGAATGTAAATTAATTTATAATTAATGGATTTATTAATATTTATTAAATGGAACTGATGTTTACGTGACCTTGCAATTGCGAAATGTACCGCTGATGATTTAGATAAATAGTTAATTTTTTTCAATCATGAATATTATTCATTTAAAATATTTGTTATTGATGCGTTTATTGTATCTTATCTAGTAAGCCTTTCATACTTTTGGGGTTAATTTAGTATGGTGAACTGAACGGAATTTTATTAGTATGACTAGAAACTTAACCGTGCACTATAATCACTGGTCTGGATTGCTCACTAGAATAAGTATATTCCAGTGCCGGTTCACACTATTCAAGTGGCTTTCCAGTGCTGGATTTGACCGCTCGACTGGAGTGCTTACTGGAATAATGTGAACTGGACATCGTGTTAGTGATTTCAGACTGTGTTTTAGCCATGGTGGTCATCTTAGTTACAAAATCAACCTTCCACAAAAAAAGAAGGCAAACTTTTTGTCTATTTTTAAATCTGGTATTACAGACTTTTTGTGTTCAGGCTTCATTTTCCTAGAATCGATAAATGTATATGTTACCGGAAATGTGTATGATCCGGTATTGTATACAATACCTAGGTAATGTATCGAATACCTAACACTTTCAGGTAATGTATGAAATATTGTTCATTTTGTACTTTACCTAGATATTCTATACAATACCGGCAATGTGTGTAAAAGGCAAGAGCAGGGAAGTTTCACGTTGATGTTTTTGTGATTTTACTGTAGTTACAGAAAGGAAGTGTCTATTTATCGATGCGCCCCGACGAATAGTTCTTTTTCTATTAAACGATGCGGTATTATATCATCAAAACCTCTATTGATAGTAAATTTTACAAAAATGTTATTTCTGGCGCTTCGCCGGCCGCTGTCGTGGCACGCTCGCACCGCTCGATCGGCTCGCGCGTTCTAACCTAACCTAACCTTACCTAATGAACACTTTAAGAATTTTTTGTCTGCTTTTGTGTTCGCTCTCTAATTTTACACATCGCCGGCGGACCAGCAGGTATTCTATACAATCCCTAGAGATTGTATACATTCCAAAGTAAAGTGTGAAATGGACAATAATATTAATAATATTTCATAAATTACCTGGTCGGCCCAGGTATTATACACAATCCCTAGGTATTATACAACATCCGAATTTTACACATTGCCGGTAACATATACATACATATAAGTTGTTTTAGCTTTTCTCTGATTGGTTGACATTACTTCCTTCCACGCCTTGAAGCCTTAGAAAATAGTCAAGAACAATATTACTGGTTAAAACTTGAGCTTAAAAAAAAACTTAAGAAACCCGTAAACAGTATCTACCTAATATTTTTTAAAAGGTCACTGTTAATACTAAAATGTTTACTCCCCTTTCTTAACTATTTTTAAGTTTCTGAGAATAAAGAAATTTTAATTTTCTTCATATAAGCATGATCATTAGCCATTTTAATGTCTCCACTGCTGGGACACAGGCCTTCCTTATGGGTGGATAAGGATGATGAGCCATGACCCACCACGCAGGCCCAGTGCGGATAGGTGGGTGCTGACGACTGCCTTCCGAAGCACGGAGGCTCGAGATAATACATTTTTGGTCACCCATCCCATGACTAACCCTTGCGAAAGTTGCTTAACCTCCGCAATCGATGGGCCAGGTGCTATACCACTGCGCCACCGAGCTCCTCAAGTGATAATTCTCAAATAAGTATAAAGGTTAGCGCTTCATGAGAAGAAGAGTGTAAAATTATATTAATTTTGACTTAAGTCACAATTCTAACGTTTTATTATTTTTAGTTCTTATTAAAAATTAAATAAACAACAATGAAAATGAACGTGTACAAATGTATTTTTGGACATTTCTTTCTTAACATCCTAACCCCTGGAGGTAAGGATGTAATAGTTCTAAATTCAATGAAAAGTAGGTACACACGACAGCACGTCAGGTTATACAGTTAAACTGCGAAAACAGCTTTTATTACGTAGGTCATAAAAGTGGTCTCAAGGTTAAAATGTATAATCTGAGGTGCTGTCCTGTACATAAATGACGAGAAAATTAACGAAAAAATATATAAACTCTAAAAGTACACAGGTTTAAAAAAATCGTTTTCACAAAAAAAGACGTCCTTTGCGTAACCCGTCAGGGGTTAGGAGGCTAAATATTATACGAGTTTTAAATAAGTAATAAAAAACTATAATATTATAATCACTATCAAAATATGATTTCTATTTATTAAAGTCAGTTCAACATACTCGTATAAAAAAAAAATCCCTCGAGGTTGGTTTTGGTTCCATTTTTGGACCAAAAACGAACCAAACATAGATTTATCTCAACCCTTTTTAATCGCAAGTGAAGCAAACATGCACAAGTGACGTGACAAGACATCATAGTAGCGTACTGAATTCATGACTGAGACTGAGAAAAAGTTACTTCTATTATTTGGTGAACAATCTTTATTGAAAAAAAATAAATTATAAAATATAACAAATGGTTTTGCACTCATAGATTACAAAATAAATTACTATTAATTTATTAGTGACAATTTATTTAATAAAAAAAATATTTTAAAATAAAACATTTAAAAGAAGTATGGCAACAATAACTTGACGACCTCTGTGGTCGAGTGGTTTGTACACCGGCTTTCAAGGTGTCGCCATCTCAGAGGTCCTGGGTTCGATCCCCTGCCCTATGCCAATTTTGAAAACGATTTTTTCTATATTGGCTCAGGTCTGGGTGTTTGTAGTTCCACCGTTGTCTCTGATTTCTATAACACAAGAGCTTCACTTTCTTTGGGATCAGAGTAATATTTGTGATGTTGTCTAATATTTAAAAAAAAACTGTGAAAAGTTGTTTACTAAACAAGTAAGGATAAACATACATTATAGTGGGGTATCTCAGGCGTGTTGACAGGGCAACGATGAGACAGGGTAGGGCTGGAGGGTGTGGGGCAATGAAATGTCCCGCCACCCTACCGCTACCTCGCAGCTGTGACCCGTACCTAACTTTACACTACTGAAAATGCGGTACTGTAGTACTGGTTGTCATTTGCCTGCAAACATCGCCGAGATAAACGAGTTATTACTGTATATTATTACACTATGATAATATGGACAAACTGGCTTGTGAGTTATAGTGCGAATTCGACAGGTGCGAGTGAGACGCAAGACATTAGCATTCAGCTGGCGATCGCAACCCGATCCGACAGTGTGCTTTATGATTTTAGATTTTTCTGTTAAGTGTCAAAGTCGCCGCTGCGTGCGTTTGCGCAGACATAGGAAATGTTTAGACAGGTCACTCGACTTTTAAAGAACATTGGACAACACTGAAATAGATTGGACAACAAAACGTATTGGTTTTATGGAAATGAAACAAAGATACTACATACACATATTTGAGACAACATAAAAAAGTTTTTTTTTCTATATTGGAGGGGGTCGAACCAGGGACTTTAGAGATGGCGACACAATGAAAACCGGTGTACAAACCGGTTATTGTAGAGACTCATATTATGAACTATTGTCCAAAATAAGGTAAAGATATTTAAGATAAAATGAGGTGGAGTCACTTCAATAAGGTGACTCGACCTCAATTCTGGATTAATTTTTATCTGGGTATATGCCAGGGATTATTGAATAGGTTTGTATGTCCAGCCAACTCCAGTCTTAAGTATTAATGGTTGTTTATGCATCTACCTAATGTGAAAATGTAGGTACGTTGAGTTGGATAATCTTAGTGGCATGTTATTTATTATAACTACCTAATTAAAATATAAAACACAAATACATTTCATGCACTTCTATACTTTCTTAATGCAAGCCACTCACGGTCACAATATAGTAGGCAGCAGCGGCCGCGTTCATTGTTTTTACATTATTTATATTGTTTTGTTCCTCACCATAGTTGCGAAACCAACAGTAATTCAACTGCCGAGTTGCAACATTTGAAGACAAAGGGTCTTATCATGAGACTCTTTGATGATCATGAGACTCTTGTATCCATACTTTCTTGATTCCTTGTGAAAATACAAATTAAAAGTATGATAAAGGAAAACAACACGTGCTTGACAATTCGCTAAAACCAGCCATATCTTGCATACTAATTGGATGTATTCATGCTTTTATGTTTAAAGTTTGTTAGTGTTTTATTCCCAATAACCACTGAATCCAAAACAAGAGTGCCACAAGGTTCAGTCTTAGGACCTCTTTTGTTTATGATTTATCTTTTGAACCTGTTGTATTCGATTTGTAGATATCCTACTGTTTGTAGTTTGTACTGTACTCTTAGTCCTTACAAATTAAGACACAAGATAGGGACGCCGCTCGCTGCGAAGCAAGCTTTATGATATTCGTGGTTTTATCTTTATTCGCGTCAGCTTACACTGGTCTCGAATTCTATTTGAAATGTTAATAAGTGTGGTTATTGGTATGGTATAATTCATTGTTGTTGGGAAATGTCATGCGAAATATGAGTTGTTGTGGTCTGTACTTTTTTTAATAATGTTATTAAATAACGAAATATGTATTGTGTTATAACTGTTGTCAAAATGACATTAATATTTTATTTTATGTTTGATTGATAACCTAATAACATTTTGTTTTTATGCAATGAATAAATAGAAAGGCTTCGATCAAAAAAAAAACTAGACGTCCGGTCAGACTCTTAAAAACGGCTCCTCAAATTAACGCCCCACTTTCTAACTGGGTGCTTATTTTGTACAACGTATTCTCTTCGTTGTTTCTTAATATTTATAGTTGAGTTTGGAAACAATAGTAATTTGTAACCAGATAAAAATATCCATGTGGCGATCGAATTTCAGAATTTTAAGTCGGTGCTATAATATTTACGTGCCGCTTTAGTTAATGAACCGTTGATATTTTTGATTAAAAATGAAATGTTTAGTAATTTTATAGTAATACTGAATAATATATTAGAAAAAATACGACTCGCACCAGATCATGCTCTCGGTAGTTCCTTGTACATTGGTGAGATGGCGCTGGCTTGCAGCGTAAGAGTAATACTAGAAGAAATTCGACGTTCCCACTGGTGACTCGGTAGCTCAGCGGTCAGAGCATTGGACTAGATATCCAAAGGTCGCGGGTTCGATTCCCGTCCGAGAACATGATCTGGTGCGAGTCGTATTTTTTCAGTATATTATTTAGTATTATATAAAAATAGCATTGTGAATGCTAAAATAAAGTTTAAAAATGTTATAGTAGTATTTTATAAAATAAGTACCTATAAGCAGGGCAAGGAAATGCTTGCATATTTTTGTAATATAAAATCATAGCATTATTTCTTGTTGGTTAAGCTAAAGTAATGACAGTTCTGTTGTTTTATAAATCTATGTCTAACAGCTGACTGTTAATTAGTCGCTTAATCGTCACATCAAGATATAACTGGAGTTTGTCTTAAAAATAGTTGTTTCTTTGGTTGTTCGAGATCCGTACTAATGGTACATTTTTAATATTAACTTTTAACTTTTGACAGACATAAAAGTAGTTAGTTAAAATAACAGGAATTAAACGCGTACGTACGTACGTAACTAATGATAGATATTTGAAATTTTTAAGATTTAAGCATTCACAATGCTTTTTTATATAATACTAAATAATATACTAGAAAAAATAGGACTCGCACCAGATCATGTTCTCGGACGGGAATCGAACCCGCGACCTTTGGATATCCAGTCCAATGCTCTGACCGCTGAGCTACCGAGTCACTGATCTGGTGCGAGTCCTATTTTTTCTAGTATATTATTTAGTATTATATAATGATAGATATTTTAGGTGTGAAAATACCTATCATTAGTTACGTTCCTTACTGTTATTTTAACTAAGTACATACAATGCAACGCGAACGTTTTAAAGTGTATATAGGCGTAAAAGTAATTTCCTTATTGAATAAAATGAAATTATATGGACTGATATTGAATTGTTTATAAGAATGCTGTAAGCAAAGGTGCTGTTAAAAAAATAAAAAGAAATCTGGTCGGTTGTATTTTTTTAAAATTATTGTTACCAAGTCGTTAATTCCTCCAAATAAGTTTGCTGTAATTTCTTTGCGTCTTTTTTTAGGTCTATCGTGATAATTTGAGTGAAAAAATACATTTTAAATTACCTATAAACTATTTTTCTCAACTCGAGAGCAAATGGTAACTCCAAATGTCGTCAAAGATTCACTCATCATATTAGTAGTTTACGACGCGTTGACGCGACGTCGCCGTGACGTGGCCGCGACACTTTGATCTCGCCGGGCCACACACGGTTGCTGAATAACTTACTTTAAGTACATCGATATAATTATATAAATAGGGATATTTTACTTTGTGGTTGGGTTAATTAGGCTACTTAGCAGATATTAACCAAACTTAGTGGATTAGCGAACGCCTGCGATTTCATGCGTGTTGACTGTGGAATGCCCTCTTCCCGAGTAAATTTTCAAAAATCATTTCTATGTGACAACAAAGAAACCAAAGACATCGACCGTACTTCAATGGTGCGGATCTCTTATCAGAGACAACGACCGTAGCCGGAATCGAGCCCAGGACCTCAGATGGCGACCCCATGAAGACCACGAAGGCACACGGAGGTCATAATAATCAGGTCAATAATAAAAAAAATCACGAATCCCGAGCACTTTTTGCCTCAGCGGGCCCTCTATGGTTGCGGCTGAAAATTAGTTATACATTGCTGGGGCTGTAAAATGGCGAACCTCAATTCATGATGTCACACGACCATCGATATCTTCTAAATAACATCGCCGAATAGTACAATACGAAACTCCTTGCTTCGATTTATCTGTTTTAAATTAAAGCTCGGCAGACCCGCCGAGATCGAAAAGTTAGCCGGTAGGGCCCGAGCTGTGACCTTTTCGCACTACTGCAATACACATACTTAATTGTGTAGGACGCATGATAAATTTAGGTTTTTTTGTAACTTTTACTAGCTTTATATGTGTATCTGTAGTGTCAAACAAAGATATTATCTAAGTATCTATCGATACCTCAAATATGATTGAGCGAAACGATGGCTGGTTCATGCGTCATGCTCGTGAACGGGTGCTGCCAGTGGGAATGGGTCTGCTTCTGACTACCTATCTTAACGCGTATTGAATTGTATGAATTGCATTTTTGTTTGTAAAAACCTAGACTGAATAATGACTTTAAATTTTGAATTTAGCTTGAATCCTGTAAATTGATTCATTAAGAAATGAGCAAATTAAATAATGTTATTTATTTATTAGTCTATGTTAATTGTAACATATATGAATGTTATGTCTGGAAACGATATACTTATTTGTAAATATCGTTCCTTCTGATAAAGCTGATAAGTTTTTTGCGCCCATTTTCTTGTCAGCTAAAAGACGTCATAATGGGTGGTAGAGTAAAAGAATTGAAGATTTAAAAATGCTTATTATGTGAGCTTATTTGAATAAATAATTTCATTCATTCATTCATTATCTATCTATATAAACAATCGAGGTTGGAAATGTAGTACTTACTTCCAAAATTTCAGTTCGGTCTTGAATTATTATTGACCTAGTAATAATTGCTAACAACAATAGCAATGTTTCAGGAGTTCTTAACTAATAAACATGTTCCTCGCGTCCTATTTTCGCTTTTCAGTCGTTTTCATAACTATAATTTGTTCAGTACCTACTCATCATTTTGCCGTCAGATAGTTCCTTGAGACGTGATAAATCCATAAAGAACTAGAATCTGTATAAACAAGTAAGGCTGATTGAATAAATGAGATTTAAAAAAAAAACCCTGTGAAGTCTCTCTGAAAAATTTAAAAATAAATCAAATTGATAAAATTAGTCGAACTGATACTCAACTATTTGATTTGAACTAAGTATCTACATGGCTGTAAGATTTTTTTACAAAAAAAATAGATTAATGGATGTTTAAATTCTTGGAAAATGCAAAATTACTGCATTTATACGGGGTGGAGACGACAATACGACAATAAATGAAAACATTTTTTGTGACACTAGTTCATAGGAGTATTTTAAAACTGTCAAATAATTCCTAGGAACGAATTTTTTTTTTCAAACAAACTAAATAGCACGAAAATTAATTGTACTGAAAATCGTAACTGAAAAATATTTCCAGTGACTAAACTATTGGATACTTTTAATTGTTTTTTATGAGACTGCATGGGAACGTTCTTAGCTATACGACATTTAATTTATTGTCGCATTGTCGTCTCCAGGTTGTATATACATTTTCATTACATATTTGTGGCAGACTTTTCTCTACTCGACGGCATTTTTAAGTTTTAATCGAAAAAGAAAATTTGAAAATTAAATAATTGACGAGCCATTATGTGACTATTTCTCCCTCTTCAGTGTCTAACACCCGTTTTCAACAATACTCAAACAACCCTTGCCTATGCGAACGCACTGCGTTGAAATAGAGCCAGAGCTCTAATTCAATCACCCACAGATGATTGGTTCGTTTGTTTTACGTATTAGGTGTGATTGGTAATTGGGACGCTGTGTATCCGCGGACACTGTGAAAACTCATTAATGTTTGTGACTGCAGATGTTAGTCAGGCCTTTCTTTAAACTAGTCATCTAGTCGCAAGTGAGTAGTCGGCCTTAGTGCTAATTAAATAAAACGTCCGCTGACCTACAATAAGTTGCACACAATTTATTCGAAATAATTACATAACTACAGCCATTTTGTAAGGCATGTATGCACATGAATAGTTGAATCCTAAATTTTTTTATTATTTTTATTTTATATAAACTTAAAATACTTAATTGAAAAAAATATACTTTTAGTATATTTTTTTCTTGTAAATTTAAACGTTACACTTAATAATTTGCAATATACTAAAAAAAATAAAAATGTCTACCTACCTAATTGAAATTGATTGATTTAATATTGCAAAACGACAATCAGAGCATCATAAACAAATATAAATACAAATATTTGACAACATCACATACATTGCTCCGATTCCAAAGTAACTTTGTTATGGAAATCAGAGTCAACGGTGGTATCACAAACACCCAGACCTGAGTCAATATAGAAAAGTTCGTTTTCTAAATTGACCCAACCGGGGATCGAACCCGGGACCTCAGAGATGGCGACACCTTGAAAACCGGTGTACAAAGCCACTCGACCACGGCGGTCGTTAATCATAAGAATACCTATGGGGTTTTTACCGTTGACGTAGAAAAATAAAACTTGTCAATAATTGAGGAAAAAATTTAGAAATAAGGTCATGTTTTTGTCTGCAATTGCGGAGGAGATTATCAAAAATGTGTTATCTCGGGTGCATTTGAAGTCGTTAACACCCACCAATCCGCATCGGGCCCGCGTGGTAGGTTATGGCCCACCCTCCTTATCCACCCATAAGGAAGGCCTGTCAGCAGTGGGGACATTAAATCTCTATTGTGTAATGTTATACTTCAAACTCAAGTCGCACTATATCGGATAAAAACATGATTACTTTTTTGTCTACAGTACCGTTAGCTGTGACGTCATAACTGTCGATGACGCGACGGTTAGTACTATTATATTCTGTGCCGACGGCAATCACTAAATGAACGCGTAGGACAGGTAGGTGTGTCGTTCGACCAAATTCGACCAAAATGCTGGAGTGAATAACCAGCTTATGAAGTTGGAAGACATCCAAAAACCTTGTGTTAAAACGAGTATGATTCAGTAAAAGTATACTTAGGTCGAATTGTTGAAAACAGTTGTTTAATTTATCCTTTAGTTTCATAAATAAATTGTCTCATGTATAATTGTTTTACTCTTTGTTCGCTTCTACCATAACGTAACTATTTGTTTACAAGAAATAAAACACTTTTTACGGATTACAGCGCGTATATTATTAATTCAGGTGTTGTTTTAGAATTATTTAGTATGTATTTATTGGTTTTTTAGAATTCCCGACGTTCTAAATAATTCTAAAACAACACCTGAATTAATAATATTATTATACGCGCTGTAATCCGTAAATAGTGTTTTATGTCTAATGAACTGTACGCGCGAATGTCTTAGAAGTGTATATTTGTTTACTACTTGTTTATTTCTTACTATTTCGATTTTTCAGTACTGAGCTGAATCCATACCATCACATGAAACAACAAGAGAGAAAGAGAGAGATAAATTATTTTAAAAAATACAATTTGAAAATAATAATTAATACTCAGGTGGATATTATAATAATATCACGATTATTGTAAAGGAATTGCCGGTTTTGGACATTTTGCCAAGTCTGTCGAGAAATAACAAAGTGGGTGTGTCGTAAAGAACTAATTAGGGTTCCGTACCAAAATGGTAAAAAGGAACCCTTATGGTGCGACTCAGTCTGTCTGTCACAGCTGGATATCTCGAGAACTACTAATGCTGTCAACTTGAAATTCGGAATAGTTGTAGATGACGTTTGCCCAACTATTTTACAAATAAGAGAGAAATAAAAATATTTATATTTTGTTTTGCAACAGGAACTGAAAGAGGGTCTTAAATTCGAAGTGAGGCTACTAGGGCATATATGAAAGAGCGCTGCTTGCACATTCTCAAACATTTATTTTTCCTTATCTCCGAAATTTGCATAGAGAAAAAATCTGAAATTATTTTATATGATACAAGTTAAAGTAAAGATTACAGGAAAAATAAAAGGATGTCTCTAAATAGTAAACTTTTTCAGAATGATTATAGAAAGGACGGAACCCTCGTTGCACAAGTCCGACTCGCTCTTGACCGTTTTTTTATTGTGTTGTTGCCTTAGAATAATAACAACCTAGAACGATAGTTCCCTAAAAACGCACTGTCAAAAGTGAGGTAAAAAATACTGAGCCAAAATGGCTTAGTTTACGGATTTTTATCCTTCATACGTTACCTAAATCCTCAGAAGACCTAGATGTACCTATAAGAATCCTATCGAAATAGTTTCAATTTCTCTACCTTTAGGGGATTAGTTACTATTTTATTGGATTTGAGTTACTATTAGGTTAGGTATTAAGTTGCTAGAAGTTGTCACCCAAATGTCAACTACAGTCGCTATTGAGTATAGTAAGCGTAAACTCATATCATAATACGCCTACTGTACTGCAATAAATAAGAATCAGGCTCAATATTTGAACGCGCGTTGTTCGTCGCGCGCGCCTGTCAGCGATGCTCAATGGCGCATTATCGAGAGCGATCGACAGCGCCCACGCATATCGGCCGATTAGTACAGACGCGTAGAGAATTCACTGTATCAAAGTCTGAATTTAGTTTGTGTTTTGTACACCGGTTTTCAAGGTGCCGACATCTTTTAAGTCCCGGGTTCGATCCCCGGTTGGATCAATGTAGAAAACTAACTTTTCTATATTGGCTTAGGTCTGGGTGTTTGTGATACCACCGTTGTTTCTTTTCATAACACAAGTGCTTTAGCTACTTACTTTGGAATCGGAGCAATGTATGTGATGTTGTCAAATATTTAAATTTATATTTATTTATGATGTTTTGATTGTCGTTTGTTTGGAAAAAGTTGTTCCGCAAGAAAAAATCATCCTCCCATACAAAATGTATCGGTCAGCTGATTGACTCAGTATGGAAAGGCGTTTTTCGACCTATGTTCCTTGGAGAAAGTTGTTCAGTTTAAGTAACACTATCACCTGTTTCAGTATTGTTACTTAATTTGGTTCCACCTTAATGTACACATTTCTTGAAAATATTTAAAAAATTAACCTCTTAGAAATAGTTTTCTTATTCAAATTCTATACGAACCACTTTTCTCTCCATCTACCTTTAGCCGTCAATACGAGAGGAGGTAGTTCAATAAATCATAATTAGGATCTCACCGACCTTTCAGCGGCTGCCGAACATAATCCTGCCCTCTGACTCCGATCGCGTATTTTACCTCTCACAATGGGCGACTAAGATGGCGCTTTATAGAAGCAGACTATACAGGGTTATTTTTAATTCATTTAAAACCTCTCGTGGGGTTGATCAGACCATCAAACTGAACAACTTTCATTATGGGACCAATCTCGAAATAGCGAAAAAAAACAGCTGTTTCATACATTTTGATAGAGTAGGCATAGTACTTTTGTATGAAACAGCTGTTTTTTTTATCGCGATTTTAAGGTTGGTCCCATAATGAAAGTTGTTCAGTTTGATGGTCTGATCAACCTCACGAGAGGTTTTAAATGAATTACAAATGACCCTGTATTTTAGAATTATTATTTTATATAATACTAAATAATATACTAGAAAAAATACGACTCGCACCAGATCATGTTCTCAGACGGGAATCGAACCCGCGACCTTTGGATATCCGGTCCAATGCTCTGACCGCTGAGCTACCGAGTCACTTCTATTATAATTATTTTATTCTGGATGCGGTTATAATAAGGTGCCTGTGAAAGGCCTGTTCCCTCGTACTGTCCCACTGGCACTGGGGGATATATAAAAAAAGTATGTAAAAAAAAACTTTTTTCCCGATAGCCCCCAATGGGGGACAGGTTTCTGATGCATTTTAAATTAAACCAAAATTTGGTGTTAAGTCGTAGACTGAGAAAAAGGCAATATGGAAGTAATGTTAACGCATGTCATATTAAGCCGTAATTAAATTATTATCTATGATAAGAATGGTTGATTATTAGGTACTCTTTTACGTGTTTCCCTAACATGAAACCTATTGGCTATGAGCTATTACACGAGCTGATAAACAGCGAATCCACGACAAATACTTAATGTGTGTAAGCTCCAAGCTCCATTTTAGTGTTCCTATAAGGTTCCTATTGATAAATGATTTTGTGTTATAGTATTTCTGCTGGCAAAGTCTCGTGGGAGGGCAGCCATACCATTCATAACCATATTGACCTCTCAATGAACGCATAAGTACAAAAAGTAAAATAAAATAAAAACTGGATTTAAAATGTGTTTGTTTGTTACGCTTTTCTAAGTAACCGATCATTGTCAAATTTTGCGTACACTTGAGGGGTACAGATAAGGACATAGGGCACCTTTCATCCAGAAACAAAACTACTGTTCCTAAAGGACAGAAAAATAATAGTCTACGCTCGTAATCGATAACAACACATTGTCGTGTCATTTCAATTCTTAATTAAGTTTTGGTTAAAATTGTCAGCTACAAGACGCAAGTTTCAGATACAATAATTCCTAAGCGAATATAACTGTCAGTTGTTTTACATTATTTTGATATAAATGACGAATTGAGTGTGCGCCTGAGCCGGATGTGGCGGTACGTTGCGTCACAAAACGGTACAACTGAGAAATCCAGAGAATATGGTTTGGTGTGTAATACTGAACCTAAAACTAAATGATCGTGTTTATGTTAAAGCGAGTTTAGTTCAAGAAACATACCAAGCACATAGGTATTGAAATAAAATTATTATTAATCTTATAAAATGTATAATTTTGCATTTAATGGGATCTCGTTGGACTTATTTATTGATCAAGTAGTTTATTGACAAAGAGGCAGGAAGTCGAACAAGATGAACAGGTGGTAGGAAAATATAGAAGATTCAAAAGTGCTTAATTATTAAGTTCATTTGAATAAAGAAATTTTGACTCTTGACTATTGATGTTAGGTATTAATTTTGATACGAAAACAAACGTTCAAACGTTCAAAATCATTCCTAATTTAACTATTTAATACTACTTCTAATTTCAGCTACCTGATCAAACAAAAAAGCACATTTAAGTAGATTTATCAGTGAGTGGTTTCTAAAGTTTCTCAGTTAAGCGGTTTCTGGTTGTAGCGTCCAAAAATAACACGTTACGGCTATAAATTAGCATCGCGCGTGTAAATCAATTGATGCATGATCTGTCGCTCTAATTGCGATGTTTGCCCACGAGATGCTTTCGATTTCCAGTGTGATATGAACTGATTCATCCTTACTTATATTATAAATTTGAAAGTTAGTTTGTTTGTTTGTTGACGACCTCCGTGGTCGAGTGGTTTGCACGCTGGTTTTCAAAGCGTCACTATCTCTTGAGGCCCCGGGTTCGATCCCCGGCTGGGTCAAAGTAGAAAATGAACTTTTCTATATTGTTGTTAGGTCTGGGTGTTTGTGATACCACCGTTGTCTCTGATTTCCTTATCACAAGTGCTTTAGCTACTTACTTTGGAATCGGAGCAATGTATGTGGTGTTGTCAAATATTTATTTATTTAGTTTGTTTGTTACGCCTTTAATCTACTCAACCGATAATCCTGAAATTTTGCATACGTTTCCACAAACAACACTCAAACGACCCTTGACAACGCGAACGCACTGCGTTGAAATAGAGCTCTGTGATTGGTTAGTTTGTTTTACGTTTTACGTGTGATTGTTAAACGAATCAACGCGGATCACGATCACAATCACCGCGGACGCGCAACTGTGAGACCTCATAGTAATGTTTGTGAATACGGGTGTTGTAAACGCATAGAGCACATTTTTTTTTTAAATAGCTTTTACGATTTTATATTTGGGCGAGGAACTTTCGTAGAAATACAGAAAACAACTGGCCATAGTTTCGTGACAATCTGATGAATGGCTTAGGAATGCTTACATCACAAACATACAAACATTATTTTTTATTTATAAAGAATATAAAACTTCTTGGTTACCAAATTACGTCACATCCTCTCAATACTGAGTTAATCTCCAAAAATCTTTATTGATTCATTGTATCACTGGAAGTCACATTACGGACTAAAATTATATCAATAGCCAAAGGTATTATTAGACAATGTAATATTATCATCTTAAACATAGTAAAATATACCTTATTTATATTTGACAAAAGGGTGAACAAACTTGTGTTTTTGTTAAAAAAGAATTTGATTAATAGTATACGGTTCGGTAGCTTAATTTTTTTTCCTCTAACGTCCGGCGAACGGCCATCTTTTGTGTCTGGATCCATTTATCAATGTTTCATTAAATTTCGATCGAATCGAAATCTTAATATCGATTTTATTATTCGATCGGGATTTGGTATTTGGATTTTTTTTGGTCCATTTTTAATTCTGTGCTTGGTATTTCGACACTTCCTTTCATAACAATATTTGGCTCTTTGTTTTATTTTTTCAGATACATACTTAGTCGTAAATTGAATTGATCTTGTGAACCAAGTGTGCCGATCAGCCCTGCGATTCTGTAAAATCAGACGACAACTCGCAACTCCCTTCGCAATTCACTCTCACTTCGCATCTCACCTCGCTTGACCTTGACCTTGACTTGCGTTGTACCTAGTGACAACCACACTCAACAAAATGTTAGTCGAGTTTTATCGATTCCAGTTTAGCTAATATGTGAGTTTTAAATTAAAATTTCTTATTTTAAGGAATTTGATGCAGCAAAAATAAAAAAATAAAAAACTCTTAATTCGTGCCATGAATATAATCCCTATGCCTTAAACTGTATGTCCACGGCGTCCGTCTCCTCGGAGAGAAAAAACCGGACCGAATAGCGGCCTATATATTATATTTGTATGAACTTTTGTCAACTCGACATCCGGCGTCCGAAATCCGTCATCCGTTCTTTTGACGGGCTCCGAAGATTTTGCTTGATCGGATGAACTGCTAAACCGGAGCCTCGATTCGAAGTACCCCATTAGAATATAAAATACATATGGACTTGTCCACGGCGCAGCCACCCGACGTCCGTCTTCGTCAACCGTCATCTTTTGCGACTTGCCGAACTTGCTTATTGCGACAAGCACTTGCGCTGCGACTTTATTTTGTTCACACAATAAAGTTTTTAGGGCAAGTTAATATTAGGGGTTAAAGTATGAAATTGCCGTTTTGTATGGAGAATTTTAAAGAATTTGAATTTTCCATACTAACATTTTCTTAATTTATTTAACAACCATGAACGCTAACGTTTTAAAACATTTTGCACTAATGTTTACACACTAATATAACGTATGCCACTTAGGTTATGCGAAAAAAATAAGTATCGGCTAAGTCACAACGAAATAAAAGGTCATTTCTGCTAACCAAAAAGGAGTTACTAATAAAAACAAATGTTAAAAAAATATCTTCACGTTTTTAAATTTGAGATTTTAGCATTCACAATGCTATTTTTATATAATACCAAATAATAAACTAGAAAAAATACGACTCGCACCTGATCATGTTCTCGGACGGGAATCGAACCTGCGACCTTTGGATATCCGGTCCAATGCTCTGACCGCTGCGCTACTGAGTCACTAGTGGGAATGTCGAATTTCTCCTAGTATATCAACTCTTACGCTGCAAGCCAGCGCCATCTCACCAATTACAAGGAATTACCTCGACATCAACTGAATACCTTTCCAGATATTTTTAAACAATTGATTAAGATAAGAAAGCTACATCATTTTTAAATTTGAGATTTTAGCATTTACAATGCTCCCGTCCCGTTCGATTTCCGTCCGAGAACATAATCTGGTGCGAGTCGTATTTTTTCTAGTTTATTATTTGGTATTATATATCTTCACGTTGTTGTAATTTATCGTATAGTGTATTAAATGCCCCATCGAGGTATCTCTCTTGCAGGAGAGGGTGAAACCCAAAACTTTTTTGTCTTCTGCGTCTTTGTACGTATATTGCAAGAAGTTGTCGGCATTCTAACGTAAAAAAAGGCACGTGCACATGACATCTCAGTTGCACCGCAGAGTGATATGTGGTTCGGGATTGGATCGGATCCGGACGCAATGGACAAACGTGATCCGTCTCCGTCATCCGTCTCCGTCGAAACGCCCGGATCCGTCATCCAAGAAAAAACCGGACCGTGGACAGACCTATAATATTTTGTTAAGAATCCTGCTTTGTATAGTTACCTATATTAAGGCCCACTTGCAGTAACATTTACTAAATCTCGACTTTGTCAAACTTAGATGTAGCCCTTATGAAACTGTGAAAATTTTAAATATCGATTTAAAAATTTTACATATTCGTATGAGTAAAGTCTAGGTTTAACAAAATCGAGATTTAGTAAATGTTGCTGCAAATCGACCTAAGTACTCTTTTTGTATATATTGCTCATTGAATATAATGTCAATGTCTTGTTTGTCAATATTCTTCCTTGCGTTTTTTAATACAGTTTTTACAGTTTAATTTTATTATTTTCTTTCCCAAGATCCTATAATATCAAAAAGTATGTACTTTAATATGGTAGCAGAGCGTTAAGCTACCGGAAATAAAATTCAGATAGAAATTACGTCGAGAGTTCGTGATGGAAAAGTCTATCGTTGAATCAGCAACAATCCAAGTGGGAGACACGAGAGCTTCATGAGGCGAACTTATTACTACGAATTTGTCACAAGACAACTGTGAGAAAATTTTGCGATATTCTACAGCGAGGGAAGTATGGCTAGAACTACACCGCCTGTATGATGGCTTGCAAGAGAGTAAAGCCTGTGCATGAAATTCTTCAGCTACACAGTGCAATCCAGTGGTGAAGTGTCACTACATATTAGCAAATTGAAGAACATCTGGTCTGAACGTGCCAGGGAACTCCAGAAGGAACACCTGAAGGAAGAGCTACCAGAACTACTCGAAGACGGCTGAACCGATTGAAAGGATCAACTGTCGCTTAAATATTAATAAAATATATTTATATCATCGCTTACATTTTTATTACATATATTTACATATGCCTAGCCCCAAAAATGTTAAAAATAAATAAAGCTTTTTAAATTTTGAGATTTTAGCATTCACAATGCTATTTTTATATAATACCAAATCATATACTAGAAAAGAGTGGCTCGGTAGCTCAGCGGTCAGAGCATTGGACCGGATATCCAAAGGTCGCGGGTTCGATTCCCGTCCGAGAACATGATCTGGTGCAAGTCTTATTTTTTCTAGTATATTATTTGGTATTAAATAAATAAAGCTTTAAAAAAAATAAGCTGTTTTTATAGCAGTTTTTTTAGGTTTTCTGTTAGCACATCATGTTAAAAATGTATAAATCTACTGAATCTACTACCATTTCACAAATTGGAAGGCCTATCCAAGAATGAAATGACGAAAGAAAACTTGTAAAGGGTTTTTGACCACCGATAAATTAAATATGACGTGAACGCCATAGGCTATTTACTATATTTCGTCTACGTTATTGCCCTAGAGCTAAATCGGCGTAAGATGTCAAATCCCTAGTTTGCCTCCTTTGAACTTCAGCAATTGTTTGTAGCTCTTCTAGTCTCTCTTCTTCTGAAATTGTGAAAGCCGGTATTTCTGCGCGATTGCACATGTTGTGCAAAACACAGCATGCAATAACTATTTTTGCAACTATGTCTGGATGATAATTGAGCATTCTGTGTACTAACAAGCACCTAAATCCCTCTATTCCCAGGAGTCTTACAAACCAGTATAATAAGTTTTACCTAACAATATAAAAATTCTTTTTTATCAAATTTTATACAATAACATGTAAAAAAAAAATTGACATTAAAATAAAAATGTTTTCTGAAATAACATCCTTGTAGGTGGTGGTGGTGGAAGGCTTGTGGCTCATGAACATCTTTGCTTGCACAACAATAATAGCAATGCAATTGTCCAGAAATTCAAACCGTTGACAGACACACCTATCTGTTGTTCTGATTATTGAGAATAAATACAAGTCATCTGGATATATAAACTCAAAGCTTTTCTCACCATCCTTTACATCTCTTACAAAGCATTACAGAAAGTAATATTAAAACTGGACGATCACCGCAGGTAAATTGTTTACTAGTGACCTATTTTATAATATGTTGTTGTTACCATAAATATATAATAATGTTAGTGTATAAGTCTAGCATTCCGGACAAACCGCCGTGGTTTTTGGTTTGTTACGATGAAAAATTTTTGTTTTTGTAAAGTTAAATAATAAAAAAAAAATAGTTTTTCACAAATTAAATAGCTATATAATTTGTGGTTAAAAACTACTTGTCAGTGTTAAAAAATAAAAAAATATTCACTTCTAAGACTTTCGCTCGTATACAGTTCATTAGAAATAAAACACTTTTTAAACACTTTTAGTCCTCCCGTGACCACGGTCCCTGGAAAGGTGTCGAAACGTCGGGAATTCTAAAAACCAATAAATACAAACTAAATAATTCTAAAACAACACCTGAATTAATAATATACGCGCTGTAATCCGTAAAAAGTGTTTTATTTCTAAAAAAAATATTATTTTAACATTGTTTGTAGAGGACTTCTTCTATTTTCACTCGTAAAATAGATACTTTTTATTTGACACTTTGAATCGGGTTCACTTGCGAGGTGAGCATCGAAGTGAGGGCGGAATTTCCTTACAGAATGCCACTTCTTATGTCATCTCATATTTCATCTGTCAAAATCTCACGGTCAATTTTAATTCAACACGCAGACTATTAGCTGCCTCAAATTCCTTAAAATAAGAAATTTTAATTAAAAAAACGCATATTTGCTATAAAGTTCTGTACCAAAAACTCAACAATTGTATCAAAAAACTGCAATCAATAAATCTCGACTAACATTTTTTTGAGTGTGGCAGTCACTACAATACAGAACTCACTTCACTTCGCAAGTAAATAGGTGATGCTTACAGAATGCAAATTTAAGTGAGAGTGAAGGGAGTAGCGAAGTGAGATCTGATGCGAGAGGTTGTTTAATTCGAGAGGTGGACGGATAATTAGAATTGTGAAAAGAGAAATATATGTAGCTTACTCCCGCAAAAAATATATATGCAGGATGCACCGCCCGCCTGCCCGCAAAAAAATGCACATGCACACCACAAAAATATCAGTGCACAATACCTGCATTTAGCATGACAGCGACACACCTTGCACCTTCACCTTGGATAATTAGAAGCACCAGATAATTTTCATACCAACGAGATAACTTTGAAGCCTTGGTTCTCTGCCGATCTGAAGATAGCTACCCAGGGAGTGAATGGATGAGATCCAGATTGCAATACACACAACTGATCTATCAGGATTCTAAGAGCTGTTTTGATATGCTAAAAAATCGCGAAAATAGCATTATATTGTATGGAAATTCATCATTCACATTAGGGGACATTCTACAACCACTCTACACCCCATAAAAGTAAATGTAATCGTTTCCTTGATCGTTACGAAAAATCCTGTCACCTCTCGGTCTATACCTTACAGAATGCCACTTTTTACATCATCTCATACTTTATCTGTCAAAATCGGTAACCTATCCCAAGGTCGAAATTTTTTTGATCGAATTTCATTTTACTGAAATCTTTTCGACTGTTTTCGTTTCGCCTTTTTTGACTTCGTCGAAATTACGTTTTTTTCGTTACTCCGATGTCTTATTTACCGAAGTTATGCGCGGTCGAAAGAACATTTCGTCGAAGTATTATATTCCCGAACATTCATTACACCACTGATTTATTTGTCATATTTTCAGTTCACCAAATGAAAAACTTTGAATACATTAAGTAGGTTAGGTTAGGTTAGTGTTTTGACCATTCGCAGCTCTATAATGCTTGCATGCATGGTGCATGCTTGCTTAATAAAACATGTATTATTATAACAAATATCGATTATGTCAAATGTTACCTACATAATATAAATATACCATAGTTGCGGTTGCGGCCAAATAGTATTCGGTAAAATGTTGTTCTGGTGGTGCCAATACTAAACAATCATTTTGAAAATCGGTGAAACGTAGTTCGGTAAAATGAGACATATGCCAAATGATATTTCGATGGTTTAAAAATATGGCAAACAATACATATAGCAACAAAAACTTTGGTCAACCGTTTCCGTTAAATGAAATTAGGACAAGTAAATTTCGGACAAGTTATCGGTTCCCGTCAAAATTCTCGCGGTCAATTTAGTTCAACTCGCTGACACGCTCGCAAGTGCAGCGCTAGTGCACATGCGAATTATCAAGCGAGTTTTGAGAATACCAATCAAGAAACTCACAGCGGATTCAGATGCGAGGTCACGAATGATGTCTTACAGAATCGCAATGCAGATATTAATAATTGAGAATCGAATAATTTAAGAGTCAAATCAATAGATTTTTTAAAACATTAGAATTTCCTTAATGAATTCATTTCCTAGGCAAATAAAGTTAGGCTCAGTTTTGAGTATGTATTGCAAAAAGTCAAAGATTTCTATACATATATACTACACTAGACAGGCTGTACAGTACCGAAAAATTGCTTATTAAGTTAGGGTGCATGCACCGAAATTCCTTTAGTCTATTGCGAGCGACCGATAGAAACAGTTGATGCGCCGTGAAGGTTGGTTGTGACACGATTTTAGTTTTGAACAGTTCGTCTAATGTAATTGAAGTCATTGCAAAAACTCTATCAAAACAAGCCCTACCACCAACCGAAAGTTTTAAAAACTATCTTCCTCAACCGAAGGCCAATTACTGTTCTAACACAACTCCCAGACAAATATTGGCCACCTCGTACGATCCATCAATGTTGTACTTCCGACCAGATAAAAATGATTAGCCCCACCTCGGATCAAGATAATAGTATTGGAGATGCCGATCGATGATGCCACTGCTTAGTAATATACAGGATGTGGATTTACCGCTGAAGACAAATAAGGGTGAATAATAGTTAGATCAGCATCAGCCATTTTTAATGTGGATAAGGAAGATGGGTCATAACCCACCACGCGGGCCCAATGCGATTGGTGGGTGTTAACGACTGCAAAGGCAGCAATGACCAACAGCTTAATGTGATAATACATTTTTGGTAACCCATCCCACGTGCGAAAGTTGCTTAACCTCCGCAATGCGATTGCGGGTTGGCGCTGAATAAACCACTGTGCCATCGAGCTCCACGAGAATAGGTAAATACTTAAAATTAACTTACTTATTTTCATATTTTCACAGGTAAAACTAAATAAAAGTTTGTAAGTAAAAAGGTTTAATTTCACTTACAATATTATAGTTTTGTAAATATTCATTACAATTTTTTATTTAACATAACATTATTTTGCAATAGCTACCTAAATCTAGCCCATAGGACAAGGTACCTTGATTTTGTTCTTAAATTATATTATTATTTTATGTAGTTTTTAAATAAATAAATACTCATGAAGCAGCAAGATTACCTTTCCTTTGAATGAGAATATAAATTCTACGCCATTAAAAACACAAACACAATTAAAAACTCGCTGTAATAAATACTTTCATTGTTTTATAGTAATCTACCAATTTCTGTTACGACTATAGTATTTGTATGGTCTGTGTACGATTATCATGACCACTGATCATTTACCTAAGTTTTCCTGATTAGATATTATTACGAACACCCTGTATCCGCTGTATGCGCGCGCGCAAGATCTCAATGTCGCGATACTGTCTCTTTGATAGATAATCTTTGGAATCGAACAGCGTTCGACGGACTTCGACCACTGCGTTTAATATGGCATTAATTTATAAGCCTTTACCCTACTTTCCTTCTACCTAGCTCTTATCGCCTTGTAATAAAGTTCAAATTCCTCTAATAAGTTAAAACAAGGTAAGTGAAATAAGTGTCAAACGACACTAAATACTTAATGGATATTATTCTCACCGTGACCACACCAATATTGAAGCGACTCCTGGATTTGTCCACGTCAATATAATCCAATTACGTGGTGATTTGGATCCTAAGGATTTGCATCGATTTTTTGTTTTAATTTAAACACTAGAAGAGAAATTGTGTCAACTGATTTTGAACTTTATGTTTAAGGTTTAAAGATGAGGTTCACGTCAGAATTAACAGATGTGGCCTTTGTATTAAATTATGTACAGTGCAACTATCGACGTTAAAATTAACTTACTGTCACAAGAAAAGCAATGGATAGGTAAATCCAAGTCAACATTATAACAGTTTATTATTTATACGAAAATCTCTATTTAAAGATTAGGACCAATATAATTGTATGGCATTACTTTAATAGTAATCTACAGGGTTACTTTTAATTCATTAAAAACCTCACGTGGAGTTTATTAGACCATCAAACTGAACAACTTTCATTATGAGACCAACCTCGTAATCACGAAAATAATATCAGCTGTTCCATACAAAAGTACAATGCCTACTCCAACGAAATGTATGAAAGAGCTGATTTTTTTTTCGCGATTTCAAGGTTGGTCCCATAATGAAAGTTGTTCAGTTTGATGGTCTTATCAGCCTCACAAGAGGTTTTAAATTAATTGCAAATAACCCTGTATATCCTCCTTATTCATCGATAAAATAGGACTTGTGTCCCAACAGTAGAGACACCTTATACATCGATAAATGTATAAGACTTGTGTCCCAACAATAATAAATAAATAATAAATATTTGACAACATCACATACATTGCTCCGATTCCAAAGTAAGTAGCTAAAGCACTTGTGTTATGGAAATCAGAGACAACGGTGGTATCACAAACACCCAGACCTGAGCCAATATAGAAAAGTTCGTTTTTCTAAATTGATCCAACCGGGGATCGAACCCGGGACCTCAGAGATGGCGACACCTTGAAAACTGGTGTACAAAGCCACTCGACCACGGAGGTCGTCAACCGTCTCCAACAGTGGAGAAATCGAAATAGCTGACGATGACTGATAATTGAAATCCGATGTATTCCACTTCATGTTTGATAAAATCCTAGTCGTTCCGATTACATGACAAGTAAAAGTTCAATTAGCTTTTGTGATGAAATCAGTAAAACCTAAAGAATAAACGAAAATTAAACAATAAGATTTCTTAATCTTTCCAACGATTTAACTTGAAAACCACAGATATTTAGATTTAGCGTGTAAGCTTCTCGACCCCGAATACTTATCTAATCGGTTTTGACATGTATTTAATGAAATAATTATATGAATCTTTAATGTAGTGTAAAATGTGATTTAAAAATTTTGCATTCTTATTTTTATTATAAGTAGATTTTGACGGACTCTATTATCTAAGAACACCATATCTTGTACTCAAAATTAATGCAAATAAACATATCATTCATTAAATAAGTTTAAATTTATGAATTGTAACAGCAATCAATGAAATCAGTAACTGTGAAAAGAATCCGGGACTTTATACAATTTTAGCGGCTGATCTAACCACTTACATGAAAAAAAAACTTACTCGACAACCGGATTAGTTCCATCGCTCCATCCAAAGATATATTAATACGTTTGCATATTTTTACGTCGAAATCTCAATAAAAATCACAATACAACCCATTTGTAGGATGTTTCCGATTCTTACCGATTTGGATGGTAATTTCTCAATATTAGCTATCAGGCAAACATATTATAGTGTTCTACAATCTTTATTCTATCACCAAAAACTTTAAACCCAATCAAATACAACCCTTAACACGCATATCTTTAAAGTTCAACAAAGAAAAAAGTAACATGTAAATCAACTAGCATTTTTGATAACCTTCAGCAGTTGCAATAAAAATAGGTACGAATCGCGACTCTATTCCCTTGGAATACAAATGCATAGAGGTCTAAAAGTTTTTTAGTGTGTCAAAGAGATCTCAATAGTCGGCAATTCCAATCGATTTGTCTCGATGGAACTTCGGAGCGACAAAAACCGTGATACGAACGTATTCCATCAAAATAATGACTTTATTTAAGTTTGACAGTGAAATATCGCGTCTACTCATTGTGTTCTAAGGCTAACTTGAAGGTGATATTGGGATAAGGTGTATGCAACTAAGACGGTCATACAGTGAACAGAACATGTTCGCTTATTAAAATTTACCGCATTTTGATGACTTAATTATTTTTTGTCATTCAAAATGCTTGAATGTTTTAAAATAGGTAGCATAAGAGAAGTATTAAATATATTAAAATATAGTATATGGTAAATATGAAAATATAATATGTATATAAAAATATATAGTATAAAAGTTGTTGTAGATTTTAGCTAGGATAGTGTAGTTTACGAGTCTAGCAAGGTATTTCATGGTTTCATGACATTAAAGTTTCACTTTCAGTTTAATCCTAACTGTAGATTATTTTCCAACCTATATTAAGAATTGTTGTACATCATAGCAGAAAATACTGATTACTTCGTAAAACAAGACAAAAATCGTTTACCATAAGGGTAGAGTTTAGGTGTTTTTACCCTACCAGTTCAAGTGTTGTAATCTGACAATACTGATCGGCTCAATAAGGCAAGCATATTGAGAGATACGTCATCCGTAGACAATGGGTCGCCGGTTCGACACACGGCGGTGATTGACGAAGGCAGATTTGGTTGGTTTTATACATTAACAAGTTAATGAGATTGTGTTTCCTGTCTTAAGAATACTTCTTAAAATGTTGCAAGAGTCAAAATAGTCGTGTGATTTCCAGTTTATTTTTAAAATACTTTTATTGACTCAAGGACGGCATTAATTTACCAGTCGATCGGTCAAACTTTTTTGTCGAACATGTCGGTTCAAATTCTGGAAGCTTGTTAAGGGGCTTACATGAGCCAACTAGCGCCGTCAGTCGATTTTATTTTATTTATTCTAAATAAACACAATCTCTTAAAAAAAGAATCAGTCAAGGTTTTGTTAATAACGTCTAATATTTATTGAATAACTTTACACAGTTTGAAAAGGCATTCAAACAGTTTAAAACGCGATTTTGTTAAAAGTGGCCACTGTTGGTTCAACCCCGTTCTTAAACTATTGCACGCATTTTGTAATGTTGTAACGTTATTCAATAAACGTTAGACGTCATTCACAAGACCTTGACCGATTCCTTTTTTAAGAAATTGGGCTTATTTAGAATAAATAAAATAAAATCGACTGGCGGCGCTAGTTGGCTCATGTCAGCCCCTTAAAGCCTACTGAACTGTGGGAATAAATGAAAAGATTTCAGTAATACATAAGTAGTTCACTGTGCGTGAGTTACAATAACATTTTTATGCCTCATTTACTCTCCTAATATCAAAAGTCCGAATCACTGGATTCCTAAAAAACGCTATTCCTAATAATTCTAGCCCGAACTCACACTATCCTGAATCACTAGATTTTGAATTAGGTTAGTTTTTTGGATTTTTTATTTAATAGAACAGACAAATACTGTCTTAATCCAAACAAGAAGTGTAATTATGCTCAAATTGCAAATCATTTTGGTATTACGTTTGTATGGGAAGCTCACTGTTCGCCGGACTCTTAACTTGACCATTCAAAATAAGGATAGTTTATTTGTAGGCTGTGATTAACTGATAATAAATGTTTACTCTGTAAGTAGGTAAGCCTTTTTAGAATGGATATGATTATTTGAAAAGTAAATTAAGAAAGAAGGCTTGCGATGTAGTTGTTGACGGATTCTGATTTGGACCGGCATCGAGCCAGGTCATGCGAGATCAGTAAGAAATATTTTAATAAAAATAAACTAAAATAAACTATTTTATCCTATCTTCTGTTTAATTTAATAGGGAGACCTAACAAAGGTCTTCACAGTACCTATCACTGAAATATAAAGTAATAACAAAAATAAGGTCACGAATAAAATAAAAAAAATGGTCTTCATTTTGTCAGCCCAGATCACTGACTTCGTAATTAGTCAATTTCACACCAAAAACGTACTTTTGAACGATTTACCGAGTCCCACGCAGTTATTTATGTGTGAGTGATACATAAATTATGTCTTGCGCCCGCGCCGCGCCGCGTACCGCGAACCGCGAATACCTATTCGAGCTATTTGTGTTAGTGACATAATAATTGGTGATATTTATGAGCCAATACAATATCTATTTTATATAAAACTCTTTGATTATTTATAATAATCAAAGATAAAACTGTAAATAGATGGATTGTTGGCATACAGCTAGAGCCCTAACGGCTGAAAGTAGACTATTTTTTGAGGGTACCTATTATGGTGTAGATGAGCACTAAGAACAGAACGATACTCACTGTTTGAACTCGTCTTAAGCACCCTGTTGATTTCAAAACAATAAGAATATTTTTTTAGGAAAATGACAATTATTCTTCTTATCATCGAAAAACTCTTTCAAGTTATAGTAAGAGTTTTCTATGAGGTGGTTTTTTAAACTTGAGCTGAATTTATTATAGTCTCTAATAGAGATTTGCGTCTATTTATGGTTAGAGTCTGTTTCCTAATATAACGAAACTTATTTTATGCAGGATGAGTTTTATTTTACGTATAGACACATAATTAGGCAAAGTAAATGTAGCGACGCAATGTGATTTATATTTTTTATGAGTCACATCGACCATAACACGTAAATTTTAATAAATAAGGTAGGTATTTGTGCTTAGAATTAAAAAAAATATTGTGAAGATTATAATGGGTGATTTTGTCAATGCAGTTTGTTTTTCGTAAAACAAAATGTGATGAACTCAACCTCATTATGATAATCACATCATAATAGGTTTAGTTTACGTATTTTTTGAACAGATAACAGAAATATCTTTTATGATACCCCTTAAAGCTTTTGTAGGGGCGATGGATGAGTCCCCCCTCTCAACTCTCCTCTTTTCCCCTCGCTCGCTCCCCTATGACTTTTTTCATAGTTTTGAGGTTAGGTTTAGTAAAATTTCAAAATTCATTTAAACAAAAGTCTATGCGTTTCCCCGGAAAATGCTTTGGTGGGGGAGGTCTCTTCCTCCCGTCTACCCCTTCCCCCTAAATTCAACCTTAACTAATGAAAATTAAAACCCTGGCAACACTAGTGAAAACATAAACTTAACCTACGCAGTCAAGCATCTTCTAAAATTGACTTCAAGCATCGTTTTAAAATTAGCATGATTTGAGTTGAGTTTAGTTTGTTGAATCTCTGCTCAAGCACCGTTTTTTTTTATAAATTAAATTAATAACTCTACTTAAAACTAGTTAACAACATGAACATGCGTCATCATCATCTTCTTTCAAAAGCATACTACATAACGTCATAATTATTTTGTGTTTTAATTTTTTATGCAATAATAAGGTGTTTATACGATATGTTACAAAAATACCCCTAATGCCGAATATGGTAGATAGGGACCATCAAACTGAACAACTTTTACTATGGGACCAACTCTCAAATCGCAAAAAATAATCAGCTGTTTCACACATTTTGATATTTTCGATTTTAATTTTTGTATGAAACAGCTGACTTTTTTTTGCGATTTCAGAGTTAGTCCCATAGTAAAATTAGATCAGTTTGATGGTCCCTATATACCATATTCGTCATTAGGGGTATTTTTGTAACATGTTGTATAGAGACGATTTTAAGACAAAGTTTTAATGTCAGGTAGGCATATTTTTTTTCAAAACAGTACCAAGGATTGTGAAACTCCAACGCACGACGAAATCCAGAGAACGTAATCCTCTTTAGCAAGAGATCGGAAATACAATAGATTTTTTTGTTGCCGCTATTGATAGGGGAAAAAACGTGGGAGTTATAAATAACAGGTATTGACATGTGACTTTTTGGAGGTCTTGTTTTTTGTTGTTTGGTAGAGCAAAAAAATTTGGAGTATGAATACATGCGATCCAACTTGAATTTTTGATTATTAGACTACTACAAAATTTAAGATGATCAAACTTTAATTTGATCCTATGTGACAGGCAAAATAGCAGAAATGTTAATAATACTAAAGAGTTCATAAATTCTTAACCTTTCAACAAAACACAACATAGAGAAAAAATAATATTTATGTCACAATAGAAGACTTTAATGATTTACCTACGCTAAATGACATTGAAAATGGCTAACATGCTAAATCAATTAATTTATGAAGTATAAAGATAGGTTCCCAGATAGTCAATATTAAATAAACAACGATAAAATATTTAATTAAATCTTTGAGAAATGTTTTATTAAAAGTGATGATCGGTTGAGCTTTTATGATGAACCGACAATACTATTGGTTCTGTTCACAGTAACTTTAATAAGTATTATCGACGCACTCGGAACTACAAAAAATGACATAAAATCAATATTGTATGCAATCGTCGGTAATAATGCCGTCGGTAAGTAATAAAAGTTCAATCTTGAGATGAAAGGACTTATTCTGAAAAAGGTTTCGATAAATCTCAATGATTTTGATACAACATGGTGTAGCAAACACGCTTAAAACATTCGATGGTGAAGTGTTTCGCTCAATTTGAGAGCATTTCAATAACCTACCTAATGGTGGAACCTACTGCGGTGTTTCGCGGCAGAGCTGTGCTACAAACGTGACTGTATGAGAATTACGTGTCAAATTTGCATGCTGTTGTCTATGGCTGAATATGTGAAACTACCAATTTGTAATAATCTATAATTTTACCCTACATATAAATAATCTTATGTTATTTCATCCAGTTTCTACGGTGTAGTACAATGATCTACAGAACACTGATAAGCTGATTGTAAGTGTACTTCGGAAGACTTGGCACTGAAAAGGCTAACAAGTCAGTACAATTTGACTTCGTTCTCGTTTCGAGATCTTAGTTAAAGTACAGAATAGGTCACCCTGCGCCGGCGCCACCACCGCGCGCGCTCTTTAATTTACAAATTGAACCGGCTAGCACCGACTATTACGGCGGCTACTGCGATGGGAAATCTTCGTTTTTTCTATATGCAAACGTAAATTAGTTTTGTTGATAAAGGAATCATGAAATTTACTATGCCAACTATAGTTAGTTCTAATTGGAGTCTTAGCTTGGCTTTGGTTACTATTGTTTTACGCACTTTTATATTTTATGTTTCATCTGTTTCTATTTACGCTCTTACTAATAAAGATTATATAGCAGATAAATAGTTACACAGTGTTTTATCCCTTTCCTTTTAATGTCAAACTTAAATAGTTTAACAGAGAGTAACCATTGTGTAACTATACATCTGCTATAAAATCTTTATTAGTAAGGGGGTTACAATAAAGCAACTTTTTTCTTTTATACATTACCTATTTTACGAACTTAATTTTACAAAGGATTATTTTGGATTGATCAGCTCACTAAAGACTAGATTCGAACTTGTGATTTACCATCGAGGGAAGTGTGTGCCCAGCTGTGGGATGGTTTAGGCTTATATTCCCTGTCGTCAGAAAGAAGACTATCATAAATTTTCTATTGTATTGTAAAAGCTAAAAAAAACTATTCAAATTATCTACCACGTTTTGACCAGTTTCAAACCTTGGAACATCGTCGCTTAAAATATTTACTAAAATTAATATCCAATAATAGGAGAAAGTAAAACACATAAAAAATAGTAAGGTCGTCAACCAATTTGGTCCCAAGCCTATTTAAAAAAAAGACATTCACAACTTCATAATTCCAACAGTAGCATGGATCTACAATCGACACAGATAAAACAGAATCGGGTCCAAATCGAATGGCGTAATAACGAACCGAGAATCGATGTCGGCGCCTTTGATGGCATCGAAATCATTACCGATGACGAGTCGAGATGGCTACCGACTGGGCATGATGCTTCCCAGAATCGATTTTCTTTCGCAATATAATTATGTAATCAAATCGGTTTGATGATAGGTCTTGTCGATTTTATTGAATAATGCATTTTTATATTTGTTGTAATGGTGATTAGAAATTCATTTTCGAATCTAATTGAATTTGAGTATTTCTTTTATTGAGCATACAGATGGGATGATGAGTTATAAAATCATGTGTTGTGTTCGAAAAGTGCTTTGTTGATGCCATTTTAATATCAACTGATCAATATTTTGATAACCTCCATGGTAGTTGGACTACTAATTACACCTGTTTTCATGAATATGTACCACAAAAAAAAAAGAAAATCCTCCGTGGTCATGCCAGGAATCATCACACTCTGATTTGAAGTCTCAGCTTTGATTACCGGGTATGCAAATATAAATAGCAAACTTATTATAATTATAATATAAGTCGCCAAATAAATCCATTGTTTACGCATATTTGTTAACTTTCTACAAAGAGCGTTGACATAAAAATAATAAGACCAAAGATCAAATCAAATACAATTACCAAATTGTTAAATTCAAAACTTCATAATGCAATTTCAAAATTGATAATCAATTCCAAATTAAAGTTTTATCAAACAAAACAGCAATAAGTCGCCACAACCTCACAAATCGAAAATATACAAATCTAAAGCGTAGACAAGGACAGAGATAGGCGAAGAAACGAGAGTGAAAGTGACAGATATGGCGCCATCGTATCATTCGTAAGACCAGAAGCTGGATGTGCACAATTACCGTGATTTTCGTCTGGACGTTGTAAACAATAAGCAGTAGTATCTTGTATTTGCTGAAAGAGCTGGGAAGCTTGGGAACAAAGTAAAGTAAACAATTCTAAAGCAGTTTAACGACCTCCGTGGTCGAGTGGTTTGTACGCCGGTTTTCAAGGTGTCGCCATCTCTGAGGTCCTGGGTTCAATCCCCGGCTGGGTCAATTTAGAATACTATTTTTTCCAAATTGGCTCAGGTCTGGGTGTGTGTGAAAACCACCGTTGTCTCTGATTTTCATAACACAAGTACTTTGGGATCGGAGCAATGTTTGTGATGTTGACTAATATTTATTTATTTATTTATGTTAAATCAAATATACAATAAAGTATAAAAAGTAAACTCTTTTAAGGTAATACTCGTACTTTTTTAATAGATAAAAAACTTTTTCATATAAATCGCTCATATTGTCATAGGATTTTTCATGTCCATTTCTAAGCCAATAGGACACAGCGTACTGTCGTCACATTTTACATCGGTATCGCAATTTCCTTTAGCTATTTCCACTCAGTTCGAGCTAATTAGGTAGTTTTGCTAATCGAAATGTGCGCGGTGGTCCACTTACACCTTTATTATTTTGATTATCCGCCGCGGATTTGCTAATGGATGGTACGGACAGATAATAATTGTTGTCTCGATTGTGAGTCGCTTTGTTCTATTTATGTTGAGTGTCAATCGATCTTGTATTATTGTTTTTAGCTTTAACACTAATATTGTTATTTTTAACGGTCCTTGGAAATACCTTAAATGATCGAAATTAAATACCATAGATTTTAGGGAAAAAATATCTGGTGCTTGCAAAAAAATTTTCAAAAGCCATTACTTACCACTACGTGTTGATGAACAGTAAAATAATAAAACTCCAACTGATAAATAAAAACTCTATAATTTCTTTACTTCAATTGTGAATAAACTCCTATAAACAAAACAACTTGACGGCTTCTGTCCTAAATACTTCAGAAAACCAGTACATCATAACCCTCACATTGTTCGTCATACAGCTGCATCGTCGTGTCATCAACCCCATTCTTATCTGGTCACATCCCAACATAATTTGATCTCGAATTTTTATTACCTTCTCGCATCACGCAAACTGAAATCTTTAAATCTTAAAGTCATTGAAACAATATGGCGTCCATGTTTACGAGATCTTACGAACAGATACCGTGTTATGGTATATTTTATTTAAATTTATGTCTTATTTCATCTTCTGGGAATTTATTAATCGGCTAATATGAATTCTGTGTGTGTTTTACTGCATTTCAAAGATAGTAACTTTTTTGTATTATGATACTAGTGTCGCTTTTAAGTATCGCTACTTCGTATTAAGAATTATTCGATTGATTTTTCAAACAAATTATTTTTTGGAACATGAAAACAACAGAAATCAACAATATAAGTAGCATTAAAAATTTTAATTGCCATGTATTGTAAAATGTTTTGAATTTACAACCCTGGTAATTATGGCAATGGAGTTTTCAATAACAAAAACTTCTTTATAAAAATGTTAAATCTATATGATTGCATATTGATAATTTTATTCATTATACTTGGGAAAAATTTATAGGATGCAGTTATTATTGAAAGCCTTATCTGCATAAAACAACTTGTACTTATAAAGGTATGTTTTATTTGATTTAAACGAACATAAAATTATTTCTAACGATCTTACAAAACGATAGCAAAGCGATAAGTACTAAAGCTACGTGGTACATTCTCCGGTTCATACACGCCGCCTCCATAAAGGTAGTGTTCACTCATTTGTCAAGGCTTGTGGATATTTATTTATTGCGGACCCTCTGCTAAGAATACCTGACCACCTTCGAACAACCATTTTTTATCCACTACATCAAAAACTGCAACAACTTTATCTCTAACGTCAAAAGTATCAATTTCGAATGGCACTTGGCTTAAGAGTCAGCATCATCTAATTTGTTTTTGTTAACTTCGTTACTTTTACAATTTTGTTCTTTCGCTTCACCAACATCTTAGTAATCTCTACTACCTAGATTTAAAGTTCAGATTTCAATATCAACAAATGTTTTGTAGGATTAAGGACAGGTGTCGTTTAATGGAAATAAATTTAAAATCTATACGCAGATCGAACTTGGGCCACCGAATTTGGGTGTTAATAGATTATACGACCTTTTCGTTGTTTCTTTTTTATTAATGGCTTTATTTTTATAATGAGTCATTGACTGTGGAGTTCAAATGTTTTTCTAGTCTGATAGGATTGAATATCATGAGAAGTTTTTAACAGCTGTTTCTTAGGTTTGAGATTCATTAATGATATTGATTTGAATCTGAGTTGATATTTATTTTGTTATACTAAATAATATACTAGAAAAAATAGGACTCGCACCAGATCATGTTCTCGGACGGGAATCGAACCCGCGACCTTTGGATATCCGGTCCAATGCTCTGACCGCTGAGCTATCGAGTCACTTGTTAGTTTGAGAACTTAAGATCTACCTTTACTTCAAAATATTATTAAATTTCGTTTCGCTTTCTACTTGTTACTTTACATATTATAATGTTTGATTACATTTACATTACATAAAGATTAGATTATAGTTCAGGACTTCTCACTCCCACTCCACTTCCAGAATTACGGTGGCACTATCATTCATATAAAAAACCTCATTGTTTATACATCCATCGAGCTGAACTCGAGAGCTCATGTCATCAACAGTACCACAATATGGATTTGAAGCTTCCTTCAGCCGACTGATATAAACATACAACAAGATAAATATTATTCGCATGACAAGTTATTACTTACGCCCGGATTTGCTCGGTGTTGTTCTTAGAATTCACCCACGCTGGGTCGGATAGAGAGAACTTACATATTAATGGTGGAATTGCTATAGGAAAATAGCTGGATAAGGTATGAAAGCAAACATTTCAAATGTTGTTAATCAACTCTAAACACTTCATAACAAAAAAAGGGTTTATTAATCATTTTAGAGTTTAATTAATAAGTAAGTAATGTGGTATTTACTCGAGTCGACTTGACAGACAACTTGGCAGGCGATTTTAATCAATTAGCGCTTTTTATCGACAATCGCTTGTAAAATCTAATTGCAAACCTAATTTCAATTACGTGGCTATTCGATTTTTCAAGCGATTGTCGATTAAAAGCGCTAATTGACTAAAAGCGACTGCCAAGTCGACCCGTGTAAATACCGCTGTGTTACAACCTACGTTTTTAACAAAATAACATAGATTCTTTTTTTCTTTTATAGACTGACCGAAATGTGGAAGTGAGTTCTCTTTTTAAAAGTCCAATTTAAAAAAGCGATCTACCAACAGTATTTCCTTGTAATATGTATGTATGTTTTAAATTACTTATTAATTTTTCCCACGTGCAAAATGTAAGATAAATCTAGAATGATCGCCTTGACGACCTGGCTGACATTAATCTTCTTTACATTTCTAGAGGTACATAAACAGCCTACTTTCTCTTCCACAGTTCTTATGTTAGCACTTCCAGATCAGCATGGAAGCAGCATTTAACATCCATGTTTCATTCTCTATGGTCGACTGGTGTGGTCATAGCGTTTGCTCTTTATTCTTTGTCTATGCTTTATAGCCCCCGATTAGTTGTCCAGCTATTGTGTATGCCATTTTAAATTGATTATAACTTCAGATATCTGAATGTTCAACTGCGTATATGTATCGTTTAATTGGACAATATTAATAGTGATCATTAAGAAAGTCGTTAAGTTGCTTTTTAACTATTGTTGTTTTATGATAAGTAAGTCTAGTAGATCGTTTTGCCGTTAAAGACATTATCACTATATAGACGTTTTAACATGCTGATGTTCTGCCAATAACGTCAAATTCCTAGGTTGACCTAGGTTTGAATGTAGGACCTAGGTTTCCTAGGTATTATTATAACAACTTGTATGTACCATATTTAGCAAATAAATGAATTATGAATTATGACCTTTTGATTTGGAGGGGTTCGTGTAAGTGTAACTAATAATATTTAAATGTTAGACAAAGAAATAGGTTAAGGGGCTGACATGAGCCAACTAGCGCCGCCAGTTGAATTTATTGCCCAATTTCTTAAAAAAGGAATCAGTCAAGGTCTTGTTAATAACGTCTAATATTTATTGAATAACTTTACACAGTTTGAAAAGGGATTCAAACAGTTTAAAACGCGATTTTGTTAAAAGTGGCCACTGTTGGTTCAAACCCGTTTTTAAACTTTTGTACGCATTTTGTTATGTTGTTATTCAATAAACATTAGACGTCATTCAAAAGAACTTGACTGATTCCTTTTTTAAGAAATTGGGCTTATTTAGAATAAATAAAATAAAATCGACTGGCGGCGCTAGTTGGCTCATGTCAGCCCCTTAATCAATGAAAATATTTAAGTCAATGTTATCGATTCTTTCTGATTCTTAAAACTGAAATCTTAGGATGGCCGATATATCCAAAATGTGGATGATATCCTTACTTGGATGATAATTTACTTGAACCAAAAGTGCAATAAAAATGTTTTGATCTTTACAAGTAGGTAATAAGGTGCTCTGTGTAAAAAAATGAAGTCAAGAGGCACGTGACAAACTGTCTCTCGAGTATAGATTTGATCTCAAAATAATGGTGTAACATTTTATGTGGTTTCTATGGAAATACCTCTTCCGAGAAGTGAACTGGCAATATCTCGTAGTAGCCGTCACGTATAGAGTAAAAAAAACTTCTTTAGTATACTCTCTACACTGTGTAGTATGAATGTTCAGAGTTCAAACCACGCAGGTTGTATACCAGAAAGGTATGCAACCTCTTCAGAAGTAACATTTCTTTTTTTATACAAGGTGTTACAAAAATACCCCTAATGCCGAATATGGTATATAGGGACCATCAAACTGATCAACTTTTACTATGGGACTAACTCTGAAATCGCGAAAAAAAAATCAGCTGTTTCATACAAAAATTAAAATCTCAAATATTAAAAAATTTCAGAATGTATGAAACAGCTGATTTTTATTCGCGATTTCAGAGTTGGCCCCATAGTAAAAGTTGTTCAGTTTGATGGTCCCTATATACCATATTCGGCATTAGGGGTATTTTTGTAACACCTTGTATAAGCGATTGTAGATTGTTTGACGCACGGATGCGATTTTACGCCACTAATGTTTATATATTTTGTATTCGCAAGTTGTTGTTTTTACTCAAGTATCACCGAGTACAGCATAGGCTGTACAATAAACAAACGTACTTAAGCTCTTCTTCCATCGATAAACCCTTACATATTTGTTATAACGTTATTTCATTGGAATGTATTAGATCAAATCTTTCCGATTGACTAAATAATGCTACTGGGTCTCTCCGATTAAAAATCAAGTCAAACATATCAAGAAACAAATATATTACCAACCAAATAATTACCATATATTTTATTGTGGACCGTACCCCTACAGCAATAAGGTCATAAGTCAAACTTTGCTTTTTTAGAGGACGTGTTTTTAAAAATGTGTTTTGTTATTTTTTTCTGATTCAACGCGCGAACTGCTCGGCCGTGTTCGGATACGTCAATCGAACTGACTCGTGTGTGTCAATTTAACACTTGTTCGATGAAGTGTCGAGATCGAATCCGACCGAAGTAAGATTGGACGTTATCGATTGTTCATCGATTTTGACACAAATCTATATTGGTTTTCAGTTCACAGCTGACTATTGAAAATAACAAAAGTAGTTCACCAATACGAATTCGAACCATCAGAAAAAGCCAAACATCAGGAATATCTAGTTTTTATAAATTAAATACCTATTGTAAGGGATTATAATATTTTAATTTTTATATTCCTTTAACTGATGTAAACTACACTATGATCTATCGTTGATTGTAAAAGTCAAAAATAATTAAAATGTATTTGAAGTATCTGTAAAAAGTCAAGGAGACGCCTTTAAAGTTCATGTGCCCGAAACAGGAGCATATTGATGACCCGTCAATTCCGAACACCAAAACACCATAAGTATAAAAAGGCATTTTTCCCAATATCTTCCCAGCGGGTCGCCCATTCGTACACATATTTGACAACAAAAAATGGGGACACCCAAAGCTTTAACTGAAGAAGACATACATTAAACAAGCAATAATTATAATTCAATGTGAACGGCGTCTTTTAGAGGAGGTCTAAATGAAGAGAAATAGCGTTTGTAAGAAAAAATGAGTATTATAAACCTAGTTAATTTGAAAAAGCAACCATTGACCTAATACATCAATGTTCTTAAATGTTTATAAAAATAAGTTAAAGAAACAGAAGCTTCAGTTCTGATAATTATAACAGCAAACTAAAATCTATGGAAGTATAATTGCAAACAAATATTGCTTAAAAATAGCACCTTGGGGGCCATGAGGCTAAAAACTGACAACTCGCACAGCATTTAGTCATGCCAGCTACGCGCCCGGTGACCGACGTTAATGTTCTTTAGAATAGTTGCAGTTTGTTTTGTAAAGAAACGAGAGAAAGAGTTTATTAGAAATGACGTCCTATGTAGTCAAATGGTGTAAAAGACGCAAAGAAATCAGTAAAAAGATGCAGAAAATAAAGTAATATATTTTTTCGTCTAAGTATAGAAAATAATATGCATGATGCATAATTAAATGCCAGCATTTTTAGCTCCACCCACTGAGTTGTCATTTTTTGAGCTGAATGCTTGTTCCGTAGATTTTACTTCGCTGAATCATAATTTTAATAGTTCGATTTCGACGAACGTGAGACACTATTTGCGTGCATTCATGCGTTTTACGTTTGCAATTGTAAGTATAGATCAGACGAAACATGTTGAACTTGAGACCGTCTTTAAGCTTTACGATGTAGGTTGTACTTCAAAAACAACATTTATGTATTTACTTAATTGTTTTTGTAATACACTGTCATATATGATGTGCCGTTGTATTTGTGTCAATGGCGAAGGGTTTGTACAAGCCGATTCCCATCGGCTTACCATTTAGAAATCCCACCCCACCGATCCAATAAGCAGATCATAACATTTTTGTAGAACGGCTTCGCCATAATTTGACCCTTTGCCACGGATTTGTATTGACGCATAATTATATTTTTCAATACCGCATAGTTTGTAAAGTCAAAAGTTCAGATAATACTTAAATGTTTTATTATCAGATAGGAAAAAGCAAGTAAAATTAATATAAGCGTTATACTTGGACCAACCAATAAGGTCATTTAAGTTATAAACCGACGATTATTGCCTGAATACGATATTGATGTTGTACTCGGTAATTTGTATTTGCAAGTTATTTTATTTTACGACTCCAAAAACGAGAGAAATTATGTTACTCGCCCTTTCGGTGTACTGGTTTATAAAGTTTATAAGACTTGAATTAAACTTGTGGGACTCAAATTGTTTTATATTAACATAATCTGTTTGTCAATAATTCAGTACACTAATTATTCACTTGTTATAATCACCTATCTATTTCATTATAATAAATGATTTTTATTTTTCATAAAGTTAGTACCTATCTTTTAATAAACTTTACGATTTAGGAACAGACAATCAATCGATGCCAGATGCTTATGTAGAATTCGTGATCTTTCAAACTTTGGGCAGTGACATACTATTGCCTTTAGTTTTTTAGGTCATTTTATGTAATAAGTTATTTATTTTTACTTCGAAGTAAAGGTTCTACAATGTGAAAAAAGAATAAGTTGGTTAGGTAGGCACATGTAATAATTTGACAGGTGAGCGAGCGTACAGAGGACTGTCAAAACACAGCGACATAAATAATTTCCCTAACTAATTAATTCCAGAACAATCGAAACAGCCGTTCCATTTATCATTCCGAAGATTGTAATGTTAAAACTTCCTCCTACCAATAAAAGTATTATTGCAAAATAAAAAGACGATAACGCGAAACGGAATTATCGCCAGAGGAGAGGAAAAAAAACGGAAATATGACATACCGAGGGGATGCCGGGAGAGGCATTTAAAAAAGTTTGATTGAGAGAGAGCCGAAGTTTTTGATTGTATACCGAAGATTCGGTGAAAACAAGGTATAAATAACGATGAAAACAAGAGGATTATTGCTGCTGGGTTACTGGGAGAATGGATCGATTTTGCGTTTTTTTGTCTTATGATGCTTCTATTGTCGAGGTACAAACTTGGTTCTCACTAAAAATACAGCCTTGCCAACCCTTTACGATCGTCCAACTACAGCGTTGAAATATCGTGAAAATGAAAAAAAAAAAACGGTCAAGAGCGAGTCGGACTCGCGCACCGAGGGTTCCGCACCATTATTCTGAGATTAATACTTAGACTGATTACTATTTAGAGACATCGTTTTATTATTCCTGTAATCTTTACAAAAACTTCTATCACATAAAATAATTTCAGATTTTTCTTTATGCAAACTACGGAGATTTGGGGGGTATTCTTTTAGATTTTTCATCAAAAGTCGAAAGCTATGTGGAAAGCTAAAGCGCCCTTTCATATGTTCATATGATACCCCATATGCCCTAGTAGCCTCACTTCGAATTTTAAAGACCCCTTTCAGTCCCTGTTGCAGTTTCAGTCCCTGTTCTCAGTCTGTCTGTCGCAACTAGATATCTAGTATTCGAGATATCTAGCTGTGACAGACAGACTGAGTCGCACCATAAGGGTTCCTTTTTACCATTTTGGTACGGAACCCTAAAATATACTTAGGTATTTGTGTCATATTCAAATCTGTGGTCGTTATTTAAACAATTATGTACCAATAATTTAAACATTAGGTTTTTATCATATAATTTCTTCTGGTTAAATTATTATTGTTAAATTATGAAGGAGCTCAATGGCCTAGTGATTTAGCGCCTGGCCTAGCGATTGCGGAGGTTAAACAACTTTTACAAGGGTTAGTCATAGGATGAGTGACCAAAAATTTATTATCTCGAGCTCCTTCGTGCTTCGGAAGGCACGTTAAGCCGTTAGTCCCGGCTGCATTTACTGTCGTTAACACCCACCGATCCGCATTGGGCCCGCGTGGTGGGTTATGGCCCATCCTCCTTATCCACCCATAAGGAAGGCCTGTGCCCTAGCAGGGGGGACATTAAGAATGGCTGATGGTCAAATTATTATTGTAGTAAACATTTTGGAGTCACTATCTGTAATTAATTAAATGCAAAAAGTAATGCAAACAAAATTATAATTAAATCCAAATCGAGGAAGGAGTAGTGTTTCAACAACTTTTAAGAGAATGTCAGAATTCAGTTATAACTACGACTCAGAAAATTATTCCTTCGGTGGATCAGCAACGCTAAAGGATATTTCATTTAAAACTTAAAATAAGCTGTATCTGTACCATGTCGTAGAGAAATGATTAATTTGGTCTTTGGCGAAATGACTAGGAATGTTTCTTTATGTACAAACGACGGTACCTCAGACTATATATGTTGACCTTGAGAGCGCCTTTATGCCCTACGTAATATAAGCTGTTTTCGCAGTTTAACTGTCTAACCTGACGTGCTGTCGTGTGTACCTATGTTGTTAGATTATGTATTAAAATAAGTAAATTTGTTACAATTTCGAGTAAGAAACATAGATTTTATAGTATTTAATGTGATTTGTGCTGCATTAAAAACACTAACAAAACACTTAACTGTGGCTGTGACTATGACTACGGGAACGATTTTCGATCAATAATATTTCGATAAAGAGTAATGTCATGTATAGTTATTAGAATACACTTACATTTTATCTTTTGCCTCTGAAAGGCAATTTTTTTTTGTTTTATTGCCACTTAATAAATTTCCCTAATCCACTAATTGTCTGCAACACGTATAAACTCTATAAATGTGTTCGTCTCGACAAAGTTAGATTGGGTCGCATCGAATGATGGCTTCTGTCAGACGAACGTCGTAAAAATACGAGACGGCGATAACTCGACTATAGGGTACGTACCGGGAATTATAAGAAAGTCTTATTTTATATTTTGCTGGAGCGATTTGTTGTTGTGTTTTACGTTCATTTGATCTCTGTCTGATAAATTTTAATTAAATTTTTGAGATATTTAATAGGCTTCACGCCTCCGAGCGATTAATCGCTGAGCGATTTTTGTCGCCGAGAATAGAACATACAAAGTTTAATACGTAAACAAAAAGTAGCTAAGCGACTAATCGCCCTCGAAATGACACTGACAAGAGTGACAAAGGGTTTACTTAGCCGTGACAAAGGGTTTACTTAGCCATGACAAAGGGTTTACTTAGCCGTGACAAAGCGTTTACTTAGCCGTGACAAAGGGTTTACTTAGCCATGACAAAGGGTTTACTTAGCCGTGACAAAGCGTTTACTTAGCCGTGACAAAGGGTTTACTTAGCCGTGACAAAAAACGCCGCGATTATCGCCTTGATTAACGCCGCGATTTTCACAGCGATTTTCGATGCGATAATCGCAACTACAAAAAGTCGCTCGTGGGCGCTGCCGCTACAAGACTGCTAAGAAAATGTTAGGAGGTATTTACATGGGTCGACTTGGCAGCCAACTTGCTGGTCGATTTTAGTCAATTAGCGTTTATTATCGACAATCGCTTGCAACATCTAATTGCAAACCTGATTTCAATGAGGTGGCGATTCGATTTTAGAAGCGATAAACAGCGCAAGCTTACTAAAATCGACCAGCAATTCGCCTGCTAAGTCGACTAGTGTAAATACCACATTAACGCTGCAACAGCGTTACCATCAACCAAGTTACGTAATAGGGCTGATCATGACCATGAAAAATCAACTTTATACAACTGACTATAGACTACTTTAAAAAAAAGGGCCACCATTAATAACATGGCTTTCCATAGAAACGAGCTAATTTCTGAAAGGTTTTTGAATTTTATTTTATTTGAATTTGATATTGCTCGAAAACTGTTATAGTCTACTTGCCGACTTTGCTGTCAAATTAACTGTATTATTTCTCCTATTCACTGAGTCAGTAAAAAAAAATTGCGTATTCAATGAAACTTAAACCTCCTTCAAAAAACCCGAAAACAAAAACAGCTTTAGAGTTAAATACCTTTAAAAAGCAAGAAATAATATTCTAATTATTAGTTACGCATATCAATATTAAAAAACACGTCTAATGAAGTCGGGTGGAGCTTTTAGAATTAGAAAGAAAAAGAAAAGCAGTTGTCCTCCTGCCCCACACGACTTCAATATACGTGTTTTATTAATATTGATATGCGTAACTAATAATTTGAATATTATTTCTTGCTTTTTAAAGGTATTTAATTTTAAAGCTGTTTTTGTTTTTGTTTTCGGGTTTTTTTAAGGAGTTTTTTTTTCCTTTTTTTTAAAAAAGCTTTTTTATAATTCTAACAGACACATGGCGAATCAATTTTACAGTAAATTCAAGTCCGCAGGTTAGCTAAAACAGCTTTTAAACGATATCGAATTCAAATAAAACCAGATTGAATTTATATTAGAAAAAACCTTTCAGAAATAAGCTCGTTTGTATGGAAAATTTACTTTTGAGCTGTATATGAACTGGTAAATTTAATATAAATATTAATAAAAAAATATAAACATAAAAAAACTAATTAAAATAACCGGTAAAATCAACAATTAAGTTTGATTTCATCGCAAAAGCGTTAAAGTTTAAATTCAATATTGGTAGGGAATTAGGGATTAAATTGGGCATCAAAATACGCGATCGACGGCTGTAATTGAGTATGCTTTATTAATAGGAATATCGAGTTTGTCGTCGAATTTCACTTCATTAATTTTTGATCGCGATATTTGCAAAGATTAAGTTATAACGCAGAAGATAAGTTGAGGAATATGCCATTTTAAAAAAGTGCTTTGTTCTTTTGTTCCATAGCAGTTAAAACGTTATAGAATTTATGGAATTATTACTTTTAAGGTATAATAGAGAAAAAAGGGAAGCAAAATAAACCTCTAAGCGAAATTTTCTTAGACACCAAAGTTGGAAAGTTAAGGTAAAAAATTAAAAAGCTCCAGTGACAAAATGGTGTTGATTATTAGAATCCATACGTAATTACACCAAAAAATAATATAGTAAAAAAAATTTATGCTTACATATTTTATGGAACTACCTGGGGCCCTACCGGCTAACTTTTCGAGCTTCAACTTAAAACAGATTAATTGAAGTTAGGAGTTTCGTATTGTACTATTCGCTGAAGTTATTTAGAAGATATCGATGTTCGATGATCGGCTTGTATGGACCCTTCACCACCTGTAGGTATTAATTTTAATAATTTGCTAAAGTATGAAGTAGGACCTAAATCTCTATGTAGGTATTCCGTATTCTTTTCCATTCTTCTTTTCCTACCCAAATTCTATTCCGTTTTGTACCTTCGATATAACAAATTAAAACCGGAATTGTTTTAAAATTATAAGATAGTAGGTAGAATACAGAATACATCTAAATAGACTCACTTTGTGACAACTAGCACCAACCCCGATAAGGGTTAGATTTTTGCTAAATATTTTCAAAGTAGATACGGAACTTTTCATTAAACATTTGAATGCAGCCATTGATAGTGACTGTTGCACTTTGATACTGTAAAAACAACGCGCTATACGAATTTAAGATAAATAAATCTTACAAATATTTGTAAATTGGGTTTGGCTTTTAAAAAACTTCTTCAAATATTACATACTCTTTGCCAAACCAAGTAATTTCATTTAGCGTTTTGACAGCAAAGTTAGAAAAGGACAGGTTTATATTAAAATGAGAGGTTAAAAAGAGACAGCACCAATCGATAAAGATGAAGCGATGCAGGTGAATCACCAGCTGCTGGTGATTGATGTTTTGTGTCAATTTAATTAATTGCAAGTGATTATTGTTATTATTGATGATACGAGAAACACTAATTAAATGAAGTGACATTTTCATTGTGTAATATTTAAGACTATAAATACATAACAGGTTCCAATTAACGAAAGCAATCGATGCATACATTTTTGACCGTGCGACTGCGAAACGCGAGCGTAGCGTTCTCCGTTTCATCTTGGGAAAAAATGCTTTCATATGTCCGGTGTTCTCATATCTACATGTCGCATTTCTCAACCGATTCTCGTCAAATTTTGTTAACAGGTTCAATAATACAAAAGCAGAGATCTTGAGAAAATAATAATTCAATCATTTAAAAAAATGTTCAAAATTGTCATAAACGCGAGGTCTACAGTTCACAGAGCCACTGGGTGAATCTACGTTGTTTATTACTTCCTGCGTCATTGTCGTTACTAGAAAACCTTTAAAAATCCAATGCATCGCAATAAATAAATAAAAAATATGCAAATTAATATAATTTATTATCGTACTCTAACGTAAATGATGGCATATTTCCATTGTGAGTAACGAGAATGACGCAGGAAGTAAGAAACAACGAAAATTCACCCACTACGAGTAGTAAATTTTTTTAGCAATATTTTGAATAACATCAGTTTCGCCGTTTGCCGTCACGGCATACGAGTCGGTTCTACTTCCAAGGCGTCCCTATAGATGTTTCACATCAAAAGTGAAAATACAAAAAACGCATCAAATCAAGCGAGACAAATGCATTTTTCTCCTATTCATTTGTGGAATATAATTAATATCCTATTATGAGAATCCCGCCATAAATCTCTAGTATGTCACTACACAATACGGTTCTCAAACTGTTGTGCTACAAAAACTAATCTGAGCCCCGATAAGTGGGCGTATCTTTAAACAATCACGCCTGTGCCACCATTTTACCCATACTAAGAATTTTCGGTTTATTCGAGGTGAGTTATGCAGTTTTGTGTTCTTTTTTTATATACAACAAGATAGTGCTTTGCCTTCATCTCACCTGATGTTAAGTGTCGGGCTGAAAGTGTAAGCGCACTAAAACCAGAATCCTCACCACTGAGGAACTGGCTATCTTACCTCTAACTGCCGGAACACAACAATTTTTAAATTGTTGTAATGGCATCAGACATAGGTAAGATGGTGGTAGCTAGCCAGGCTGAAATAGCCCTACCACCAACTTGAGTACAAAATGTACCCCCTCCTTGGAATCGAACCTGGGTATACGTCTTACACGTGTGGGCACACCACTAGACCATAGAGGAAGTTAAAATATAAACATCAAAAGATAAATTGACAGCTGACGACCTACGTGGTGAAGTGGCTTTGTACACTACGAATATTCGTACAGACACACAAACATAGGCTTCAAACATATAACACCCCTCTTTGCGCTGCATCGGGGGGTTAATAAAAGTTATCGCATTTATTTACTGCAGATTCAGACGATCTGGGGGCTAATTGTCTAATTTAAAAATCTATCGCAATCGCTTTCATTTGACAGTTGGATCCGACACATTGCTGCATTTCTTTGGTAAGTTTTTATTTGTGCCAAAAAGAAGCATCAATGTGTTTCATCCTGAAACCGATTGCGATAGATTTTGAAATTAGACAATAGAAAGGCAGGTTCTCATATTCGAAAACCTATAGTAAGGTTTTATTCCTGTGACATTACTATTATTTCCACTCGACCAAACAATCACAACAATGCTTTGGTAGGCAAAAAGGAAGAGTTTTAATTCATAAGAAATTGAATCGCCATTGAAATTAGTTGCTCGGTCTGTGCGTGCGCTATTGTCCTGTAATTTATGATTTCTGGCGGTATAAGTAAATACAGAAGTGTTAGTTTTGAAAAAAAAAAGTCTAGTGTTTGTGACGAAAAAATATTTTTGAGATTAATGCGTTACTTAGTCATTAATATACCGCCACTTTATTTATTTATTTACCAATACTTTGAAAATCCTAACTAACATTATAAATAGAAAAGTTCGTTCGTTTGTTTGTTACGCTTTCATGTCTTACTACAGAAACCGATCATCATGAAATTTTTCATATACGTTGTCACGTTGTCAGGGGTACAGAGAAGGACATAGGGTACCTTTTATCCCGAAAAAAAAATATTGTTCCCGAGGGATAACAAAAAACTTTCCACGCAGACGATGTCGCGGGCGGTCGCTAGTAAAAAATAAATTTGACATTAGGTGTAATTATTTTAAACTTCAGTTCCATAAAAACTTAAGTTCTACAACGTCATCTGTTTCATTTGAAAAAATAAATCACTTACAATCTTTTCGGCGTTTCTGCAAAATTTACGCAGAACTGTTCTTTTTAACAGGAATAGTTAAGAAAAATACCAGAAAAATTTCAATGCAACAATTTATGTAAATGTCGACACTGTTTGCAAGCAATATAATATAATGCTATTTAAAAAAATGCTAAGTACCTATATATACTCATACCTATTGTCACTTTTGATTATTATTATACTTTCTAACGGCAAAATACTCAAAGGAATCTTAAAATTGTCAGATTTGACGGAAACTCTATGAAACTGACAGCTTCCTTAAAGTTAAAGAGACCTTAACTTAAGATTTTAGCCAAGAAGCCTTTGAATATTTGGCCTTAAGATATAGGGTTACAAGCATTGTCTAGACATTTAATTTTATGACTCTTAAACCTGGACAGTATTTAGAAAAGCTACTACTATCACTTTTCTAAAAAAAGTTTTTAGCCTTTTTGTCATTTACGTTGGTAAGGTTTTTTGTTTTCTTATTGAACTCGCCTGTACCTACTAAGGCCGCCATTCACGATCACACCTCATGTGTCGCCGCCTACGCACTGCAACTGCTGCAGGATTGTCACTGCACATTCAAATTATTGGCAAAATTTACAGTTACAACATTCATATGTTTTTTTCTACTATGACTTCTTTAAAAATAGTTCATGTAAAACGTAATTCCAAATTTGAAATTTGAAAAGAAATGAAAGTCGAAGGAAAAGAATATAAATGATGTCCAAAGTCACTTAGTCATATTGAGTAGAAATGAATAAAAGACGAAAACAGAACTCTTAGACTAAACTAAACAGACAATCCACAACTACAATAAATTAACATTCTAGTTGGGAATAGTTTCATACGAAATAGCAACCCAAATACGCGCATAAAGAAAAAAACACTACTTATTCTATAAAAAACATCATACCATCGTGTTAGTTAATATAAACAAGCAACTTATGATTTTCTAAGACAAAAGACCTGATGTTTCAAAATATCACTATTTTATCAATTTCATCAAAAATATTACGACAGCCCTAACAAGAAATATATTTAATCTGTTATTTCGCGATATTTTTTACTCCCAACTTATACGCTTTGATTCACAGCGCATTGTGTGCGATAACAATACGAGATACTAATGCGATTTGAGTCGTCTGTCTGTATGTCTGTATGTATCACCGGTTCGCAGCTACTTAGACAGGCTTCAGGTGGAACAAGTACTACTTCGATAGCCTACATGTATTGTATATTTAAAAAAAATGGAACAAATTTATTATTAAAAGTTGGAAACTTCAAATTCTTCTAATACTTTTTATACAAAAATTTAAGGCATTGCAGTTGAGCCAATTACTAAAAAATACCTTTTTACATAATAAAATTCACTAGTTTGGAATCCTACTACTTATAGTCAAACAAAAACAATGTATTGTCAACGGTTTTGATTAAAAATCATTTCATCATCAACGTTATTGCTAGCAGCATTACGCCAGCAGCATGAAGTCAGCAGCATGAAGTCAGGAGCACGATGCCCACTTCTAGACATAGGCCATTCGTTAAGGATCTCCACGATAATGCAGTTTTGTGGTGCCCGCATCCAGCGGCATCGTCTCGGTCCGCCTTGGCGGGGGCCTGCCCACGGATCATTGTCCAGCTCTAGTCGAGCAGTCGCCATTTCAAAACCTTTCCAATTCAACGGCCATCAGCTGTTTTTTTAGATTTGTGTCCCGTCCACTGCCTTTTCTGCTGAGCAATTCTTCAGGCGATGTCGGTAAATATTCAAAACTCATTAATTCAGTCTAGGCTGTTACAAGCACTTGTTAATGTCAAAGGAGCTACGCCATCGGTTCGCAAACCCTAAGCGGGAGACCTTGTAACGAGAAGAACCATCAAGAAACTCGTCAGGGCTGTATAATTCCTAAAGAGTCGTCAAAAATTGAAAAATTACCTCAGCATTTAAAGTGAGGTCATTTTTCATCACAATAATTTACAAAGTTTACATTCGTTAGTTTAGTTCTCTTACGGATCTACCCATTTCTGATTTGATTACGCAGCCTAACACCAAGCATGGCTCTCTCCATTGCACGCTGGGTTACCTTGAGCCTTATTATGAGACCTGATAAGTTAGTAATCACTCAGAATCAGAACTTAAACTCACCACTACAATAAAAAATGCAGAGACCTATATACAGGGTCATTTGTAATTCATTTAACCACCAACCTAAAAATCGCGAAAAAAAAACAGCTGTTTCATACAAAAGTACAATGCCTACTCCATCGAAATGTATGAAACAGCTGTTTTTAAATGAACGAGAGGTTTTAAATGTATTAAAAATAACCCTGTATAACCCATAGGCAACGTATAAAAAGCAGTCGCTTAAAATATGCTATCAACAGTACCAGGTCGATGACGCAGCGTAACCATTCAGCTATACGGTGAGTTGGTGACACCATCCCATAGGCTTTATTCGCGCACCATAAATCAATGGTGGTTAAGTCCTGGCCTCTATTGTGGCATCTGAATCTGTCGCCGCCTAATCCTTTAAGAGTTTTCTTATAACTCTCTTTTTGTAGTACTCGTCTGATTGAGAGATGCTACGTTATAGACAGCATTTATTGTAAGCATACAAACGTAACACTTATAAAAAAGGAGATTATTTTGAATATGCAGGTATATATTTTGGTAATAAGTAATTTTTCTTCGTGACCTATTAAGATTATTAGAATGAGATATTTTAAATTTGTTCCATTTCATCTGAATCAGGCATGGTTTTGATTTCCGGAGTTGGTTTAATTTGTGGTACGACTTGTTCTTAGTCCATCTGACCAGATATCATTCAGAGTTATCTTTCTGCGACCTTCACCAGATCGTCTACCTTGTCCTACCCACCAGTGGCAAAAGATCCATACAAGCCGATTCCCATCGGCTTTCCTTTTAGAAATCCCACCCCAACGATCCACTATGCAGATCATAACATTTTTGTAGAAGAGCTTACCTTTGCCATAATTTCACCCCGCGCCACTGCGATCCAGGAACCATCTTCCGGTGCATGGTCACCATTATTACATCAAATGTTATTTTAACTTTATCTAGAAGTATTACAAATCCTAAAAAGTAAAAAGCTTGTGATCTATCTGATCACCCACCATATACTATGTTTTATTCAATACAAAACGTCTCAATGTTTCTGTTCATATGAAAGTCACAATTCGTCAACATCAAACTACAACCACATTGTCGATTCCGTACACACAAAAGGCGTTTTTATATCATCATTAATTCCATATATCATTTCTAAAGCTAAGCTTGAATTTCGAGATGACAAATTGATTCTTTTATCATTTTCTTCGATAGAAGATGATGATAGTACTTTGTGAGAAATAATAATATAATTAGCCTTTCGCTTGACACTTAGACACTTTATCCTATTGGATGAATAAAATCACGTCATAAAATAAGCGATGTACAAAATTGTATAAGAAGAAGAAAGCTTTGGTTGCTTAAATTGATTGATTAGGGGACTTTTGTGAGATGTGTATGTATGGTATGTAAGACTTATGGTTCCTTCACATGGTGAATCTTCTACCGTCAAAAGATTTGGTTTTAATATTGAAAAATCAGGATCTTAATTATAATCTATCGCAAACGCTTTCAATTTGACACGCACTATTTATCCATTGCTTTGGCAAGGATAAATCAATGGTACAAACACTGTGACAAAGCTTGCTTTATAAGCCAATAATGGATGTACAGATATTGTCTTTAAAGTAATATTGATAGATAACAAGAAAATATACAGTTTGCATTATCACACAGGTATGTGACTTTGTCTTTGTTTCCATATTCGATTTCTGAAACGTTATTGCTTCTTATGTCATTAAAACTCCTTTTAAATTCGATACAATGACACAAACTTGGTTTAGCTTTATTACCGAACGAATACTTAGTTAAATAAAGACGGAAACATCCAATAACCTGACACTAAAACTAAACTTGTCCCGATAGAGGTGACTCACTAATTATAGCATTCGACGCCTCTCGCGTCTCACACCCATTAAGATCAATCTAATCTTGTTAATTTAATCCTACACCCACGCTAGGAAGTCAATCATCACCGTTTTAAAACTGAATAATACATTATTGGTTCTGGAATTAGGATGTTTGGTGTGTCTTACGACGTCCTTCATGATTCTGAATAGTTTTAAGCTAACTACAAAATGAGGACTACATATTTTCTATGTCCCGTAAATGGGGTAGATTGCGTCCACAGTCCCACATTATATTTGGTCCACAGCTTGAGGACTACAACACTATCTTCCAGAAACTGTTAGATGTATGGTGTTCATTTTCAATTGAGAAGTAAACCTGGAGCCCGTCCTGCTTATTCTGAACGATAAAACCAAAACTGTTAGTTGTCATTTAGGTTATATTTACTGAAAAATTTTTGGTTAAGCTTTAAAATTCTCATTTAAATTGTCCAATATTGGCGTCCTAGGCATCCTAGGCATAGCTTTCAACAATTGTAACAGAACTAAAGTGAGTATTTTTTCTGTCAACGAAATTAAAACGGTAACGATTTAATTTTGGTTTTATCGTTGAAAATTAGCGCGATTGTGCCCTTGCATTAGGATGCAATTAATGTCACAAGGAACTAAATAGAAGAATAATAGAAGAAGAGAAAATAAATACGGTACCACAATATAGGAAAGTTATTTTTTCTACATTGATCTTGCTGGAGATCGTACCAAATGTGCAAGCCACACACCTGATTCTGCCGACTCTTGAAATAATCTCTTGTGGTACCTAGTAGTTTGTTAACATGTTCACAAAAACGACTTCCGTAAATACCACAACTAGACCTTTTAAGCTAGATTTTTCTTTCTGGAGAAAGTTTTTATTTTAGATTGAGATATTTAGACAAATACCTTCTTTGAGGTTGTCTCTTCTTTTTCAGTTTCAAGGCATAATGAAGCAATCAACAACTTTGTCACAGACCAATTTCCTGACGTTTCAACTCTTTGTGTTGTTAACTGGTCTGTTAACATACAATGACGACTCCACTCCTGGCATGACCTCTGATGTAAAGATAAGAGTGTGTTGACATTTTTTAATATTGAAAAACGTCGAGTTTATCAAACAACTTCATCCATGCTATCCAAAATATAATTAACTTAAGAGATAAGACCTCTAGAAACAACTAGTACTGAAGAACTGCAGCTTGTATTCAATAATATCCCAAAAATGCTCTGAAGTTTCCTCCTCACCCTGTTTACCTATAAAGACCCAAGATCAAAAGAAATGTAGGTACATGTTTTATTTCAACAATTGGGAAATCAAAATCGGAACTCGACATTTTCAAGCCTAAAAACCCCAGTTAAAGTTAGCTGTCAAACGTAATTCGAAAAGGCGATTCCCATTTCCCAAAATTGCCAATGTTGAATTTTCAATTATTTAGCTGTTCTTTTGGGTTTTTCGTAATTGTTTTAGTTTCTTAACTAAACCAGTACCATAGCGAACGAAACAAAAAAATAATTCTTCCAATCAGTCAAGCCTTTTTTGAGTTTTAGCCAGACTAACGAACGGCAATTCATTTTTATAAATAAGAATATAGACAAGCGCTTGACCGCTATCACGCTTGGTGGTGACTGGTGGCTGGTAAGTGGTGATGCGATCTACGATAAATCGCGCTTGCTTAGAAGAAACCTATTCACTCAAGAATTGAACCATTTCTTTGGTAACCGATAAAAACCTCAACGGTACAAAAATTGTGGGCGTGTGTCTTCCCACATTAGGTGAAGACGTGGTAAAAAAACCCAAATCAGATCAAAGTCGTAACAAGAAGCAATGCAAAAAAATGCTAAGCCAGCCGTTAAATTACATCAAATTATAAATTCTCACGATTGAACAGTGAAAAGTTTTAAATGAAGTAAGACATATTAATTTCGTCCGCTTATGTACCGATGTACACATACAAATAAATTCCTTTCCGAATGCTTCGCAGAAATAATCATGAAAGAGATAGGTAATCAAGTGTTTTGTTGTTATATCTCATATTAATTTACCTAGAAATTCTATAATTGGCTTGATGTTTATCCCATCAGATAATTTCTTCTATTTTCGTGTTAAAAACACGACATCAACAAAAGCAGACCTCATATTTTATGTGTTGTTCTATAAATCTAACCACTATCTGGGGTCCTACCAGCTAACTTTTCGAACTTCGGCGGGTCTGCCGAGCTTCAACTTAAAACAGGTAAATCGAAGTAAGGAGTTTCTTATTGTACTATTCACCGAAGTTTTTTAAGAGATATCGATTTTCGTGTGACATCATGAATTGGGGTTTGCCATTTTGGCCACATTGGGGTTCAATTTAACGGTTTTAATTTGAAGCCCGGCAGACTTTCCGAAGTTCGATGCGTTAGCCGCTACGGCCCCAGGTCCTAAATTCCAGTTCTATATGTAAATTATCTTCGCATCAAGCGCTATAGCCGAACGATCATGAGATCCACATAATAATCACAAATCTCCACCCATACTTTAAAATGTCCAAACTGAATTATCGGCCATCATTCAAGTAATCACTCTTTATATAAGAGTTCTTCTGAACCAGTATGCAGTCGATCGCTATTTATCAAACGACTTACCTACTATTAAAATCGAATTATTATTAGCCACTATAAAAAGACCTGTTTGATCAGGAATTAACATGTAGAAGGCTTGGTGTTATAGCTAGTATCGGAGGTTGGGAGTAAATGGTTGTACCGTTTTGTGATACTTGCCAAGAGATGGCGTTAGTGGGGCTTGCGCGTGAGTTGATGAGTCCCGTTTGAGGTAAGTAGCGACATCGATTGGCGGGAGGCAGAACTTTGTATAATAGACGAGGAATTTTATTAATGGAACATTATTTATTTTATCAGTGATTCACTGCTGTTTTAATATTATTTGTATAGTTGTAAAACTATACTATTATGCTTTTATTTTTCTTTGTCGCTTTTTAATACTTTTCTAATATTAACCATGATTCCTGACATAATATTGATGCTATAAATTTTGTGATAAAAGATGTAGAAATTTTCGCTTTACTCAAATATGTAGGTAGCAGTAAAAATCTTAACAAAAGAAATTAATGTCGATAAAAACTAAGAAGGGGGAAATTGCTATTGAACAAATCAACCTTAACTTCCATATTGGGAATACACACAAAAAAGCTTCACAAACCTGCCAAGACTGACTAAATGATTCATTAGAAATTACAGAGTCAATGACATTTAAACTTCAACCTTTCGTCGCGCAGAAATTTCATGAAGCACGTAGAGACATTAAATCGTGCATAATTATAGTTCATTTGGCAATAAACATTTTAAAAGTGGGATTTACTGCTCCCACGGTTCTCGCTATAAAGATAATTTTGATACAAGAAGGAACACGCGCGAAACGTTCATGACGAGATCAGAATCATGCGCTGGCGCACAGAACGAGTTCCATTCTCATTATCAGATCGATAGGGGCGTGGCTTATTGTCTCTATATTCGTTTCACTCACACTTTGGCCGCGTCCATATTCATGCGTCAATAAGAAGGGGACAGCAGGACTCACACTCGATTGATCACATTGATGATCTGTTCAGTGGTCAATGTTTCTCGGAAGGCTGGCACTATTATATCGACTAAACTTAAACAGCGTGTAATGAGACCAGTTACCAGTTTCAGATGTAGCAGATAAGGTTAGTAATAAATTTAACTGGTCGTTTTCGAGAAGCAGATTTCTTGTTTTTGAACGATCTTGGCGCAAACAGGTGTAGCTGGTACAAATGCTTCGAGCGTAAAGAGTAGCTGTTATGGTTTGACCAGATGGCCTTAGTGGGATGGGAATAACGACATTGTTTGAGATAATATCAGTGAGTATGCAGAATTTTATTGTTTACGTTGAATGCTTACGGCATTCCTGTGATTTTATGAATTTAAATGAGAAAGTTTGACGAGTGAAATATTCAGTTGTTATGGCATTGAGGTTTTTAGTACTTTAATCCTTGGGTACTCTTGGATGTGGACATCGTTGTTGGGTATGTAACATTTGTTTAACCAGAAAATTGTCTTGTCGTATGTAATCGTAAAATTCTATATTCTTTTGGGTCTGGCTGGACTATTCTGGTCCTATGTTTTTCAAAATAATGAAATGCTCACTATATAAATCTAAATTGTTAAGATTTAGCTAGTGCTAGACAGTCTGTTATGCAAATAAAAGCGGGCTTTTAGCAAGTTTTTGAGCTGGTGCAAGATCGTTGTTCAGTATTTGTAACTTCATTGAATTTTGGTCAATAATTTAGGACCTGTTAATCCGTAACGTATCCATATCCATAACACAATCATGTTGCAGACTTTATCTGACTGATAATGTCATACAAAATCCGTGCTATTTTTAAATAAAATCAGTACTCCAAGCACTGCCTAAATGTCTATGAGAAATTTCATTTCACTTTTCGGCGGTAGAATATGGCGCTGTACAAATTTTCCATACAAAATTACTCTATCGATTTTTTTACGTGTTTTTTTTCCTCAATAGATGCTCTTACTGAATAAAAACTCTATCCGGACCCTATAAAGTTGGTTTTTAAGTCTTTTTACATGTTTAAAAGTGGCTTTGCTTATAGCTTTATAATTATTGTTTATTGTTTTGACTCTGCATGAGTTTACTCTGTGTCGAACAAAAGTGAAGATCCTTCAATCATTACTCCTCCGTGTAATTATTTGGATACGCACTCTGTTCTGTGGCTGATGAGGCCGCAGGCGTCATAGCCTTTTTTCTCCTTATTCCTTAAAAAGGCCATTTTTTTTAATTGCCTCAAGGCATTTATTAACGAACGCGTTCGAATTCAGTTACTTTTTGTTTAGGAAAAAAGTTTAGAGAATAATTTTCCAAATAATAATTATTCAAACATTCCCCTTTTTATTTCGAATTTGCTAAGACTTCGGTTTGTTAAAGTTTAAGACTTCTATTAAATTAATTTCGATATTGTATCGTTATGTTTAGGTACTGTTTTGTTAATCACAACAATTTAAAACAAGTTTTCCAAGCTTCTGTATTTCTTTTTCAAAAGACAAACAAAAACTTTGATTTTCATTTTACATTCAAATACTATTATAAAAAAACAACGGTACCTACCCAAAACTTTGGAATATAACGTAATTCTTTTAATCACTTATTTTGTTCATCTATAATATTTGAATCTACTGAATTGTTTGATAAAATCTGTATATTGAAACTGTTAACACAGAATAGTATTTTTAAACTTTAGATTTTAGCATTCACAATAATAGTAATATTTTTAATATATGACAACATCACATACATTGCTCCGATGCCAAAGTAAGTAGCTAAAGCACTTGTGTTATGGAAATCAGAGACAACAGTGGTATCACAAACACCCAGACCTGAGCCAATATAGAAAAGTTCGTTTTCTAAATTGACCCAACCGGGGATCGAACCCGGGACCTCAGAGATGGCGACACCTTGAAAACCGGTGTACAAAGCCACTCAACCACGGAGGTCGTCAATGCTATTTTTTTTACCCGACTGCAAGGAAAAGGTTCTATTTTTCGCGCGTATCTTGTATGTATGTATGTTTATATGAAATATTCTTTATTACCTCATATCTTTCAAACGGCTGAACGGATTTTTCAATCATTAAATTTGTTTTGACAACCCAAGTGTTCTTAGGTAAATGACGTTAAACAAAACCAACATGGCGGCTGTGCGGTGCTATTATATGAAGTGAAAAAAAAAAGTTTTTTAGAATACTGTAATATGGGTATCAAATTAAAGGGCTTATCATATTAAGGTTTTATAACCATTAAGACGAATATAACTAACTTTAAAAACAGATCAACTATTTTTTATCTACACATATCAAACGCACTTTATAGATAATTAAACATTTATTATATCTATTAGCCTATACCTGGACCACTTCGTGCGTACACTTGAGAGCAAAGAAATCGACTCAGATTGCTTTTTCTGAGTTCTTTTCATAATAAAATCAGTTGAGATAATTCAATGAAATTGATATTTCAAAGATCAATAAAATTAAGGAGCTTTGAAATCGTATTAATTTAAATTCATAACTGAACTGAAACTGAAAAAGTTTGAAAGAAATTTCTTCTTAATCGTTCCCTCATAACTGAAGATCGTTAACCGGCTGCTTTTACGATTTGCCTCCATCGGTTTCGGTTCATAGTTGCTCTCACTGATTGATGGAATTTGCTTGAGGAGGTTGCTACTCTTACTTGGTCAGACCATCTGGTTGGCGAACGACCTCGGGCTCTCTTGCCTTCTATTGTATTGTATTTCCATGAAGGCAAGAAAGAAACTTAGGTGAGTCGATTTAATTTCTCTCAAGTGTAGGTACAACAGAAAAAAAAGCAAAAACTCTTTCAGAAAGTTGCCAACACCCTTTGCCTCAAATGTCGAAAAACAATAAGCAACTTTATTTTCAAACATCCACTTAGGAGATAACTCTGAAAAATATAACGAACCTGTTTTCGCGAAAATATTTCAGATATTCAACGAATGGTAACCGCTAACGATGTCCCTTAATATTTCAAATATAGAATAACAGAAAAAAAGTATAAAAACTCCTTTGTCGGCGTCGGTGGAACTTTTTTTTTATTTTAAACGCTGCGGTCTGTTTGTTAGGGAAAAGGGAAAAATGCCCGCTTGGCCCACGAAAACTTTTTTGTGGTAAGAAAAGGTTGCTTTGTGTTGTCACTGTATCTTTTTTATGCGCGCGAAAAATGATGTATATGAATACTTTTTGGTTTAATACTCTTTGTTAGGCCACATCAATCGTGTTTACGAGTTTGAATGTGTAGATTTCATTTGTCACATTATGAACAATAATGAATACAAATGAACCGAATTCATTAAAAATTCTAAATGGGCAGAAAGATCGATTACAGTTTCTGAATTGACGTTTCTTTTCAATCATTCTTATTCCAATGGTTACATTAAAATATATAACAATTAGTAAAATTAGGTATTTTATAAAATCTGACCTGTTGATATGAAACTAAATTATTGTACTAAAATTTTGACTGTTTTCGGAAGTCGTAGAACAAATGTTGTTGTTTATGATGTTAGTAATCTACTCCTGCGAGGTTGTTGGTGTTTTACAAATAACTCTGTATACAAAAACAAGTAAAGTGAAGTGTATTCATTTTCACATAATAATTCTAATTTTTAACCGACTAACTAACAAAAACAATCGCTTACAATCAACAAAACTAGTATTTAATTCATTAATTTGAATCCTAAGGGGATTCAAACATTTTTAAAATGACGAGTTTCAATACAAAAACATAAACATTATTTCATAATATAATTTAAACCTTATTACGATCAAAATAAAATTCAACTTAAACGCTCAGAAGCCGATTTCTGTATCAATTATGTTCGCAAAGCTACAAACTTATTGATGCGATTTTTTAATTCTTATTTATTATGTGATAAGAGTGAGTTTTCTTTGTTTATGTTAGTCTTTATTTTGTTGTCACGCCTAATGAGGATTTAATAACAGATATTTTTCGCTTTCGATGGTGAAGTTGTCCATACATTTGGTATGGGATGCTTAAGGCTTTACCTTTTTAAATTGTAGGGGAGGGTAGAGAAACAGAGACAAGAAGAGACGACCTCCGTGGTCGAGTGGCTTTGTACACCGGTTTTCAAGGTGTCGCCATCTCTGAAGTCCCGGGAATTTAGAAAACGAACTTTTTTATAATATTGGCTCAGGTCTGGGTGATGTGATACCACCGTTGTCTTTGATTTCCATAACACAAGTGCTTTAGCTACTTACTTTGGAATCGGATCAATGTATGTGATGTTGTCAAATATTAATATAATTGTTAAACTATTAACAAACATGACTCTCGTGATTTAGAAGCTTACACCGGTTTTCATGTTATTGCCTTCTCCAGGTCCCGGTTTAATCCCCGGTGTATTGGAAGTAATGTTATGTACAGTCGACCAAATTGAATCATCACCTTAAGGTTATTTTCTTACAGTCATTCAAATACAAGTAGGTTGAAATTTACTTGAACATACATTACCTTGGTAACGAACCTGTTATTATTTTCTTAGACAGTGACAGTCACTGACTTGGCTATGATAAATAAATCGGACAAACTCGACTATACTCGTTCGTGACAACAGAGAAATGCTATTACTGTCTCTGTCATTCATTATATTTTTCTCATTGACTGACTACTACTTGACATCTGACACACTGTCATAATGTCTTCTTCTTCTTTTTTTGTTATGGCAATCTACTTTCCTCTTGGAAGTAATTTTTGCCAGTGTCAAGTGTTAAATAGTTCAGTGGTAGATATTGTTTAAATTTTTATTAGAATGCGGGTGCATCGCATTCTAATGCTGCTTGGAGCATTTGGCACCAAGTATATCAAGACAGTTAACTCGGTTAGTTCTGCCGAGGAAGCCAACACTTCAATAAAAGTCTCAGCTTCACACAACCAAGATCGCGCCTATTTCAATTATCCCACATATTGTTCAGTTGCGTAGACACTTGTACCATATAACTGCACCAATTTTAAGACACAATATCCACTATGAATCAATTTGAAAATAACTAAAATAGACACCAAACCGAACTCGCCAAAATGGCGCCAAAAACTCTCTGTCATAATGTCATTTTATTTTTAAAATTATAATACTTTTTCTGCAGTAAAACGAGTTAGGATTATGAACCATATCTTATTCAAAGATAAAAATTATTAAAGGTTAAAATTGCATAGATCTTACCCGTAATGATTAATTTTTATTTATATTTAAAACGTACTAAGTGCAATATACACGATAGAGAAGAAAACCTAACTATTTTTATGGTTTCATAAGAATTATCGGCCATGATTCAGTTGGTTCGACTGTTATGTACGTACTTCTACGACCCGGTACTCGTGATCCTAAGGTTTATTCTATAAAAGTGTAGCACGCTTAAAAACAACACAGAATTTGATTCCAACAAAAGTTCATTGTTAACCCTGCAAACCCGAAAACGGGTGCTGCAAAAAACCGTACAGATCCGATAATAGTGGGTACAAAGTTGCCAGTTGCCGGGAATGCCATTTCCCCGCTCGATATACCAGCCGTATCAAGATGGGAACAATTAAAGGTCGTTTTCAGAACCCTACTGGGTTGAGGAGGATGTGGTATTAATTAAAGTAAAAAAATACATATACTTACAAATGTATCAATAAAATTGAATAAGTAAATACCTACACAAAAGAACTGTGATGACCATTAAATTGGATGTAACAATGTTTTGTTTCTAAGTACTTAACGGGTTTATAGGAAAATATTAATAAGTTGTACATATTTAGACGATGATCTTATTTTTTTTATATAATATTTCACAACATCACATACATTGCTCCGATTCCAAAGTAAGTAGCTAAAGCACTTGTGTTATGGAAATCAGAGACAACGGTGGTATCAGAAACAACCAGACCTGAGCCAATATAGAAAAAATCGTTTTCTAAATTGACCAAACAGGGGATTGTATCCGGGACCTCAGAGAGGCGACACCTTGAAAACCGGTGTACAAACGACCACGGAGGCCGTCAAATTGCTTATTTCAAGAAGACAAGCAGAAGCACCTATGTGAAGAGCTGAAACTTCAGGAAATATAAACTACAAAACCATTTTTGTCTCCTTGCTCTGGCAAGCGATGAAAACATCGTGCACTAATGTCTATTCAAATCTGTTTATAAAAAAAAAACGCCTAACGAAGGTCACTAGAAAAAGTCTTTTTTTTCCTTTATTTTTTGAAGAGGTTTTATCTTTTTGGATATACCAACCCCATCGTGCCTAAACTAAATTTTACAAAATTTTAATAAGTATAATTTACAAAATATAATACGTCTTTTAATAAGTTAATTTAATTGGATAGAAAAAGTAATGTTGTGTACATCTTCTGCGATTACCACACATTTACTTACAAAATAAAATACAATACTCGTCATTTACTTGTAAAATAAAATACAATACTCGTCATTGACTTGTAAAATAAAATACAATACTCGTCATTTACTTGTAAAATAAAATACAATACTCGTCATATTATTGTAAAATAAAATACAATACTCGTCATTTACTTGTAAAATAAAATACAATACTCGTCAACACCTATGCCGACTTCACCGTATTCCGACATCGTTGTCACTGCGCACGTTTTTACGGCATTCACTGGAACTGTATGACTAGACGAGCCGGATCATTAATCGCGAAGTTTCAGATGTGAACGATAAAAATTATGTGCAGTGCCACCCGACCGTGGAAACAGACGCGATTTTGATACGGTTGGGACATGGTACGGTTGCGAGGACATTTTAGTGTTAACCGCACCTTGATAATTGATGTTATGGTAAATTATTAACATTATTTGCCGTTGAAGATTTTTTAAATAAGTACGACGACGACCTCTGTAGTCGAGTGGCTTTGTACACCGGTTTTCAAGGTGACGCCGTCTGTGAGGTCTCGGGTTCGATCCCCGGTTGGGTCAATTTAGAAAACAAACTTTTCTATATTGACTCAGGTCTGGGTGCTTGTGATACCACCGTTGTCTCTGATTTCCATAACACAAGTGCTTTAGCTACTTACTTTGGAATCAGAGCAATGTATGTGATGTTGTCAAATATATACATAAAAAAAATTGGTTTGTAAAAAATATGTATAAAAATGTAAAAAAACGCTAGTAGTTTATTATCCTACAACGCACCTAGTATAAAAAAGTGAAATAAAAGCTTCTACTTTTCTACGAATACGCAATCAATGTTACCATTTTGATATTGATTTTTTTCATAAATTCTTTTCATGAAATGTTTGACCAAAAATTATTAATCATTGTAGTCAGATTTCATTTAAACAAAAATATTTCTATTATACTGAGATTTATCTAACTGCAAAGCGATATATTTGAACGCAAATAGAGCTATCTCTTGACTATATTCTGGCATAAGCTTTTTAAAGATTTTAAGGTGTGTGCACATGGTGACAAAAAAAATAAACATGGTAAATACTACAGGAAGAAAACTAAGCATACATTTCTTTAGAAATATATTATTCTTAGTTGGCAATCTACCTTACATGAAAGGTGTCACTGACAAGATTGAAGGTATTCTGAAGCGTGCGTATATCAAGACCTACTTCAAGCCACCGAAGAAGATGTTTATCTTTGTTCAAGCTCAATTCTTACGTCCTGTCAAATGCAACATCCCTTTTCAAGATGCAGGCGTCTACAAACTAGATTGTGACTGTGGGCTCTCTTACATCGGACAAACAAAGAGAAGTATAGGGACGCGCGTTAAAGAACATGTAGCTGACATGAAGCATAGGCGCGATAACAAGTCTGCAGTGTGTGAACATGTCTCAAAGGGACTCAACCATTACATTAGATTTGATAAACCACAAATCCTTGCCAAGAACAAAGATTCATTTCTAGAATGCTACGCGAGGCTATTGAAATCAACAAATACCAAATTTCAATAAAAAATATGGTTGGAGAGTACCACCAGCTTGGGACCCCATAATTCATCAACTAAAATCTCATCTCAAATCACACACTACAGGTTCTAAAGATATAGTTAGTTAGTTTTGTAGTGATTAAAACACAAAGATTTAGTACTGGTATAAAAATGATATGTATCGTATATAAGTTGATAAGTACACAACGGCTTATTTCTAATCGGAATAAGTTTATTTTTTGGCTTTTTATTTATTTATTTTATTGACGTGTTTAACTTTTTAGATCTATTTTTTACTAACGTGTAAGTAGTAAAAGCTTGATATTTAAAAAGATTTTTTAAATACATATGTATTCATTTATTTTCTACTTTTTAGTATTTATGACTTTAAATAACTAATTTAGTAATTTTGATTTTTTACATATATTTGTATTAAAATTTATGAGCTATTCGTGAAATGTTCATAATTCTTGTATAGTTTTTCGTTTGAAATGCTTTGCTTTGTTGACTTTTAAATTAGTCATAAGTCGTATTTGTAACTCTGTCGCAATCAACTTCTGATTGCAACTGACAGAAATCGCAGTTACATTGCTGTTTTAAGTAACATAGTTGTCACATTGATACTTACTAATGCAACAATGTAACTGCGATTTCTGTCAGTTGCAATCAAAAGTGGTTAGCAACAGAGTTACATAATCAAGGAGCAGGTCTACCTGGTACGCTAGGTATTGTATTGTAGGCGAAAGTTTTTTTGCTATCCCTCGTGAACAGTATTTTTTTTCTGGATGAAAGGTGGGTCATGTCCTTTTCTGTACCCCTGACAACGTGTTTGTAAAATTTCATGATGAACGGTTCAGTAGTTAAGACGTGAAGGCGTTACAAACAAACTTACTTTTGCATACATAATATTAGTAGGGAAGTTTAATTAAATAAATAACGCTGGCTTGCAGCGTAAGAGTGGTGGGATATACCAGAAGAAATTCAACGATGTTACTAGTGACTCGGTAGCTCAGCGGTCAGAAGGTCGCCGGTTCGATTCCCGTCCGAGAATATGATCAGGAGCGATTCAATTTTTTTAGTATATTAGTATTAATAATATAGTTTTTCGTTTTAACCAAAATCATAACACCATAAAACTGCAATTGAACCCATATCTTAATCCAAGTATGCATCACTCCTTACGTTTGTATCGCATATCCCGACCGAATGATATTTACATGGGGCCACAATGGGCTTAATTTGAATATCATGCTTACAGGCCAATCCGCCGGTAAAAATATGAACAATAAACATGGGGATGTCAAAGAACCAGAAGCAGGGTTGGCACTTGCTGATTATAATTATTTTAATGAACAAAAAGAACAGTGGAAAAAAAGATATTTCTAGAGTAAAGAATCTATTCTATCAGAGGGCGTCTGCTAGTCTCTGTTATCTAAATATTACAAGCTGATTGCTTAAATCCCTTTTTTAAAATGATCCCTTTTCTTTTAAAAGAAATAAATTGTAATTATTTATAATGGTAAATAAAATAAGATAAATCTTAATGATACAACCAAAAATCTGTTGTTCTATACTTTTCATACTATATAGGATTATAAAATCGCATAACATATTTTATAAAGTGAATAACATACTATTAAGGAGGCTAAAACTCAATCGTCTATAAATTATTTAATAAAAAACCATTAATGTCAAGATCTCAACCAATAATAAGCAACAAGTTTGAATGTAAATATTTCTTTTTTAAGAAAAATAAAATTTATAATAATATTGAGACAGCCCTGCGATCGTCGCTATAAACAATATAGAGTGGACAAATATGAAAATAAGTTCTACAGCGGGTATCGGCAGTAGCACAACTCATTTGCCTACCCTGGGGTACAATCGTAAAGAAAATCTTTGAAATCGTAATAGCAAGGGAAAATGATTTGATCAAAGAAGATTGCATATTGTATCACCCATTCTTTAATGGATTTTCAGACACACGTTAGTTTCAAAAAATCCTCCTTGAAAAATCCTGAATCAAGGATGGATTTTAGTTGATCAAGGATTTTAGTTTATTACTTTAGATTCGGACTACGGAGCAATTTATGTGATGTTGTCCAAAGTATTTTTTTAATGGATTATGCTGTTTTTATAAAAGATGTGATAATATTTTATAAAATTAATATAATTATACTTAATTACAATTATATTTGGATTTATATAATTTGATTTAAATTACTTTAATAAATTGAAGTGATCTTGGACTTTCTGTTTTGTTTGCTTAGGTATATATCTATATACTTTGAAATGCGAATGATCAATAAAAAATTGAAACTTTTGAGCTTCAAATGGGGAGATTACATGTGCGCTCAATTTCTTTTCATTACATTTTAAGAGATATTTTATCAAAAGTAGGGTATTATCTTTATGATTGTACAGATGGACGATTCAATACAATATGCGGGCACAGACTTTTTGCTCATATCTCCTTAAAGCTATCGGTCTTTAAGTGGCTGACCATTTTCCGAAGCAAGTCGTGAGTGAATTCGCCAACGGACTTTCAGATCATCTCCCTTGTATTGATTCTTAATAGTCAAGTCTTTTATGGTAACAGTATTATTGTCATTTGAAAGGAAAAATAAAGGAATTAACGTCGGTAATTTTATTGGCCTTTGTTAATTTAATGTATGCGCCTTCTATGGCGCAGTATTGATGCAAATTCTGTTTTTTTGTAGTAAGGAGAGTGTACTGTTCAAAGTAAGTTTTAAATATGGTATGTTGCTTTGTCTTATTGAATCAATTAAAGGAAAAAATAGGTTACTTATAAAGGTGCCATGAAATGCATGTTCTATTAAATCAATTCCTGTAAACATTGACTTATACAAGGTGTTACAAAAGTACCCTTAATGCCGAATATGGTAGATAGGGACCATCAAACTGAACAACTTTTACTATGGGACCAAGTATGAAATCGCGAATAAAAAAACAGCTGTTTCATACATTTTGATATTTTCGTAATTAATTTTTGTATGAAACAGCTGTTTTTTTTTCGCGATTTCAGAGTTGGTCCCATAGTAAAAGTTGTTCAGTTTGATGGTCCCTATCTACCATATTCGGCATTAGGGGTACTTTTGTAACACCTTGTATAATGCGTTTGCGCAATAAAAAAATGCCACTTCCAGAACACATGCTCCTCCGCTTACCCAATGTAAGTATAGTCTGTTAATACTTGTCCTATTTAGTAAACAGCTTTTGACAGGTATCATACGTCTAAGCGTCAGTGCCCACGAGCGACTTTTTGTAGCTGCGATTATCGCGGCGATAATCGCGGCGTTAATCGCGGGGTGATTTGTCGCTGGTTAAGGCCCCTATATACCTCAAGTGGCGCCCTCATTTTAATTAAATTTATTGCTCAAAAATTCACATGTACAGATTGAAGCTAAGGTTCTATAGTTTATTTACAAACAATAACTTCATTAAAATACAGTTCGTTGTAGTAGTAGTTCGCAAAAGTGCTAAAAGTGGCCACTTTTAGCACTTGGTCACTTTTGCGAACTACTACTACAACGAACAAAATTTTACTGAGGTTATTGTTTGTAAATAGACTATAGAACCTTAGCTTCAATCTGTACATGTGAATTTTCGATACATTAGGTACTTAGCGAGCAATAAATTTAATAAAATGAGGGCGCCACGTGAGGTATATAGGAGCCTTAAGTAAAGTCTTTGTCACTTCTGTTAGTGTCAATTCGCGGGCGATTAGTCGCTGAGCTACTTTTTGTAGCTCGTGGGCGTTTACGTATTGAACTCTGTATGTTCTATTCTCGGCGATAAAAAATCGTTCAGCGATTAATCGCTCGTGGACGGGAAGCCTTATAAATTTAAATTGTCACTAATACTAAGTTGGTTTTTTCTTATTCTTTGTGTGAAAAACCATTTGTTGTATTTTTTGATTGAAAAAATGAGTTGGGTAAAGATTGTTTACCAATTAAGACAAGTAAAGATAATCGGACTTATACCAGGATTTGAACTCGTAATTAGTGCAGTCAGGATCGCCAATGATGCGCTAATGAGATACTATTGACGACCTCCGTGGTCGAGTGGCTTTGTACACCGGTTTTCAAGGTGTCGCCATCTCTGAGGTCCCGGGTTCGATCCCCGGTTGGGTCAATTGAGAAAACGAATTTTTCTATATTGGCTCAGGTCTAGGTGTTTGTGATACCACCGTTGTCTCTGATTTCCATAACACAAGTGCTTTAGCTACTTACTTTGGAATTGGAGCAATGTATGTGATGTTGTCAAATATTTATATTTATTTATTTATTTATATTTATTATTATTATTAAAACGTCCAAAAAAAAAGAAAACATAGCAAGGAATAAGGATGAAAATTATTATTTATAAATAAAATAAATATTAGACAACATCACACCCAGACCTGAGTCAATATAGAAAAGTTCGTTTTCTAAATTGACCCAGCCGTTGATCGAACCCGGGACCTCAAAGATGATGATACCTTGAAAACCGGTGTACAAAGCCACTCGACCACGGAGGTCGTCAAATTAAATAGATTCTGCTTTTGGATTAGATGATTGGAGTGAGCTGTGCACATTTGTTTATTAAAAAAATACCTTCTAAAACATAACATACCTGTACCAACCATCGAACATGCCAACACAACCAAAAACAGAAACCCTCATCCAAATTCAACATTTCCAACGAAATTTCTACACGTACAAGCGAAGTTTAATCCAAAGTTTGATCGACGGACAGAATTAAAAAAAAAAACGACCAAAACAAGAATCGGAATCGCCATTTTAATTATGAGTAACGAACGCCCGTCAAACAGATACAACAAAACGATCGAAAAATCAAAGACCCTAAGGAGTGTAATATCTGAACAGAACTTATAATTGGTTACTGCCAATCTTCTGCGATGTGCGCTCCGAAACAATTTAAACAAACACGCAAAAAGCATCCTTATAGTAAAAACAAAAAAGGTTAAATTCCCAGAGTAAAAGAAACCGATAAAGCTTGCCAGTACAGTCATCTACAATATTTATAAGACACATATCAGAACCGAAGAGCTGTCTTCCTCGCCGATGACGTTTGACGTGTATCCGACATCCCCTTTCGATGGTGGTCTAAAGAATTAAAAAAAAAAACAGCTTTTAGTATGAAGGTGATCGCTGATAGCGATTTTATTAATAATTTGAAATACATAAGTATAAATGGATTTGATAATTATCGTATTTCCCGTGTATATTACGTTACGTGTCTATTAACTATATTGATTCTTTTTAATGCTTGGTCAACACACAGCGCCATCTAGCCCCAAACTAAGCAAAGCTTGTAAATATGGGTGCTAGACTACTTTACTGACATACTACTTATATACTTTTGAATATATACTTATTATACATAGTAACACCCAGACCCGTCATAGAAATTAAAATTCATCATTTGCAATTTCTGCCCGGCTGGAAATCGAACCCGGGACCTCTTACGTAGTAGACCGGCATTTTGACCACTGCAGCTGTAACCATTTTCATCTGCGGAGATATGAAATGAAACACCTTGTAAGAAGCAATTGTTAAGCACTGAGGGAAAATATTTTCAAAACTCTACAACAAATCACTGTAAAGTTTGATTACACTTAACATACATACTGTTAAGTTTGATTACACATAAAATACACTATCTTTCTAAGAGTTCAAACACACAGGAAGAACTCCATACATCGCATAGATTGCAGCGATCTGCGGATCGGATCGCATGACCGGAATGCATCCTGTGTGTTTGAGCTCTAAGTCACGGTCAAACAAATTCAAACGTTGAAATAACAACAGTACAATAAGACATTTGGATAATGTATTTTTATATGCTTTAACTTCTTTATATCACCTCTTATAACTTAGACTACACAATATGTATCGCGATCTGATGAACAAATAAAACACATGAAGATCTTGTAATGCTAGCTCTGAATAACTTAAGAGCCAATAAGGATCTGTTTTAATACAATAAAAAGGAATTCCTACGACGGTCCTTATTTTGTTGAAAAAAGAAACGTGTGAGTATTGTTTGTGTAGTGGCGCGATCATACCGCTACATAAGCGAATCGACGAATGACGAAGAAATGCAGGATTAGCGAAAAGTACAATATGTAAACGTTACGCAGAAGTGACGTCGCGTTATAAATACCTAAGGTCTGCTGTAAGAAGGTGGACCATCTTGTTTACTTAACAACATTACACAAATCGTCAACAACCCTTTAGTCACATGAAGTCCACTGTATCAAAAAGTCCACTATAACAAAACGTCCACTGTGTCAGAATGGTTACTTTAAAATGTCCTGTTATCAAAATGTCCACCAAAATGTCTACCAAGTTGTCAGCTATAACAAAACGAACGATTCTACTTTATAACGAACGATTCAAATTAAGTATAAATACACTACATTGTTCTGATCCCAAATTAAGTAGCTAAAGCACTTGTGTTATGGAAATCCGAGACAACCGGTGGTAAACATTTACACCCAGACCTGATCCAATATAGAAAAGTTAGTTTTATAAATTGACCCAGCCGGTGATCGAACCCGGGACCTCGGAGATGGAAACGACACCTTGAAAACCGGCGAACTGGACCACGGAGGTCGTTATAATCTCTTATCTTCAAATAATCTCAGTTTTTATCATCAATCGTTGACAATAATCAATACAAATACTCAACAGTTGGGTTTCAAAAAAACCTTTTTTTTAATCACTAAAACGCATCGGTCTGTAAGAGATTGGTGCAAAAGATTTCTATTGTAAACCTTTGAACTATGAAATTATCACTTGTTAGCCCGTGTGTGGGTAAAATCTTGTCTTTTGAGTAACTAAGTTCGAATAAATAATAAGAGAAAAAATACTAGAAAAAATCGGCTCACCCGTAGCACCTCAGACGGGACTCGAACCCTTGGGATTCCGGCCCAATGCACTGACCAATTATGCTACCGAGTTCGAATTTTTTACTAAAACTTGTCATTCAATTTAACATACTTGTTGAAGGGAAAACAGAAAATGCCTTTTACTTTATGAAGAAGACCAAAACATTTGAATTCCAAACATTAATTCATCAATATCATCAGAAATTATATTGCCATTACTGTTGGGGCTCAGGCCTTTGTGGATAAGAAGGGTGGACCAAATCCCATCACGCGGGCCCAATGCAGATTGGTGGGGTGTTAACAACCGCAAAAGCAGCCGGGACCAACGGCTTGACGTGCCTTCCGAAGCACGGAGGAGCTCTAGCTAATCAATTTTTGGTCACCCATCCCATAACTGATTCTTACGAAAGAATTTGCTTGACTGCAACAATCGCAGCGATATATGCGGTACGCAACATAAATCTGTAAAAAACATTTTTGTTTCGAATCTTAATGTTAACAATACTCAAAGGCTTCTTAGCTTAAAACCTTTTTTTGAGGTCTCCTTAACTTGAAGGAAGCTGTCAGTTTCATAGAGTTTCTGTCAAATCTGACAAATTGGCTTTAACTTTAAGAATCGTTTGATTCTTTGGCCGCACATAAAGCAAACTCAAACATTCTCAGGTGTCATATCGCGTGATTATTTGAAATCAAGGTTTTTTTTAAGTATTTATCATAGCTTTAAGACTTATGACGCTCCTAATGATTATTGACAATAATTATAAACATTCTTACGAAGAAAAATGATGACTACGGTCTTCTCTTACGAAAGAAAATTAATCAATAAAGGTAAACCTATAATTATAAAACCAGAGAGTTCAAATATTTTAATTTTGATTGATGATTTAATAATCGGTAATTATATGAACGTATAAATATCGGTTTGTCTGTCTTTCAAAGATGGATCCTGTTTAAGCGGTCAGAACTGTCAATTTTTTCAAATATATTTTTTTGGGAGTTCTATTAGATTATGACGTTAGGTTTTTTTGCAAAAAAGTTCTGTTGGCAAAGACTTTTTTCACACAAAACAAAAATTGGTTATGCAACGTTCGTGAGTTTAATGTAAATTAGAAACAAATAGAATAAATTGAGGAATATTATTCGTTTTCATACACCTTGAAACCGAGCGAAATAATGAAATGAGAGCGGATTGTGGGTTAAATGGGTTTATTATATTAAAATAAATAATATTTAAAAAGTACTAGAAAAAATTTATAATACTTAATTTTTCATAATTTCACAAACACAATGACACGACTCGAAAGCAAAAAAGACATAGAGCAACACCTGTATTCACAAACATTACTATGAGGTCTCACAGTGCTCGCAGACGCACAGCGTCCCACGAACCAATCACACATAATACGTAAAACATACGAACCAATCACAGAGCTCTATTTCAACGCAGTGCGTTCGCGTAGTCAAGGGTCGATTGAGGTTGTTTGTAAATACGGGTGTAAGTTCAAAACAAAAGGAAAAATGACATAGTTCAAAAAGGAACAGGATTTAAAAAAATATAATATAAAAAAAAACCATTAAGTTTTAAAAAAGAGGCCGACTCGGCAACATATACCTGACCATCAGTCATTTTTAATGTCCCCACAGCTGGGGCACAGGCTTTCCTTATGGGTGGATAAGGAGGATGGGCCATGACCCCAACACGCGGGCCCAATGCGGATTGGTGGGTGCTAACTACTGCAAATACAGCCGGGACCAACGGCTTAACGTGCCTTCCGAAGCACGGAGGAGCTCGAGATAGTAAGTTTTTTGGTCACCCATCCCATGAACGACCCTTGCGAAAGTTGATTAACCTCAGCAATCGATGGGTCAGGCGCTATACCACTGCGCCACCTCCTCAACATATACCTACCTAGATTAAAATATATTTATTTGTAACTGATATAAGACATAGGGTTTAAAAATTAGTTTCATTACAACTTTACGTAGAATATAACAAAACTATGTTAATCATAGAATTCCAATCCAGCGATTAAAACACTGCCGTTGATCTCTGTTAATCTGTCTATTAAAAAAGTAAAAAAAAACAAGTGAAACAATAAATAAAATCAGGGGTCGTCAAATGCGGCCCGCAGGCGGGGCCCGTTGATTGACAGCCCTGACAGCGGTTAAACACAGGTCGCGAAAGGCTGCGTTTTTTATTTAAAAATCGGTCAAGCGTAATTTTTTTTTTGGTTTATGGTTCGAAAGAGCTGTTCTATAAATAACTCAACGTGGATTGCCACTTGCAAATGTTTGAAGTGTGGTTTGGTATGAATGATATGATTAACTGTATTTTTTTTCGTTTTTTTTTAATAGCTTGTCAAGTTTAATGATGGTAATTAATTTGCAATTACTCTTTGTAACCTATTCAAGTCCTGCTCTAAGTTTAAGCAATACATTCAGAGCCTGAATTAAATATCTACCTAAAAATATAAAATCACCTAGAAACTTTAGTTGGACAGCCAAAATGGTTATTCAGCCAAAAACATCTACAACTGAAAATATTAAAAGTTTTTTTCAGATTCAACAATGATAAGTCTTACCAAAAAGATTAAGTTAATCCAAACATTCTCTCATTCCCACGGTACCCTATTTTGTATGTTCGATACGCCTCGCAGTTGGGTGCATCGGTTTGATTTTATGAAATCCGTGGCATCAGTTTTTTCTTTCATAAGTATTGGTTAATTTGTGTAAAACGACAGATGTGTTAATTTTTTTCTATATCTGGATTGTCGGGGCCTTTGCTTGGTGTGGTTTGATATGGCTATCAATAAAAAAAGGTATAAATAACTCAAAGGGTGCGTGAAAAGGTTTTTTGCTTCTTTGACAACATTGATAAAAACTTGCTAAAGTTTAATTTAAAGTACTTTGATATTACCGCTGCTATGAGCTATCGAGTCACTCGGTACTCAGCGGTAAGAGCAACCGGCAGAGGCGTCTCTAGCTCATTGCACCAGGGCGCTACATGTAGCGCCCGGGTGCAATCATTACCCGAGCGCCCTCTAGTGCGTGCTGAACGCTGTCAAAATGGAACACTTTAAGTCCACGCTCGGGCCTGGGCGGTCCATCCATCCGGTCCATCTTAAGACGGGAGGCACGCGGCCAGTGACGTTCGGCGGTGCCCCTGAGACGGCGGCGCCCGGGTGCATCATAGGTAAAGCCTCTGTGGACCGGACATCCAAAAGGTCACGAGTTCGATTCCCGTCCGAGAATATGATCTGGTGCATTTTTTCTAATATATTATTTAGTATTGTATGAAAATAACATTGCGAATGCTATTTTCTCAAAAAAATACTTTGATATTTTTAATAGCCGCCTTCTAGATTATAAATATTGAAATGATAATCCAGGCTTTGATTTTTTCAATTACCTACATATACTTAGGATAAAAACTTTTTTTTAGGTTTCTGCAATTCTGTCAAAGTAACCTTTCTTGTACTGTTAAGTAGGAAAGGTTAAACTTCGACATAAAATTGCGATACAATAATATGTGTGACGTCGCATGAAAGCGCAGACAGTTGCTCGAGTCGAGTTTCTAATACCAAAAAGTCTTAGTCTATTGTTACGATAAGTATTGCTAAGTACCATAGCTGGGGCACAGGCCTTCCTTATGGGTGGATAGGAGAATGGGTCATGTCCCCCACGCGGGCCCAATGTTGATTGTTGGGGGCTAACGACTGCAAATGCAGCTGAGACCAACGGCTTAAGGTGCCTTCTAAAGCACGGAGGAGCACGAGATAATAAATTTTTGGTCACCCATCCCGTGATCGAAAAGTTGCGAAAGTTGCTTAACCTTCGTAATCGATGGGCCAAGCGCTATACCACTTCGCCACCGAGCTCCTTTAAAGTCTGACATAAAACAATGAAATAGCTGGTACCTACCTACTGCTTAATATTCCGAACACCGATACACTCTGTCATCATTCGTAAATCAGGCTGATTATTATAATCATCATAATAGGTAGGTATGATACCTCCGTGGTCAAGTGGCTTTATACACCGGTTTTCAAGGTGTCGCCATATCTGAGGTCCCGGGTTCGATCCCCGGTTGGGTCAATTTAGAAAACCTTTTCTATATTGGCTCAGGTCTGGTGATACCACCGTTGTCTCTGATTTCCATAATACAAGTGCTTAGCTACTTACTTTGGAATCACAGCAATGTATGTGATGTTGTCATATATTTATTTATGTTATATTATATTTTTTCATTTGTCCACTACATATAACAAGCTTTGCTTAGTTTAGGGCTAGAGGAGCTGTGTGAAATTGTCCAAGCATTTATTTATTTATAATAGGTAGGTATGATACCACACAAACAAAGGTATTGATATACCTATGTAGCAGAAATTATTTCTTCCAGTAAGTATTGAATTGAGAGTTGATGAATTGGCAGACAAATGGAGGTTATCCCAAAATGGCCGTTTCAAATCGAGACGATGGATAAAAGGAATTGAAAAACAGGAACGAAGAAAAACAAAAGCATTCGCGAAATAAAAAAATAACGTGATATCTCGTAAGCGCTCTAGTCGGTCGCCTTACAACACACGATTTGTAAAGAATCGTAACGAGAAAGAAATATTACAAAACATAACTGTACCCGTAGCACGAACATCTATGTAGAAAAATAAACGCACATAAAAATACGATAGAGTAATTGGTATGGGGAAACTGTGCCATCGACTGCCGAAAAGCGAAATTAAATTTCCTATAGACAATTATCACTCTATCGAGTACTTTTACTCGCGTTTTTCTCTCAATAAATGATCGTGCTAGGGAGGTATAGACAGAGCTCATAATCTTCATTCGAAATTGAATTAATATATGGCGGAAATAATTATACCTTTTGAGTGTGTGATAAGTGAGTAATAAAATAACCACGATATTTGCAATGGTAAAAAAGTCAATGTAAAAAGATTTATCATGATATACAACCATTTATATTACTAAATATTGTTTGTTAACTAGATAGTAATCGAATCAGATCCTTACTGTCTTAACAATAAATTCGAAAGTGAGTTTGTTACGCTTTCAACTTACAATAAAATTTTGCATACACGTTGTCAGGACTACAGAAAAGGACAAGGGGTATCTTTCTTTCAGAAAAAACAACTGTTCCCGAGGGATATAAAAAATAACTGTCCACCGAAGTCACGGGCTGCTAGTTATCTATAAAAGGCATTACCATTTTATTATATTAAAACTATCATTCTAACATTTAAATATTAACAAAGAGCAAAATCGTATCATATCGTGTAAAAGCGAACTTGTCGCGGCAATTTTTGATATTAAAATTTTCAATAATGTCTAATGGATGTCGCGGGTTCGACTCCGGTATTGAGTGCACCCTTCTTATAATGCCCTCTTTGTATTCAGTGCTTTTGTCTTATTATTGGAGTGTTTGATGTAGGAGCGCTGTAAGGATTGCGTCGCCATGGGAACTATAATGTGTGAAAATTACTTTGGTATAGCTACTGCTCTCTTTGACAACTTTTGTTAGGTGTGTCGACAGTTTTTTTTTGTTTAGCATTGAGAAAAACTATGTTAATAAAATTAAAATGTCAACTTAACGTAAACAACTTAGGTAACTTAATTCTTAACATGTTGGGTCAGGCTACTCTTTTCATAATTTTAAAATAACTTTTACTGCTAGCAATGACGTCATAGGAAGCCTATAGAAAATACCTATGTTTCGTTATTAAGGATAAGCAATTGAAATTTAATAATTGTCCTACATAATTTAGTTCAGGCGATTTTTCATAAATATAACCCTTCTTATAACTTTAATTAACTTTCTATCATGACCATTAATTTGTAGTTACCACACATTTTCGTTACCATTACTAGGGCATGTGTGTAGGGTATCATATGAAAAAGTGCTATTTGCAAATTGGTGTCGTGTGAAGCAGGTCGTTACGTTCCCTCAAATATGATTGAGCAAAGCGATGGCTGGTTCATGCGTCATGCTAGTGAACGGGTGCTGCCAGTGGGAATGGGTCTGCTTCTGTCTACCTGTCTTAACGCATATTGAATTGTATGAATTGCTTTTTTTTTGTAACAGCCTTGAGACTGAATAATGACTTTAAATTTGAATTTAGCTTGAACCCTGTAAATTGATTCATTAAGAAATGAGCTCATTAAATAATGTTATTTATTAATATCGTTGCATCTGTTTCAGTTATTGTTGTTTTAATTTTTTGCGACCATTTTTCTTGTCATGTTTCTTGTACAGCATAATGGGTAAAAGAATTGACGATTTAAAAAAGCTTATTATGTGAGCTTATTTGAATAAAAAAAATCATTCATTCTTTCACAGCGCGGGCCCACTAGGGATGGTTTGGAAATATTTTTTTTATATGCTGGCTCGAACGTAGCATTGACATCGAAATGCAAATACGACAGTAGGTACCCGCTGTCCGACACCTCTAGCATGGCCAGTAAGCATTCTAAATTCAAATTCGTGTAAGATTTACGCCGCGGCCAGCGGCGCACGCGGTATCTTCCATCTCCCAGCCGCAGCCAGTTACAAACGACACTACAACATTAGCCAGAAAGCGTTGTATTCGTGACATCTAAATTTCGGCTGGACTTGTGTGATGTAGGAATGTGGGAGAAGGCATTTGAGGTCTCTATTATAAAAAATACCTTCTTTTTTAAATGGGTATTTTGTTCGCAGTCAATAAGTTTAATAGTCTTTACAAATAAGTAAAATCAATCAGGTAAGTAGTATCAAAAACGTCGACAAAAATACGATGAGCGTGAGCTCGTTTACTTTGGCACAATTTACAAAGTAACCACATTATAAACCGGTAGAATATCGCTTCACATTTATAATTAATGTAAAACATATCTATTAATCGTACTTATACCAAATATAAAATACCACATCCAACATACCCCAGTGCTTGAATCTTTTATAGTTCATTGTACCACAGGAGGGTAAAGGCGACAAAACACATCGGCGGTCGCGCGCACGCACGTAGCACGCACAACCCTCACAGGCCCGTAGCCAGCACGAATAACTACGCCTCTGTGACATCAGTTACGTCTATCTGGATTTAGCTACGACGTAGCACTGTAAGCACTCGTAGGCTTCATAAAATTTGCATGCAATCGATGTGCTACGAGAGCTACATGTTTCATAAAGGCATTACTTGTGAGTAAGATTTATATATTGTACAGCTATTATAACATATTGGTCCCCTATTGCCTAGTGCAAGGCTGACCCAATAGATTTGGATGGGCCAATTTTGGACTATAGTGGCGCCGGGCCATAACTTTTGGGCTGGCCGCTGGTGGGCAAATTGAAGTTCCTTGGAAGACCACTTCTTGGCCTGCGTGCCAAGGTTTGACCGGCCTTCGGCACCAGACTTCAAAGTCTTAGGATCGATACGTATTGAAGCTACATTCAAATTTGTCTTCGGCTTAGTTAGTTGATAACGAGAAACTTTACTAAACCGGCCTGGTAAGCTATTTCACCAGTCATATATTTTTTTAATTAAGCCAAAATTAAACATGTTTGTTGTGTCCAAGCAGTTGCCTGATTAGAGTGGCGATCAGTAAAATTAATAATTACTTTTAGCTAGTACATAAGTACCTTATTAGGTAATGAAAACCACTCAACCGCAATAAAGCTATTTGTAGACGGAACTCAAAATTATTTTATAAATGGTTTCATATCCTAAAACTTATCTTAAACAACCAAATCGTATGTATCAAAACAACATCCAAGTTATTAATCAGTACAGAAATTGACACAGATAAAGTTGACAATAATTATTTCAAAACGAAACGAGGAAAAATTTAATCAAGCAGCGACATGGCTGTTACGACCCCGAATTAGACAATTCGAACTTTCAATATCAGTCATAACCCTAAAAAGCGGATGGCGGGCAAAAACGACCCAGCATAATAGGATTGACAAGATTCCCGCCGACCAATAAAAGATGGGGTCGATCCCATAAAACTATAAGGAGGAAATATGTCTAGAGGAGAAATTTCTGTGCTATAACCGTGACCATTCGACGAAACCCCAAATGTCATACCAATGAATTCATGTCCGTCGTTTTTTTGCTCGGTTTATCGCATTTCTTTATTACGGTCGAGAATTTTTCGCGTGTAGGGCCGCTTTGGTGTATATTTTTATGGCACCGTTTGGGGGTTGACTGTGGGTGCCATCGAATAATTTGTTTATGACGTCATATTGGTTCCTGCAAGTATTTAATAAAACATTTTATTTTCTAATAATAGAGCGTTGGAGGCTTTTATTTGGATGTGAATCTCCTTTTTAGTATTGGATGATAACAATACCGAATAAATTATGAAAATTGGGACAGCGTTATATTTCTTTAGCAAATAAAATATTACTTCATGATATGTGAATAAATAATTATGTTATTTTGGAAACTAAAAGCAAGTATCTGATTCTGATTTATAATGAGTATAAGGTAAGATGTTGTTAAAGAAAAACATTAAATATAAGCGAGCCTTAAAAATAAATAAATTAAGCTATGTCTGGTGATATTTTCGGAAAAAGGAAAGCTGGTCTTAAAAACAGAATGAAATTAACACTCGTTGTCAGAACATGACGACACAAACATCATGCTGATATTTAAAATTCTCATTCATAAAGCTTTTAAATCACAACACCATCAAAAACCCAAAGATCAAAAACCGCAATCAATCAGCCAAACACTTATTACCGTAATAACAAAACAAAGCCTCGCAATTACAAATTCCGATAGGCAAACACGTCACAAAAGCCCGCCAATCACGCGTGATCAACAAGGCAAGCCACACTCGTTATTAAATAACCACCTTCCCTACGCATCAATTTATCACGGATTCAATGAAGGCGAAACTATATTTCATAGCGGAACAACCTGACACTGAATCTGCGAATACAACTCCGACTAAGGATTAACAACTTGTAAAGATGGGGTATTTCAGACCCTATGACGCAGGTAAAGGGTTGAGATTCTAATGAAGGTGGAGGGATATTGTCTCCTTTTGCAGCGTAGTTGCTTATTGCATATTGACGTCATCTAAAAGGGAACGAGCAGCCGAATGCAAAATGGTTGAACCATGGATTTGGCATATGTTATAGGGCGGGAACAGTTTCTACACACAGCTTTCGGACAGTACGTTTAATTTTTACATCAATAATTTAATATGGTAGCTTAAAAATTTTTCTTTATCCTCATAATCATGGCCGCTGTGAAAAATTCAAATACTCAGAAATATTGAGCGTGAACAGAACAAGCATTAGGTATTGACGACCTCTATGGTCGAGTGGTTTGTACGCCGGTTTTCAAGGTGTCGCCATCTCTGAGGTGCCGGGTTCGATCCCCGGTTGGGTCAATTTAGAAAACGAACTTTTCTATATTGGCTCAGGTCTGGGTGTTTGTGATACCACCGTTGTCCCTGATTTCCATAACACAAGTGCTTTAGCTACTTACTTTGGAATCGGAGCAATGTATGTGATGTTGTCATATATTTATTTATTTATTAGTTTGTTTAAAAGTTGTGCAATCGATCTGCAAACGCTGGATACTTCATATTGAAACCATCTTTAACTAACTAAATTAAGAGATGACTTTTTAATAAAAAAAAGGGATTTAACCTATCGATTCATGAATGTTTAAGCTAAAAGTATTGCAGTCAAGATATTGTACTAAATATTACAATTCGCGTTTTATTTTTCTTATTATTATTTCGTGCGAATTTTTCCTCATGATGGCTGAAATGAAAATTAACGTTCACTATTTTTTTTACCACAACGGATCAGTGCTTAGCCTTTATTGACGTTGAGGCCGAAGGTGGAAGCGCGATATTTCTTACAAACCCGGAATCCTCATCCAATGAGAAGATGGCTATATTCCTTTAAGGCTGCGTAGTCTGCACACTAGCGCCGCCATTGGAAAAAAACATAGTGCTTAAATAAAGACGAAATTGTGAATTATCTCTCTGTAGTGTGCTCCGTAGAAGCTTTGTGGTTTTTTTTATTGCTTAAATTCAAAATTCAAAACTCATTTATTCAGTCTAGGCTGTTACAAGCACTTGTGAATGTCAAAGAAGCTACGCCATCGTTTCGCAAACCCTAAGCGGGAGACCTTTTAACGAGAAGAACTGGCAAGAAACTCGTCAAGGGCTGCTTTTTTCTCTCTGTATATTTCATACAGAGTCGTCAAAATTTGAAAAATGAGGTCGGCATTTAAAGTATTTAAACAATATTTTCTAGCCTGTTGTTTAGTTAAATGGAGTTTTATTGTTAAAAGTGGCATGCATGCATGTGCATTCGTTTGTCCAGCGTTTGTTTACGTGACGCGATCTATAAATTGTTGTTGTGTCGTCAGAATTATGTAATTTTCTCACCTTAAATTCATACAATGTTATAGTAAGTAGGCGTCACATAAATAGACCTCAGACGCCTCTGACGCTCATACATTCGCTTGTTGTTCAGCAGTCTTTTTACGTGACGCGATTAAATTGTTGTTGTGGCGTCAGACTTAGGTAATTTCCTCACCTAAAATTCATTATAATGCTCTCAAAACTCTCGTGTCCCAATCACCAGTGTGTCCCCCTAATCTATATGTCTTAGTTGATCCGTACAGCTGTATATCATATCGAACTAGCTGGGGCTAATTGCCGGCGGCTGACGATTCTATTTGTACCCCGATGTGTCGTTTGTAATGCAATCGTGTGATATGGGTGTGAAGGGTTGACTTTAGCGACTGCGATTGTAACTCTGACAAATTAAGGTGTAATCAGTATCATTATAGTTGTAAGACACTTCAATGAAATTATACTATTAGTATAAAATTATATGATTGAATCACTTATTCTTTATCGCACAGTTTTTAGCTAAAAAAAAGTCCGGGATGAAATTATGCTTAGGTCATTTTTCAGTCTGTCGACTCTGTATGAAATATACAGGGAGAAAGTCTTCTAAGTGAACATTTGTAAATGACTCATAGTTATTTTATAATTACTCATATTATACTAGCTTCCGCCCGCGACTTCATCCGCGTGGATATTCGGAAAATACCTAAGGAACCTTTAACTGGGGCAAATAGTATCCTATGTTTTAGTCAAGACCATAAACTTTCTGTATGCCAAATTTCATCCAAATTCGTCCAATCGTTTTTGCGTGTTTGAGTAACAAACATCCAAACATCTAAACCTCTAAACTTTCACATTTATAATAATAATAGGATTATAACTGTAAACTTTACTGTTTAAATAAATAAATAAATTTTGAAAAAAAGCAGCCCTTGACGTGTTTCTTAGCGGTTCTTTTCGTTACAAGGTATCCCGCTTAGGGCTTGCGAAACGGACTAAAAGTACTTAGAGACTTTAAAAAATACTAGGTAGATATTTACTTGCCGAAATACCTACGTAAAAGGCAGTATTATACAATAAATATTTATTTCGTATATGATTTTTGTTGGATTCTAGCATTTACACAAAGCATTACATAAACTTAATTCAATCCATTGGTATTTGTATTTAATACAAATTTTAATGGTTTTCCGCCATTGCGAAACATGGAAACAAAGGATTTTAACTTATTCCTCAACTGAATGTTAAGTCTCAAGTTATTTTCCTTAAATAATGAATCCTCACAAACTCACAAGCGATCTTTCACACAAACCTCTCCCAAACGCCTTACAGAAAAAGTTTCGACAAAAAAATGCCTTGAAAACACTTTCATAACGCAACAGAAAGGAAAACTGAGAACAAACGGTTAGGGGTATTCCTTTGGTTATTTGAACAATACAACAGTATGTATGGTAAACATCTTTATTCGAAAAACATAACCCGGAAAGTTTGGCATGTCAACTTTGACATTTTCTCCCTTTCACTCGATTTTGAATTCGAAATACATACGGGATGTTAGTAGCACCGTAGCGTAAACTTTTAGGGCATAGTTGACACATGTATTTGAGACTATCTGAAGTGGAATTTTTGTCGCAAAATTCATGAAAAGTTGAGTGTTTTTTTTATTTTTTTTCTATCACACAGAGTCTGTCTAAGTTGCATGGAACCTAAATTTACAGAAAAGTAATTAAAATGTCAAAATATTAAAACCTCTTAAAACTTGCCAGGTTTATGAATTGCTATAGTTACATCAGTGCTATAGTACATTCAGAAAACTGGCAAATTTTAAAAGGCTGTTATACAAGGTGTTACAAAAGTACCCCTGATGCCGAATATGGTAGATAGGGACCATCAAACTAAACAACTTTTACTACGGGACCAACTCTGAAATCGCGAAAAAAAAATCAGCTGTTTCATACAAAAATTAAAATCAAAAATATCAAAATGTATGAAACAGCTGATTTTTTTTTCGCGATTTCAGAGTTGGTCCCATAGTAAAAGTTGTTCAGTTTGATGGTCCCTATTTACCATATTCGGCATTAGGGGTACTTTTGTAACACGTTGTATAGGGGCTGGTCACTTCTTTTCAAATTTTGAAGGTTTGTTTCACAGTATTAAAAAAAGGAAAGAATTCCTATGAAATTATTCTAGCGCCGCGAAAATTTTTTTAAGACTATGAATGAATTTATCTGACAAATATTTGTCTGTGGTAACGCCACGGGCCCTCAAAACATTTCACGACTTTGATCACATAATTCTGCTCGATTTTGAGAAAAATGCTCTTGATAGACTAACAGAAGATCGATGCACAATCAAGCATTCATAATTTTAGTTAACTTTACAGAGATAGGTGGTGCCACATTTCATCATTTTGACATTTGTATCCCATACAGATAAGATAGATTTTATAGACTCCATTTTCATTTTGAGATACGTCCTTATCCAAAATCTACACAAAACCTACATTTTAACTATTTCTAGATCTCCATACACAGTGCTATACAAGTTACTAGTTAAATTTTGACGGTTCCATTGTCCAGCGTGATTGATTTACAAGTCCGGCTGTCTCCGCGCGTGCCCTGCGCTGACACCATTTCCCTGTATCTAATTGCGATATAATTCATGCGCCATAATAATCTTGTGTTATTATCGGATTGTAAACAGTGAGCGAAGCGGCTGTGACTGTTAGGAGATTTGCATGTTTAGGAATTGAAATTGTGATGAGAAAGTTCTTTAAAGTGTTGGCTAATGCTGATACTGGCCAGCACACCAGGTGGACGGGCTGGTGATGTACAGGCCAGTTACAGTGCTGCCACCCTCTAATATTTATTTTCCCCGGACTCCTTGTGAAATTTCCCTAAATTGGACACTTTTCAAAATATTTTCCCCTAAACATTAATTCTAAAATAAAACACAAACTCAAGTGAATTTAATAAGCATTTAAAGTTTTTTCTTTAATATTTCTAATATAATCTATACGTTTTTTTCTTAAAATCATACAGTCACTTAAATTATTTCCCCTCAAAATTAATTATTTATACCCTAAAAAATTATCATGTAAAAATCCCCAAATTTACGGAAAAAACCCTAAGTTGGTGACACTGGCCACTTGATGTGGTAGAGTAGGTGATCTGCCACATTAGATGATAAAGGTGTCATTTACTTATCAATCACAATATTTTAACGTAACTTTTACAATCACTAATATTGAAACCGTATTACTAATAAAACAATACATTAGACCTCATTGTTCATCGAGAAAAATTATTCCAATCAATATTGCATAAATTAAAGTGTAATAAAATAAAATGTTTAGTAATACACTTGTACTACAGGGTGATTACATCAAAAAGTGATAATTCTCTTTAACCCTAGTCTTAACCTTCTTAAATTCATTTGGCCTATTAGTCTACGAGTATTTTGGTAGCAAATGGTTCCATTCAAGTGCCCGTATTTGCTGATCAGCTTATAATTTATTGCACTACCTACCTCATTCAGTGGGTGTCATAAGAGCTGATAACGGAAGTTAACTAAATTTTTTGTCACCCATCTGATGATCAACCTAAGCGATAGTTTCTTAGCCGCCGCAATCAGATGCCGAATCCGCTAGCGATTGCTTCATTGAACTCCTTGACAAAGTATGAAGAAAAACAAATCCTTGATTTAAAAGGTTTCATTTGGGCAATACACTTGCTCAAAAACCTTCAGATTGAGACTTTCCTTAATTAAATTGCACAAACTGTTAATCTAATTGATATATCACCAATTGTACCCTTCCATCACTTGACATATATATACCTAAAGCTATATTACCAATTATTAATTACAAAGCACATCAATCTGCCGATTATAAGGAAACAAGCTAATATATTATCGCGATATCACACAGACAATACAGCCTGATCGATGGTGATGGCTTATTGATTATGTGAACGGATGTTGCGTCATGATTAATTGTCATTTCGAGTAGATCCGACTTGTCAAAGGGATCATTAGGATCTGACTGTCTCTTGTTTTAGACGTTCGGATCTGCTACAATGTCGAATTCGTTACTGCGGCAGCGCTGATGTATCATACACCCATTACAAGTTGAACTCATTGGAATCTTTATGAAGGAGGAACTTCTATACACGTATTTATAAAATAATCATGCATTATCATGCAAAATAAATGTTTGAATCGAATAATAATAATTAATCGAATTTATAAATTAGTCGATTACTAGACGTACTTAATTCGGTTTACACTAGCGTAGTGGGTAGAGGGGTAATCGTGAATTACCCGTCCACCCACCAGTGGAAAAGTCTAGTGGGTGGACGGGTCGGGAGGGAAAAATTTTCTTATTGACTCAGTTATAGCAATATGACATCTTTCATGTCATTGAATGACATGGTTTTTAATTCAGTTTTATCTGATTACTAGCGAGAAATGAGTTTCTACAAATTATTTATATTCTGACTCAGGTTTTGGTATTTCTGTCTCACGATTTATTTTAGCAATATTAAGTAATAAAATATCAAAGTAGGTCTGGAAAAACTGAAACAGAACAACAGTCCTAACTTAAGGATTATTAAAAAAAAACTGTTTTTGGTTTTTCAAACAAAGAAAGGCTTTTAGCTTTCAAGTTCCTTAATTACCACACCCGTTAATTCGTGCAGGCGCAACAAAGGTGTCCAGGAGCGTCCGTCATGCGATTATCCGTCCCGTATGCGGTAGTGGACACTTAACGGATTTATGCCGCGATAAATCACTATCCCAATATTAGACGCGATCGTGCGCAGTTGGTGCGGCATTAGCTAATTTGTAGCAGGTTTAGTGTAGCTTTGTTTTGTGACTAGAAGATTACTGAATTGTGATAAGGATTGTAAAAAAAATACCGAGGATTTCTTCTGCTCGGGTCGCTGATTAAGACGCATGGTTGCTCTGGTTCCAGTTCACAGTTTCAGGAATTGTAGTGATTTTAATTTTTATGTGCAGTCAGTTAAAAGATGGATGGATTGTGTGAGGAATGATATGAATGTAAAGGGAGTGGATGAGGAGATGACGAGTGACAGAAAGGAATGGAAGAGAATGACACACTGCACCGACCCCAAATAAATTGGGATAAGGGTAGGGGGATGATGATGATGTGCAGTCTTAAAAAGTCTGACATTTTGCGAGAGAAACCACCAACAAAATATTTTTGCCAAATGAGATGTTAATAATCTTTTAAATCTTAATTGCCTTTACGGAGATTGGTAGCTTCATCGATATAAAATACTCGATTCAACCTTGATAGGTAATTGTACTAAGGGCACTGCAGGATTTAGCTACACATGTATATATGATATCAGTGTGCCAACGACGGCGTGGTGACACTTGCCGCGTCACCTCACTATCCGCTAGTCAAACCTTCTGCATATTTCACAGGCTGCTGTGGATTGTGTGGAACAGGACTTTGTTTACATTATTTTTATTTGTTGACGACTTCCTTGGTCGAGTTTCTTTGTACACCGGTTTTCAAGGTGTCGCCATCTCTGAGGTCCAGGGTTCGATCCCCGGTTGGGTCAATTTAGAAAAAACGAACTTTTCTATATTGGCTCAGGTCTGGGTGTTTGTGATACCACCGTTGTTTCCAATTTTCATAACACAAGTGCTTTAGCTACTTACTTTGGAATCGGAGCAATGTATGTGATGTTGTCAAATATTTATTTATTTATTATTTACTTATTTATTTAAACAATCAGTCGGTATAACGCTTTTTAATTAAGGTTCCGTACCAAAATGGTAAAAAGGAACCCTTATGGTGCGACTCAGTCTGTCTGTCTGTCACAGCTGGATATCTCGAGAACTACTAGTGCTATTAACTTGAAATTTGAAAAAGTTTTAAATGACGTTTGCCTAACGGCTTGGCAATTATGAAAGAAATAAAAATATAATTATATTTTGTTGCAACAAGGACTGAAAGGGGGGTCTTAAAAATACGAAGTGGGGCTACTAGGGCATGTGGGGTATCATATGAAAGAACACTGTTTGCAAATTCTCAAACATTTATTTTTCTTAGGCCGCATAGTTTTCGACTTTTGATGAAAAATGTGACCTCCCCCATTATACTCAGGTCCCTTGAAGCTGTGAAAAAAATCAAACTTCAACAAAAAAAAGATACGGCCGTTTATGCCGCATAACACGCATATTTTGACACTCAAAAGAATCAAAACTTATAGGGTACTCGGTGGGCGAATCCGACTGGCACTTGTCCGGTTTTTGTTTATTTATTACGTAACTATTTCTTGCGAAACGTCAAAAATCATATTCAACAAAATGTGTGAACGCTTTATAATAATTAACCCAACGTCATTTCTCTAACTAAAAATGATTTACGCATAAACACGCCAAAATATACCACGGAAAGATTTGAAGTAAACTTTTAAGACGTCACGTGGGAGTGAAAGAAAAATAGACTAGGTACAAAGAACCAAAAACATTACAAGATGTTATCATAACACTCGGTTCTAACAAATATAAGGCTAAATATACACCTAAGACATGAACTAAAAAAAACCGGTCAAGAGCGAGTCGGACTCGCGCACCGAGGGTTCCGTAGCATCATTCTGAAAAAGTTTTACTATTTAGATCTAGAGATATCGTTTTATTTTTCTAAAAAATACACGAAATATGATCCTTCAAATATTGTGTAGATTGTAGATCATTGTTGTGAGTGACTCTGAACGCATATCTGTGTCTCTCGCACAGATTTTCATCTCTCGTCTTTCAAAATTTATATTCGAATTGATCACACATTCAGCGAAAATACTGAATTAACCATCTACAACTTCGCAGGCTACTTCAAACGTGAAATTTCAATGCATTTTCAAGTGAAACACCAAATTAATGACCTCACTCGACTCGCCACCTGCATAGCCCCCTCCCTTCCCCCCTTTTACGAATATTTCGACAATTACTCAATCCCATATTCCATATTAGTCGAACGCTAGCGCAAACCACACTATTTATATCGTTGCCTGCGCCCTGACCAATCACGTGAGGCGATTTGAATTCCGAACCTGCCAACGTAAATCTGCACACCGAAAACTTCCGAGATTGAGATTTATCGACCTTGTTGTGTTGTGTTAGAGTTGAAAATGTTTTGTGGTTTCGTTTTTAGGTGTTTGCAGGAAATGGCAAGTGTGTATTGCCTTTGATTTATGTATTCGTTCGATGAATTATTTCTGTGTCGTGTGTCGTTGACTGAACTTAGCGATACCTTAGAATATGAATGTGGTGTGTTGTTTGTCCCTGTTTCAGATGAAATTAGTGTAAACAAAAGTTGTTTACACCAACTAATAAAAATAGTATTAAAGCTAGCCACATTTTAGATGTTAATAGTCAGAACTAACTAATACTACTAAGTACTTAGGCTCTTACCTAGGTCAACAAAGAAATGACCTACACATTTTAATAGACTTTTTATTAAAAATAACCGGTCAAGTGCGAGTCGGACTCGCGCACGAAGGGTTCCGTAAAAATCGCGTTTGTTGTATGGGAGCCCCCCTTAAATATTTGTTTTATTTTAATTTTTTTTTTTTTTTTAAAGTCAATACAACTAATTATTCTGTGAATATTTCAAGCGTCTACCTGTTGCCGTTATCAATATCGAGCAGATACGAGCAAAAAATCACGTTTGTTGTATGGGAACCCCCTTAAATATTTAAGTTTTTTAGTATTTGTGGTTCTAGCTGCAATGCAAATGAGATACAACCTGGTGACAGACGGACGGACTGCGGAGTTTTAGTAATAGGGTCCCGTTTTACCCTTTGGGTACGGAACCCTAATAGAAAAAGAATACAAAATTATTGGAATTTATTTTGTTGAGGCTCAGCTCCTAAAAAGCAGGTAAAAAACTAAAAAGCTTAAGGCCCCTATATACCTCAAGTGGCGCCCTCATTTTAATTAAATTTATTGCTCGCTAAGTACATTATGTGTCGAAAATTCACATATACAGATTGAAGCTAAGGTTCTACAGTTTATTTACAAACAATAACCTCAGTATAATATAGTTTATTGTAGTAGTAGTTCGCAAAAGTGTTAAAAGTGGCCACTTTTTCGATACATTATGTACTTAGCGAGCATTAAATTTAATTAAAATGAGGGCGCCACTTGAGGTATATAGGAGCCTTAAGTTGTGAATTGTAGAGAATTGACTGCTTATCAACACATAATGCATTTTTATACAAAAATATTTCAATTATTTAATTTTAATAAATTAATACGGAACCTTAAAAAAAGTTACACGCTTATCATCCAAACACAGATCAAATAACAAGTAACTAACTTTAAACTATTAGCTTCAAAATTAACCGCACACACAATACGCTGTTAAAAGTTGCCAGTTTGTTAAACTGTGTATGTTAACTCTCTAATTTCGCGTCAAAGTCGACTACTTGATATACCTACTTAGGGTTGGATGCCTCAAGATGAACGGTAAACGCCGCGCGACTAGTTCATGAGCGTGATTTTCTGGAGACTGCAATACAATATTATATATAAAATTATGTAGACATGTATTTAATGGTGTGTATTTATGTAATATTTATATTGTATGCATGTAAATATTAGTTTTCTTTGTTTGTGCCGCATTCGTGTCTATCTGTTTACTGTTGGTTGACTGGTAGAGAATGATTTTAGCATTAAGTCCGCCATTAGTACCTTACTTTGTGTATATGTACAATAAAGATTTATAAATAAAATAAATAAATAAATATATTTGTGTTAAAATTAGAATAAAAGTATACTTCTATTACGCGTTCACTTATCAACACTTATGAATATGGTGGTGTGGTACGACACTCTATCAATCTTATAACCATCTTCAAATCTCTAATAGTCAAATGCATTAAGGTGAAACACTTTTTACGGATTACAGCGCGTATATTATTAATTCAGGTGTTGTTTTGGAATTATTTAGTTTGCTACGCGAGGCTATTGAAATCAACAAACATCCAAATTTCAATAGAGATGATGGTTGGAGAGTACCACCAGCTTGGGACCCCATAATCCATCAACTAAAATCCCATCCCAAATCACACACTGCAGGATCTAAAGATATAGTTAGTTCGTTTTGTAGATAGGGATAAAAAGGGAGGTCGACCAACCTCTCTGAGTTTTCTTCCGCCAGTTCTTTCTCTCAGAGGCCTCCCAATTTGTGAACTGGTAGTAGATTCAGTAGCTAGATCTTGTTTTCTAATTAACTTTATTCAATTTAATTCAGTAATAATTATTAAAATCAGAACGCAGCAATAATTTAATAAACTTGAATACATTTTTATAAAATTTCGAGCGGGTAAGTTCATAAAAATATGAGCAGCCTTTTTGCTTTAGTCCTCCCGTGACCACGGCCCCTGGAAAGGTGTCAAAACGTCGCGAATTCTAAAAAACCAATAAATACAAACTAAATAATTCCAAAACAACACCTGAATTAATAATATACGCGCTGTAATCCGTAAAAAGTGTTTTATTTCTAATGAACTGTACGCGCGAAAGTCTTAGAAGTGTATATGCATTAAGGCGAGTTCGAGTCCCGTCTGAGGTGCTACGGGTGAGTCGATTTTTCCTAGTATTTTTTCTAATATTATTTATCTTAATACAAAAATAGCATTGTGAATGCGAAAAATCTAAATTTAACATTAAGGTGTGATATGACTTGGCTAGCCAATCTCCCTGTTATTCGCGGATCGCAGGTTCGACCAGAACTTTATTAGGTCATGCATTGCCTGAAAGGCTTTCTAGAAAAAATAGGTTTCCTTATTCATCAATCCCACGTGGCCACACTATCAAGAAATATCTATTGTCTCATTTTCCTGTACCTGAGAGGTTAATTGGCCCTTATTAGTAAAGCAAGAACTGTCCCGAAGTGACATTAACGTCATTCGATTATCGTGATTCAGTCTTCAGCTGTCCATACTCCACAAATACTTGCACATACATCGGTCGTATCGTATACGATAGAGTAAGCCGATACGCCACCAGACGCGACACATCCAAAACTGTTCTCTTATCGCGCGAACCACTTACACTAGTTTTAATTACGACCCTATTTTGTTCCAGTCGAAAATTAATCAAATTATGCCGGAGGCGTCAGTCTTTGGACGGCTGTCTGCGAGAGAGAACCAACTTAATAATTTCCCCCAATAATCGTACAGGTAAATACGTCAATTATCTATTTTTAAAGTCAAATAGAAAAACCTTTTGATACCTAATGATAGAATTATTGTCCGATAAATTCGACGACCTCTGTGGTCAAGTGGCTTTGTACACCGGTTTTTAGGTGTGTTGCCATCTCTGAGGTCCCGGGTTCGATCCCCGGTTGGGTCAATTTAGAAAACGAACTTTTCTATATTGGCTCAGCTTTGAGTGTTTGTGATACCACCGTTGTCTCTGATTTCCATAACACAAGTGCTTTAGCTACTTACTTTGGAATCGGAGCAATGTATGTGATGTTGTCAAATATTTATTTATTTTTATTTATTTATTAATTAATATAGGTAGAGTCTGTATGAGAGAGAACCGTCATGAGATTTGTGCTTGATTACCGTTTTTGTCATGTTGACGGCACTGTAAAAGTGATATTGCAAACACTGTGCAATAGATAATCAATAATTATGAAGTAAAAGGAATGATAAAAATATCAGTTGAATAAATATTAAAACCCTAAATCGTAAAGTTATAATAAGGACTTGAAATAATAAGTTTATAAGTATAAGTATTATGTACACACGACAGCACGTCAGGCTAAACAGTTAAACTGCGAAAACAGCTTTTATCACGAAGGGGCATACAGGCGGTCTCAAGGTAAACATGTAGAGTCTGAGGTGCCGTCGTATGTACCTAAAAATTGAAGCAAAAATATTTGCATAATACTAGTTATATTAAAGATTTCTGTGTTACTTTCTTGCATAACCCCATCCACACGAACAGCAACTAAAAGCTCACCCCCCTATATCGAAAGGGGGGAGTAACATAATACATTTTCAGCACTCGGTTAATTGTGCGTAGTTTCAAGTATTATAAATCTGATATATCTTTACATATCGCTATTAAAAATATATTTTGATTAAAGATTTATATAATACTAAATAATATACTAGAAAAAATAGGACTCGCACCAGATCATGTTCTCGGACGGGAATCGAACCCGCGACTTTTGGATATCCGGTCCAATACTCTGACCGCTGAGCTACCGAGTCACTAATTCCCGATTCCCGTCCGAGAACATGATCTGGTGCGAGTCCTATTTTTTCTAGTATATTATTTAGTATTATATAAAAATAGCATTGTGAATGCTTAAATCTCAAAATTTCAAATTTTCATAAAGACATTTAGTTAAATATCTTTCACATTTATCTTCTGAAAACATTTGGGTGTATTCCTTAAAAGGTGGAAATGGAGGATGGGCCATAACCCACCACGCGGGCTCAATGCGGTTTGGTGGGTATTAACGTCTGCAAAATCAGCCGGGCCAGCGGCTCAAGTGCCTTCCAAGGACAAAGTTTGGTCACCCATCCCGCGACCAACCATTGTGAAAGCAGCTTAACTGCCACAACCGCAGGGCGAGTGCAATAACTTACAGCGCCATCGAGCTCCTCGAAACATCCAAAGATTAAAATCATTGCTCTAAAAGTTTGTGTCTACAAGGTGTTACAAAAGTACCCCTAATGCCGAATATAGTAGATAGATACCATCAAACTGAACAACTTTTACTATGGGACCAGCTCTGAAATCGCGAAAAAAAAATCAGCTGTTTCATACAAAAAATAATTATGAAAATATCAAAATGTATGAAACAGCTGATTTTTTTTCGCGATTTCAGAGTTGGTCCCATAGTAAAAGATGTTCAGTTTGATGGTCCCTATATACCATATTCGGCATTAGGGGTATTTTTGTAACACCTTGTATAGTACAGGAAATAATTACCAATCTGAATACCGCCCCAGCATAGAGCCTCAAGTGCAGTGCTTAATAACAACTTACCCCCCCTCCCCCCTGTCGTCTGTCAAACATATGACAAGCGCAGATTCGCTTTGTACTTGTCAAAAATATAACAAACAAAAGATACGGGCTCGGATAAATGAAGTGAGCTGATATATCTCGCTTAGTGCAAGAGCTGGGATTGGGTGTATCGATATTTTGGTATCGATAAGTTTGAAGGTTAAGTGAATGAATGAATGAATGGATAAGTTTGAAAGAATGTCGCCGAACCTACGTGTAGCACAGAGTAAAATGGAAAGAGTTATGTTAGGAATTTAATTGCACGACCGGATTCCTAACGAATGTATCCGGTGGATGGCTAGAATCAGAGACGTTGTGGACACGATAACTGGGCAGAAGTGGAAATGGACGGGTCACAATAGCCACCGAACGCCGAATCACTTTCATTGGACGACGCTTGTTTCGCTTCCAGATATAAAATAGCCCAGAATTATATCTTTGATAAATTGAGTGACAAACATCGAACAATTATCGCGACACTTTTTAGTAGTAGCTTAAGAAACATTTCCTAAGTAGCAAACTTTATAAATCACCTTTTATCGATATCGACACCTCAAATGCCAACCCTACAGCAATATGTGTAGGCAGACGATATAATATATGTGACGTATCGCGCACTGACACTCAAGCGTTCGCGGGAAGTATGCAAAGAAGTTGCTTGTACGCCGCCCGAGCGCTCTTGACACTTGACGGTGACGCTAGCTTGACAGCTTGAAGTTTAGGGAAGATTAGAAGTTTGTATTTTTACAGCAGTCTGTCTTTTTGTGCGAATGAGTTCCTTGTAATTAAAAGTATTCAATGTGAGTTTATTTTAAAGTAAACTACCTAGCTTTTACCCGTAACTTCATCACCTATTTCGGGAAACACAGTTAGTCTTTGTCGAACGAAACTCCAACCTGTGTATTATAGATTTTTGTTGTTATCAAAGTTCGAATTAGTATTTAGTTCTAGGCTATGTACTGTTCAAAGTAGTGTTGTAATAAGATTAAGTATTTGCAAGTCTTGACTCCCGCACTAACATTTCCATACAAATGCATGTTAGATATTAAAAATACCTTTGCTTGGACTATAATACCTTTTTTAAATTTGAAATTTTAGCATTTACAATGCTATATTTATATAATACCAAATAATATACTAGAAAAAATACGACTTGCACCAGATCATGTTCTCGGACGGGAATCGAATTTAGAGCGATCCAAAGGTCGCGGGTTCGATTCCCGTCCGAGAACATGATCTGGTGCGAGTCGTATTTTTTTCTAGTATATTATTTGGTATTCTATAATACCTTGCTACTTACAACAATGATCGTGATCCTAAAAGTTTTTCGTTTTCTTTTTGAAGATGGAACTCTAAAAAAAAGAAAAATAAACTATATTTGCAGTTACCAATGATCAATCTCACAAATCCACCTCTATATCGACAGTGGCTCCAACAATAATAGTTCCGTATTCCATTTGAATATTAGAACATCCATCCAGTGAAGATTTCTCTTCGTATGGGTACAGGGTGTCCCACCCCGGGTGGTAGGGTTATTAGCGGGGGTATCGGGACCGGAGAACTGAATGGGGGGTAGTTGGTGATATTGTAGGGTGTTTCTTTAGCGTTTTAGGGTTAATAGTTTTACTTTTCTGTTGTATGAACTGATTGATTTTTAGAAAATTCATTAGTTGCCTGAACTCTTTCTAAAATGTTTTAGAATCATTCTTGATATCAAGTTGAAACAAGTTGAGAGACTCTTTAAATAAGTATTTTATTCATCGAAAAATACTATTTTTAATAGACTTTTAACGTAAGTTACATACAAAGCGTATTTTTAATATTACCTATTGTCATTTGTTTATTTCACAATATATTTTGTATGTAAATGTGCTCTCACTTTTGACAATTAATTGTCTTTTTAACCGACTTCAAAAAAAAGAGAAGGTTATCAAGTCGACGGTATTTTTTTTTGTCTAAGCAGTTCGTAGATACTTGAGTGACTTACCCTGGTAATTTGTCCACGTAAGTCAAAAAAGATAATAAAGGGGAAGTGACACGGGAAATTTAATATTTCCTACCTTACAACTTACTACAGTAGTAATAACAAAGGTAGTTTAATATTTCTATTCTTACTACTAACTACTGTAGTAGTAACAAAGGTAGTTTAATATTTCCATTCTTACAACTAACTGCTGAATTAATAACAAAGGTAGTTTAATATTTCCATTCTTACAACTAACTGCTGAATTAATAACAAAGGTAGTTTAATATTTCCATTCTTACTACTAACTACTGTAGTAGTAACAAAGGTAGTTTAATATTTCCATTCTTACAACTAACTACTGTAGTAGTAACACAAGAAATTTAATATTTCCTACCTTACAATTTTCTACAGTAGTAATAACAAAGGTAGTTTAATATTTCTATTCTTACTACTAACTACTGAGTAGTAACAAAGGTAGTTTAATATTTCCATTCTTACAACTAACTACTGTAGTAGTAACACAAGAAATTTAATATTTCCTACCTTACAACTTACTACAGTAGTAATAACAAAGGTAGTTTAATATTTCTATTCTTACTACTAACTACTGTAGTAGTAACACAAGAAATTTAATATTTCCTACCTTACAACTTACTACAGTAGTAATAATAAAGGCAGTTTAATATTTCCATTCTTACTACTAACTACTGTAGTAGTAACAAAGGTAGTTTAATATTTCCATTCTTACAACTAATTGCTGAAGTAATAACAAAGGTAGTTTAATACTACCATTCTTACAACTTATTAATGTAGTAGTAACAACATTCTTACAACTTACTACCGTAGGGCGTACCAAAGGCGACTCGGTAGCATAATTGGTCAGTGCATTGGGCCGGAATCCCAAGGATGCGGGTTCGAGTCCCGTCTGAGGTGCTACGGGTGAGTCGATTTTTTCTAGTATTTTTTCTAATATTATTTATCTTAATATAAAAAAAGCATTGTGAATGCGAAAAATCTAAATTTATTAATCAAACTATTTACTTCAAAATAACCGCAAAACCATGTATCAAATCAAGTAAATTGTAAGACATGTGGTTTTGTCTGTCTCATGTAACCGAAGACACATTCTTATCAATGTGACTCCCTAATTTAAATCAAACTCACAAATTAAAGTCCTCGAGACACGTTCAAGTCAGGATTCTCACTCTGTCATTGACAAAGATTCCTCGCAAGTTCTGTATTAGGGCTTGTCCATACGAGCCACCGGAACTGGTCATATGGCCTGGCCACCGACAACTAATTCTCACACTTTTTAATACATTGGTATGAAAATGCTGCCTTATTCGAAACAGTAGAGCCACACGAAACTGGTGGCTGCCAAATGGCCACACGAATCACTGACACTCGCCACTGACGCGCGACTGACGCGACACCGCTTGCAAACTCTCTAATTCAGTTGTATTCGGGTTTGCCAATAATTGATTGATGTTTTAGTTAACACGCCTTTGCGCAGGTACTCGATCATCAACAATAGTGTTTGCGTTGTAGCAGGCTCCAACCACTTTCCGTGGTCACCAAATTAATTTCAACATTCTATGAAAAGAAAAAACAAAAAAAGGTCCTACCAAAAACCGGATCAGCCGCAAAAAAAAATTAACGGTTAATTCACGATACGCGATATTACACGCCATGTAAGTGTCAGGAATAAGGAATCACTCGTCACGTAGCTGCGCGCTGTTCGCCGCTTCCCGTGCCACCCGCTGCAGTCGCAAGTGGCTCGTTTGCGCCTGCCTTTATTTCGTAATACGGTGAGTGTTTTGTTTCCCGTATTGACTTGAAGAATACCCTCACGGATTTGCGGTACGTTTGTAATCTGTCATTGTTTCTCGAAATAGAAATCGAACGTATAGAATTACTGAAGCTTTCGGCGGATTTTGGAAAATTCCACTCAACATTCTTTTTTATTTTTTTTATTTTATTTGTTCTTAAGAAAACCAACAGCTTTTACAATAAATTATTACAACAAGTGTCATCAATATGTATAGCCAATTACAGGTTTCCCTATAAGTATTATTATATGCATAGGCAAAAATATAAAAGAGACAGAAATCCTTCTTTACATGTTATATTTTTTTTTATTGGAATGTAAAATATGAATTGCTGCGTACGTGTTTTGTATGTGAGTTTGTGTTTGTGTGTATGTGTGTGAGTGTGTGTAAGTACATAATATTTGTTTGTAAAAATAATTGAATAAATATTTAGAACGAATACATACATAAAAAAAAACTTCTTTACTGTAACTTCGAATCGATTGATGACAGCTGTCGTCGATTTCGAATGGTTTTTACTTACCTACTTAATTATTAGAACAGTGAATAAAAATAGATATGAGATTATGGATTGATTATAATTTTAAGAACTAGTTGAAGACCGTACAAGTATTTTATTAAAATTAAAAAAAACCGGCCAAGTGCATGTCGGGCCACGCGCAGTTTATAGGGTTCCGTAGCCCGTCTTGGTTCATATACTTATGTTCATATACTTATTCATGTAGATACTACCGGTTTCACACACCTGACAAAGTTATTTAAGAAGTTCCCAATGAGGAATTTGTACTGCGCTAAGTACATTTTATAAGTTGGTCGACTGTTACCCGTAAACTTGTAAAGCCTACTTAGCTGTGATAGTTTTCCTTTTAACTTCGTTGTATACTAGGTGTTACAAAAATACCCCTAATGCCGAATATGGCATATAGGGACCATCAAACTGAACAACTTTTACTATGGGGCCAACTCTGAAATCGCGAAAAAAAAAACAGCTGTTTCATACATTTTGATATTTTCGATTTTAATTTTTGTATGGAACAGCTGATTTTTTTTTCGCGATTTCAGAGTTGGTCCCATAGTATAAGTTGTTCAGTTTGATGGTCCCTATATACCATATTCGGCATTAGGGGTATTTTGTAACACCTTGTTTAACTACAGTGAATTTTTTCACGTATCCAAAAACAATCATTTGGCTGGCGGGGGACACTTGAGTTAATTTAATTATAGGCTTACTAATATTTGGTGTTGTAAAAGTATAACATACAAGTGATTCACCAAATTTCCTTTCAAAGGAACAGGCTATATTTATGTTATTTATCGATGCAAGCGTCACACAAATCCAAATAAACATACATAAGAAATAACGATCTCGCATTGAACCGTTTTCTGAAACGCCAAACTACCCTTTTTATCCCTTAAGTGGGCCATATTTCATGTACTCAACTTTATTGTTAACATATTTCAGCCAATACGACTGTGTGTTGCCATATTTGCGATCGTTTATATTCATTCACAATATTTCACGATGGCAAGAAACAATTCGAGGATTTTCAATAGAGTTTGCTCGTGATATTTTTGCTGGGAATGTTTGGGAAGCAGCTGGTAGTAAATGTTTGGTATATTTTTATAAATATGTGTTTTTATTCCGCTCTTGCCTATGTAAATTTTGTTTTTTTATAATACCAGATGTGAAATTTGAACAGTCAAACAACAAAAAAATAACAATATTTACAAATAAGAATATGATGTGATACTGAATCGCATCTTTTACAAATAAAATGATGTTACTTGTATTGTTTTAAACATTTCTCGTTACTATAGATGGATAGATTGAAATCGATGAATATTCCCTAAATGCGCAGCAAATAAGTACATAAAAAATACGGGTCGAATTGAGTACCTCCCTCCTTTTGAAGTCGGTAATGATACAGTGTTTTGTTTGTTTCAGTAATATCCATACCTATTCAAAATATCGTTTCCTAAAAAACACATAAGACACATATTGTAAAGCTCTGCGCACTAAAAACTGCACATCGGCGACGGAGTTTCCACTTCCACAAAGCTTTGTGCGTTCAGCACCTACCATCTTGCAGTGACAAATGGACCAGCTGAAACACAGATCCAAAAACTTATAAAAATGTCATTAAAAGGATTTTATCAGGCCTTAGTAAAGTGATAGCATTTTGCTAATAAAGGGATACCTTTTTTACTGTCACGGAAATTACCAAATACTTTTTTTCACACTTCCACAAAGCTTTGTGCGTTCAGCACTGACTGTCTTGCAGTGACAAATGGACCAGCTGAGCCATCGGGCGCATTGCAATATTCTCTTCCTGCGCTCAGCTGAAATGCAGAATAGGCTTTTATCGGGCTTTAATCAGTGATACCTTTTTGCTTATAAAGTGACACCTTTTTTCCAGTCTAGGACTTACACTTGTTCTTGCACTTCCACAACGCTCTGTGCGTTCAGCACCGACCGTCTTGCAGTGACAAATGGACCAGCTGAGCCATCGGGTGCGTTGCAATATTCTCTTCCTGCGCTTAGCTGAAATGCAGATCCAATAACTTATAGAAATGTCATTAAAAGGCTTTTATCAGGCCTTAATAAAGTGATACCTTTTTATATTAACATAAATAATATTAGAAAAAATCAACTCACCCGTAGCACCTCAGACGAGACTCGAACCCGCACCCTTGGGATTCCGGCCCAACGCACTGGCCAATTATGCTACCGAGTCGCTACTGAGAGCGGCAAAATGTTCTATATATTTTTTTAACTTCTTCGCTGCAAGCCAGCTCAATTACATCAATGTGGTCATCATCAATAATTGGTCAGTGCATTGGGCCGGATTCCCAAGGGTGCGGGTTCGAGTTTTCCTGTCACGAAAATTACTAAATACTTTTTTCCCACTTCCACAAATCTTTGTGCGTTCAGCACCGAGTGTCTTGCAGTGACAAATGGACCAGCTGAGCCATCGGGCCCGTTGCAATATCTTCTTCCTGCGCTCAGCTGAAACGCAGATCTTAAAATTTATAGAAATGGCATAAGAGGCTTTTATCATACCTTATCAGACATATACCTTTTGTTTGCCTGAAATAGAAAGGTCACACTTAAAACTTTTATTAGATCTCAAGAGAATGTTGATCGATGAAATTCACTACTACAATTTGCTTTTAAATATTTTTATTTTTCAAGATCAATGTAAATTCAATTTAAATAAAATACAACAGTTAAATAAACGGAATTAAAATTAACTTAAACTAACCATATTATGGTCAAAAATAAAATATTTTCCTGTACTTAACTCATTCAAATGTGTGTTTCCCTTTTTCGATAGTCCAATTAAATAATGCTGCAGCCATGTGTATAGTTGCAAAAGATCATTAACAAAATTTTAAGTTATAGAAGTATTTGTGTGAAAATTATTTACACCCAATCTATAGTTTTTTTATTAATGTTCTATTCTAACCCAATCCTAGCTCTATGGATAAGCATTTCAGCGCCACAGGAGTCTTATTCTCACTTCGAAAAATATATTTAATACTCAAAATTTTATATCGACAACGCATTCAGCAAGTTTATGAGTTTCTTTTATTACTTTTTATGACGTTTGCCGTATTTCCCCGTTCCTGAATGGGGTTAGATATTTAAATTCACCGATTTATATTATAATCGATGGTGGTGATGAGATCTTTTGCGCTTTTAAAGTATCTGTGGGAATACGGAATTGAAAATTCAGGTTGGTGTGTAAAGAATGGAAATTAGAAATGGGAAAATCTGAAGAGTTGGTAGACTGTACATAAGACACCTCATAAAGTGTGACAAAGGGTAATAAAATAATGGTTTCTGTACCCATTATTTTAGTTAGAAACTTTTGTAAAAGTAAAATTATTGACGTATAAATGTTTGACAACATCACATACATTGCTCCGCTTCCAAAGTAAGTAGCTAAAGCCTTTATGTTATGAAAATCAGAGACAACGGTGGTATCACAAACACCCAGACCTGAGCCAATATAGAAAAGTTCGTTTTCTAAATTGACCTAACCGGGGATCGAAACCGGGACCTCAGAGATGGCGACACCTTGAAATCCAGTGTACAAAGCCACTCGACAACGGAGGTCGTCATAAAAATAAAATTAACGTAATACAAATATTTTTATCTTTGAAAACGATATAGTTTTCATTACGAAACTAAATTAAAAACCCGATGGAAACATCAAACCAAAGAATAGCCCTTGAAATAATTGGATTAAAATAGCAAAGAGTGCAAAGTCCTCGACTCTAAACAAATAATATCCAATCTCCATTATTACGACCACTTGTGAAGATCAAAGAGTGTATTGGCAATGCGATGCATGCATATGCAACACTGAGTAGATGCAAATGCTAATCTCATGCGGTGCTTAAATGAGAAAACAGTGAGTCAGAAAAACTCTCTAGGATATACAAAATAGGACCTTATCTATAAAAACATGAGAAATTACTATCTTTTTTATTTTTCTCTTTTTTGAGTAGAAATAATATAAAAATACTAGCGACCGCCCGTCTGCGTGAGAAGTTTGTTTGCTATCCCTCGGGAACAATTATTTTTTCGGGATGAAAGGTACCCTATATGTTCTTCTCTGTACCCCTGACAACGTGTATGCAAAATTTCATGATGATCGGTTCAGTAGTTAAGACGTGATGGCGTAACAAAAAAACAAACGGACTTTCGTATTTATAATATTAGTAAGGATTATACAAGGAGCTACAAAAAAAAATCAGCTGTTCCATACATTTTGATATTTTCGATTTTAATTTTTGTATGAAACAGCTGATTTTTTTCTCGATTTTAGAGTTGGCCCCATGGTAAAAGTTGTTCAGTTTGATGGTCCCTATATACCATATTCGGCATTAGGGGTATTTTTGTAACATGTTGTATAGAGTTTTTCGTGTAACTGGAATAGCCACGAAAGTATGAATTCCTGAATTCTGAATATTCTGAAAAAGTGAAATTAAATACTTACGGCCGAATACTCAAAGGCTTCTTAGCTAATATCTTTAGTTAATGTCTCCTTAACTATGAGGAAGCTGTCAGATTCATAGAGTTTCTGTCAAAATTGACAAATATTTTTAATTTAAGGTGGCCTGAACTTTAAGATTCATTTGAGTATTTGGTCGTTAGTGTTCTAGCTATTTCAATTATAACACTCAATGAATGTGCCATTTAAATGTACTTAAGATGGATTCATCAAATTATTAAGGGCAGAGTATCAAAAATCTACGTTCCAACAACAGCTTACAAGGGTTAAGCAATATTCAAAAGTAGAATAAACACGTAAATTTTTAATATAATCTCAATAGCACCCTCAATCAGGCCGAACGATGAAATATTAAAAAGCTTACTCAAACAACCGATATTTGTTACGGCAATTTTAATTTGAAACTTTGTTAATCTAAGTATAAAGAGAGACCACAAAGAGAACGGATCAAAACGATGAAAAATTATTGAAAGGGGGATATCGTGGTACGAGGGGGGAGAGGAATCGACTGTTTTATTAAGACAACCTTAAAAAATGCAGCTGATTTGAGAGTTAAACATCCTTAATAACACTGTATAGAGTTAAAATTAGCACGGTTTGATGTTTTTCCGAATCGTGATAAGTTGGCGGAATGCCGTAAGGGTGTGGGTGAAATAATCGTGATTTTTTAATCAAATTTCATCTGTACAAGGGAAGTGGGGGCTATATTTTTTCATTATTTAATTTTCGGTCGCGGTTTTTTTGCACTCCTTCAAGGGACACCGTTTGAAGCTTTTTTGCATGTTCCGAAGAATTCTTTTACACCGAATCTGATCATTATTTATTATAGTAACATATTAAAATCAAAAGTAATATTTTTTTTTTAGTTTAACATAACTTACTATATTTAGCATTCTTATCTTTGAATAAAAAAATAAATTGTTTAACGAACGATAACATAAAAAAATTGCATAAGTAACTTTCCTGTCCAGCCGGGGTAAATTTTGTATGGGCCGTGAAGTGACCCTTCGTTGTGAGGGGTACATAAATACCTTTCACCCAGGAAAAATGTACTGTTCCCGAGAGATAGAAAATAAATTGTCTATCAATGCAAAAGTCGCGGGCAGCCACTACGCTAGTAGTACTACTATACTATACTACTAATTAGTCAAAGTCAAAGTTTCTTTATTCAAATTAACATAATCATTAAGCACTTTTGAATCGTCTATATTTTCCTACCCTGGAACGGGTGTTCCAGACTTTTTTAACTGACAAGAAGAACGGGCGCAAGAAACTTATCAGCTTTAACAGAAATAAGTAACGATATTTACCAACTTAAAACCAAATACAGTACTACAGGATTATTAACAACAAAGTATTTATACTAGCAAGTTATGTGTTACATGTTACATCATATCCACGCATTTCGGTCTTTTTAACCGACTTCAAAAAAGGAGGAGGTTCTCAGTTCGTCGGAATGTTTGTTTTTTTAGACAATCTACTATATAACCTTTACCCATAAGCGTCTTTATTTTACATGTAACTTGTTACTAAACTAACTAAAATAAATTGCTATTTCATTACTTTACAAATAAACGCTAAAAGGCTTCAGTTTAACAAAAACTGTTGTCATGATCAATGTCAATCTACATAATACCAAATAATATACTAGAAAAAATACGACTCCCACCAGATCATGTTCTCGGACGGGAATCGAACCCGCGACCTTTGGATATCCGGTCCAATGCTCTGACCGCTGAGATCAATCTACATGTCAACATTATATCACAGTCTAATATCTTATTTTTACCGACTTCAAAAGGAGGGAGGTACTCAATTCGAACCGTTTTTTTTTTGTATGTACACCGATTACTCTGGCGATGGTGTGCCGATTTTAATTTTTGTTTTTTGTTCGATTGGGTATTCTTTCAATTTGGTCCCATATAATTTTCATTGTGATCCGACAGTAATCTTCGGAGATATGGGGCCTAACGTCATGGGAGTCATGAATAACTTTTACCGATGTTATGATCCGCCGAAATAACATTTATTCTAAGTTTTATTTTTCAAAATATTTTTAGCAAATTTTACAAACACGTCGTTTCTTCCGCTTTGCCGGCCGCTGTCGCGGCACGCTCGCTCCGTTCGCTCGGCTCGCGCGTTTTTGGTCGCAATACTAACCTAACCTAACCTAAAGAACTCTTTAAAACATTTTCCATGGGATTACACTATTTTTTAATTTGAGAACTGATTTTGTTACTTCATCTGGGGGCTAATTGTCTAATTTCAAAATCTATCGCAATCCCTTTCATTTGACAGATGGATGTGACACATTGCTGCATTTTTTTGGTAAGTTTTTATTTATGCCAAAAGAAGCATCAATGTGTTACATCTTGAAAGCGATTGCGATAGATTTTGAAATTAGACAATAGAAGGGCTGATCCTTGGAAGTGAAAAGTAAAAGTATGGCAAATGAGTAATTTGGAAAAAAAAAGTTTAATAGAGATTTCAGCCAATAGTAAAACGTTATTTTTCTAAATCTGTGAAACGTAGTTCGGTAAAATGATACTTATGAGTGATACTGCCGATATTATTTTTGAAAAAAGTCAATATGTCGGCCTCATGGCGCCATTAATGTAAAAAAACCTTTCTTCAATTATTACAATACGGGTATCCAATGAAAGGCCTTGATGAACACTTTCCAAACATATATAATTTGTTACCAGAAACTATAAAATAAGAATAAATATTTTTTTTTTAGGAAATATTTTATACATTAACGTTACGGTGTATACGTCAGTCGTATTAATAAAATTTAACCGTTCATTTCTCGGCTAATACGACGGGTCATGATCGGACAAACCAACAGAATCATTTTTATTAAATTAATGTCTGTCTGCCTTTCTCTTATTTTCATTTAATATTCGATGGAACAATTATACAATGTCGATTATTTTTTTTAAATGAATGCATTAGTTTTCATTATCCAATATTTTCAGCAAGGTAATTGGAAAATGTAAATGTACTTAAGATAATGCTACTATCTGATAAAAGATTAGAAAGGGAGCGATTCTGTAACCAAACTCGCATCTCACTTCACATCGCGTGAATTGGTAGTTATAAATTAGCTGAATATAAGCTACTTCACCGATTGCAAAAGGTTTTAAGTAGCTTCCGTAGTTATCTTAAATCTATTGTGATTAAAAAAACAGTCTATCATTATCTCATTTATGATTAAAAATTCCCGCGCAGTGAAGTGAGATTCGAAGTGGGGTTCGAGTTTGGTTACAGACTTGACAGGCAGCATCGAATTCGTCGATGCGGCAGCGCATTATAGCAGGTGTCATGACGTCATAGCCCTCTCTAAACTTTTTGGAATCTATGTCATTCAAAATTCAAAACTCATTTATTCAGTCTAGGCTGTTACAAGCACTTGTGAATGTCAAAGAAGCTACGCCATCGGTTCGCAAACCCTAAGCTGGGAGACCTTGTAACGAGAAGAGCCGGCAAGAAACTCGTCAAGGGCTGCTTTTTTCTCCCTGTTATTTCATACAGAGTCGTCAAAATTTGAAAAATGAGATCAGCATTTAAAGTGACGTCATTGTCCTTGGACCCTATTTTTGAATTCTTCGGCTGACGTCGAGCGCTCTTTTCTACCTACTCATTTCGACAAAGCCAAATTTTGTTTTAGAATCGCTCGTTGGTCAGCAATTGTAAGCCAGTTTCTTTGCTTTGGAGTGGAATGTAGTCGCATCTGACCCCACGAACAAATGATTCAAAAATAGGGACCCTAGGGCCCTACCGGCTAACTTTTCGAACTTCGGCGGGTCTGCCGAGCTTCAACTTAAAACAGATAAATCGAAGTAAGGAGTTTCGTATTGTACTATTCGCTGAAGTTATTTAGAAGATATCGATGTTCGTGTGACATCATGAATTGGAGTTCGCCATTTTGGCCCGATTGGGGCTTGATTTATCTGTTTTAATTTGAAGCTCGGCAGACTTTTCGAAGTTTGATGCGTTAGCCGGTACGGCCCCTGGTGTGGTGACCCAGCCCCGTATCATGACCATCGAAACACGATATACATATATCGCGTGATATAGCCATTTATCGACACTCAACTGTCAAAATTCATTGTCTTTTGTCAGTTAAAAGCGATAAATCATTATATCGGACTATGTGGGTAAGTAACGTAAGTATATGACATCTGTCAGAAACTCGACGAATCGAAGATTGACAGTAAAAATGTAATTTTAGAGAATTATAATAGCAGTTTTCCGAAGAATCTGCATTAGCAAAAATATAAAAAAGTAATAGTATTTTTTTTAATTTGTCGTGTAAAATATGCGATGTCTTCAATATTAAATATAATTATGAACTTAAGCTTAAGGATTCTTTATTACTTAAAATCAGATTAATAATTTAAGAGCTCTAAGCTATTGAAAAAATCCTCAAAATTTTAAATAATGAAAGTAATTTTACTGAAATATCACAACCTAGAATTAATAAAATGTACAGCCATATCTCCTTTTCATATTTCCGACACATAATATCGCAATCTTTTCCTATATGCTTGTCCAATAAAAGACGAAATATAGGTAACAATATTCAGTTTTATTACCGCCATTGGACAGAATGGCCCCCACCATCGAGTGGGGGGTTTGGACACAGTCCAGGTGTCCATTAGCCATAATTTACTTACTGGATATAGGGGCGAATGGCAAATTTGTTTTCTTTGTAGGCTATTTGTTTGCTGGTTAACCAAGGGTTTTGATACAGAAACATTAAAGTTATTAAAAACATTTACATCTATCTGATCTTATATACAAGGTGTTACAAAAATACCCCTAATGCCGAATATGGTATATAGGGACAATCAAACTGATCAACATTTACTATGGGACCAACTCTGAAATCGCGAAAAAAAAATCAGCTGTTTCATACAAATATTAAAGTCGAAAATATCAAAATGTATGAAACAGCTGATTTTTTTTTCCCGATTTCAGAGTTGGCCCCATAGTAAAAGCTGTTCAGTTTGATGGTCCCTATATATACCATATTCGGCATTAGGGGTATTTTTGTAACACCTTGTATAAAGTTCTCGTGTAACAGTGTTTGTAAAAAAAATTCTCAGAAACTGCTTCTTATGAAATTTTGTGTGTATATTCATTAGGTCTGAGAATAGGACTTAAACTATTTTTCATACCCCCTGTCTATGCCCCCTGGGAGGGGATAGGACCTCTTTGGTAGGTTTCGGCAGATCCTCATTTCTAGTGCCAAGATAAAGTTAAATACAAACTTTCATTGATGTATTGATTTTGCCTCCAAAATATGCTATTTTTCCTGTACTACTAAGTGATAAGGGTCCAAATTTTTTTTTTAACAAAATTATGCAAGAAAGGCTGTGATACTAAATAATATACTAGAAAAAATAGAACTCGCACCAGATCATGTTCTCGGACGGGAATCGAACCCGCGACCTTTAGATATCCGGTCCAATGCTCTGACCGCTGAGCTACCGAGTCGTTTTTTTTTCTAGTATGTTATTTAGTATTATATAAAAATAGCATTGTGAATGCTTAAATCTCAAAATTAATTAAGGCTGTGGTATTGGGAAGACTTTCGACAAAAGACTAAGTCGCAGGCGAAGCTAGTGTTATTGTCAAAATACGAACCCATTAGACTAAAAATTATTATTTCAAGGAAGCTTAATCTAAACTTACCTATAATAAAATAGTAACTGACCAGTGTCTTACATACGAGATATTTAAGAAAAAATAAATGAATCGTTATTAAGGTATTAGAAGCCAAAACATTTTTTTTTTAATTTTCGTCTGTCAGTCTGTCTGTCTCATAGACTTAGAAAAATTTTCGCTGCGCTCAAGGTCTGTCTGTATGTTTGTACCGCGCATCACACAAAAACTAATGCATCAAAATGGATGCTGTTTTCACAATACTATTTCTGAGAGTCTAACTTAAATCAATTACTGCCCTGCGATTCTGTAAAATCAGACGACAACTCGCAACTCCCTTCGCAATTCACTCTCACTTCGCATCTCACCTCGCTTAACCTTGACCTTGACTTGCGTTGTACCTAGTGACAACCACACTCAACAAAATGTTAGTCGAGTTTTATCGATTCCAGTTTAGCTAATATGTGAGTTTTAAATTAAAATTTCTTATTTTAAGGAATTTGATGCAGCAAAAATAAAAAAAATAAAAAACTCTTAATTCGTGCCATGAATATAATCCCTATGCCTTAAACTGTATGTCCACGGCGTCCGTCTCCTCGGAGAGAAAAAGCCGGACCGAATAGCGGCCTATATATTATATTTGTATGAACTTTTGTCAACTCGACATCCGGCGTCCGAAATCCGTCATCCGTTCTTTTGACGGGCTCCGAAGATTTTGCTTGATCGGATGAACCGCTAAACCGGAGCCTCGATTCGAAGTACCCCATTAGAATATAAAATACATATGGACTTGTCCACGGCGCAGCCACCCGACGTCCGTCTTCGTCAACCGTCATCTTTTGCGACTTGCCGAACTTGCTTATTGCGACAAGCACTTGCGCTGCGACTTTATTTTGTTCACACAATAAAGTTTTTAGGGCAAGTTAATATTAGGGGTTAAAGTATGAAATTGCCGTTTTGTATGGAGAATTTTAAAGAATTTGAATTTTCCATACTAACATTTTCTTAATTTATTTAACAACCATGAACGCTAACGTTTTAAAACATTTTGCACTAATGTTTACACACTAATATAACGTATGCCACTTAGGTTATGCGAAAAAAATAAGTATCGGCTAAGTCACAACGAAATAAAAGGTCATTTCTGCTAACCAAAAAGGAGTTACTAATAAAAACAAATGTTAAAAAAATATCTTCACGTTTTTAAATTTGAGATTTTAGCATTCACAATGCTATTTTTATATAATACCAAATAATAAACTAGAAAAAATACGACTCGCACCTGATCATGTTCTCGGACGGGAATCGAACCTGCGACCTTTGGATATCCGGTCCAATGCTCTGACCGCTGCGCTACTGAGTCACTAGTGGGAATGTCGAATTTCTCCTAGTATATCAACTCTTACGCTGCAAGCCAGCGCCATCTCACCAATTACAAGGAATTACCTCGACATCAACTGAATACCTTTCCAGATATTTTTAAACAATTGATTAAGATAAGAAAGCTACATCATTTTTAAATTTGAGATTTTAGCATTTACAATGCTCCCGTCCCGTTCGATTTCCGTCCGAGAACATAATCTGGTGCGAGTCGTATTTTTTCTAGTTTATTATTTGGTATTATATATCTTCACGTTGTTGTAATTTATCGTATAGTGTATTAAATGCCCCATCGAGGTATCTCTCTTGCAGGAGAGGGTGAAACCCAAAACTTTTTTGTCTTCTGCGTCTTTGTACGTATATTGCAAGAAGTTGTCGGCATTCTAACGTAAAAAAAGGCACGTGCACATGACATCTCAGTTGCACCGCAGAGTGATATGTGGTTCGGGATTGGATCGGATCCGGACGCAATGGACAAACGTGATCCGTCTCCGTCATCCGTCTCCGTCGAAACGCCCGGATCCGTCATCCAAGAAAAAACCGGACCGTGGACAGACCTATAATATTTTGTTAAGAATCCTGCTTTGTATAGTTACCTATATTAAGGCCCACTTGCAGTAACATTTACTAAATCTCGACTTTGTTAAACTTAGATGTAGCCCTTATGAAACTGTGAAAATTTTAAATATAGATTTAAAAATTTTACATATTCGTATGAGTAAAGTCTAGGTTTAACAAAATCGAGATTTAGTAAATGTTGCTGCAAATCGACCTAAGTACTCTTTTTGTATATATTGCTCATTGAATATAATGTCAATGTCTTGTTTGTCAATATTCTTCCTTGCGTTTTTTAATACAGTTTTTACAGTTTAATTTTATTATTTTCTTTCCCAAGATCCTATAATATCAAAAAGTATGTTCTTTAATATGGTAGCAGAGCGTTAAGTTACCGGAAATAAAATTCAGATAGAATTTACGTCGAGAGTTGATGGAAAAGTCTATCGTTGAATCAGCAACAATCCAAGTGGGAGACACGAGAGCTTCATGAGGCGAACTTATTACTACGAATTTGTCACAAGACAACTGTGAGAAAGTTTTGCGATATTCTACAGCGAGGGAAGTATGGCTAGAACTACACCGCCTGTATGATGGCTTGCAAAAGAGTAAAGCCTGTGCATGAAGTTCTTCAGCTACACAGTGCAATCCAGTGGTGAAGTGTCACTACATATTAGCAAATTGAAGAACATCTAGTCTGAACTTACCAGGGAACTCCAGAAGGAACACCTGAAGGAAGAGCTACCAGAACTACTCGAAGACGGCTGAACCGATTGAAAGGATCAACTGTCGTTTAAATATTAATAAAATATATTTATATCATCGCTTACATTTTTATTACATATATTTACATATGCCTAGCCCCAAAAATGTTAAAAATAAATAAAGCTTTTTAAATTTTGAGATTTTAGCATTCACAATGCTATTTTTATATAATACCAAATCATATACTAGAAAAGAGTGGCTCGGTAGCTCAGCGGTCAGAGCATTGGACCGGATATCCAAAGGTCGCGGGTTCGATTCCCGTCCGAGAACATGATCTGGTGCAAGTCTTATTTTTTCTAGTATATTATTTGGTATTAAATAAATAAAGCTTTAAAAAAAATAAGCTGTTTTTATAGCAGTTTTTTTAGGTTTTCTGTTAGCACATCATGTTAAAAATGTATAAATCTACTGAATCTACTACCATTTCACAAATTGGAAGGCCTATCCAAGAATGAAATGACGAAAGAAAACTTGTAAAGGGTTTTTGATACACCGATAAATTAAATATGACGTGAACGCCATAGGCTATTTACTATATTTCGTCTACGTTATTGCCCTAGAGCTAAATCGGCGTAAGATGGCAAATCCCTAGTTTGCCTCCTTTGAACTTCAGCAATTGTTTGTAGCTCTTCTAGTCTCTCTTCTTCTGAAATTGTGAAAGCCGGTATTTCTGCGCGATTGCACATGTTGTGCAAAACACAGCATGCAATAACTATTTTTGCAACTATGTCTGGATGATAATTGAGCATTCTGTGTACTAACAAGCACCTAAATCCCTCTATTCCCAGGAGTCTTACAAACCAGTATAATAAGTTTTACCTAACAATATAAAAAAAATTTTTTAATCAAATTTTATACAATAACATGTAAAAAAAAAATTGACATTAAAATAAAAATGTTTTCTGAAATAACATCCTTGTAGGTGGTGGTGGTGGAAGGCTTGTGGCTCATGAACATCTTTGCTTGCACAACAATAATAGCAATGCAATTGTCCAGAAATTCAAACTGTTGACAGACACACCTATCTGTTGTTCTGATTATTGAGAATAAATACAAGTCATCTGGATATATAAACTCAAAGCTTTTCTCACCATCCTTTACATCTCTTACAAAGCATTACAGAAAGTAATATTAAAACTGGACGATCACCGCAGGTAAATTGTTTACTAGTGACCTATTTTATAATATGTTGTTGTTACCATATATATATAATAATGTTAGTGTATAAGTCTAGCATTCCGGACAAACCGCCGTGGTTTTTGGTTTGTTACGATGAAAAATTTTTGTTTTTGTAAAGTTAAATAATAAAAAAAAAATAGTTTTTCACAAATTAAATAGCTAGGTATATAATTTGTGGTTAAAAACTACTTGTCAGTGTTAAAAAATAAAAAAATATTCACTTCTAAGACTTTCGCTCGTATACAGTTCATTAGAAATAAAACACTTTTTAAACACTTTTAGTCCTCCCGTGACCACGGTCCCTGGAAAGGTGTCGAAACGTCGGGAATTCTAAAAACCAATAAATACAAACTAAATAATTCTAAAACAACACCTGAATTAATAATATACGCGCTGTAATCCGTAAAAAGTGTTTTATTTCTAAAAAAAATATTATTTTAACATTGTTTGTAGAGGACTTCTTCTATTTTCACTCGTAAAATAGATACTTTTTATTTGACACTTTGAATCGGGTTCACTTGCGAGGTGAGCATCGAAGTGAGGGCGGAATTTCCTTACAGAATGCCACTTCTTATGTCATCTCATATTTCATCTGTCAAAATCTCACGGTCAATTTTAATTCAACACGCAGACTATTAGCTGCCTCAAATTCCTTAAAATAAGAAATTTTAATTAAAAAAACGCATATTTGCTATAAAGTTCTGTACCAAAAACTCAACAATTGTATCAAAAAACTGCAATCAATAAATCTCGACTAACATTTTTTTGAGTGTGGCAGTCACTACAATACAGAACTCACTTCACTTCGCAAGTAAATAGGTGATGCTTACAGAATGCAAATTTAAGTGAGAGTGAAGGGAGTAGCGAAGTGAGATCTGATGCGAGAGGTTGTTTAATTCGAGAGGTGGACGGATAATTAGAATTGTGAAAAGAGAAATATATGTAGCTTACTCCTGCAAAAAAAATATATGCAGGATGCACCGCCCGCCTGCCCGCAAAAAAATGCACATGCACACCACAAAAATATCAGTGCACAATACCTGCATTTAGCAAGACAGCGACACACCTTGCACCTTCACCTTAGATAATTAGAAGCACCAGATAATTTTCATACCAACGAGATAACTTTGAAGCCTTGGTTCTCTGCCGATCTGAAGATAGCTACCCAGGGAGTGAATGGATGAGATCCAGATTGCAATACACACAACTGATCTATCAGGATTCTAAGAGCTGTTTTGATATGCTAAAAAATCGCGAAAATAGCATTATATTGTATGGAAATTCATCATTCACATTAGGGGACATTCTACAACCACTCTACACCCTATAAAAGTAAATGTAATCGTTTCCTTGATCGTTACGAAAAATCCTGTCACCTCTCGGTCTATACCTTACAGAATGCCACTTTTTACATCATCTCATACTTTATCTGTCAAAATCGGTAACCTATCCCAAGGTCGAAATTTTTTTGATCGAATTTCATTTTACTGAAATCTTTTCGACTGTTTTCGTTTCGCCTTTTTTGACTTCGTCGAAATTACGTTTTTTTCATTACTCCGATGTCTTATTTGGTCGAAAAACTTTTTACCGAAGTTATGCGCGGTCGAAAGAACATTTCGTCGAAGTATTATATTCCCGAACATTCATTACACCACTGATTTATTTGTCATATTTTCAGTTCACCAAATGAAAAACTTTGAATACATTAAGTAGGTTAGGTTAGGTTAGTGTTTTGACCATTCGCAGCTCTATAATGCTTGCATGCATGGTGCATGCTTGCTTAATAAAACATGTATTATTATAACAAATATCGATTATGTCAAATGTTACCTACATAATATAAATATACCATAGTTGCGGTTGCGGCCAAATAGTATTCGGTAAAATGTTGTTCTGGTGGTGCCAATACTAAAAAATCATTTTGAAAATCGGTGAAACGTAGTTCGGTAAAATGAGACATATGCCAAATGATATTTCGATGGTTTAAAAATATGGCAAACAATACATATAGCAACAAAAACTTTGGTCAACCGTTTTTAAATGAAATTAGGACAAGTAAATTTCGGACAAGTTATCGGTTCCCGTCAAAATTCTCGCGGTCAATTTAGTTCAACTCGCTGACACGCTCGCAAGTGCAGCGCTAGTGCACATGCGAATTATCAAGCGAGTTTTGAGAATACCAATCAAGAAACTCACAGCGGATTCAGATGCGAGGTTACGAATGATGTCTTACAGAATCGCAATGCTGGCGGGATAAGTCAAGACAAAGTTGTCATAGAGTCATGTGAAAAGTAGACAATATTGTGAGTTGTGGTGAAAACAAGGTAGCGGGTATTACTTGACAAGGATAAAGTTTAGGCATAGTTTTGAGGGATATAAATAAAAAAAAAATCATATTAGCCGATATACTACTAATATTTCCTAGTATTAGAATTACGTAGGTATAAAAAAAATAATGAAATTATTTACTTAAATAACATTTGAGATATTTTTTGAACTTAGTATAAAGTAAATACACAATTCTAATAATAAGAAATATCTGTAATATAACCTTTAACTTTTTAATTTATATTCCTCAAAACTAGTTAGTTTTTCCAGGTCACGTACAAAGTACTAAAAGCAAACAAAGTGGCAACGAATATTTTAACTAGCCAATTGTCTATTACCAATGTAAGCCATGTTAATGTTTATTAATTACAGGCCAAACCAAAGGTCCCGTGGTAGAACTCACCTGCAATCAGCGGCGCTGGCGGGACGGTGCGCTGAAAAACGATAAGTCGAGTTAGGGCTGCCACTCATTCGAATAAGAGATTTTTTTTTTAAACATACATGTATATAATTTGGCTTAAAACATATGCTTAATATCAGTCGTCAATAATAAGATAATTTAAATTGCCTTTTTTATTTCGAAAATATATTTGTAAATATAAAAATAATATTAATTAAAAAAAGGACTTGCTGTTATTTGCTTTGACTAAAACTCAATAAAGAAAAAAAACACATTTAAGATTGTTGTCAGGTCAATAAAACAAAGAGTGCTTGTGTTCTCTCATTTTTTTTATTAGAAAATATTGATTTTAGCCTCAGGTTATAAATAGCAATAGCTAATATTGATATAATTATGAAATTCCGCAGACTTTTCCATTGATAAGCCTGCGTAATATCTATAGTTTTGTGATTTCAAGTACCTCTAACGAGCCGGACAATAATCTCTGCTGGGCATAAATGTCCTTTATGTTGATTAAAGACAGTGATCATCAGCCATTTTTAATGTCCCCACTGTTGGGGCACAGGCCTTCCTGATGGGTGGATAAGGAGGATGGTCCATGACCTAGCTTCATCTCTAGGCCAGTAAGCCAGAGAGCAAGCCAGGATAGGATGGAGTTCTAGTCTAGGATCTATTTCTATTCAAGACGATCGGTCCTACACTGCCCGAAGCCATCTGCTCCCTACATCCTTCACTAGATCATTGGTCCACCTTGTCAGAAGCAAATGGAAACTTAATTTAAAAATATTTTAATAAAAACCAATCGATGTACCAACCCTATTCTCAAAGCCAATACACCTGTTGAACGAACATTCGATATCCTTCAATGGGATGATAGAAAGGGATGGTCATATGGGTCAAGGTATAGAGAAAGCGAGACAGAAAAGTGTGAGGGTGCTCACTTTGGAAGCACGTTCCGATGGCTTCGGCCTATAAATAGATGTTCGGAAAATTATCTGAACCGAACAGTGCTCTATTTTAGTTTTTTACTAAAACTTTAACTGCTACCAATCAAAAAATGTACGCATTTTAAATTAACAACAAAACCGCATCTCTGAGAATAATTACACAATTATTCAGACTGACATCAGCAGGGCTGCCATTGTAGCTACGATATTCTTTTTTAATTTCTTAGAAAAAATAGTACAAATGGAATTCCTGTCTGGTGACAGTCTGAATGATTGTGTAATCCCACCGTTTCACAAAACTAACATCAATCAAAATAAAATATGGATTCATGACTCGAGAAGATATCGATGTCTTCTAAATAACTTCAGCGAATAGTACAATACGAAACTCCTTACTTCGATTTATCTGTTTTAAGTTGAAGCTCGGCTGACGCGCCGAAGTTCGAAAATTTTGCCGGTAGGGCCCCTGGTGCGAGTCGTATTTTTTCTAGTATATTATTTAGTATGGTATTCCTATCGCATAATTACAAGAAGTAACATCTACAGATCTTATTTTGTCAATCCTAGACACTAGATTCAATCTTCAGGTACCTGATTGCACATAACAATAAAAAAACTTTTAAGTAGAGCTTTTTCCACTACGTACAGGTTTTGCAGAAAAAGTCCCGCAAAGCACTGTCAGTAAAAACCTTCCCGCGTCCCGGAACCTATCAATAGGTGGGACGCACATACTTCGGCGTGGGACGCCAGGGACTAGGTAGGGAAACAGGCTATTTTAGAGCTCTTTGCATTTTTATGGGACTTAGTTCTTGATGTTTATGGCTTTTTAAGATGCATCAGCTCTTATAAAGCTGGTTAAAGAATAATGGATGAACAAAAAAAACGGAAACAAATATAGAAAATTTTAAGATTTGCGTGACCTAATGTATATTAAAGCTTAAACGTTCTTGTAAATCAGAAAACAAAGAAAGAAATCTACTTAAAGCAATTATTTTTTTATTATTAAACTCATTTTAGCACCTTATTAGAATAAACGAGGCCAAATCATCTTCCAATAGTCGAGAATTTCCGCAAACCGGAAAGTGTCCGATCGGAACTTCTCATTTTTCGCTATCAAAATGGACGCTCTTTTCAAAGTGAATTTCCCGGGAAATTTTCCCACGCTCCGCGTCAGGATTGAACGATTAGCATATTGAAACCGATCCAATTGAAAGTGCAGAGCTTGGTAATTGAAACGGTGTCCGTGGGGTGAAAAAAACCGTGGGAATTATTGGACGTACTCGATTTTTGAATCGGAAATTTTCTGCCGAAAATGGCTTCTGAATTTTAGCGGGCGTTCACGGGTTTGGGATTTAAGGACGGATTTATGATTTTTTGTAGTGAAAATTACTTGCGATTGAAAACACATTAGTTTTAGTTCTATTTTAAAAGTTATTTACAAAACATGAAGTTTTAACATTTTGCATGATTTTTTCTATTTTCGCGAACTACTATTCATTGACATAAAGTAATTTTTATACAAGCGTGTTGCTTTTTAGGGTTCCATACCCAAAGGGTAAAACGGGAACCCTATTACTAAGATTCGCTGTCCGTCTGTCTGTCTGTATGTCAGCCTGGCACCAGGCTGTATCTCATGAACCGTTATAGTTAGACAGTTGAAATTTTCACAGATGATGTATTTTTGTTGCCGCTATAACAACAAAAATACTAAAAAAACTTTAGTATTTGTTGTTAACAATACTTAAGGGGGCTCCCATACAACAAACGTGATTGTTTTGATCGTTTTTGCTCGATATTGGTAACAGGTAGACGCTTGAAATATTCACAGAATATTTAGTTATATGTTGAATTAAAAAATCAAAAAATAAATTAAAATAAAACATATATTTAAGGGGGCTCCCATGCAACAAAAGTGATTTTTACGAAACCCTTCGTGCGCGAGTCCGACTGGCACTTGGCCAGTTTTTATTGACTTGCATTGATTTATTAAGGTACGGTAATATAAAGTGCGGGCCCTTAAGGGGTGAACATTGACTCGCGAGGTCTACAGCTCACAGAGTCAATAATATTATTTATTTTACGAACTTCAATTCGACAGTTTAACTGCAATATATGATTTTATTATACAACATGTTACAAAAATACCCCTAATGCAGAATATGGTATATAGGGACCATCAAACTGATCAACTATTACTATGGGACCAACTCTGAAATCGCGAAAAAAAATCAGCTGTTTCATACAAATATTAAAATCGAAAATATCAAAATCCATGAAACGGCTGATTTTTTTTTTCGCGATTTCAGAGTTGGCACCATAGTTTTGTATATTGCAGTAATATATATGGCTTTAGCTACTTTGGAATCGGAGCAATGTATGTGATGTTGTCAAATATTTATATTTATTTACATTAAGATTCTTTAATAAACGTCAGTCTATAAAACTTGCATAATAAATTCTAACTATAAAACATAGTAGGTACAATGTGATTAACATAACAATGTATGTACAATTAAAGTCACCAACTTCAGAGCGCTTGCGGTACAAAACGACGTATTTTAATGTGTAAAATTTACTCTTTGCCATACATTACCGAGTGAAGTTGCAGCGGATCACTTTTTACTGTTAATTTATCGCGTTGTACATCACATAATCGTATCACATAACACCGTATAATTTTCCCGTCTTCCATATCAATTAACAGTTAGTTAAATCTATTAACCGAAGGTGTTTTCCGAAGTTACCCCTTCACACCTCTGACCCCATAATTAATTCAAGACATCAACACTATTACTTTGTCGAAGGCTCGATAGCCATAAATTATCCATTCCGATCGGGCGTGACCCCAACTTGACCTTTTGAAAGGATAGTGACCTTTAAGGTCAGCTGTTAAGTTGTGATCTCTGTGGGTTTGCTTGTGAAAGTTTGGTTTTATATGTTATTATTATTTATTGTTGCGGAAGTGTTGTATAGTTATTAATTTTCTTTTAATTAGTTGCTTTTATTTTATCACTTACATACTATTTGAACATCCAATATTTTTTTTATATTTGTTAGTTATGTTTTTCGCACGTATCTTGTATATATGTTTATATGTAATATTCTTTATTACCTCATATCTTTCAAACGGCTGAAGTTTTTTATAATTTAGATATCCTTAGTTTTGTCTTGACAGCTCGATTTTTTATTAAAATGTAGACTTTGAAAATAAACCTAGGTTTTATAATCGGAACATTCTAGAACATTTTAAAAACATTCTAGAAACACTTTACAATCGCCCCAGGGTTTACTCGATTCTCGTAAACCTCTCGTCATCATCGATTCGTTACGATGTATCGATGTGCAGAATTAATAATAGAAATCGTTTTCCTTCGATGCGGTGATTTTATACGGAGGTAATTTTAAGCAAAACGCTTTGTTGGAATTTCCAATATCTATTTTGAAGATTACTGTTGTAAGCTTGGCAATGTTGCTAAATCACTAAGCAGGAAAACTGATTGAGCATAAAATACTATAATTATTGATTAGAACGCTTTGAGAATTACCGAAAGAGTTCCATTTTATATTAATCCTTCAACGCTCGAAAAATGAGACAAAGATATTCCATTGTTATCCGGCCGCATGCGTCCGCTCGGGCGTTGATGAATCAAGCAACTGTCCTAACTTAGTTAAGTAGTCAGTGTGATTTCGTCTTCACTTACTAGCAGTGAGTAATCTAAGATCAATACTTAGACAGCAGTGGGTCTAGCACTTTGGTCGGATGTGTGGTCAAAATATTTTTTTCCGCAAGAATTTCTATACTTCAAAAAGTACGTTGAGGATAAAATTACTACGGAAGTAATTAAGTTCAACTGGAGCAAAACATAAGAAAAAGTTTTGAATACTATTATAATAATAATAACTCTTTATTCATGCCAAAATTACAAAGTCACAACGGAAACAGCTATAGCTACAGTAAGCAAGTAACATTACAGATTTTGAGGCAAAAGGAGATAATAATAAAGTCTTAGCTGACCCTACTAGGTTATGGAATAACCTGTAATTAGGGATTCAGCCCCTGCCCCATGTTAAACCTTAAAATAATATTATCGTGGCTAGTTTACAGGATAATACATATTATATTTTATCTTACTTTTAACGTAATATAATACTTACCCATCCGACCCTATGATCCGAATGCGATATGCAACTGTGCCATCGAAATCCTTAAAAATAAGCTAAATTCATTTGCATTGAAACAAAAAAAAAAGTCTATTTTAATTATTTTCAAATTGATTCATAGCGGATATTGTGTCTTAAAATTGGTGCAGTTATATGGTACAAGTGTCTACGCAACTGAACAATATGTGGGATCATTGAAATAGGCGCGATCTTGGTTATGTGAAGCTGAGACTTTTATTGAAGTGGTGGCTTCCTCGGCAGAACTAACCGAGTAAACTGTCTTGATATACTTGGTGCCAAATGCTCCAAGCAGCATTGGAATGCGATGCACCCGCATTCTAATGAAAAATTAAACAATATCTACCACTGAACTATTTAACACTTGACACTGGCAAAAATTACTTCCAAGAGGAAAGTAGATTGCCTTAACAAAAAAAGAAGAAGAATATATTGTTTTGACAGCTGACATTCTGGTAAAAGCGATAAAATTGAAACAAATTGATAATTGTCTTCCTTCTTCATATTTTAAATAATTTTCATTAAATACAAAGTTTTGCAATTAATTTTCTATTACGGTTAGGGTACAAAAAAAATGCTTTGAAGATGCTTGAGAAGATGCTTTGTCGAATACTAATGCAAAAAAATGGTTTAGCAGATTCAGGTCTTATAATTTTGAAGATAAAGATATTCCTCGCTGAGGTATCTGTATTATTTTTAGTACATAGAGGCCGCAAACTTCTACCTAATAATTATTAAACGTTTTATCGAGTTTTCATCTACATTGAACTTGGTCCTGCGAACCGGATGTTTCTCTTCATATAAGTTTTCCCCATTTTTCTCCACTCCCAACTACTGTATGGAGCAGGTGATCTAAAATAACACTCTGCAGGTTTCACCGAGGTGTATTTGGGCAGTTATTACCAACTACTTGAAAGTTATTCCTTTGTGAGGGGCCTCGCTTAGCCCCGATTGCTCTCTTTATGGTAAGTGCATTAGATACTGTTGCAAATTTTACACTGATTTCGGAAAGTTTTAATATAAAGTCAAAAGTCCATGAGGGAACTGTTCCTCTGTTTATTAATAATTTTGGTGTATTTAGTTGACTAAATAGTTAATATAAATGTCTGTTTTTAGGTTTTCTATCAATTAAGGCTTTGTTAGTGATTTTAACACTATTATGCCTTGATGTTATGCGTGTCCTGCTTATACTGTACAATAAAGTTTTCAGTTATTAGGCCTGGGTAAAATTGAATGAGTGTGCGTTGTAGCACAGCGCGTTGCGTTTCGTAGCGTGACGGCAAACGTCGTTGTAATGTATGAATGCTATGGTGTATGGCACACTAACGGCCTTACCACAAAATATTTAAAAAAAACTGTTTAAATGTGATCTTTTCTCTTTCAAACAATATTGTCAAAAAAGTGACAGCATCACATTTAAACAGTGTCTAAGTTAAACACTTGTTGAACAGTGTTTTGAAATCTTTTGTGCTAAGGCCGTAAATGTGCAACAGATCCACAGCAGCCGCGTTCAGTGTTACATATACTGTCATATACATGTTAATTATACTCAACCATTTTCACACGGAACGCTAATTCATTGTGGAAACATTGCTATTATTTTACACAAGTTTATTGTGACAATAATTTTAATATATAATAGTATAATTAAAAATACAATAGTATCCAATGCAGTGTCAGTATTGAGTATGTGGTGTAAGTTATGAGAACTATCGCCCAATGTCCGATGCTGACAAAGAAGTTAGCCACACATCACTTAGCATAATGCTGAGATCAAACGGCGCAGAAATTACTATGAATAGACATGGTACCTTACAATAAAATATAAGACTTGGTTTAAATAACAAATTTACCATAGAAATAAATTAAAATCATACGAGAAAGAAATAAACGACCTCCGTAGTCGAGTGGTTTGTACACCGGTTTTCAAGGTGTCTCCAGCTTTGAGGGTCCGGGTTCGATCCCCGGCTGGGTCAATTTATAAAACAAACTTTTCTTTATTGCCTCAGGTCTGGGTGTTTGTAGTTCCATCATTGCCTCCGATTTCCCTAACACAAGTGCTTTAGCTACTTACTTTGGAATTAGACCAATGTTTGTGATGTTGTCTTAGTATTTATTATTCTTTATACAAGGTGTTACAAAAATACCCCTAATGCCGAATATGGTACATAGGGACCATCATACTGAACAACTTTTACTATGAGGCCAACTCTGAAATCGCGAAAATCAATCAGCTGTTTTATACATTTTAATATTATCGATTTTAATTTTTGTATGAAACAGCTGATTTTTTTTTGCGATTTCAGAGTTGGTCCCATAGTAAAAGTTGATCAGTTTGATGGTCCCTATATACCATATTCGGCATTAGGGGTATTTTTGTAACACCTTGTATAACTACAGTGAGAAACTAAAATAAAATGTTTAACTAAATAGGGCAAACACAAGTCTGATTCACCCACAAGGAGCACGAATCATATTTTTCAACAATGAAAATTTTATTAGTCATAACGCAACTTAGTCCATCTACGCATTAGTTACAACGATTTTAAGGGATTTATTCCTCCAATTTATCTATTAGAATCAACGGGAAAACCTTATAAGTGTTTATTTATCCTTTGTCCCACCCATATAACCAAGTTAGATAACTAGTTATCCAGGGGGAACAATCCTTCCCACCAGTTATGAGGGTGGAACTCTGATTCCATATTCTTAACCGAGTTTCATAATTAGTGTTATAGACTTTTGTACTGTGACTGAAACGCTGGCCATCGCGACCAGCTGCCAGCATGACTGCCACTGACGGAGGGGAAAAAAGAGACTATCGACTTAAAAGGCTGACCATGAGCCAACTAGCGCCGCCAGTTGATTTTATTTTATTTATTCTAAATAAACCCATTTTCTTAAAAAAAAACTGTCAAGGTTTTGTAAATAACGTCTAATATTTATTGAATAACTAACAGACTCACGCACCGAGGGTTCCGAAAAAGTTTACTATTTAGAGACATCGTTTTATTTTTTACGTAATTTTTACAGAAACTTCTATCACATAAAATAATTTCAGATTTTTCTCTATGCAAACTTCGGAGATAATAAGGAGGAGCTGAACATTTTTCAAAAGTCAAAAAATTATGCGGCCTATTAAAAAAGAAAATTGTTTGAGATAGTGCGAGCAGCGCTTTTTCATATGATACCCCACATGCCCTAGTAGCCTCTCTTAGAACTTTTAAGACACCCTTTCAGTCCTTGTTGCAAAAAAATAAAAAATATTTCTCACTTATTTGCAAAATAGTTGGGCAAACGTCATCTAAAACTATTCCAAATTTCAAGTTGATAGCATTAGTAGTTCTCGAGATATCCAGCTGTGACAGACAGACGAACAGATAGACTGAGTCGCACCATAAGGTTTCCTTTTTACCATTTTGATACGGAACCCTAAAAAGGACATACAGGCAATAACAATGAGCATTTAAACAATACCTTTTTAACACAGTTACTAAAAATAATTAAATATTAATGCCAGTTCTACAATTCCTAGTTCTATCTCACCTCAGGCTATATTTCAGCGCTGTTCAAAGGCGATACGTCCTCGACGCATCTGCGCGCGAATCAGTTAACTTAAATTACTAATAGTAGCTACTCTTTGTGCTTACATGTTATTAAGTTGGTGCAGTACAGGTAATTTAAGTAGGTACCCATATTAAATGAATAAAGCATGTTTATGACGAAGTTGGCCTTAAAATTTAAAACAGAGGAAATCAATGCGATCACTGAAATATAAAATTACTAGCTTCTGGAAAGCTGTGGACTTTAGGGAACCTTTGACTTAGACAAAAAGTATTCTATGTTTTAATCCAAGTTATAAATTATCTGTGTGCCAAATTTCACCCAAATCCGTTCAGACGTTTTTGCGTGATTTAGTAACAAACATCCAAAATCTAAACATACAAACTTTCACATTTATCAATTATGTTCATATTTATGTATGATCTCTGATGAATCTTTAGGCAACCAAAAATTCAGTCATTTCGTGAGTAAGTACCAATTTTGTTTATTTTTGGATGGGTGACCAAAAATTTATTATCTTGAGCTCCTCCGTGCTTCGGAAGTTGCACTAGTCCCGGCTGCATTTGCAGTCGCTAGCATCCACCGATCCGCATTGGGCCCGCGTCATGGCCCATCCTACTTATCCACCCATAAGGAAGACCTGTGCTCTAGCAGTGGGGACATTAAAATGGGTGATGGTCAAGATTGAAATAAAATAAACCTGATATTTTTCGAAATCTCTCTCTCCTCTCCATATTTTTCACTAGCCACAGCCAATTTAGTTAGCATCTGTCATTAGATGTTTCAGGGCCGAACCTAGGTCCTGACCTAGGGTGTTATTACAGGGCACGCTGCACCACGAACAATTAGTGCGCTTTGTCCAATATTCAATAGCGAGTGCGGACCTGTAATGGCGGCTATGTTTTGAATATGTCAGAAGAAGTAGTGTGGATACGCTTTTTGGGGTTCCGTACCCAAAGGGTAAAACGGGACCCTATTACTAAGACTCCGCTGTCTGTTCGTCTTTCTGTCACCAGGTATCTTGTGAACCGTGATAATAAGACTCGATTTTTTGCTCGTTGTTGCTCGATATTGATAACGGCAACAGGTAGACGCTTAAAGTATTCACAAAATATTTAGTTATATATTCATTCATTCATTAATTGAAAATAAGTAGTTAAATTAAAATAAAACAAATATTTAAAGGGGGAGCTCCCATACAACAGACATGTTTTTTTTGCCGTTTTTATAGATAATGGTATGGAACCCTTCGTGCGTGAGTTCGACTCGCATTTGACAGGTTTTTACATTTTTAGGATTATGATTGACTGAGTTATATCGAGGAGCACGATGGCGTAGTAGGTTAGCGTATTTACCCTGCGAATTATTAACGTAGGTAATTCGCATTTTGTGGTGTTGTGTGGTTTGTGTGTCCCTTTCTCGCGCGAGCTTTTATGTATAACTTTATCATTGTTGTTTCGCAACCAAGGGCTCCCATGGCCATGGGAGATCAGAAACGTATCATCTCAAAATCATCTGTTCTTCAGAAGGCGCGTCGAGCCTTAGGTCTCAGCTGCAAATGTAGTCGTGAATACCCACTAATCTGCATTGGGACCGCGTACATAGCCCTCCTTAACCGCTCATAAGGAAGGCTTGTGCCCTAGCAATGGGGACATTAAAAAGTAGATGATGACGAGCTATTATTATTGTAACCAGGTATTGTTACTGTTGAAGCAACTCCGCTTGTGATGGTTATTTGGGCTGTGGCTATTGTCTTTGTTCTGTATTTTGTAAGTTTCTAAGCAACGGTTGTTTGTTCCTGACTTTTCGTACATATATAAAATTATATTGTTATTACACATAACAATAATTATCTTGAAAAGCGACACCGCTATAAAATAATACATTCTTAAATAGAGACGTATCCATACTATTCCTTTCATCCAAAATGGGCATCGGGCCACTCTGTCACGCAATTTCCAAACGCATTGTACCAGCGACACCAAATACAGATACCGAATCCTTCTAGTGTAGTATACAAAGTTTTACAAAAATACCCCTAATGCCGAATATGGTATATAGGGACCATCAAACTGAACAACTTTTACTATGGGACCAACTTTGAAATCGCGAAAAAAAAAAACAGCTGTTTCATACAAAAATTAATTACGATAATATCAGATTGTATGAAACAGCTGATTTTTTTTCGCGATTTCAGAGTTGGTCCCATAGTAAAAGTTGTTCAGTTTGATGGTCCCTATCCACCATATTCGGCATTAGGGGTACTTTTGTAACACCGTATAGTAGATTATATTTATTAGTAAATACATAATATTTACTAAATCAGTAGGTATTTGTGTCAACTTTGTTCCTGGATGGAATTGCGTTTTAGCGATGCGGCCGCCAACCGCTCTTCTGCTATAGTACTATCAGTATTTATTTACTATAGTATAAAATTAAGAATAAATTGGTTTAAGAGGGCGTAGTCTGCACACTAGCGCCGCCATTGGAAAAAAATCACAGTGCTTAAATAAAGACGAAAATGTGAATTATCTCTGTGTGGTGCACTCCGAAGAAGCTTTGTGGTACTTTTAATCACTTACATAATATTTTCTAGACTGGCGTTTAGTTTAACGGAGTTTTATTGCTAAAATCGCATTTCTCAACCGATTCTCGTGATATTTTGTGAGCAGGTTCGATTAATTATATAGAATTTATCGTGAAGACGGTTTTTCGAAATTTTGTTAAAAAATCAGCCATCCCAAAAATGTTCAAAATTAGAAGCGCCATCTAGCTTAGATATAGTAAAAGAATACCTAACCTACCAAACAGCACAAGTACTGCTTTTCAAAAGTGTCAACCTCGTGGCGACATCTATTAGATTAATTTATAAACAACATACAATTTGAGCAAGGTCCACAACTCACTGAGCCATTTAATATTGACTTTACTCGTAAAAGTAAAAAAATATATAACTTATATAATTAGTACGTATAGTCTTTATTTCTTTAGCAGGGCTGTGACGCAATGTGACTCTCAGCTCCATTGAAATTGAAATTGAAATTGAAATTGAAAAATTCTTTATTCAAATAAGCTTACATAACAAGCATTTTTAAATCGTCAATTCTTTTATCCTACCACCCATTATGACGTCTTTTAGCTGACAAGAAAAATGGGCGCAAAAAACTTATCAGCTTTATTAGAAGGAACGATATTTACAAATATGTATATCGTTTCCAGACATTACATTCAAAGTATTCATACATGTTACCATTAACATAGATTCATAAATAAATAACATTATTTAATTAGCTCATTTCTACTGAATCAATTTACAGGTGTCAAGCTTAATTAAAAATTTAAGGCTCAGCCTAGGCTATTACAAAAAATATATATATATCAATTCATACAATTCAATAAACGTTAAGACAAGTAGGCAGAAGCAGACCCATTCCCACTGGCAGCACCCGTTCACGAGCATGACGCATGAACCAGCCATCGCTTCGCTCAACCATATTTGAGGGAACGTAACGACCCGCCTCACACGACACCACCATAGAAATGATTAAAGAGAGCATGACATACTTAGGCTACCCATGTTAAGGCATCGAATTGAAAACTAATATCCAAAAGCTTTTCATAGGCCTATAGAAAGTGAAAGATTGCAATAAAAAAAAATCCAAAACAAGGTATTAGTTATGAATTTTATCTTTTGGGTAAGAAGTGCCATACATATAGATAATATTAAACATTTATATATATATATGTATGCGACGTCCTTAATACAAGTAGTCAGAAGCAGACCCATTCCCACTGGCAGCACCCGTTCACGAGCATGACGCATGAACCAGCCATCGCTTCGCTCAACCATATTTGAGGGAACGTAACGACCCGCCTCACACGACACTACCGCAGAAATGTTTAAAGTGAGCATGACATACTAAAGCTACCCATATTAAGGCGACGAGTCAAGAAATCTGTAGATACGTTTTTTAAGTAGGTTTTTTATTCATTCATTATTACCATTCATTATTATATTATTCTTTGCGTAAAGGACATTGTTAATAATAAAAATGGTGAGCAAAGATGAAAGAGATTTTGCGATTTAAACCTAAAAAATGCTTTCACAACAAAACCTTAAACGCAACCCTTCCACACACTGTTCTATCGATTTTACCAAGACGCGCAATCACAAAATCAAATAATTGTTTCCCTGAAGAAGTTCCAAGATAATTTATCTAATAAAACAACCCGATACCGCCCAATACACGCGATGACAAACTCGGTGGAAGGGGTGAGGGGGATGGGGGAGAGAATAAATGCCCCACATAAAGCCGGGAGTGGTAGAATGTACGTGCACATTCTTAGCACCCCATGTGTAGTGGAATCACATAGAAATGATAATACCCCATTTTCTTAAATACTTTTGGTGTATAATATTGACCTCTTTTTGATTTTACACTGTTACAACTTTGGCTGACTACCTGTAATATTTATTTTGGTGTTTTGTTCATCCGTCTTTGGCATTCGGCCTCCTTTAAAGCCCCTCACGATCTCAAAAGTAACTCTTTAGTTAGATTATTAGGCCATATTTCTGATGGCCGGCCTCTTCTAATAATAAAGATTTAAATTCTGAGCGTAGTATAATCAATAAACAGTTTGTGGTCTGTAGTTATGTCTGTCAGTCACAACATAACGCTGGAAATACCTATCGAAATAGACATATCAAGTACCTTTAGTTTTCTTAAAAAACGAGTAGACTCAAAAAATTTTGATGTAAGTTTAAAAATGTTTTTTTTGAAATGCTAAGTAAAAACAATTTGTTTAAAGTTGTAATGTGCTTAAATAAAGAATAAAACTAATATCAGAAGTGGTAATATCCACTTTGTGTTAATCCAACCAGTCGCACACAATAGCGGTAGCTCGTATCGCATTATATCATTTATAAACAAAATGTGTTAAAATAAATCGCGACGTCGGCGATACGCGAGCTTAACACGCCCGAGAGCGCATACCGATGAATTGTGTTACTTACAACTCTATAGCATTCCATTACGATTCGCGGAGATGTGATACTCACTCTCAAGAATAGGTAAAATATTTTGATAATATGGAAAAACTACTTACAGTAACTTTATGCAACTGTTTTTTCTTCATCGTTTTATGTTCCGGCAGTTCCCTTGTGGTTTTCGCCAGCGTCGTGTAAGCAACTGAAAAGACAGGAAATCATAAATAGATAAATTCGACGACCTGAATGGTGTAGTGGTCAACATGCCGGTCTACCACGCAAGAGGTCCCGGGTTCGATTCCCGGTCAGGGCAGAAATTTAAATGATGCATTTTAATTTCTATGACGGGTCTGGGTGTTACTTTGTATAATAAGTATGTATTTAAAAAGTGTATAATTAGTAGGTAGTTGTCTAGCATCCATATTACAAGCTTTGCTTAGTTTGGGGCTAGATGGCGCTGTGTGAAATCGTCCAAGCATTTATTATAAAAAACATGTAAACAAATTACTTAACCTATAATTTCACTAATCAATACAAAATTAGCAAATAAAAGTTTTGAAATAAATATATAAATATATTTGACAATTTCACATTCATTGCTCCGATTCCAAAGTAAGTAGCTAATGCACTTGTGTTATGAAAATCAGAGACAACGGTGGTATCACAAACACTCAGACTTGAGCTAATATAGAAAAGTTCGTTTTTAAAACTGACCCAACCGGGGAGCGAACCAGGGACCCCAGAGATGGCGACTCTCTGGGGTCCCTGGTTCGCTCCCTAGATATCCAAAGGTCGCGGGTTCGATTCCCGTCCGAGAACATGATCTGGTGCGAGTCGTATTTTTTCTAGTATATAATTTGGTATTATATAAAATAGCATTGTGAATGCTTAAATCTCAAAATTTAAAAGTTATATAGCTTTCTCATCTTAATCAATTGTTTAAAAATATCTGGAAAGGTATTCAGTTGATAACGAGGTAATTCCTTGTACAATGGTGAGATGGCGCTGGCTTGCAGCGTAAGAGTTGATATACTAGGAGAAATTCGACGTTCCCACTAGTGACTCGGTAGCTCAGCGGTCAGAGCATTGGACCGGATATCCAAAGGTCGCGGGTTCGATTCCCGTCCGAGAACATGATCTGGTGAAAGTCGTATTTTTTCTAGTATATTATTTGGTATTATATTAATTGCGATTGTCAATTTTTCCGTCAATGCCATTGTTAGAGCAGACAATCGCTTCAATTGCACATGTAAAGGATCAATTTTCGCATTAATGAGCATCAATTACATAAAATTGATAATCGCAAATGATCGTTATCGGTGCGCCTAATGAACTCGGCTACTCAAAACCAAAACACAGTAACTCACATTAGGAAAATTTTACAGGACAAGCGGAAATGTGATTTGCTCCGTCTTAAGCATATAAACATGTCACAGAAACAAAAACAAAGCCTAGTAACACCTATTGTCTCATACTGTATTTTGATTTTGTTTCCGAGACATACTGTGTTTGTTTTAATTGTCTCTTACTAGGTTTAAACTTATCAAAATTATTTAGGTTCCAGGCTACGTATTCATTCATTCATTTCATTTATTCATTTGCCAACAAACATGTTACATTAATGGTAAGTAATATCTTAAAAACCTACATTAGGTTTATCTATTGCGCTATTATGTTGTATGTTGTTGCTATGTATATATTTTCAACTATTTCTCAACTAGTTGAAATTTATTTTACCTACCCATTGAGTGTAAACTTTGTTAATTATTGTAATGGAAAATGACGTCACTTTAAATGCCGACCTCATTTTTCAAATTTTGACGACTCTGTATGAAATATACAGGGAGAAAAAAGCAGCCCTTGACGAGTTTCTCGCCGGTTCTTCTCGTTACAAGGTCTCCCGCTTAGGGTTTGCGAACCGATGGCGTAGCTTCTTTGACATTCACAAGTGCTTGGAACAGCCTAGACTGAATAAATGAGTTTTGAATTGAATTTTGACAGACCAGTTTGTAGAGCGTTACAAGAAGAATCAGAAAAGTAAAATATGTTTTTTCTAGTTGTGCTTCACTGTGTTTTGTTTTTGAGCTTGTGTAAAAGTAACACAAGGAACATTAAAAGAAGCTTTTCTGTTAAATTAGATAAATATTATTATATTATTATAATTTAAATAATTATAATTTTATTTCATCAAAGTCATAAACATTTTTAAGACAAACTAATAATATTATTATTCGAAGTGACAGTCAAAGTAAACCATTTTAGTAAGTAGATAGAATAATTAATTTTAAACAAAACATCAAAACAAAATGGCACCTAAACACATTTCCTTTCCTTCGGGGTGAAATTTAAGCAAGATATATGTCAACGTGCTTCTCACATAATAAATTACGTATATATTTGCGATTTATCTGCAAGATATATGTGCGTTTTACCATGTGGTGTAAGAAGGGAGGTTTTACCCCCTCGAAATAAGAGTTTGAGAAATCGGGTTGCTTAAAATAAGGTCTTGTTTAATAGTAGACTTTCCGATTCGATTCGGAAAATTTATTTCCGACAATCGTGATAACCCAGAAAAACAATCTGAAGTTAATTAATTTGATCAACTTAGATTAGAGTAATGACATAAATAAGAAGACAATGGTTTTTTTTATATGTTTGTACCTATTGTAGGTATGAAAATTTCTCCATATTTGATTTTTTGCTTACCAAATAAGTAATTCCTATTTTTACGGCTTCCCTGAATACATTAATGATTTGACGAATGCTTGTTCACGATCTGACCAAAAAGCTGATGTTTGAGCTTCTAATGTGAACATGATGTAGACTCTACTACACAAAAATCAGGGTAGACTGAAAAAGAAACCAAGATACATAATAACTGAACAGAAAACAATGTTTTGGTGACTCTGTAGAAAATTCCTAAATCACACCATAAAAATAAACCGCCAATCGTCAGATTGCGTCATTTTCAACGACAGCGATTTGATTCGTTCGATTTTGTATCGTTCTCACACAATAACCGGGTAGATTTTTAAAAAATAATCCAGTTTTCCAAAAATGTACCAAATTTTTCTAAATTTCTGGCGAAGTAACAATTGAAGCTACATATAAATATACAATAGTCAACCATATTGTAACTCCCCTACTAATAAAGATTGTATAACAGATGCATAGTTACGCAATGGTTACTCTCTGTCCAACTATTTAAGTTTGACATTAAAAAGAAAGGGACCAAACACTGTGTAACTATACATCTGTTAAACAATCTTTATTAGTAGTACTAAATGAGTAAATTTTGTGAACAGCCTGTCTTTAACATTTACCTTTTTTTAAAAAAGTAAAGGGAACAATTTCTTTATATTAAAAAAAGATGGCTAATATAAACAAGCTTATTTTAATCCCTTATTTAAATGAGGAGGTAATAATAATATCTTCTGAAATATAATCACAGAAGTTTTTTTTTTTCTCATTTCTTTAGAAGCAAGGGTGTACCGGAATCCACACTCAACTATATTAAGTCTATAGAAGATTTATACGAACAAAAAAAAGACATTCCAAGTATTATAAATATCTGGTGATATTTTTGCATACCTCAGGGGAGAAAACGATTTATTACAAAATCAACCAACGTTACCTGAACTTTGAGTTCAATATCCGTAGTTGAAGATAAGGGTTTAGGTTATGTTGGTTGTTGAGGCTTCCAGAGAATGGTATTATATCGTAAATCATAATATTGGAATATTTTCTCGGAGGTATGGATACGAATGGAATTCAGATTGGTGTATTGAAACTATGACAAATGATGTGGTAAGACTGAAATATTGGATTTTAGGGTTCGATATACCGGAATTAGTTTTTTTCTACATATCTTTAATTTATTGACATATCGTGTAACTGAATTTGTGAATAGTACTTAATTTATATTTTTTCAATGTCAATATCTCTTAAGGGGCTGACATGAGCCAACTAGCGCCGCCAGTCGATTTTATTTTATTTATATATTTACAATTTCTTAAATTTCTTAAAATTTCATAAATTCTTAAAAAAGGAATTCAATTCCTTAAAAAAATCCAATTTCTTAAAAAAGTAATCAGTCATGGTTTTGTAAATGACGTGTAATGTTTATTGAATAACGTTACAACATTACAAAATGCGTGCAATAGTTTAAAAACGGGTTTGAACCAACAGTGGCCACTTTTAACAAAATAGCGTCTTAAAACTATTTGAATGCCTTTTCAAACTGTGTAAAGTTTATATTAAACGTTATTAACAAAACCTTGACTGATTCCTTTTTTAAGAAATTAGGTTTATTAAGAATAAATAAAATAAAATCGACTGGCAGCGCTAGTTGGCTCATGTCAGCCCCTTAAATCTGGAATCACGTATTGAAATTACATCGCAAATTGCCAAATGTTTTTTTCTATTCATTGAAGCTTTTATTCAATACAATTCAAGATGTTGTTTTTATAAGTAAACTGCTTATATTTATAATGTATAATATCTCGAATGGCTAATGTTGTTGAGTTTTTAATATAAATAAATTAAAAACAAACCTTTTGATATTTGAACATGAAACTTAATAAGTGACATCCCAACGGCCAAATACTCAAACGATTATTAAAGTTAAGGCCACCTTTAATTAAAAAAAGTTGTCAGATTTGACAGAAACTCTATGAAACTTCAGCTGACTCTTATGACGACCTGAGTGGTGCAGTGGTCAATATGCCGGTCTACCACGCAAAAGGTCCCGGGTTCGATTCCCAGCCGGAGCAGAAATTGAAATGATGAATTTTAATTTCTCTGACGGGTCTGGGTGTTACTAAATAAGTATACAAGTAGTATATCAGTTGTCTAGCACCCATATTACAAGCTTTGCTTAGTTTGGGGCTTAGACGTTCTAGTAACAGCTTCTGATCGCAAAAATACAAAATGTCTGATCAATCAAAATAACAAATCACGAGTTTAACAATTAGCTAAGAAGCAAAAACATTCTCGTATTCACCCTCTCACCAAACAGATAAATGAGTACCAAAAACATACTTTAAGACCCATATTTGACTAATGCTCCATTGAACAAACTTCGGGCCGAAATGGGAAACATCGGCCGATAACTTGTAAGACACCTCGCTTAAATCGGAGCTGTTGGGGAAGCCACCCCAAAGATCAAGATGGGCGTTAAAATGACGCTTTAAATCTTCCGCAGTGATGATATTCAAAACTGTTCACGAGTGATTGACTTTTTTACATAACATGTGGCAATGTAAGATGTGTAACTATGTAACATTTTAGGGACCTGTTTCACAAAGTCTGATTAAGTTCTTTCACAAGTAATTTCATATAAATTTTGTTCCATGTTTTTTAAGAAATTGCCTAATCATAGATTGTGAAACAGGCACTATATTATATCAAAAAAACTATAAGTCTAATTAAACCTAGATATCAAAAGATTAATGTATTGGAGTTTAGTTACTTCGTGAAAAAGCCTGCATGCACACTTCAGTGACTATCCGTTTTTTTTTAATTACATTCATAAAGTGGTTAAGGCATTACCTATAATTTTAGAACCGTAATCGTACGAACATTTTAATTTGTTAATTGCTTATTAACTTCTTTTATTACTCAATAATTATAACACTTCACCATACCGTATAATAATATGTTTCGCTTTTTTAAATTAAATGCATTTAAAATTATGCTCGTTTAACGACTGTGCTTTAAGTAAAACTATTAAACATACGCCTAACACATGTCGGAAAAGGCAGGAAGTAAAAACAATATTCTACCAATAAAAACATAATTGTATACCTACATGGCGTAACTTACAAGTATTTCATGTTTTAATACTTTAAAAATCGGTATCCTTATTTTTGTTATCTTCAAACAAAAAACTATTTCTTTCTTTGACAGGTAAAACACCTTGTTGGTTGACTTTTTGATTTAAATTCGCTTCAACATATTGAAAACATAACATTAACCCTAAGGCGATTACCTTTTCAATTTTTATTCACCTAAGTTTCATCTACATAGTTAATTTTTATTTATTAATTGATGTACGGAAAATATTTTAATTATATTTATCAATTAATGTGCGGAAAATAAGTACTAAGGCATCCTTTTTTATATTAAAGTTTCTACCAACAGGGTTGAATCAGGAAGTTATTGTATAATTATTACAAAAAAATAACCCTAAAACTGAAGCGTCATTTTATCACCCCGATTTCTGTAAAACAATAGTCTCCCCAACCGATGTTTTCTTTGTCGGAGCCGTCTGCCAATATTTGTGCCAATTAAACGCCTGATTTCACACGCTTCCAAAACTCCCGTTTGTCTTGAAATATTTCTGCTTTTCGCTTAATTCATACTTTGTTCGAATTTAAGTGGCTTATTGGATTAACTTTGCTTATGCATTTGATCGGAAAGATGATTCTGAATGCTTCTCCCATGTCTAGCAATTAATAAAAACTTATGAATTCAGAAGAATTAAAAAAGATGGCAGACGATAAACAGATTGATATTAATATAAAAACGCACTGTATGAATTAAGCAGCTGGGCATTATATCGATAGCTAATTTAAGGAAGAAAGAGGAAAATAAAGAGCATCTCGCGATGCGCATGAGAACAATCAATTTTTATAATTTATGAAAAAAATAGTCAGACCACAGATTCATGGAACATAGGCAGTCAGCAGTCGCTCAAAGCGCTCGAAAGCTTGTTGACGCCAGGTGTTCCACTTCCTGGCCTTGCGAGTAGGTGCTGACTCACGTACACCCTAAACACTATATCATATTGAATGATGGGCCTTGAGATACCTTTTGCAGTATTTTGTCACTAGCTCTGTAACTATAATGATAGTAGGTAGTAAAAATACAGAAAATCTCCAAAAAATTGTTTTCTCGAACAAATGCTAACAAACCGATGTTTTAGTGATGAGCACTATACATAAAGCAGGCTAATCGATAGTTTATGCATAACAAGTATTGTTGGTTGCTTTAGCAAGGGTCCGGAATCACGGGAAAGATTTAACATTCGCGCGAGCACTATTAATCAGATCGCCGATTGCACAGACTAAACATTGGGTTTAGGGAGGCACTTGAGTTTTATCGATATCGATAAATTTTACTATTTAATACTAAATAATATAATAGAAAAAAATGGACTCGTCACCAGAATTGTCGTCACAATTTTTTGTTTTTTTTCTAGTAAAATATTTAGTATTGTATAAAAATAAAATTGAATTGTGAATGCTAAAACCGTAAATTTCAAAATTTTACTATTTGCGGTATACTTAGTTGAAATTAGATAGTAGGTTCGTATGTAAGTAGTATTCAATCGTGGAGTCAATGACTTTAATAGTGAGAGATAAAAGTTGTTCGTACAATATTTTTTGTATTTATTAGAATATTATTGTTATTGCGAGTTTTTTACAATTTAATTACTAGCACATTTGATTTTTATAGAAGTAATTATTGAATGTATAATGTTTGTGTAATTTTAAAGATACAAAATAAAATACTGTTATTTTTTACAACTTCATTAGTTAATTTATTGATTTGACTGCTTGCTTATGAAAATAAGCAATCACAGCCATAGATAAAATACCATTATATTATTTTTACATATTGTTTTTCTTAATATATTTGAAAGTCTAAATTTCTGACAAACAAAACTAGCAAAATAGCTTTTACAAAACATGACAAATAGCTTTTTCAAATATACAGACAAAACATGTCAAAAGTGGTAATACTTATCGTTACATTTTTATTCTACAAAACAATAAACACCAATAGTTGGTGCACTTTTGTTGCTTTCAATTCATGTTATTTTGGTGGTAATAAAGAGTTTTGATACAAGCTTATCTTATAATTTTATCGATATCACTCACACCCCATCCCTACCCCCAAACCCAAAGGGATCGCTCTAGCCGCCCGGTTAGTGTGAACTAAATGAATCATTAATAATGCAAAGTTAACGCGCTTGTGATCCCGCCACCCGAACATCGATGTCGATGCTTAATGTGGGCGTGGGCCCACACTAATGTTTTGCTTAAGCCGAACATATCGGGTGACAAAACTAACGATGTATGCTTTTATCGATAAACCTTTTTGGATGTGGTGACGATTTCTGGTTTTCTTCTTGTCAGTTAAAAAAGTCTTGAATGGTAGAAAAATATTGAAGATTTAAAAGCTATTGATTTCTGCATCTACTTAACTTAATTACATAGGTACTTCATCTTTCTGATTAATTCAGATATTCCGATGTTTAATATTGTTTGCAGTTTTGATTCCTTTAAAAAATATACATTAAAATGTGATTTGCCCCTTTCGAGTTTACTCTCAAAAATATAAATTATCGAAATAACTGAATGATCGTGTAAGTTTCGAATATTGTTTATCTATCATTTTATTTTGTCAAACAATTTAAAAAATCGTACTTTATCACAAAATGGTAAAATATTATATGAAATCTCAAAACATATTGTAGTGTCTTTTAACGAATACATACTCGTAGTAACCGTTTCTAATATTATTATCGACAAGAACTTCATCATCACTTTGCTACGATTTGGATGTCGGTTAATTAATTATTTACTGACGATGTGTGATGTCGGATCGATTGAGATCGGGACTGCTAACAAATTGAATTACTCCAATGGTTTATTTATGGGACACCAAAGTGTTGTTGTTTTGAGGTTAATAATATGGTATTTATGGGTGCGATTCGTTTGCCATAAAAACAATTAATCTAATTTCAATGTCACTAGCGTTGAATTCATCTAATTTTTATTTGGCTATAAAATAAATGATATAATTTATATTTAACCTATTATTCATTTGTCATCATTTATTCTTTGCTTTTTACATTTGCTCTAAAGTTTATATCCCATAAGTATCATTTGATATATTGCTTTTTTATCTAACTTACATTTCATATACATATCATTTGATCTAATTTTAAATGTTATGATAAACTCTTGATATAAAATAGAAATAACTAAGTTGCTCACTTAATTATCAAATCAACTTATGTTTAATGTCCAAACATACATAAGCATACATATATTGTACAATAACAATGGCAAGGCAGGTACGCATGCATGCATGCATGCTTGTATGCTTTCTTGCATGCTTGCTTGTATGTTTCCTTATTGCTTGCTTGCCTAATGCTTGCCGGGTTTTAACGCACCAGGTAGGTTAGCTAGGTTAGTGTTTTGACCATCGGTCACCGTATTTGTATGAAAACAAGTAGCAAGGTAATTTTTTTATTCCGATTACCGTAGAACACAGAAATTGCCGTAGCATTGGCAACACTGCGTAGTACTAAGCTTGACTTCTGTCCTCTCTCTATTCTGTGCTTTTATTTAGTGACTAGCATGATTTTAACTCCAGGGGTCTGTAGACCTAGGTAATAATTTATTTTTAATACTTCTAACTCTTTAACTAAGAAAACAGATACTTACAAGATATGTAAATCGACATAGGTTTATAGGTAACTCCAATGATATTAAATAATTATATAATAAATATAATAATAAATAAATAAATATTTTTACAACATCATATACATTGCTCCGATTCCAAAGTAAGTAGCTAAAGCACTTGTGTTATGGAAATCAGAGACAACGGTGGTATCACAAACACCCAGACCTGAGCCAATATAGAAAAGTTCGTTTTTCTAAATTGACCCAACCGGGGATCGAACCCGGGACCTCAGAGATGACGACAGCTTGAAAAACGGTGTACAAAGCCACTCGACCACGGAGGTCGTCATTGATTTGATGCATCACTCAATGAAAATGTATTGTCATAGTGTTATTAAAAGTACTTGTTCCGTTCCCGTTAAATTAAATAAGTAAAAGATACTTTTATTTGATGTCCTTTGATTTGATGTCCGCACATTGTTGATATAGTTCCGTTATTTTTACCTATTTCTGTTTATCGCTTTATATCTTTGAGAGTACACAAGGTGTTACAAAAATACCCCTAATGCCGAATATGGTATATAGGAACCATCAAACTGAACAACTTTTACTATGGGACCAACTCTGAAATCGCGAAAAAAAAAATCAGCTGTTTCATACAAAAATTAAAATCGAAAATATCAATATGTATGAAACAGCTGATATTTTTTTCGAGATTTCAGAGTTGGCCCCATAGTAAAAGTTATTCAGTTTGATGGTCCCTATATACCATATTCGGCATTAGGGGTATTTTTGTAACATGTTGTATAATACAGTCCAATATGTATTAATAACAAAATTCCATAATAACTATTTCTGCACGTGTCAAACATCAGCACAAGCAGAGGTATTCAACATTTCTAATAAATACCAACAATGTGCGGACATCAAACAGTGACCGACCCTCTGGCAGACATTTTGAAAAGGGCTTGGACATGACATTTGGGCTACTCAGGGCTGCCACACGAACAATATTTATTAGCTTTTTTGGGGTCTTGATTGATAGGTTTTTAACGTGGAGGTAGAAATGCAAAAGTAATAGGTAGGTTTGGAAATGTTTGGGTGGTTGGTTTAAGAAAATCAATATACTGGATATTAACGTCATTGTAAAATAGGATAAAGCTAGTTTTAATAGTAAATGGCTTTTTAAGTTGTAAAGTTTAAAGAAGAAAAAGTTTAGAAGTTGTCAGTGGCGCTTTAGGTAACCTATCGCAGTGGATGACATTTTTTAAAATTGATTTTGAACTCCCAAAACACGTAAGGGTTCAAAACCATTTGAGAGAATTTGTTAGAATTTATCCAAGTCTGTGCGTTGTGTAATATTTCTTAATCAAAATAATTACGGATACAAAGCAAGATCATCTTATTTAAAAAAAATCCTGACATTTAAGGATCTTGGTAACTGTAAAAAATCTTCAAACCCAATTTCCACATTGTGTTGCAATAGTATTTTTTACTCAAAGACGTCTTTTACTTTAGGATTAGTTGACAACCCTACAGTCGTCATCAGTAGATGACAATCGTTCAAAAACCGGACGTCTCGTTCTCTTGTACGGGCGTGACGTTCAATATCCTTTTGTAGCTTTATCGGCAACCGTCACTTGCCCATTTGGACCCATTTGGGACCATTTGGCTACTCCGCAGGTTTGTAGGGCAAATGTTAATTATAAGATATAGATAAGGATTGGAGATCGTAAGCAAGTGCTTGTAATTGATGAGGTTGGTTTTTTAATTTGCGAGTCTAAAATCAAGTCGGAAATTGTGCCAAAAACAACGATAGCATACAGCACACAAAATACGAGAGGTAAATAGACCTGCCGATTTATTTTTAAATTATATTAGAAAATAATTCTCTTTGAACTCATGAAACGGGCCCAAGTTTTTTTAATAATAATAATAATATAATATTTGACAACATCACATACATTGCTCCGATTCCAAAGTAAGTAGCTAAAGCACTTGTGTTATACAAATCAGAAACAACGGTGATATCACAAACACCCAGACCTGAGCCAATAAAGAAAAGTTCGTTTTCTAAATTGACTCAACCGGGGATCGAACCCGCGACCTCAGAGATTGCGACACCTTGAAAACCGGTGAACAAAGCCACTTGACCACGGAGGTCATCAAAGTTTTTCGAGTTAGTGTGGCCAAATAATACTAACTACTACTACGTAGTGTCGCTATATTACACCGGGTCCTCGCTATACAATACTCATCCATATATTTAAAAAAAACCCTAGCCAATTACACTTACAACACTTAAGACACACACACAACAAAAACCACATTCACGCTATCAAACACGTCAACCGTTAAGTTGACGTGATGATGTCGAAAAATAATGCTCTTTGAAGTCATGAAACAGGCCCAAGTTTTTTCGAGTTAGTGTGGCCAAATAATACTACGTAGTGTCGATAAGCTGACCCGGGTCTGCTCTCCAATACTCATCCATATATTAACAAAAACCCTAGCCAATTACACTTAACACACACAAACAAAAACCACATTCACACTATCAAACACGTCAACCGTTAAGTTGACGTGATGATGTCGAAAAATAATGCTCTTTGAAGTCATGAAACAGGCCCAAGTTTTTTCGAGTTAGTGTGGCCAAATAACACCAATTCTACTACTACGTAGTGTCACTAAATTGAACCGGGTCCTCGCTCCAATACTCATTCATATATTAAAAAAATACACTAGCCAATTACACTTACAACACACACAAACAAAACCCACATTCACACTACCGAACGCGTCAACCGTTAAGTTGACGTGATGATGTCGAAAATTATGCTCTTTGAACTCATGAAACAGGCCCAAGCTTTTTTGAGTTAGTGTGGCCAAATAATACTAACTACTATTACGTAGTGTCGCTAAGTTGACCCGGGTCTTCTCTCCAATACTCATGCATATATTTAATAAAAACACTAACCAATAACACTTACAACACTTAACACACACACAACAAACCCCACATTCACACTATCAAACACATCGTCGTCAACCGTTAAGTTGACGTGATGATGTCGAAAAATAATGCTCTTTGAACTCATGAAACAGGCCCAAGTTTTTTCTAGTTAGTGTGGCCAAATCTACGTAGTGTCGCTAAGTTGAACCGGGTCTTCGCTCCAGTACTCATCCATATATTTAACAAAAACACTAGCCAATTACACTTACAACACTTAACACACACACAACAAACCCCACATTCACACTATCAAACACATCGTCGTCAACCGTTAAGTTGACGTGATGATGTCGAAAAATAATGCTCTTTGAACTCATGAAACAGGCCCAAGTTTTTTCTAGTTAGTGTGGCCAAATCTACGTAGTGTCGCTAAGTTGAACCGGGTCTTCGCTCCAATACTCATCCATATATTTAACAAAAACACTAGCCAATTACACTTACAACACTTAACACACACACAACAAAAACCACATTCACACTATCAAACACGTCAACCGTTAAGTTGACGTAATGATGTCGAAAATTATGCTCTTTGAACTCATGAAACAGGCCCAAGTTTTTTTGAGTTAGTGTGGCCAAATAATACTAACTACTATTACGTAGTGTCGCTAAGTTGACCCGGGTCTTCTCTCCAATACTCATGCATATATTTAATAAAAACACTAACCAATAACACTTACAACACTTAACATACACACAACAAAAACCACATTCATACTATCAAACACATCATTGTCAACCGTTAACTTGACGTGATGATGTCGAAAAATAATGCTCTTTGAACTCATGAAACCGGCCCAAGTTTTTTCTAGTTAGTGTGGCCAAATCTACGTAGTGTCGCTAAGTTGAACCGGGTCTTCGCTCCAATACTCATCCATATATTTAACAAAAACACTAGCCAATTACACTTACAACACTTAACACACACACAACAAAAACCACATTCACACTATCAATCACGTCAACTTAACGCATAATCCCGCCGGCTAACCCTTCCTCTGTCCATCGGACTCGTCATTTATAACTCGGATATCCCCGTATCGTTTCCTTGATATCTCTTATTTATTGTCAAAATGCTAGCTGTGGGGCGAAGACGATTTGTCATTGGGAAAGCTTGTGTATCCTTTTCACAAACTAACCCTTGGGTATCGGAGTGCGTATGTAAATTTTGACGTTTATCCTATGTGGGCTTAGGGTTGATGCTGTTAGATATTTGGGTATTGGTTGAGATGTGGAGTGCTTAGAAAGAATGTTAAATATTGTAGCACAAAGTAGAGCATTGCATCATGTTTTTAATTATAAAGATGTTACAATACATATAAATAGACACAAACATGACCCTGTAAGGGCATAGCAATTACTTTTAATCTATATTTATTTACTTTTATTAAATCATCAACGCCCGAGCGGACCCAGGCGGCCGGATAACAATGAAATATCTTTTGTGTCTCTTTATCCGGGCGTTGAAGGGTTAATAAAAAATATAAAACAGTGAGAAATAACAATTACATTAGTTTAATTTAGTATTATTATTTTACTATAACATACTACTACTATAATAATAATAATGATTTATTTCAGACAAAAGACCCATAGTACATACAATATTACAGTAGTGCATATAAAAGATATGAATAAAAATAAATAAAAATAAACTATAAGATATTATTTCTACCATTTATTTATTTTATTCAACCAAAAACTCTTGCATCGAGTAAAAACATTTTTTGATAAACTATTCCTTTAATAATATTTAAAATTTATTTATTTTCGTCTCCTTCTTAATTTTGTTAGGTATTTTTTTATATATTTTCACACACATTGGAGCACAAACGTTGTTGCAATTTAGGAACTGTGATTTCGGATCCGAATTAAATAATTGTGGTCAGGGGCCGTACCGGCTAACGCATCGAACTTCGGAAAGTCTGCCGGGCTTCAAATTAAAACAGATAAATCGATCCCCAATCGGGCTAAAATGGCAAACCCCAATTCACACGAACATTGATATCTTATAAATAACTTCGGCGAATAGTTTTAAGTAAAAGCTCGGCAGACCGCCGAAGTTCGAAAAATTAGCCGATAGGGCCCCTAGTTCAGTAGCAGTTGTTTTAATATTACAAAGAAAAAACCTGTCAAGTGCGTGTTGGGCCACGCGCAGTATCAGGTTCCGTAGTAACCTCATACCATACGTCTATAAACTTATATTTACTCCCTGTTTTACACTCATAACGACTAAAACTCAATCTAACCTAACTCCCTATTCAATAAAATTTGTACTTACGAAACCTTTTCCATTGATCGACTATTCTCGTCAACTTGTAAAGCCTATCTAGCAGTAATAATTTTCCTTTCAATTGATTATATGTACAGTCACGTCTAAAAATTTGTGTACAGTTTAGAACTTTGTCACTTTATTGTAGTTGTCATTTGTCAATGATTTCAGATCAAAAAAGTAATAGCTTTTAGAGTGACACAGTTCTAAATTGAATACATATTAATAGACGTGACTGTACTACTGTCTTGCCTGGTAGAGGGGGCAAGGGGGAGACTTGACTTTAACAATTTCTTTTTTCATAGCTTAATATTTCGCAAACCGATACCTAAATCGAATAAAGTATTCCTTACAAACCTACAACATTTTTAAAATATTTTATACTTCCACTTTTTCGGTGTTATTAATATATTCATGCCAAATTACAGCTCTCTAGTACTAAGTTCCTCTGAGATCAGCTGCGCCTTTCTTATTGACTTGACTACGGAACCCTAAAAAAGGAGCCAAGCACGTAAATGAGAGAATGAGATAAGAAAACATTATGGCCTTACCACAAAAGACTTTAAAACACTGTTCAACAAGTGTTTAACTTAGACACTGTTTAAATGTGATGCTGTCACTTTTGTGACAATATTGTTTGAAAGAGACGGCATCACATTTAAACAGTGTCTAAATTAAACAGTGTTTTCAAATATTTTGTGGTAAGGTTGTAAAAACACAAATTTGAGTTAGATTTGAATGTTGCTTGAAGGGAAAATTCCAAGTCATATCACATCAGTGTAACAATATTCAGATTGTGTATAGTTTACCTGCAAGAAGAATACATGGCACGTTTTCATTGATGAGTGGTTTTCCTCACTTAATCAGAGGTGCCAATCAACTACGTAGCATAATTATATCAAAAACACACAAGTTCCTTTGAAACTTTCAATACAGGATGTTGGAATGTAACCATAAACATTGTGTTGATCTTTTTGTTCTTCCTCTCTGCTTTAATTTGTGCTGTCGCCGTGTAATGTCTCACGTAATAAAATACCTAAGTATTTTGTTTAATTCATAACAGCGGCGGTATCGGCTAAAAACATTGAAGTTCATGTTAACTGTGTTTTGACAGATGTATGTGATACATTGCTACTTTTTATTGGTAAGTTTTTATTTGTGCCAAAACGAAGGAGCAATGTATCACATACATCTGTCAAAACACAGTTAACATGAACTTCAATGTTTTTAGCCGATAGAGCCCTAGGAACGTAACAATGCCAATTCAAACAAATTTCGAACTTTAGAAGCAACATTTCGCCACCAACAAAAACTAGCCGAGCGTCATTTGACGTATGACGTCAAACAGCGTTCCAGAAATCTCCGAACATTTCCTGCATATATTATTCATGGTGGTCCTATTACGGAATAGGGCGTTAATACACGTTGACTTATTGGGCCCATTCTTCATAGGACCCTTCGGGCAGCCTAAAGTGCCCTCTCAGATTTTGGAATTGAAAACTGTCGTAGACGACGTAAGGGTTATGGAAGCAAAAGATTATGGTACTTTTGTAAACAAGATCATATTAGATATAATAAAGTCATCGTTGCAAAACTAAATATTTACTAGTGTAACGTGAACATCATCGCTACCCGTATCTGAAAAGATCGAACCATACAATAAATTAGCGGAACAGACTGCTCCTGTTCTGCTAAATCCACGAATTTTCGATTAAAATATTGTTATCTAAAGAAGGTGTGTTAGGAGGGCATAGTCTGCACACTAGCGCCGCCATTGGAAAAAAAAATCACAGTGCTTAAATAAAGACGAAATTGTGAATTATCTCTCTGAAGTGCACGCCGAAGAAGCTTTGTGGTACTTATAATCACTTACACAAAATTTTCTAGACTGTCGTTTAGTTTAACGGAGTTTTATTGCTAAAAGTGGCCACTTTTCGCAAAAAAACTCCATTAAACTAAACGACAGGCTAAAAAATATTGTTTAAGCTATAAAAAGTACCAGAAAGCTTCACAAAAACATCACAAAAAGAGTTAATTATGCTGAAATTGCAAATCATTTTGGTATTACGTTTGTATGGGAAGCTTACTGTTCGCCGGACTATTAAGTATACCTATCAGTAATCAATTTAGATTCAATTTGATGACACATATATTACGATCAACGTTAGTTTTTCTCCTTTACTCGCTCAAGAACTCAGATTATGAAACCCCAAATAACTCACCAAAAATATCATCTGCCCCCTGATTATGTAACTTTGTTGCAATCAACTCTGACAGAAATCGCAGTTACATTGCTGCTTTAGTAAGAACCAATGTGACAACTATCTTACTTAAAGCAGCAATGTAACTGCGGTTTCAATCGAGAATTGTTAGCAACAGAGTTACGTAATCAGCCCTCTGACAATATCAGAAAATGTCATATATAATCAGCTTGAGTGAGGCAGTTATTTGCATGGGGTGGATTGACAATAATAATGTATCACTATTTATATTCGCAGTTGCCAAACGAACCTCGCCCTTACAAAGTAAAAAATAAAGTTGCAGTTTAAATAGATAGGTATTTGACGACCTCCGTGGTCGAGTGCTTTGCACGCCGGTTTTCAAAGCGTCACCATCTCTTGAGGTGCCGGGTTCGATCCCGGATGGGTCAGTGTAAAAAAATCAACTTTTCTAAATAGACTCGAGACAGACAGGTCTGGGTGTTGTAGTGCCACCATTGTCTCTGATTTCCATAACACAATTTGAAATCGGAGCAATGTATGTGATGTTGTCAAATATTTATTTATATATTATTTATATAGTTCCTAAATAGAGAATTTTGTGTTGGAATATCCTATCAAACACAAATAAAAATTCACAATGATTTTAATGAAAAACTTGAGTCAAATATTAATGCTTTACCATAAAATTTTATTAATTTTCATTGATCCTTACAATATGTTTTGCTTATACTAAACTTTATTTATGACGACTTCTGAATATTATGACTTAAGTAAAGTTTAAGTAAGTAAAGTAACGTTTCACCTGCAATTAAGAGAAAGTGTCAGTTTAACTAAAACCTAAGGTATTCTAGTTCCTTCTAGAAGAATAAAAAAATCTTTTGAATCGTTTACTATTTCAACTCCCAACTTACCATAATCTATGATGCAAATCTGCACAGTACTACATAGCAGAAATTTGAATTTACAAGATTTAAATTCGTAATTTTCACCACAATCGTCCACCAATGACAGCAAGACTTTTCCCACCCGGATCTCCCGAGGGTGATAAATGACCAGGACAACTGACCCGGTCAACGTCTCAAGATAGCCTGGATTGATGGACCTAACAGTCCCGTAGAACCAAATAGCACCAACCCTCACGCTTAGGGGTGTCGTAAAAGGTACTATTAATTATATTCTGTGGTAAAAGGCGACCTCCGTGGTCGAGTGGCTTTGTACACCGGTTTTCAAGGTGTCGCCATCTCTGAGGTCTTGGGTTCGATCCCCGGTTGGGTCAATTTAGAAAACGAACTTATATTGACTCAGGTCTGGGTGTTTGTGATACCACCGTTGTCTCTAAATTCCATAACACAAGTGCTTTAGCTTCTTACTTTGGAATCGGAGCAATGTAAAAATTGTTATAAAATATTTATTTATTTAAAAGGCTTATTTAGACTTTAGATGTAACACCTCCGGGGCCCGGAAAATCAGCAAGCATAAAGGAGCTCCACAACCGTAACTGAATCTATCAGATATCCAAGCAAATAAATGAATATCCGAAATAAAATCTACCCGTAACCGAATCCGATATAAAAGTTTCGAATAATTTCGGATAGGGGTGGAGTCTAAATGAGTCACTTTATGACAGGTTATTCTGCCCGGCTGAGCGCCACACTAGTTTTACTTTTACAATCTCTTAAATTGAAATTGTAACCGAAATTAACGGAATATCCGTAATAATTTCATACCCGTACCCGTATCCGAAACCGGTATATTATTATTTCTATATCCGTATCCATATCCATATCCATATCCGAAATTTCATATCCCTAACATCCCTGATGCATGCAGCAGCGTCAGAAAACAGTCAAACCTGGTTGCCAAGCTTGGAGTTGATGGAAAAATCCATCCATGGGAGGAGCTTACATCCTACAGAGGACTATAGGTATTATGGGATTTTTTTTATCTTTTTATCATAATGATGATGATGATGAAGAAGAAATAAGTATTCTATGGATTTATAAATCCATCCACGGGAGGAACTTACATCCTGCAGGGGACTAGGTATTATGGGTAATGATGATGATGATGAAGAAATAAGTATTCTATGACGTGACGTCACTTTAAATGCCGACCTCATTTCCCAAATTTTGACGACTCTGTATGAAATATACAGGGAGAAAAAAGCAGCCCTTGACGAGTTTCTTGCCGATTCTTCTCGTTACAAGGTCTCCCGCTTAGGGTTTGCGAACCGATGGCGTAGCTTCTTTGACATTCACAAGTGCTTGTAACAGCCTAGACTGAATAAATGAGTTTTGAATTTTGAATTTTAAATAGATTTTTAAATAAGTACCTGAATGTTCTTGAATCACTGCAATCCAGATATCATGCGTAAGTAAGGATGACAAAAACCACTTGAAACTATTTATCACGAAGCTCATGATGTTGCACAAACGCGATGAGAATGGGATGCTACCTTTTGGAACTGAGACGCGCACGGTCAATTAATAATGGAAAAAGGGGTAAAACTTTTTAGATTTTTTTAAATGATTTTTAATTAAATAGGTTTATAAATTTTTGAAAATAAATTTTTAGACTGCCTAACTATCATTTTCAATTTACTTTGACAATGTCCCATCCCATTCTAATCGCGCGTGGATTATAAGATAGATACCGAGCTCATAAGTTTTTTTTTACTAGTCAGCCGGCACGTATATGAAGTTTGATGACCACTTGGTGACTTTTATTAAAAATTATTTTAAATCAAATATTTTAGCACATCATGTTTTTTTATCTAATAAAATAATTATGATAAGAACTATAATTACTATTTTCATATTATTTTAAAGTAAGGTAAAATGTATATCAGCACAATTTCAGTCACAACTACATTTATAAAAAAGAATCAAAATACAATCGACGTCACATGTTGATCGGCGTCATCTGTCCGAATCGTTCCGGACGACCAGGCTGTCCGGACGCCATGTCCGAATGAAGCGGCCAGTCAGCCGGACAATCCGAATTAAAGGCGGGCCTACACAGGACAGTTTGTTCGAATATTTTTAAAATTGATATTTTCGATTTGCTAAATCTGAATACATCTAAATTTCATTAGATTGTGGTCGCATGTGTAGTGTAGATATTTATAAAATTCTCATTACATAGAGGCTTTGCAATTAATTGATTTCATACTCATGCAACTATTTAATTGATGCGAATGGTGCGAAAGAAAGTGTAAAATATAATTTTTTATTTTGAGATTTTAGCATTCACAATGCTATTCTTATTTAATACTAAATAATATAGTAGAAAAAATACGACTCACACCGAGTCACTCGGTAGCTCAGCGGTCAGAGCATTGGACCGGATATCCAAAGGTCGCTAGTTCTATTCCCGTCCGAGAACATGATCTGGTGCGAGTCGTATTTTTTCTATATTATTTAGTATTATATAAAATATAAGTTATTTGTCTATCAAAACCTATCAAAATAGCTGATCATATGACAAAAATTTACCTAATCTCAAGACCCTAAGGTGCACTTTCATTTGTTCACAGACAACCAATGGTAGGTAGGTATGATTATTTTGGCGCTGACTGAATATACTAATGACAGCTATCCAATTCATGATATGTGAAATAATAAAGGAAAAGTAACTGTATCTTACAGATTTGTACAAAATAAGTCATGTCTCTATTTTCGTGTACCAATGCAATGACAAATATTTTCAACATAAGTTCTTATATCATGTATTGTCAATAAGTAAGAGGATCAGCGACCGGTTGGAATCCTAAATTTTTTTTTAAGTTGAAAACATCACTTATTTTTCTCCGATTCCAAAGTAAGCAGCTAAGGCACTTGTGTTATGGAAATCACAGACAACGGTGGTATCACAAACACCTGAGCCAATATAGAAAAGTTCGTTTTCTAAGTTGACCCAACCGGGGATCGAACCCGGGACCTCAGAGATGGCGACAGCTTGAAAACCAGTGTACAAAGCCACTTGATCACGGAGGTCGTCAGTCGTCAAACATATTCATATCATAGCTATGAACACTAGTGAAAGATTTTTTTAAATCCGATAAGAAATGGTTGAGTTATAAGGGTTTAAAGGAAATGCCAAGCTCAATGCAATATGTGCTTTATCACGTACGACGTAAGGTTCCCGATGACGTCATAAGGACCCCCAAAATAACAGCGTTCTAGCTCGTATTACTTCTCAGGTTTATCGAGAAAATTTCTTTACAGTTAATCATGTGGTGGCACAAGCTTTCTGATAAGCCACTAAACAAAATTCGTCGCTGATCCTCATTCAGACTGATCATATTTTTAATATATTTTATGATTAATTAATTTTCAAATCTACGTTGTGTTCATACCCTAAGTTCCTCTCTTCGATTGAAACTAATAGGCAGGATATACACGCAACATGTTTCACCGGCACATACATTCGTTCATCAATCGAACATTATTGAGTCTTATTGCTATAATGTTAAAGGTCATATCGTCATTGTTATTGATGTTTCGTTAGACATGAATATCGAACAGCTGTGCCACACGTGTTCTGAATTTATTTATTCAGTTTCTATTCATTTCCCACTAGCTCTCGCGCGCTGTTTCGTCAGTGTGGACATTCAGCATATTTCTAGGGAACCTTTGACCGAGATAAATATACAACATGTTACAAAAATACCCCTAATGCCGAATATGGTTAATAGGGACCATCAAACTAAACAACTTTCAAACAGCTGTTTTTTTTCGCGATTTGAGAGTAGGTCCCATAGCGAAAGTTGTTTAGTTTGATGGTCCCTATATACCATATTCGGCATTAGGGGTATTTTGTAACACGTTGTATATAATAAATATAAATCACAGACAATATCTGTGATTCCGTTAATAGATTTTAATCTATTTTCCTGTTACCAGAAAGAACCCTAGAAGTAGTCAAACCATCTAAAAATTATGCATAGATATGATATCTCAGTTAAAAACCGCCTTAGGGTGGGTACTCACTCACTTAGTTTCGCGAACTTCCGAGCTCTGCGAACCTGCAACAGTGCGCCATAGTGTGTACGTGTGCGAACCTCGGGGGGTCTAGCCAAAGTAACATTTGCAAATCTTCGTTATCGCTTCGCTTTTGAAACATATTTGGGATTGACATAAGGTTTCGTTATTAATCGAAATTTAAAACGTCAAATCCATACATTTTTCGAAGCGAAGCGATAGCGAAAATTTGTAAATGTGACATGGTCTGAACCCGTTCAGGTGCGCGTTCCGCATTTTGCGATCCGATGCGAACGAACACAAAGGAGAACAAGTAGAAGTTCGCAATAGCATCCATATTGAGCTCGGCGAACCTGCAACAAAGGTTCGCGGAGCACGAGGTTCGCGAACCTAAGTGGGTACCCGCCCTTAGAACAGTTGAAAAACGCTTAGAGTTGAAATTACTGCATCTACACTAATTTAGTTACCATAGTACAAAAAGTTTAAACAATTAGCCTATTAGCGAAAACTTCCGCCAAATGTAAAAGTAGCAATCGAAAATCAGAACAAAACATTTGGCACCCCCTCTTGTACAAAGTTTGTGAACCAAAACAAAGAAATAATAACGAACAAGAAGTAACTAGCATTACTTGCCAAAGTAATAGAGCGCAGTTTTGGCAAGTTTGTGAGCGTAGTCGATACGAAAGCTATAAATTAGTGTGGCGTAAATAAGTACAAAGAATTTGGCAGCCGCTGTGTCCAGTGTTGTGGATGTAGTACGCTTGCTAGATGTGGTATGAATTATTGGCACAGAATATATAATAGTATTTGAGTACTAGTACTAACTATAGAAGTATAAAATAAAGATATTCGTTACAGCTTTAAAAGTTTCGGGAAAAGTTTATGTTATTTTTAGTTTATGGAAGAAGAAGGTATAATAATATAAATCGCAAATGTTGGTTTCTACTAACAATAACAAACAATAGATATCGCATGATTATTTTGTAATGAAACGGTTCTTAAAATAAATTTTCTTTGTTAGTTTTTTATTAAACGTCATAAAATTACTTTTACAAATTACATTTTCTATGATCAAGTCTCTATTAATTCCCTCTTTAATTTAAATGGCCAAACACCTAAACTCTTTCGGACGTCATAGAATGAATTTCATAACGTAACAAATTGTTGTATTTATTTATTTACTAGCTATGGCACCCGGCTTCACTCAGGCAGTTAATATGAGATTGTGTGGTAGTTGGAATAAAAAATATGAGAGGTAAGTACTTATTTTTTTTATTGAAAACATATTGTAACGGAAGTAAGTTAAACGCTCCGGTAACGATCCAATTTTTACGTAATAGACGTTCATTGACGCCAAAATTGATTTATTTATTATACTAGTTTGTAAATCAAGTATGTTAAACAAGTAAAGATTCTCGAAACATCATAAAAACCGTTAAAAACACTTTAATTCGACTGGGGATCGAACCATTGCTCCTCGCGTATGAGGCGAACGTTCTCGCCACTACACCGCAGAAGCTTGAGAGTAAGTAGCTAAATTGGTCATCGCTTGATGCTCTATGTCTCATCTACGTCATGTGAAGTCACGGCCGTCGCAACTGGAAGATTCCAGTCACGTTCCATTCCAGTTCTTATACCTTCAAAAGCACGCCCTGCGAGAAAAAACGGAAACCTTCATCTTGGATGGGGAATAGAGGGCTACCACAACATATTGTAACTTCCGTTGATCGTAATGGTTTACTAGGACTCGATTCTGAGTTTTAGTGGCACGCACATTTTCTAGACTTTATTTTATTAAAATATATTGATTAGCACTTTACTTTAACACCGAAAAACACACCTAGAAAAACAATAGGACTTATAGTGATTAACAATGGCGGTCTTATCGCCAAAAGCGATTTCTTCCAGACAACCGGCTGCATGAGGTGCACTAGATCCATAAGTAAAAGAAAACTGAAACAGATTAGAGTCAATAATTATTATGGAGAAAGAACCAGAAAATATACGATACCTAAATTGTTTAATAAATATTCGACATTATTATTGGAAGAAACAAAAATTAAATGTAAAGATACATTAAAAAGAAAATTAAAAGAATGCATGTTATATATCATATCATATAAGTAAGCAAAGGTAATCATAAAAATAAACAAGCGATGTATATAGCATTTAAGTACAATTATTAATAATACATTTAGAAATAAGCGCTACGCCTACAAACTGTCATTGCAGTTTGGCGACAGAAAATGTTGTACCATTAAATGTAAAAATGAGGAAAAATATAATAAAAAAAATAGAGAGATCGACAATTATTTTTATTTGGCATTTCCAGTTTTCAAAACATAGACGTACCGTCCAGTTAGTTAGCACAAAAGTTGGACAATAATCTCTAATGGAGCGATGCAGTGTCCACAATTCATGAACAACAGTTTAGCAGTAATTGTGGCTGTGACATAATAATGGGGCTATCCCCATAAAATATCGGGATAACCGACTAATGTGCGGACAATGCGAGGTATTGGGAGGAAAGTGGGGAAACTGGAGACCAAATACTTTATCAATAACTTTCCGCCCGCGACTTCGTCCACGTGGACAGTCGATCCCTAGGGAATGGATATCTGAAATTGAAATTGAAATTGAAAAATTCTTTATTCAAATAAGCTCACATAATAAGCATTTTTAAATCTTCAATTCTTCTTACCACCCATTATGACGTCTTTTAGCTGACAAGAAAAATGGGCGCAAAAAACTTATCAGCTTTATTAGAAGGAACGATATTTACAAATATGTATATCGTTTCCAGACATTACATTCATACATGTTACAAATAACATAGATTCATAAAAAAAAGCTATACAAGGTGTAATACCCTTAATAATACCCTTAATACCTAAAAGGTGTTGTAGATCGTGAGAGTCCTGTGTTTTGGGCAAGTTTTCAATTATAAAGTTTTATCAACCATCACTATTCCCAAGTTTGTGAATACCTCTATCTGTGAAAGCTTCCAAAAAGCTTTACAGATAAATTCCGAGCAAAGTATTCGGTTAGAAGCGGCTCCATGCTTCTTGCTTAGTTCCTGTGCATTTTACTAAGTCATGTGTGGATTTATTGCAGGTGTAGTGTGTAGTGTGCCATCGACGTAACCTGTTCATACTGGGACACTGTAATAAAAAAAAAATCATAAAACAAAGGTGTCAATTTCATTCAGCCAACATAATTTATTCAGTGCTGTTAGAGGCAAAAAATAAATAAATGCTTGGACAATTTCACACAACGCCATCTAGCGCCAAACTAAGCAAAAACTTGTTACATGGCTGCTAGACAACTATTAAACTATTTATATACTTTTTAAATAAATACTTATTATACATAGTAACACTCAGACCCGTCACAAAAATTAAAACTCATCATTTCAATATCTGCCCGGCCGGGAATCGAACCCGGGACATCTTGCGTGGTAGACCGGCATCGGCATGTTGTCCACTGCACCACTCAGGTCGTCAATGTGAATGTCAATGAAGCTATGCTGATTGCTTAATCAGGGGCTTCAACTTAAAACAGATAAATCAAAGTAAGGAGTTTCGTATTGTACTATTCGCCGGAGTTATTTAGAAGATATCGATGTTCGTGTGACATCAAGAATTAGGGTTTGCCATTTTGACTCGATTGGGGCTCGATTTATCTGTTTTAATTAGAAGCCCGGCAGACTTTCCGAAGTTTGATGCGTTAGCCGGTACGGCCCCAGAACCTGTTCAAAATCACATTTTGTAAAAATGACAACAAAAAACACTTTTGAAATATGAATAAATTTCACGTTATAAAACCGAGCTACAAGTTATGACAATTATATATATTTGGTCAAGACTTTCACTCTATTTCTTTTATGAAAGTAGTCAAGTGTGAGCGTGCACGCATGTAGGTATAGCGGTGATGCAAGCGCGTTAGTAAGGCCACCTTAGACAACATACTTTATCCGCACTCACAATTAGTTGCCGCGAGATGGCAGGTGGAACAACGGCACAGAGACAGCTATGGAGTAGAATGTACAGCAAATTTTTTTTTCTTCATATAACTAGGGTAAGAGTCTTTACGACTTTGATGCTGTAATCACACAAACTAATCGCTTTTAACTTTGTTTAACTTGTGAGTTGGAATTTACCCCGCTTATGTTGAAATGATATTGCAAAGTCTTGCTGAATAAAGAAATGCGTACATACATAAATATACTCACGCCTGTTTCCCATGGGGGTAAGCAGAGACTATGGATCGCCACTTACTACGATCCTTGCACACTTCTTTTGCTTCATTTACATCCATCAACCTTTTCATACATGCCCGGCGGTTTTTCTCACTGCGTACACCAGCCTTTTTTATTAAAACCTCTAATTGGTCCGCGTAGGTTTTTCTGGGACGCCCTTGCGCATTCGTTCCCTCCACATTTGCACAATATATCTCTTTCGTGGTTCGACTTTCATTCATCCTTTCTAAGTGACCAAACCACCGAAGCATTCCTTTCTCAATTCTTGTCACTATATCATCTTTCAGACCACACCTTTCACGAATCACGTCATTCCTCATTCTATTAATTATCAAAGAAATGCGTGTTATAATTTTATTGTATGTGGATCCTCATATACTTTCAGTATTTTATAAGCTGTAGATGTTGTGTACATTAAAAAAAACCACACAACATATATTTTAAGAATGGACTTTAATGTGATGGGCATAAATATCTTAAATAGCAAAAGGTAAACGCCAAAATCGGTGATTTAAAAAAAATCACATCAACACCGCGTCGACTTCACCCCACCCTTGTCCATCGTCTAAAGTGTCTCGGTGGTGAAGTCGTTAGCAACAAACTCCACACATTTGTGTCACCGGATACAATCCCATTATAATTTTAAATTTTAAGCTCATCTATTTAGCTCGGCCAATCTGCCGCCGGTGATCTTTGATGCGTTTTTGATAGAAAACATTTTGACAGACAGTGTTTTGATGGCGCAGCTTGTGAAATTTTTGAGAATTTTCAATCGACAGTTTTGTTTTAAATTATGACAATGATCTATTTGAACAGTCGTTTTAATCATCTATTGTATTTTTTTGCAATTAGATAAAACCCATTCATATTTAATTATTAATTAGTTGCATTAATTGTATAGACCGAGGGGTTTCTTAAAGTGTGGTCTACGGACCCCTTAGGGGTCCGTAACATGTGTATCAGGGGTCCGCTGTTAACCCTTCCCGTAATGAAAATACCGATCAAAATGATATTTTTTTCCTACTATATTATTTGACAGGGGTCTGTGGAGTTTTTTGAATTCTGAAAGTGGTCCGTGACTACAAAAAGTTTAAGAAACACTGGTATAGACTGATTCGAGCTAATTTGAAAATGTAGCCCGTGGTATCTGAATAAAGTATGTGTTTTACACAGTTTTTCTTTTCTAGCTCCTAAAATTCGGTGCAAAATGCTATAAAGTGCACACATAACATTATAAATATTACGAACTATAAATACTGCCACAAGTCTTTGGTCGCAAATATGGAAATCGACCTCAATGCTACTCAGAAACTTATTTATTTATTTATTCATACATGCTTTAAAAGCAAACAGGTGTCTCCATCCACAGCGCCTATAAGATTACTTAAGTAACAATATTATTATTAAATTTAGATTTTTCGCATTCACAATGCTATTTTTATATTAAGATAAATAATATTAGAAATAATCGACTAACCCGCAGCACCTCAGACGGGACTCGAACCCGCACCCTTGGGATTCCGGCCCAATGCACTGACCAATCATGCTACCGAGTGGGAGCGCCGAAATTTTCTAGTACTTTTAACTTCTTCGCTGCAAGCAAGCGCAATTTCACCAATGTGAGGAAATACCCCCACATTCGAAAGAAACATCTTTCCAGATGTTTTGGCAATCGATAAAGATGAAATAGCTATAATTAAATCTAAATTTATCTTATTCTTGACGACCTCCGTGGTCGAGTGGCTTTGTACACCGGTTTTCAAGGTGTCGCCATCTCTGAGGTCCCGGGTGCGATCCCCGGTTGGGTCAATTTAGAAAACGAACTTTTCTATATTGGCTCAGGTCTGGGTATTTGTGATACCACCGTTGTCTCTGATTTCTATAACACAAGTGCTTTAGCTACTTACTTTGGAATCGGAACAATGTATGTGATGTTGTCAAATATATTTTTTTATTTTTTATTTATTTAGTACAATTATATCATGCTAGGGTATTTATAAACTGTTCTGTTACGTTTAATGCAGATAATAATCCAACCTTTTCCAAGATTTCACCAATCAGAGTGCTGTAAAATAAAAACCCCATTAGTTGCGAGTGTTTTTTCTAAATTATAAAATAATAGGGTACGCGCAGGTGCTACCGGCTCTTTAGGCGACGGATTTTTTCGTGTTTTTGGGGTTCCGTAGAGAAACAGAGGGGTTATTCTGTAAGTTACATACCTATTGTTTTTTTTTCATTTTAAATCTGAAATTAGGGTAAGTAAGCGTTTAGTAATAAGATTTTCAGTATTTTGCATGCATTCAAAACACTCTTGAGCTGATAATAATGTTCACTTATTGACAAAACATTTCAAATAAATTTTGAGGCCACATCCTGTTTCTTTAAAGAGTAAGATTATATTATTAAATAAACACCATATCGTATGATTTTAACATGGTTTGACATTTCCATGGTTTCTTATAATTACTGTGCTTACAAACAAAACTAATAAATAACATAACAATAATTTAAAAAATAATGTACTGAACCATTGCAAAGAGACACATTTCTTTCGGAATTGTCCAAATTGTTTGCGTTAATTTTGTTATTATTATGCATTTTGCAGGCAAGTGTGTACGATTCGGTAGCAAGTGGTATGTGACATTAATATTTCTAAATTATTGCACCATTTATTTTTTGTCGGTATTTTTATGTTTATTTTTTTATTATCCTTTGTAATTCGTTCCAATTTTGTTATGGCGGTAATAATAAATGATTATTCTTCAATTCCTACTTGTAGTCTACTAATAACATTATTGTATTAATTTGACTTTGACGACCTCCGTGTTCGAGTGGCTTTGTACACCGGTTTCAAGGTGTCACCATCTCTGAGGTCCCGGGTTCGATCCCCGGTTGGGTCTATTTAGAAAACGAACTTTTCTATATTGGCTCAGGTCTGGGTGTTTGTGACACCACCGTTGTCTCTGATTTCCATAACACAAGTGCTTTAGCTACTTACTTTGAAATCGGAGCAATGTATGTGATGTTGTCAAATATTTATTTATTTATTTACTATTATTTATAACATAATTATTATGTTATATTTGCCTCTAGTGTACCTATAGGGATTTTTATTTGTAATACCTAGTATAGTGATAAAAGATCGTCATATTTTAAAATTTTCTCAAACTCGAAGCCAGGACGAAAAACAACTGCTCGGAGTAGAACCGGGACAAATGGCACAGAAACACTAATTAAATATACGGCGGTACATTTTAATAAGTTTACGCGTACCGGCTAAAGCAAATATTATGTCTGGACGCCATGTAAGCGCTGAATTTTAATATCATTACTTGGGCACCGTTTTTAATTTTATAAAAGCAAGTTTCTTTTGTCAGTGAAATATGTAGGTAGAATTTCTAGACTGATGTTAGGAAGGGTGAAAGAAAATTTATGAACTTTGTTAAATATTTCATATTTATATATATTTCATATTTTCATATATGCGAGACTACTTCATAAGCAACTCTAAAATATGAACCACCTAACAACTATAAGGAAACAAAAAATAATAGAAAGAGTTACCGCAATGCTTTTCGAACTATTCGAAAGTATGATTGATCCAGTTTCAGGGTGGATGAAATGGCGACAGGTTTCGGGAGTTACATGTGACCCGCGGATGCCTCTTAAGTTTAAGGGCAAAATTTATAAGACCGTAATAAGGCCAGTAGTCATGTATGGATCGGAATGTTGGGCTATAAAGAAGATGGATGAAAGAAAATTACATGTAGCAGAGATGAAAATGCTGAGGTGGATGTGTGGTGTGACGCTAATGGATAAAATTAGGAATGAGTATGAGAGGAAGTTTGAAATTAGCACCAGTGATAGCAAAGTTGAAAGGGAATCGTCTGACTTGGTATGGGTATGTTATGAGAAGAGATGAAGAGCATGTTACTAGAAGAGTAATGGATATGGATGTTGCGGGTCGGAAAGTAAGAGGAAGACCGCAGAAAAGATGGATGGATTGTGTAAGGAATGATATTAATGTAAAGGGAGTGGATGAGGAGATGACGAGTGACAGGAAGGAATGCAAGAAAAGGACATACTGCACCGACCACAAATAAATTGGGATAAGGGTAGGGGGATGATGATGATGATGATTGATCCAGTTTCAAAATAGAAAATCCAAATTGATATGAAAGCGATATTTTGAAATTTATATATTTGATGCCGACTTTGTTCTACCGTATTCTGAAACTTTTTAATAAAAATATTCGTTTGTTTACCAAAGCAGTTATTCTACACGATATAGAAATATAATTATTCGACTATTTAACTTAATAGAAAGCATTTCCCCGTTCGATCGGAAAGGGGGAAGGACAACAAATGCGATAAATAATCTTCGGCAATTTCTGAATCACAATTAAAACGCAAATGACGTCTGACTTGGCCGTCTTCCCCTCAATTTGTCACGATCGGTAATTAACTCTTGAGAGAACCTCTTCGGAAAATCTCCATCATTAATTTACTTATCATTCAAAGTGGCAAAGGATATTTCGAAGCTATTTTTCTTAATAACATCGTGATTGCCTTTGAAATGTCTTATTTTGAGTCATCAATAACGTTTCATTTTTTTTTCTTGTTTATTTTCAATCTCTTTGCAGTTCTTTTTTTAATTTTACACAGTTTACGATCAACCGTGCTGGAACTACTATGGTGACCATAGTAACCATCAGCCGTTTTAAATGTCCTTATTTATGGGTGGATAAGGAGGATGGGCCTTGACCCACCACGCAGGCCCAATGTGGATTGGTTTGTTCTAACGATTGCAAATGCAGCACTTCGTGCCTTCCGAAGCTCGGAGAAGCTCCAGATATCATCTGGAGCTTCTTTTATGGCCTTCCATCCCATGACCGACCCTTGCGAAAGTTGCTGAACCTCCGCAATCGATGGGCTCGTTGCTGTACTACTGTACCACCGAGCTCCTCGCTACTACTATGGCACTGTGTTATAAATAATGTAATAAAACCTATCCAAATCTGTTTAATCATTTTACTTTATCTTCATGTTAGTAAGTACTTTTTTTGAGTCCTTATCTAGTTTTCGTGATGTGAAACTATAGTAGGTACTTTAGGAAATGGTACGTACTTCAATCTTTCGAACTTAGTCAGCTTTTCAAGATAATTAGTTTATATAAAAAATATTAGTAAGTTGGCTACTGCTAACATTTTATGTTCGATTTCGTTTAAACAAATTTAGAATCAATTTTTACATTTAATCCTTTCCGAAAATGTATTGACTCCTTTGCAGTTTACCATAGTCGATTCAATCTACTGAAAAATAAACTACTTGTAGAGTACAACAAATGGCGAGGGTGGATCGGGTTAAATGTCCATTTTACCCCATTCCCTTCGAAACAAATCCGCAAAATGCCCACGGCGGCCATAGATTGTGTCCCGGTGTCTTTATCGTCATGTTGTATTTTATGAGTTGCAATAAAATGTGAGATAGTCGCCCACTTTGGGAAATAAGTTAACTAGATTTTTATAACCAATACTTTTCGAACGTATTCATTTTTATTTTCCTTTGTAATGCATCCATTTTTGTAGAATCTGTATTAAAAAACCAGCCAAGTGCATGTCGGGTCACGCACAGTAAAGGGTTCTGTAGTTACCCTTTATCATACCATATGGCTAAAGATTATATTCAATCCCTGTTTTACATAACTGACGACTATAACTTAGTATAATATCTTCAATGAAATTTGTATTAACGAAAACTTCCCAATTTTATTAGTTGATCGACTTGTACTCGTCAACGTCAAATTCGTAACATAACAATAAAAAAATATGATAATTAAACGTGTAAAGCCAAGCAGTGATAGTTTTCCTTTTATCTTCAGTATATGTACACTACTGTCATAATTTTTCACGTATCCAAAAACAACCGTTTGCCTGGCAGAGAAGAAAACACTTTGACTCTAACAAAATTTGCACTTTAAAGCTTATTATTTCGCAAAAAAAGTCCTGACTCGAAACAATACTTTCTTAAGTCTTTAAATACTTACAATGTATTCAAAAGATCTATCGAACGATACCTCACACTATGATATTGACGAGAAACAATTTTTCCATCCCCACTTTACACTAAAATAATACGAGTAAATTTCAACATTTTATTCTACGACTTTTTAGGCGTTATCAATATACACACGCATTCATGACTTACAGCTTTCTTGTAATGAGGGCCTCTGAGCTAAGCCGCGGACGGACAGATGGATATGGCGAAACTATAAGGATTTTTCGTTTACTTGACTACGGAACCCTAAAAATGTGTCAGCCACTTTCATAATTGTGTTATGTGATTTTGTCATGCATTTATGTTATTGTCGTGTCTTATTTTTAGGGACAGTAGGTAGATAGATACTATTAGGTATACTTATCTATTAATTGTTACTTTAATACACACTGCAGGTATTGTTACATACCTACTGTAGATTTTTTATGCAAAAGGTTATCACGCCATAATCATTCAAATTTGGCAAGCAATAAAATAAAACAGAAAAGCCCTCTCTAGAAGGATCTTCGACAAACAAGCACAGAGAAAAAAAAAGATCCAACCGCGCTAACAGTGCGACTTCCGAACGTGGATATTTATGGACAGAAGGGGTGTTTTATTGCACAATGTTACATTTTAACCCACTCGCCCCCGGCCATCCGCACTTTATAAGAACTCTATTACACCGTCTTGGGATTTTCTTTTTTGACGTAACTATTAGAAATAGATGGGGAATTTGGGATACGTTTTTTTTTCAATGGTGTTTTGAAGCGTTTGATCCAGTATCTTGGAAAAATATATAAATAAAATTGTTTTAGCTGGAAATATACTCACATTCACTGCTGAGGCTACAGGAAAATTTACCAGCATAGCATATACTTTTTTTAAATTCTTAAGCACCAATGTCATGGCTCAAGAGGCAGAATTATGTACCCACTGTGCGGTTCGAATTGAGAGAGAAACTCTTCTCGTTGTTGCAATAGTAGATTGTTAGACAAGGGTCAAAAAGAAGCAATTCCCAAATGAGATATTTTTCGAGTATGGAATTGATGACTTTTACCCGTGTTAAACACTCTACTTTTCATTTCGAATATAAGGAAAAACATGTAGTAACTACATAGGTAGACCAAATTTATTTATTTCTTATTTCAAATTTGGAACAGCCCGCGTCGCCGCTCCGCCCAATGTTTTTAATTTAGTACTGGCTGTTATACCAACTCTATGGTCGACTATGTAACCAAATTCAGTTCTATTTATAAAATTCTTTTACATCCTAGGGTCGAACACAGAGTTTTTAACCCGCTGCTCAGTTTAAATATACATCACCTTCCGAATATGAGAAATTACTTACACTACTGTGTCACAACCAGCCCCTTTTATTCGACGTTTGGAAAAAATAACTTTATTTTTATCTGTGTATTTATTTCTAACAGTGGGTCTTCTGGACCGATAAGGACACTGCAGGGTTATGCCATATTGTCCCGCCTGAACGACTTTATGGTGACAGGTCGTTTTAGCTTCGACTTGATTTGCAAGACTGCCATCTTAGGGTTAATAGGGAAATATGCTGGGGTTTTTTGTTACAAGGGTTTAGGTCATCAAAACTTTTTGTCATGATTATAATGGTTTGGTTTGGTCTTTCGCTAGGTTTCATTGTGAAATCATAATGAAGTTTATAAAATAATTACAGTTAAAAAATGAGCAAAATTATAGATGACATAAATTGAAAATATAAGAAAACATATCTTAAGAGCGCGTAGTCTGCACACTAACGCCGCCATTGAAAAAAAATCATAGTGCTTACATAAAAACGAAATTGTGAATTATCTCTCTGTAGTGCACTCCGAAGAAGCTTTTGTTTTTTAACTTTTTATCGTTTAAACAATATGTTATAATTTTTTTATTTTATTGCTAATTGCGAGTTTTATTGGTAAAAGTGGCCACTTTTCGCAAAAAAACTCAATTAAACTAAACGACTAGAAAATATTGCTTATGCTAAAAGTACCACAAAGCTTCTTCGGAGTGCACTACAGAGATATAATTCACAATTTCGTCTATTTAAGCACTATGTTTTTTCCCAATGGCGGCGCTAGTGTGCAGACTACGCTATGTTAAGAAACATGTAGTGTTAAAATGCTTATTGGAGACTCTAACCAGTTATTGAATTTTCTTAAGATGTCAAACACCAATCTTCAAATTAAATAACAAAAAAAAACCTACTTATATTGTTTATTCACAAAAAGGCGCCATTCACATCTCACAGGTCGGTCATGTCTTTTCATAATAAGATCCAACCAACCCAACCTCCCCTATAAAAAAACCACTTCACACGGCTCATCAGCTGAAAAATCACTTCAATACCCCCAATCAATTTTCCCCGGGCAAAATACGGGCAATCTCCTAAGGTCCAGAGCTTATAAGTTTTCCGACTTAGCTAATATTGTTAGGCCGGCCACGAACGTCCCACGGGTCAGATTTGGCCATAAATTGAGAAGGTAAGTGTTTTTCCCCTTTCAATCTTTCAATGCCTCCGCGCGTATTTTTTATGGGGATGCTAGGGTATTTTTTACCCCTTAATAATTCAGGGTTAAGATGATTTGGATTAGGTAAGCTTGCTTGATTGGCTGTTGTGAGAAAAAGGTCAGTATTAAGTTATTCAAAAAACACGAATTCTGTTAATATAGAAAATTAAATACTATGAAACGAAATCGATTTTAAATTTAGATTTTTCGCATTCACAATGATATTTTTCTTTTATTATTTGAATGAAAATAGTTCGTTTGTGGTCCCATCAAAAAATTACAGATATCTGGCTAGTAGTTTTTTCATAATCCTGAAAAACGTTTTTACGGTATAATTATATTAAGATAAAAAATATTAGAAAAATAATAGAAAAAATCGACTCACCCGTAGCATCTACGGGACTCGAACGCGCACCCTTGGGATTCCGGCCCAATGCACTGACCAATTATGCTACCGAGTCGCTACGGATGAGTCGATTTTTTGTAGTATTTTTTCTAATATTATTTATCGAAATCGATATGTTATCTCCTCCATCACTGTATGTTATAATATTGTATAATATTTACGGTAACAGCAGAAAACATGAATTTATAATTAGTAAATAATAAAATAATGAATTGAGGAGCTCGGTGGCGCAGTGGTTTAACATCTGGCTCTGCGATTACGGATGTTAGGCAACTTTCGTAAGTGTCGGTCATGGGATGGGTGACCAAAACTTTATTATCTCTAGTGACTCCGTGCTTCGGAAGGCACGTTAAGCCGTTGGTTCCAGCTGCATTTGCAGTCGTTAACGCCCACCAATTCGCATTGGGCCCGCGTGGTGGGTTATGGCCCATCTTTCTTAATCACTCAAAAGGAAGGCCTGTGCCCCATCAGTGGGACCATTAAAAATGGCTGGTGTCGAAATAATGAAAAAGCTTTCGTCTTATTGGAATTTATAATTTTATTCATAAAAATCTTTCAAATAGTTCATAATTAATTTTTTGTAACACTATTTAACAAGAATTTTTCAATATTTTTTTCTAAATCACAAGTTTCTTGTAAATATTTGTACACATATAAAATGTTGTGCAAAGAGAAATATATGTAGCTTACTGCCGCAAAAAAAATTTTTTTTTTTCACAATGTTTTGGGACTCCCGCCAAGTAATGCTTGATTCAATCAAATACAAATAAATGTAATACCCAAAACCTTTTGTATATCATACTTGAAGCAGCTTTAACTTATTACCAACTTAAATAAAAAAGGCAATAAACACTTAACCCTCCGAAGTGCTTAGAATGCCAATACCTTTTCTAACCCCAAACTGGCCAGTGTCCTCTGACAAATTCCGGCGATTCTAAAACAATTTCCTGTTGGGTCCATGTGACCACTGAGGAAATCGAGTGGGCTATTGATGTTAACCCTTCTCTGATACATCAGCTTGTTTCTTTTATCCGTTTATTTTATTGGCGTTGAGGGGATGTGAGGAGGAATGGTTGGGATTTTCGTTATTGGGTAGTGTTTTATATTTTCGAGTTAGTGTAAGCTACAATGTTGAATGGATATCAATCCATTCAGGCATTTATTTAGTAGAAATTAAATCTGACGAAAAAAAATATGTAATTTTTGTTGCATCGCAACATAAAAAAATACTTTAAGAAATAATAAGTGCATTTATTGAGCCTTTAAATGGGGTGACAAATAAATAGGGTTTGTTAAGCCTTTTGTAGACTGCATGCTGCAAGGTATTTATTATTATTTATTGCGACAAGTAATAAATACGACTGACGACCTCCGTGGTCGAGTGGCTTGGTACACCGGTTTTCAAGGTGTCGCCATCTCTGAGGTCCCGGGTTCGATCCCCGGTGGGGTTAATTTAGAAAATGAACTTTTCTATATTGGCTCAGGTCTGGGTGTTTGTGATACCACCGTTGTCTTTGATTTCCATAACACAAGTGGTTTAGCTACTTACTTTGGAATCGGAGCAATGTATGTGATGTTGTCAAATATTTATTTATTTATAAGTTACTAAAATGTGTAATATAACGGCGTTTATTGCTAAATAATATGTTTATTGTAGCTGAGCTAAACTGTCATACTAAATATTCCCACGCGGACGAAGTCGCGGGCTATAGCTTGTTATTTATAAGATACAGATAGCTACTAGGATACTGTAAGGATAGTTAATTTGTAGGCTGTGATTAGCTGATAATAAATGTTTACTCTGTAAGTAGGTACGTCTTTTTAGAATGGATATGATTATTTGAAAAGTTAATTAAGAAAGAAGGCTTGCGATGTAGTTTTTGACGGATTCGGATTTGGACCGGCATCGAGCCATGTAAAATCAGTAGGAAATGTTATAAAAAATAAACTGAAATAAACTATTTTATCCTATCTTCTGTTTAATTTCCTGACGACCTCCGTGGTCGAGTGGCTTTGTACACCGGTTTTCAAGGTGTCGCCATCTCTGAGGTCCCGGGTTCGATCCCCGGTTGGGTCAATTTAGAAAACGAACTTTTCTATATTGGCTCAGGTCTGGGTGTTTGTGATACCACCGTTGTCTCTGATTTCCATAACACAAGTGCTTTAGCTACTTTTTTGGAATCGGAGCAATGTATGTGATGTTGTCAAATATATATTTATATTTATTTATTTATTTAATAGGGAGACCTAATAAAGGTGTTCACAGTACTTTGAATGGTCGGTTGATAAACCCGCGGCTCGCTTCGACGCGTTCATTCACTGGCCCATATAATCACCAGCCGTCGAAGAAACCCAATAGCCCTTTTGTTTGCGGCCGCCTGTCCTCTGTGTACTGTGTACAGTCACCGGTGTATGTCCGACACGGCGCGTGCCCATTTCTTAGTATTCAATTGACGCTTAGTTTGTTTAGTGTGCAGTTGTTTAGATAAAGATACAGAGTGATCTAGCTTATAAATAAATAAAAATAAATATTTGACAACATCACATACATTGCTCCGATTCCAAAGTAAGTAGCTAAAGCACTTTTGTTATGGAAATCAGAGACAACGGTGGTATCACAAACACCCAGACCTGAGCCAATATAGAAAAGTTCGTTTTCTAAATTGACCCAACCGGGGATCGAACCCGGGACCTCAGAGATGGCGACACCTTAAAAACCGGTGTACAGAGCCACTCGACCACGGAGGTCGTCTTATATGTGAATAGTTCAATAGTTACCTTTTTAATAATCGTTGATGTGCGTGCACAGTGCGCTCGTACTTAGTATAGTCAAATGGCCGAATAATCAATTGCGATTGTCATTATTACGTAATTGATGCTCATTGATGCGAAAATTAATCGTTTAAATGTGTAATTGAAGCGATTGTCAATTCTTCCAACAATGGCATTGACGTAAAAAATTACAATCGCATTTGATCGTTACCCTTAGGCACGGCGGCCTTAGTGTTTACTTAAAAAATATATTTGCTTACTGACGACCTCCGTGGTCGAGTGGCTGTGTACACCGGTTTTCAAGGTGTCGCCATCTCTGAGGTCCCCGGTTGAGTCAATTTAAAAAACGAACTTTTCTATATTGGCTCTGGGGGTCTACCCAAAGTAACATATACAAATTTTCGCTATCGCTTCGATTCGAAAAATGTATGGATTAGACGTTTTAAATTTCGATTGATAACGAAACCTTATGTCAATCCCATACATGTTTCAAAAGCGAAGCGATAACGAAGATTTGCAAATGTTACTTTGTCTAGACCCCCAGGTCTGGGTGTTTGTGATACCACCGTTGTCTCTGATTTCCATAACACAAGTGCTTTAGCTACTTACTTTGGAATCGGAGCAATGTATGTGATGTTCTCAAATATTTATTTTATTTATTTATACGTCCATTGTAAGTAAAGCGTAAGTGAAAATTCTGTGTTAAAAATATAAAAAAAAAAGAAAAAGCTCTTGAAGAGTTTTGGTGTGTTCAAAAAATCAACAGACTAATTTCTTTGTTGCATTCGTGCTCACTCTGTTATTGTCTTTTTACACTTTTTTTTTCGTATACATAACCTGCCTCATATCGGTGGAATGATTGTATAAATAAGATTGTACTACAAATTTTGAAAAAAGGTAGAAAAAATAAAGATTATTATTATTATTAAAAAAAAAAGTTATTTCTTTAATAAATCTAAAACATGGTCGTACTGTATCGTCCGATCGTGCCGTGACACGCGACACGGCGACAACGCAGCGCATTGTCAGAGGGCGGCCGCGCGAGACACCACACAGCTTCCTGCAGTTGACATCACTGGAGATCATTTGAGATCACCTAGACGTACCTAGGTATATTATAGAAAAACCCCACAGATAATATGCACAGCCAAGGAATGAAATTCCCTGCCTGCGTCTGTTTTCTCCAAGCATACAATACCCACATAGCCAAAGGAAGCAACATCTAGTTTTTCCAAAATGGCGGAAAATAATATTCGTGGTTCCGGAGCAGGTTACTATGGCATATATGCAATACAATACATACCTGTTGTATGTATTGTATTTGGTAACGATATATTTAAGTTTGTAAATATCGTTACTTATTTCTGTTAAAGCTGATAAGTGTCTTGCGCCTGTTCTTCTTGTCAGTTAAAAAACTCTGGAACGGGTGGTAGAAAAATATAGACGATTCAAAAGCGCTTAATAACTAAGTTTATATAAAGCAATTTTTTACTTTACTTTACTTTACATATTGCGCTATTTGCTGAAAATCTTTGATTTTTATTGTGATTTTACATGAGTTGTTGCTGTTTTTGCTGCAAACTTTTTAAGACGAACGATGACGCTGACTTCACATAGCAGACTCATTGAAAATTTGCTTTTAAAATAAGTAGGATCGTGCCTTTGCTTCTATGACTGTTTTAAGTATTTAAAGCTTGAGTGAATATGCTTAAAGCGAGATAGCAATGAGAAAACGACGCGCGCGGGAGCGAGACCGATTTGGCAGATTTAGCGAAAAAATCACGAAATCAATTCTTAGTAAATAAATATAGCGATTAAAGCGAAATGGTTCTACACGATTGTGAATATTTATGATACATATTACTTAAGCATACTCTACTTGAATTTTTGGGGTCTAATCATCCAAATAAGACTCACCCACAATAATAAAAATCAAATAATTACTCATTAAATACCCACCAATTTACACCAAAACAGCATTGCAACTGAAAAAAGATATACAGAAATCCAGAAAGATTTTTATAATTTTATTTGTACACGAATGCCCAGAAAATGAGTGTATTGTGTTCAGCTTTCATGTATGTTTCTATGGATGTGAGATTTTGATTCCAGCGTAACTTCCAAATGCCTGAACAGATTTTTAGCAACTTAAACACGAGGAAGTTTAAAATGTTAATGTGTTTGATCTTATTATTTTCTCGTCTGTTCGTCATTCTTTAACAAACATTGAGGAAATCCCATAACGAAAACCAAGACCGAAACATTATCGTTACATCAAATAATCATAAGGAATGGGGATTAAAAGACGAAAAAAATTAACATCAAATACAAACAAGAAATCCGGTTTGCTATTCAAAAAACCCCATCAATAATTAATAAGCCATCTTCTCGAAATTGGTGACCACTGGAGGGTTAAACCATACCTAACGAAAAAGTGTATTTTTCCTCGAAAGGTATCCTCAGGGAAATTTTTTGGGTCTATTGGACCTTGACAAAAGAAATAAAGATGCTGGAAATAATTATGAAAGACTAGCGGTCGCCTGCGACTTCGTCTGCGTGAAGTTATTTCTTTATCCCTCGGGATCAGTGCTTTTACTGAATGAAAGGTACTCTTTATCCTTTTCTGTGACCTCACAATAAATGATAAGGTAATTTTTAAATTTTTGACGACTTTGTAAAGCAGCTCTTGCCGGTTCTCCTCGTTACAAGGTCTCCCGCCCCCTGATTATGTAACTGTTTCTAGCGACTTTTGATTGAAACTGACAGTAATCGCAGTTACATTGCTGCTTTAGTAAGAATCAATGTGACAACTATGTTACTTAAAGCAGCAATGTAACTGCGATTTATGTCAGTTTATTGATTGCAACAGTTACATAATCAGGGGGCCGCTTAGGGCGCGCAAACCGATGGCATAGCTTCTTTGACATTCACAAGTGCTTGCAACAGCCTAGACTGAATAAATAATTAGAATTTTGAATTTTGTACCCCTGACAACGTGAACCTATGCAAAATTTCATGATGGTCGGTTGAATAGTAGACGTGAAAGCGTAACCTATAAGGAAGAAATGATAGTCACAGTCAAAATATCTTTATTCAAATAAATTAAAAAACTGAGCACTTTTGAATCGTCATTATTTTCCTACTTCCAGACTTTTTTAGCTGACAAGAAAAAAGGACGCAAGAAACTTATTAGCTTTAACAAAAATAAGTAACAATATTTACAAACATAAATAATTATACAATTCGATTAAATTGACAATAGACAGTGATTTGCTGAAACTTCAGAGCACTTGCGGCACAAAACAACGGATTTCATAATATTCTCGAGTGAAGTTGCAGCGTGTTTATTGTTAATTTCCTTCGATATCATTATGCGAAATATATAAAACCTCTTTGCTTGTCATCGAGTAGTGGTAACTTTTTAAATTGACATTGACAGATATGGCGCTGATTGATCTGTACGATAGAATATGATTATAAAGTTCTTGGTTTGATGTATCTAAAATAATGTGTCAATAAATTACAAAAAAACTCGCCAACTTAAGTAATAATACTAATACTAGTACCTACCTGCAACGGCAAAACCGTGAGTTCAAAAATTTTCTTTAACAATGCGGGGAAATTCTAAATATTGTCATCATTCTCAATTTGTCAAAAAATCAATGACAAACAACAACGCTCTTTTTTACTTAATACTTTACAATGCGGTTAGTTTAACAATGTATAACAGAAGTTACAAACTTCAGAGCGCTTGCGGTATAAAACGTATTTTAGTTTGAAAAATTTTCTCATTGCCATATATTATTATCTAGTGAAGTTGTAGCAGACCACTGTCTAATTGTCATATCGTATTGTATTGAGGTACAGCATCGACATGCCAGTTCGAAATTTAAATTAAATTTTTGATGATTCTCCTTAGTGCGTTCCATTTTTAAATTACATGACAGATAAGCTTAGTACTAACTTTGCAGGTCGGTGCTCGTGTTTGAAGAGGTTTGTCAAAATAATTATCGAGTTTCCAATAATTATGTTATTGTATTTTGTGTGTCTTATCAGATAAACAGTAAAGTGATGGTGATTTGAGTTACATTATGTGTTAAGTGATTGTCTCAAAGGTAGAAACTTTACGCAAAGACAACAGTTAGATTGATTCAACGACCTCAGGTATTTATAAGCACTTAATTTAATAATATTTCATTTCTAAGAGATGAACTTCGGCCATTTTTTTATTGTCCCCACTGCTGGGGCACAGGCCTTCCTTATGGGTGGATGGGTAATAACCTATTACGCGGGTCCAATCCAGATTGGTGAGTGCTAACGACTGCAAATGCAGCCGGTACCAACAGCTTAACCTACTTATTTTTGGTCACCCATCCCATGACCGACCCTCTGCAATCGCCGAATCCAACGCTAAGCCACTGCGCCATCGAGCTCCTCCTTGCAAGACAAAAATAATTTCAAAAATTTTTACAAATCGCAAATACAATCTATTTTGATTAAATGTTTTCAGACTTTTTTAGGGTTACGTACCCAAAGGGTAAAACGGGAACCCTATTACTAAAAGTCCGCTGTCCGTCTGTCTGTCTGTCTGTCCGTCTGTCACCAGGCTGTATCTCATGAACCGTGATAGTTAGATAGTTGAAATGTTCACCATATTTATGTTGCCGTTATAACAACAAATATTAAAAAACAGAATAAAATAAATATTTAAAGGGGGCTCCCATACAACAAACGTGATTTTATTGCTCGTTTTTGCTCGACGGTATAACGGCAACAGCTAGATTCTTGAAATATTCACAGAGTATTTAGTTATATATTCACTTTAAAAATAAATATTTAAATTAAAATAAAAAAAATTTAAGGCGTTTCCCATACAACAGATATATAATTTGTTTTTTGCCGTTTTTATAGCTAATGGTACGGAACCCCTTGTCCACGAGTCCGACTCGCACGTGGCCGGTTTTTTTTAAATTAAACAATGGAACAGAATTTCTTTGACTGTATTTTTTTTCAAGATTTTTGTCAAGAACCATTTTAATGATCATGCTGTCAACTTTCATACCTAACCTTTTCATAGCCACTTCAATTTCAAACACATAAGAACATTAACCAAAACAAAACACCCTTCAATTTTTACACGCCAAAAAACAAAATGGCAGACACAAAACGTGCCTCCAAGCGTAACACGAAAAAATCTCAACCAATCCGTTGATTAGCTACTTTTCGGGGGTGACATTAAACACAGATTAATCGCCCCATCTTATCCCAGGGGGTTGAGGGGGTAGAAATTATACTACGAATTAATGACAGTTTAAAAAATTAGCCCTATGATGGTTGCAACCAGCGAAAGCGGAGCCTGGTTTTGGCTGTGCAATTTTTTTTATGGGATAATCCTAAATTTTTATTTTATTTTTGCAAAATATATATTTTTTTTAAGAAAGTTGAACTTGTCGCGATATTCAGAGATGTTATGGCTTTACGTGTTTATTTGGAAATGTTATCATTTTTATGAAAACGCGATGGACATTTTGGTAACAGGGATCTCGATTTTTCTCATCAATTACAAAACATAATGTAAGTGATATTTGATAACCTGATTATTTAGTTCATTGACTTCATTTTGTCAGTTACAAAAACACGATTTGTTATTTTTTTTAAAAGAGAAAAAATATCAAAGAAACCTCTTTTAAAACAGAGATTTGCTGACTGACCGATTGAAGCCTCGAAATTTTCAATAGATTAGTAGAACACACACTTCAATATGCCAGTTCGATTTTTTACAATATTTTGGCTTTTTATTTTAACGACAAAAAACCGGTTTGTCGTCGCAAAACTGCTTGCCATGAGTGGGATAGTTAAGTGTAATTTACGAGAGTTTGAGCGAGACAGTCGATATGTATGCGTCGCCATGATATAACATTTTTCTGATGCTGGAAAAGTTTAGAATATTCAACATTTTCCTAACCTAATAGAGTTGTTAGTATTAAATCATCAATACCTACCATTACCTATCTGTTATCATAATTCTGGCTTAGGATAAGAGACAAAAAAAAACAACATTTATCCTATTAAGAAAGACTCGAGTTCAACGACTACGTAACCAACCGATAAATTGACCATCAGCTGTTTTTGACATTTTCTGCATACATAAAAACATCAAAAACAGACGATTAAAACTAAATCAGCTGTTTATGTGTTGGTGAACTTCAGCCCAAGTTACTTAATTTTCGCTTGACTACCTTGTTATCATAGCAAAACCTTAATAAGAGGTATGTAGGTATAACAAATAAAACACTCACTAAAACTATTCTGTGACAGTACCCCTAATATTCACTTGCACAGACCAATTTAAAATGGTGGCTCAAAAATTAGCCTCGATGAATTCGTATACTTTCGAAATTTTTATGCATTTTTTCGAACGCTAATTCACGAGATGGATTGGGGGATGAGGGGTGCTTCCATTATCCTCCACTGTCCCTCCAAATGCTTAATGAAATACGTCTGTAGGATCAACGTTTTGTGTTTTTTTTCTTAGAGTTTTGTTTTTATTTTCGATCACTAAGAAGGTTTGGGTTTTGGGCGAAACTTTTTTAAATTTGTTATTGTTAGACTTTTTCTTTCGCAACTCTTTTTGGTTATTAACGTGATATTATTAATGTTTTGATTGGGTCAATAACTATGATTTGTTAAAAAGATGATTTATGAAATATTATAAATAAGTTAATGAGTTCACACAATTTACTGTAAGCTTATTGGTTTCTTATTTCGAAACCGGTTTCGTATAAAGATAATTTTTTCGTCATTCGTAACTGGTTACGAACATACGGTTTCGTATGCGGCCAAAGGGTATTTTTTAAGGTTAGGATAAGGTATTTTTTATCAGTCTTTCGGTGAGTGTGCAGCGAAATTGCACAACCTTATTCTGCTATCTCTCTTCTTCCATCGGACAACCGGAAGTACGAATCTGCACCACCGTTTATGGTGGATATTCCAAAGAGTCACACTAAGCGATTAGCTTCAAATTTTATTATCCGTACCGCTAGAGAGTGGAACTCCTTGCCTGAGTTTCCTGCTAAGTACAATCTGGGGGCCTTCAAGTCCAAGTGAATAGGTGTCTTCTAGGCAACCGCGTTTTATCGTAGATCGCATCATCACTTACTGACCACCAGGCGCGATAGCGGTCAAGCGTTTACCTATCCACCATAAAAAAAAATGGGTCAAAGTAAACGGAGCTGAGTATGCCTTTGTTTTCGGGTGCACTGTGTTTTCTATAGTTATTATTCTACTAAAGTTAATGATTTATCAAGTAAAACATTTTTTTTGTTATTAATCAATCACAACTGCGAAACAAAAGCTTTCTTTTCCAATAAAATACGTTTTAAATTCGGATAAAAAAAGATTTAAGTAAAGATTTGGCCCACACCGTATTACCATTAATACTTAAGCAAAGGGGCTAAATCGAGCGTGAAAAAGTACATAAAAATTAGCAAAAAACAATAGAATTAACATAGGAACCATCTGCGCCGAAAATGACTGCCGGATCCACTACTAAGTTTACTGATTGGAAATATCGAATGTTTCTCGACCGTATCTCACGCCTGTTTAAAGATAATCGAATATTTTATGAAATCAGATACCTACATGCTTGATACTTAGATACAAAATATCAAAAATAAAGTTTTTAAACCTTGGTACCACGACAAAATATAATTGGCATTTTTTTTTTTGCGTACCATCAATGGTACTGTCTAATGGTACCACGGTAATGAAAGGGTACCTACAAGCTATCTATTGTTTGGGAATATAATTGTTATTGATGTCAGTTTTCTGTAATTATTATCAAATTAAATATTTCGTAAAATAATACAATGTATTGAATTAGCATATAGCATAAGTATTTTGCTTCATATTGCTTGCATACCGAATTAAGTTTGGTTAACGTCAAGTTTAAAAGAATAAAACTAGAAGTTAAGTACTTTTTAAAAGCAAATAGTAGGGGTTATTATCGCAAGGCAGAACCGCATTGATTCCTCAGCTCACTCCCTCGGGGACAAATTTATCTGGTAAAAAGTAATAAACATTAAAAATAAAATGGCGGATCCCCCCTCTGATCGTGTCATTAGGTTTCCCGTTTTCCACCTCACAACTTGAGTATCTTTTGTATTTATATCTTCGTTATTATTTGGTTGTAGAATTTAATCCAACTGACACAATGTCAGTTTGTTGTTTGTTTACAATTTCATTTTGGGATACCACAAGGGGCATTACTTGGTCCGATACTTTTTCTTTTGTATGTCAAATTGTTTCATATTTAATTTGAAATATCTATTGCTATGACCTTTTTAAAATATTTATAATAATCGACGACCTCCGTGGTCGAGTGGCTTTGTACACCGGTTTTCAAGGTGTCGCCATCTCTGAGGTCCCGGGTTCGATCCCCGGTTGGGTCAATTTAGAAAACGAACTTTTCTGTATTGCCTCAGGTCTGGGTGTTTGTGATACCACCGTTGTCTCTGATTTCCATAACACAAGTGCTTTAGCTACTTACTTTGGAATCGGAACAATGTATGTGATGTTGTCAAATATTTATTATTATTTATTATAATAACTTCAAATTATTATAGTGCATTTCAAATAAACTATATTTTTTGATTCAAAGAATATTATCGTATTTTACTATTGAAGCATCATAGATAGGTTAACCATAGCAAGTGACTAGACAATTTCATAGAGCTAGGTATACTAGAATATGTGAAAGCAAAAACGTGCCCAAGTGGCATAAAACCGTGTTACGTTGTGCAGTCGTTTCAAGCCACCCTACTCTTTCTTAAGTGCGGGGGTCGGTTTTAATTACGAGTGACAGATATGCCGTAAGATTTTACGATAGAATTAGTGATTTTTTTTCTGAAACGTAGGTGTACGTTATTTTGAGGAAGATTAGGTTGATATTCGAATGGCAGGTAAGAGTGCAGCGAAAACACAATGTTTATGGTACGACCGTTTATTGAATACTGACTTGAGGAAGCAATGAATCGTACAGATATATCGATACAGAAATCAAACACAACATGCCGCCCACCAAAGTACGACAGGACTTTCAAATTTAACACTATCATGCATTCCAATAGTAATAATGATCATACAAATTTTAACACAAGTATTTTAGAAGAATCAATTTACAAGTTCACAATTTCAACTTTATTTATTGTTTTCATTAAGCATGCACTAATACAAATTTCTATAGTTAAATTAATTGTCATTAACAGGCAATTTACACAATTTGCTAACTGATCGTTTAATAATTTCATTTTTGTATTTGACACTATATACTCGGGTACAACCATCTTGTCCCGGATGTTTATTTACTATCCTACCTAATGACCACTTTCCAGGTGGTAAATGTTCGTCTTTAAGTAACACAATATCGCCAATATTTAAGTCGGATTGCCTGTTTAGCCACTTAGGTCTAGTTTGTAGCCTAGATAAGTATTCAGTTTGCCAACGATTCCAAAAATCTCTAACAAGCTTTTGTGTTATTTGCCAACGATCTAAACGGTTCACATTAATATCTCTCAGATCAGGTGTAGGTATGTTAACAGGAGCTTCCCCTATTAAAAAATGACCGGGTGTTAAAGGTTCAGCGTCTGGGTCTGAAGTGTCTATTGGAATCAACGGGCGTGAATTTAGGCATGCTTCAATCTCACACAATACGGTCGTCATTTCTTCAAAGGTAAGACTGGCAGTAAGTATTCTACGCAGATGGTATTTAAGCGACTTTACGCCAGCCTCCCACAAACCACCGAAATTGGGACTATAAGGAGGAATAAAATGCCACTGTGTACCTTCTAAAGAAAGCCTTTCCTTAATGTCACTAGGAAGGTCTAAGTTCGCGGTTTTTAATGCTTCGGCCAAGATCTTATTAGCACCTACGAAATTTCGACCCTGATCACTCCAAATATGAGTACATGCGCCCCTACGAGCGACAAAGCGACGAAATGCACCGATAAAAGAATCGGATGTGAGATCACCCACCAACTCTAAATGAATGGCTTTAGTAGCCATACACACGAATATGGCTATATACGCCTTACGTTGCTTAGCTCCACGTCCTCTCGACATTAAAACAAACAAAGGACCAGCAAAATCAACTCCACTATGCTGAAATGGACGTGCAGGTGTTGTACGAGCTCGAGGTAAGTCTCCCATCTGTTGTGTTTTAATATTAGCTTTCATTCTAGCACACAGTACACATTTATGCAAATAAGCTTTAACTGTATTTTTTGCTTGCAGTATCCAGTACTTCGACCGAAGGTAAGTCAAGACTAGCTGTGTTCCACCGTGTAGTGTTCTCCTGTGTGCGTCAGCTATAATAAGGTAAGTTAATTCATTTTTATTTTTCAGAATTATAGGATGTTTGGAGTGTTCCGGCAAGGCAGAGTTTCTCAATCTTCCGCCCACCCTGAGAAGGCCCTCTTCGTCAAGGTAAGGATTTAATGTTTTTAATTTACTATTTCTTTTTACATTTCTATTTGTTTTTAGATTTTCTATTTCCTCTTTAAAATCCTGTTGTGCTATTTTAATACATCTTTTGAGTGCTTCTTCTAACTCTTGCGTTGTAATTGCTTTATTAACTTCATTTGGTTTGCTTTTAAAACGTAAAAATCTAATACTGTAAACTATTACCGTTAATAATTCTTTTAAATCATTAAAATTTTCAAATTTCATTATGTTTTCTTCCTCAATTTTTGTATTAACTTGTATAGTTCTCTTTTCTAACTCTATAGGTATCGGATTTGGTTTTGTATAATGTATATCAGTTTGTTTTAACCATTCAGGTCCTTCCCACCACAATTTGCAGTTGTTTAACTGTATTAGAAGTGCGCCTCGTGATGCAACATCGGCAGGATTATTTTCAGATGTCACATGATGCCATTGCTTATCGTTCACATTATCCAGTATTTCGACTACGCGGTTGGCCACGAACTGTTTCCATCTGGATGGTTCCCCACTAAGCCATGACAAGACAATGGATGAGTCAGTCCAGGCGAATATTTGTGATGCATTTATTCGCATTGCTTGTGCTACGTTTTTTAATAGTTTGGATAGTAACACTGCACCACAAAGCTCAAGTCTTGGAACTGACACTGACTTTACAGGAGCAACTCTAGTTCGCGCTGCAAGTAGTGTTGTGGTTATTGTGCCATCGAAGTTGATTACTCTGCAGTAAACAACTGAGGCGTATGCCTTCTCGGAGGCATCGGAAAATCCGTGCAATTCTATTCGCTTGCTATTTTTAGTTGAAGTTCCTATCCATCTTTTTAACTGTATATTTCTAACGTTTTCAAAATCTTGTCTAATGTTTTTCCATTCTTCAGTTAATGTTTCATCTACTTCATCATCCCAATCGATTTTCTTTAACCAAAGTTTCTGTATTAAGATTTTTGCTGAGATTATGCACGGAGCTATCCATCCGAGTGGATCAAACAATTTTTGAATGTCTGACAAGATTTTTCGTTTTGTAATTGGTTCTGAAACAGGAGGTAAGTTTATGTTATACATGAATTCATCAGTTGCTAAGTTCCATAGTACACCTAGTGCTTTAATAGTTCCTTCGATGTTTAGGTTCAGTTGTACTTTAGTGGATCTATTTTCAGGCTCAATAGATTCCATAAAACTTGCACTGTTGGACGACCATTTTTGCAGTTCGAAGCCACCTCTTTTCAGTATCTCTTTTAGCTCTTGGCTTGCTGTTATGGCTTCAGTTTCAGTGTCAAACCCAGCGAGTATATCGTCCATATAACAATCTTCTTTCAGAATACGTGCTGCAACTGGAAAGTTAGCTCCTTCCTCTTCTGCCAGCTGTATCAACGTCTTCACTGCGAGGTATGGCGCTGATGCGGTACCAAACGTAACGGTAAGTAAGCGATATTCCTTTAATATTTCTGTGGGTTCATTTCTCCACCAGATACGTTGGAAATCGACATGTTCTTTCGCTATTAACACCATTCTGTACATCTTTTTCAGATCGGATACGAAGCATACGGCGTGCATTCTCCATCTCAAGATGATGCTGCGAAGATCTTCTTGCAACACTGGACCAACGAGTAACTCATCGTTAAGGGATATGCCATTTGTGCCCTTACAAGAGGCGTCGAATACCACGCGAGTTGGAGTGCTTTCGCTTTCTTCTCGTATAACCGCATGATGACATAAATAAACAGCTCTTCTGTCACATTCGTCAACCGGTATTTGTTCTGCATGTCCTAAAGTTACATATTCTTGTATAACATTCGTATAATTTTCCTTTAGTTTAGGCATTCTTTGTAGTTTTCTTTCCAGCTGTAGAAATCTTGTCAGTGCTATTTCTTTACTATTACCATCTGGTGACATTTGTTTTTCTGATTTAAATGGTAAGTTCACTATAAATCTTCCTTCTTCATTCCTTTTATATGTTTTTTCATAGATTTCTTCACACAGTTTTTCTTCTTTAGTTAGTTTTCTTGTTCTTTCGTTGTCTAGTTCCCACATTGATTTCAGCATTTCGTCTAAGTCTATCTGATGATGCATTACCATTAAAGATGGCTGGTTAGATTTTCTTTCGCCTATTCTTCCAAACAAAATCCAACCCAGTGCAGTTTTTTGTGCACACGGAGCGTCTGCAGGTCCCTTTATTAAATCTTGCTGTAAAATTTGTGCACATTCGTTCACTCCCAATAACAAATCTATCGGCGCTGGTGTGTGGTATGTTGGATCCGCTAGTTGTATGTTTTTAAGATGGGGCCAGTCTCCAATTTGAATAAACTTAGAAGGTAAGTTTGTCGTTAATTGTTTAGGTAACACATACGCTTCTGTTTGTATACAAAAAATGTCGTTATATGTGGAAACAATGTGAAATTGTACTGTATTGCTCATTCTTGTTTTGGTCGAACCAATTCCAATAATATTACCTCTAGTTGACTTCTTTTTTAGTTGTAGTAGTTGAGTAGCCCGTTCACTTATAAAAGAAGCCTGTGAGCCTTGGTCCACAAGCGCTCTTAATATTATTGTGTGTCCTGTGTCACTCTTGACTTTAACCAATGCTGTGGCTAATAAAGCGTATACCTGGTTTGCATTGCAGTGTGACGTCATCATAGTATTGACTTGGGCTTCATCCTCTTCTGCATTTGTATCTTCAACACTATGCATCGTACTTTCCTCCGACTTCGTTTGATGCAGAAGGGTATGATGACGTCTGTGGCATATACGACAAGACATCGGCAATCTACATTTCACAATAGAATGTCCTATCAACAAACAATTAAAACACAGGTTCTTTTCTTTTACATAGTTATTTCGTTCAACAACCGACATATTTGTAAATTGTTTACAGTGACACAGTGTATGGTTTTCGTTACATAATAAACACGGTTTTACTGGACGAGAAATAGCCGTGGCCGCATGAAGTGTACGTTCTCTAGTATTTTTCTCTCTGGTTTTATCTGCTGACAAAATCGCGGTTGGGTAAGCTAACTCTAATGTACGAAACTTTGATTCCAAAAAACACCTCAAATCAGACCACGATGGTAAATCATCCGAGTTTTTTTTATATGCAAAATTTTCCCAATCTTTACGTGACTCCGGGTCCAATTTCTGTACTACAAGAAATATAATTACAGGATCCCAAGAACCAGTTTGAATATTTAAGTTATTTAATGAGTTAATGCATTCGGTAGTATTGTCGAGTAACATTTTTATAAGATTGACAGACTGAACACTTACCCGTTTCTGCGAAAATAACCTATTTAACAGAGAGTGCACTATAATACGTTTATTTCCATAACGTTGCTTTAAAATATTCCACGCGTCGGCATAATTCGAATCGGTAACACGAACATGTCTCAGGAGGGCTTCTGCTTCGCCTGCAATGCTGGTCTTCAAATAATGAAGTTTCTGTACGTTCGAAAGTGATGCGTTGTCATGTACTAAGCTAAGGAAAAGGTCTTGAAAAGTAGGCCACTCTTCGTAACTCCCCGTAAATGTAGGCAGCTGGATCCTAGGTAGCCTAACCTGCGAGGTTAGTACATCTGAGGACTCATGACCTTCATTACTGCACGACGCCCGATGTGGTGATTGGCGTGACGGCGTCGACGTCTCCATTTGTAAAATCGCATCTTGAATATCAGCTTTGAGGCAGATGTACGCGTCTTCGAAAGTACTATACTCATCGTTAGCGAAGTATGAAATCTCAGCACGCTTGTCACGCGGCGTAATCTTTATAAGTTCGCGATGTGTTGAGGTAAACACGTTCCAGTATTCATCTATACACTGCATTCGAGTTTGTAGATATCCCTTTGTTAATCTAGTTTTTGGACATTTCTTTAAGTTTACTTGAGTTTTATTAATCAAAGTAGCGGTTTCTTCAAGTTGTAGTAATAATTGTTCTATATTTGGTTTCGCCATAGTTCGTAATTGTAAGCACAGTCACAGTATTTAAGAAGAATTACAAAAAAAATCCATTTAGTTTGGCGTAAACAACTTGTTTTTTCTTCGATAGCTCATATGCACTTTGCGTCCTTGCACACTTGTCAATAAAGATCACTTTTCTATTATCGATTATGAATAGACCCTTTTTTCTATAGGCCTATTGTTCGATGCGCTCGACGCATCCAAGGTCGCCTTTTGTCCGCAATATTCACAATAATTTTAATCCGGCTCTTTAGGGCCAAACACTATGTACGTTATTTTGAGGAAGATTAGGTTGATATTCGAATGGCAGGTAAGAGTGCAGCGAAAACACAATGTTTATGGTACGACCGTTTATTGAATACTGACTTGAGGAAGCAATGAATCGTACAGATATATCGATACAGAAATCAAACACAACAGTAGGTAATTGTGCATTTTATCTCTGCCGTTACGTCTTGGCAATTTGATCCGTGATGAACTTATTTGGAATGAGAATTTTAATGTTGCCAGCTTGGGAGATATTACTTTTTTTATCGAGCTCCTTGTTAATCTATTGAATAATGAAACGGTGAAAAGAAAGCAACTTGAAATCTATGTTTCTTGATTAAAATTTATAATTCAAGTATCTGATAAGATTATGCCTTTTGGTATCGCTTTAAAACTGTTTTGTTGATGTTTTATTTATGATTTGAAAAGAAAATTTTGATGATATTACATTAGCTTCTAGTTAGTATAAATTTACAAGATTTTACACTTAATTAAATATGTGCTGTTTGAAGTTCGATTGTAGATCATAAGGTCCCATGTTTCCGAATCCAAATCAATTTAAAAATAAATTAATAATGTTCATCTAAAAACTAAAAGAAAATTGTAATTGAATGTTGTATCTTTGTTTATGATAATGTACACACGTCAGGTTATACAGTTAAACTGCGAAACATGTATAGTCTGAGGTGCCCATCATAACAATAACTAATCACTCTCCAATATTATCAGGAGAACACATGTCCCCATAAACGCATTGATGGCAAAAAACCTAACCTCAGGCGTGGTGAGAGGTGATAGCAAATGTAATAACGCTGTGTTACACCGGAGTGTATTCTACAGAATATTATTATTGCCATAATAGAAATAGAATTGATCCTGGAAGGAATGGGATAAAGACCTATTTAAAAACTTATAAACTTAAGAGATATTGTGGTTATTAAATTGAGATTTTTCGCATTCACAATGCTATTCATATATTAAGATAAATAATATATTTGAAAAAATTCTTAAAAAATATAAGGTCCCGTCTCACTGTCCCGTACTACGGATGAGTCGATTTTTTCTAGTATTTTTTCTAATTATGGTATCAAAAAGTTCGTTTTATTGATAACCTCTATAGGAAAGATAATTAAAAAAGATAGATTGGTATTATAACAATGGAAAGACGCTTTTGCCTTTTTTTTAACGAATTAAAGTTCTTTTTTAGGGTTTCGTAACCAAAGAGTCTTAGTAATAGGGTCCCATTACTAAGACTCCGCTGTCCGTCCGTCTGTCTGTCTGTCCGTCCGTACCAGGCTATATCTCATGAACCATGGAAAATCACAGATGATGTATTTCTGTTGCCGCTATAACAACAAATACTAAAAAACATGATGAAGTAATATTTAAGGGGGCTCCCATACAACGAGCGTGATTTTTTTGCTCGTTTTGCTTGATATTGATAACGGCAATAGGTAAATATTCACAGAATATTTAGTTATATATTCACTTTAAAAATTAAAAATAAGTAATAAAATTAAAATAAAACAATTATTTTTCCATGCAACAAACATGATTTTTACGCAATCCTTCGTGCGTGAGTCCGACTCGCACTTGGCCCCTTTTTTATATTTCAGACATTGGCTTACTCGATTATATCAATCATTAAGTACCTGTCTCTTCTTACAAACAAGACAGCGTTTCAAAATTCGCGATATTAGACACAATCAGGAGCATAAAATTTTCTTCCAAGTTTTTTTTTCTTAAAACCATTTTTATCTTGCCACAAACCACTTCCAGAAATAATGGCAAACCTCAATACGCAGAATAACAACATGTTGCCGTTGCTCCATTGGTGTTGCGTCAAAGGATAGTTGACTTTCACTCTCTGCTATTAAGGGTCAATTTTGTATGTGGTGAAAGCCAGTAATTTCTAATAAGATAATAAGGATCTTTTCCAATAGCGCTGTGGGTTCTGGCTAATGATCTGGACCGATGAGAATTGATGTCGAGGGTTCGTTATTGATTGGTGATGTTAGGTGAATGTGGTGTGGAAAAGAATTGATGTTTTGAGTGTTTGTTTTCTAGTGATCTGAAAAATAATAGCATTACCAAAAATGGTAATAAAACGGGCCTCGTCTTCGTGCAGTATACCAAAAAATAGATAAAGACCCGTTAAACAAGTTCTAATTATTAAATTTCTTTAAAATGGATTTTGTTTTCTGGAAGGAACATTAAATAAAATGCAAACACACATAAAACATTCATCATGGCGGAAGATGTCATTTTGATTTGATGTTGTTAAGTCTGTTTTGTGCGATACAACCAAAGAAACGACAATAACAACCCACAGCACAGAGTAGAACTCAATGACAGTGACACTTGACTATTTTTTTAACGAGGAGGTGCCATATTTGACGCCTTATTTCGAGTAAAAGATATTGATGTTTTTTTATTAATAACCATTTAACCGTGCATTAAGTAAAATTAATTGTATAATGCTTAGAATTAGCAAATTTTTCTCCATTTTTGGGGGTGGTGTACAAAGACGTAGCCCATATTGGGACATGTCCTTTTGTTGCAATAAAGAGTGTTGTTATTTATCGTACTTTCTTAAATCAAAAAGATGGTGCCATGTTGGACGCAGCTTTTGTACAATTTATTCAGGTTTTGTTTTCACTTTATCAATGTTGATATCACAATCATGTCGACATGACGTTCTTTAGTAGGAGAAATATAATCTTTCAAGTTAGTCCTCTTTTGTGTAATGAAAAGTCATAATATCAGTTGCACTGCACGACACCCACTGCAGACTGCTGGGCATAGATATTTCTAAAATAAACTTAGATAACGCTATTCTTTTGTTTGATTGACATTCAGATTTCGTTTTGAATTTCATGACTTTCATTTGCTTAGCTTCTATAGTTCGACGACCGTGGTCGAGTGGCTTTGTACACCGATTTTCAAGGTGTCGCCATCTCTGAGGTCCCCGGTTCGATCCCCGGTTGGGTAAATTTAGAAAACGAACTTTTCTATATTAGCTCAGGTCTGGGTGTTAGTGACACCACCGTTGTCTCTGATTTCCATAACACCAGTGCTTTAGTTACTTACTTTGGAATCGGAGCAATGTATATGATGTTGTCAAAATATATTTATTTATTATTAAAATGCTTTTTTTTCAATTTCTTAACTATTTCCCTAGTTACCAAATGTTCGAAGATAAACTGATAATCATAACTATTAGCAAGCACTAGTGTGTAGCTACTTACTTTGGAATCGGAGCAATGTATGTGATGATGTCCAATATAAAAAAAAACTGTTCATATGAACCAACACAGTCGTCTTTAACTGTGCTATTAACAACATCTTGTCCCTCGCATTCTTCACAAACAAAAACAAAGCTCAGTCCATTTGGCCATCCGCATTCCCTACGGATCCCTCCCAATATATTCCAATAACAGTATGTAATCGACGCGTGATCATTACTGTCTACGTCACATAAATTAATAAGGATCTTGCCTTCCGCCATTTTATGAGTTTCTGGGGGAGTTTAATAAGAGCATTGATGGTGTGCCGTATATTGGACTGGATTTGGAATCGATCTGGTTTGTCTTTGATATAAAGTGATGCAGCTTGTGTTGTGGTAGCCATTTTGAATGTCCCTCTAGCGATCTGTAACAAAATTTTAAAAATGAAATAATCTAGCCATAACAATCTAAAATATTACAGAGAATTCTCACATTTGATGTCAAAAAGTCCGTTGTTACTTCAGACCATTTAAAACTGATAATTAAAATTACTATTGTAACTGTCATTCCAGCCTAAGTCAATTCTGGTGACGAGAGGATTTTTTTTCTAGTATATTATTTAGTATTGTATCATTTGAACTGAAAATCTCACTTAAATATTAAGGCTGCATTGCACCATCTTGATTTAACCTTAACTTTAACAGACACAAACTTATCTGCCTCGGTGACAGCGTCGCTGTCGTCTATGGCGTAACCTGGGTAACAATATGTAATAACAGTTAGTTCCAGTTTTGGCCACCGGCTCAGATAAGTGTGTGTCATGTACTGTTATAGTTAAATTAAGATGATGCAACCGAGCCTAAATGTTTTGAATGGAAATAAACAAAAACATACTAAATCTAATAACTTTTTTTGCAAAAAACATAACTTTTTGAGCATTCAATTAAAATAGTGGTGTGTTTTCAAAGAGCGTCGCTCGGTACAGAGTAAATCCGTGCGCCGGCTAGAGATCTGTTAATGTGTATAGAAGGATTAGTCTTTGGTTTTAGCTTAGGGGGAGGGTACACAATAACTTTCCACTAGCTTACAGTAGTGGTGAATTAGGGGTTTAGGGAAAGGCTATTTGTTTTGCTTAGATAGTACAAATATTCATAAGTTAAATACAATAAGCTCGTATAAAGTTAAATTAACTATCTTATTTTTTAGGCTAAGCCAGTGTAACTTTGTAAATACTATAAAAGCTTAAAAAACTTAAAACAAAACATTTTCTAAGTGATGCATAAAGCAACAGAAACACACAGCAAACAGTACAGTATATTATTTCAACTGAATTTTTCCAGGACGTGAGTTATTATTAACCATCAATAAACTAAATCTCACTCACTTTCAGTGCTTTCCTCTTAAAAATTGTAAAATTAAATTTTTTGAGCGTTCCGTACCTGAAAAGGAATAAACGGAACCGTCAGTCTATCTGTATGTCTGTCAAGACCCTTTATCTCAGCATCGCGTGGAGGTATCGAGTTGAAATTAACCATATACTCATGTACAGTCCTTTGATGATGTGAAACAATCAAACTTCTAAGTTAACTTAAAACAAAGATACAGCTGTTTATGCCGCAAAATACCCCTATTTCGACACTCTCAAGAATATCAAAATTTATAGGGTACTTTCTATTGACCTAGAACTATGAACTTTGGCAAGTAATCGTCTTATACTACAATTAAGTACAGGGAACACCAATTAACATTAGTGATATAGTTTCTATTTAAATTACGTAATCAGTCATCGAGTTTGTACGGAACCCTCGGTGGGCGAGTCCGACTCGCACTTGTCCGGTTTTAAGGTTTACTGTCACACTGAATAATTTTAGTAGAGGTAGGCTTTTAATTTTATTTTATTAGGTACTTTCAACTGTTATAATCAGGAAAGTACTAAAACTACTAAAACGCTATCGTGTGTCCTAACCTTAACCTGGTTTAGTCCAGCAGGAATATACGAGTTATTTTTCGTCTGAAGCTTATGGCTTTTAGATTATTCGCTGCGGTACTTATTTGTGGATGCTACTTGTTTACGTATATCTAAGTTATCGTTTTATTTACTACATGCGGTGCGGGAAAATGGTGCTTTTGAAACGTATAATCCGCGCGCGATGAGAATGGGATGGAACCATGACAAAATAAATTGGAAATTGACTTAGTTAGTTATTTTAATTTAATTAATCAAATAATTGTTTACTTGTTATCTTACTTGAAGTTGCTGCAGCAAAAGTTCTCTCATCTCGGATGGGTGACACCGTGTTTTTGGATATCCCTGTGGCTGGCCGGCAAACAAACGCGTCTCAGTTTGACAAGGTTCCATCCCATTCTCATCGCGTGCGGATTATACCTATGTTTAACTTTATGTAGTACACATTTAATGAAAAAAAAAATGTTAGTTTATTAAATAGGTACTAATGAAATCTATGTTTTTTAAACGGAGAAACTGACTGACATTATCAGCGCACAGCTTAAACTTTAACGACGAATTTCTGAAATTTAATTAAACATGAAAAAAATATTAGTAAAACATACATAGTAGACAAAAAGTAAGGTATCTTTGACAATACAAAAGACTAGAGTTCCTGATGTATCCGCTATATTTTAGTACATGCGACCACGTCCCCTAAAAAGCTTATTGGATTGAATTCCTTTATCACAACTTTCTTCCAACAACCTAATAATCATAGCATAATGATTACTACTAGTGGGGTAACTCGGCTGTCACAACAGGACAATGGCGAGATGAGGTGCGGGGCATGGTGACGTCCCCCCACCGCTACGTAGCAGGCGAGCCGTACCTAACCTTTCCCTAGTGAAAGTGAGGTACCGTAGTACTAAGGCCTAAGCCGTTATTATGTATGCATTTGCACCAAGGCAAAGGAGTTCCCGCACTATACAAAAATGTAATATTGTTACACCATGCTATTAATATCGTAATTTTACCATCCTCACTAATTTAATACTATAAATGCGAAAGTCTGTTCGTTTGTTTGTTTGTTGCCTTCACGTCTTAACTACTGAACCGATCATCATGAAATTTTGCATACACGTTGTCAGGGGTACAGAGACATAGGGTTCCTTTCATCTCGAAAAAAATAATTGTTCCAGAGGGATAACAGAAAAACTTTCCACGCAGGCGAAGTCGCGGGCGGTCGCTAGTAGAAGTATTAAACAGTGTTTCGAATCCCCCGTCTGATCCTCGGTAGCCATTAAACAGCCAAATAACAAAAATACGTGTATGTATACAAACATAATCTTATTTATCGCACACCCCACAGGATTCGATGAGAAGAGACGCACTTAACGCTTTGATGTCCACCCTGGTCAGAGCCCCTTTATTTAGAAGGAGGTAGCGAGTTCAGTGATGAGAAGTAGCGATTTTACAGTCAACAGCAAAGTAAACAGTTTATATTCCGCGCGAAATAAAATACTTAATTTAAAATAAATAATAAATATTTGACAACATCACATACATTGCTCTGATTCCAAAGTAAGTAGCTAAAGCACTTGTGTTATGGAAATCAGAGACAACGGTGGTATCACAAACACCCAGACCTGAGCCAATATAGAAAAGTTCGTTTTCTAAATTGACCCAACCGAGGATCGAATCCGGGACCTCAGAGATGGTGACACCTTGAAAACCGATGTACAAAGCCATTCAACCACGGAGGTCGTTAAATTTATACAAATCAAAACGAGTTACTCACTAACAGCTAGTTGTGTACTTCGTTGCTAATTATTTAGTCATCACACTTGGGATATCCAAAACAATAAAGAGACATTTGAAATTTTGAGATTTAAGCATTCACAATACTATTTTTATATAATACTAAATAATATACTAGAAAAAATAGGACTAGCACCAGATCATGTTCTCGGACGGGAATCGAACCCGCGACCTTTGGATATCCGGTCCAATGCTCTGACCGCTGACTCGGTGACTCGGTAGCTCAGCGGTCAGAGCATTGGACCGGATATCCAAAGGTTGCGGGTTCGATTCCCGTCCGAGAACATGATCTGGTGCGAGCCCTATTTTTTCTAGTATATTATTTAGTATTAAATAAAGAGACATTTCCATCGCGAATAATCTGGTAAACAAAATCGCTCCCGCTTGCTTTCATCACCGTATCGCTTCCTAAGTATCACGTGTGGTGGCACAGAATTTCTTTTCTTTGATTATAAGTCAGCCATTAGACTTATTTTGCCGCTAATATATGATTTAGAGGCTCGTAATGGCGTTAAAGATGTTCGGTATAGATGGTTATTACGTTTGTGGTATAATTTCCGTACTGTACTTATCTGGTTAGTGATATTTTCTTTGGGTTATGAATGTTATGATGGTAATATAATGTTTTAAATTTCCATGGTTTTTGAAGTTATTAGAATAAACTATATCGGGATTTACACCATGTACCTGTACTAATGATTCTTCGGCGAATAGTGTTCGGGCATTTGTGTGTCGGCCTTTTGAGTTTTCGGGCTTATGAACTATAGAGATTTTAAGCGTTCGAGCAAGTGATTCTTCGGGCCTTAGTGTTCGGGCATTTGTTATTCGGACTTTTGTCATTCGGGATTAGGTACCAGACTCGTTTATTTTTGAGACTCCGATATTTCGGCGCAGTTGCATGCGCCATGGTCACGGAAGAACTGTCGATTGTTGCGTGCGGGTAGATGTTATTGGCAGACAAATCGGTCTACCCTCCGTCTAAGTCTTTTATTATTACGCTCGATACCGGTACCACTGTCTGCAAACTCAAACAAAGTTATGACGGTATTTTCGTAATAAGACATCGTGATGATAAGTTTTCTCAATATTCCAGATTTTTATTTTTGTATCCCAAAAGAAAACTTAAAATTATTTAAGTTGCATTAACATGTCATGTTTATGGTCCTATTAACTTTGTAAGATCTTTGTAACCAACATATTGTTGTATAAACATTGTGGCTATGACTATAATTAAATAAATAAATATTTGACAACGTCACATACATTGCTCCGATTCCAAAGTAAGTAGCTAAAGCACTTGTGATAAGGAAATCAGAAACACCCAGACCTGAGACAATATAGAAAAGTTCATTTTCTACATTAACCCAGCCGGAGATCGAACCCGGGACCTCAAGAGATGGTGACGCCTTGAAAACCAGCGTGCAAACCACTCGACCACGGAGGTTGTCTAATGATGAATGGCTATGACTATAAAGTAATCATAATGATAGATTCATATGATTACTTTAATGATAATAATTCCTATTTAGGTAGTAAATAACGTGATGCACTTTATTCTTCACGACATAAAACGACCTCGACGATTTGACGACCTCCTTGGTCGAGTGGCTTTGTACACTGGTTTTCAAGGTGTCGCCATCTCTGAGGTCTCGGGTTCGATCCCCGGTTGGGTCAATTTAGAAAACGAATTTTTCTATATTGGCTCAGGTCTGGGTGTTTGTGATACCACCGTTGTCTCCGATTCCCATAACACAAGTGCTTTAGCTACTTACTTTGGAATCGGAGCAATGTATGTGATGTTGTCAAATATTTATTTATTTAAAAAACGAAACGTTTTGATAACTTAAAAATACTGTCAATAAATAAAATAAAATAAAAATTGTCGTCAACCAAACAGTTGATGCACCGCGAAGGTTGGTTGTGACACAATTTTAGTTTTGAACAGCTCGTCTATGTAACTGAAGTCATTTTCGTCAACAATTATTTTTTTAGTTTTTGAGATTTTAGCATTCACAATGCTGTTTTTATATAATAATAAATAATATACTAGAAAAAATTTACTCGGTAGCTCAGCGGTCAGAACATTGGACCGGATATCCAAAGGTCGCGGGGATGATTCCCGTCCGAGAACATGATCTGGTGCGAGTCGTATTTTTTCTAGTATATTATTTAGTATTAAATTATTTTGATTTCGCATAAATCTTTAAGCATCAAATCGTCCACATACATCTGTCTTTACGCAACCAAAACAAACAAAGCGCAAACCCCAGACAGCTGGGCATTCCGATCTCGATATTGCACCTCTGTCAGATACGGGAATCGAACCCGGGATTTAATTAAATCCGAATCAAATTATCCTAAGGCGAACGTCTTTTGGTGCCATTATTTATTTATATAGAGCTGATGAAACAGTAAATTTATAAAAGCTTTGTAGCTATTATTAATAAGAGATAAAAAATATTTTTTTTTACAAAACTTAACTGATGTTTAAATATTGCTGCAAAATTAACTTTAAGTACCTATTGATTATTATAATGTATAACATTTGCATGTAGACAAAAAATAATTAATATTTCTTAGTAGGTATACGAGAAAAGAAACATAGGTAAGTTATTGTTGTGGAATACTACATTTTCTTCTTTTTTCTCTTTTACGTGTAAAACCAAAAAAAAAATACCTGTAACTTTTTTTCCATTTCAATAAGTTGAGTTTTGTGAACAAAATAAAATAACGTAACTATTAGTAGATGCAAGTCTCTTCTCTTGTTGTGTTCGAAAAGGAAGACGTAATTTTAAGAATAAACTTTTAACGTGACTTAGCTACTCTATATAAATACCATGTTTTTTCACCCAATCGGACAGTAGCGGATTCCAATCAATGACATGTCACATTGACACCTCTTAAGAGCACGTAGTCTGCACACTTAGCACTATGACTTAAATAAAGATGAAATTGTGAATTATATCTCTGTAGTGGACTCAAAAGCAGCTTTGAGGTACTTTTTATCGCTTAAACAATATTTCCTAGCTTATCGTTTAGTTTAATGCAGTTTTTTTGTGATAAGTGGCCACTTTTAACAAAAAAAAATTGTTTAAGCGAAAAAGTACCACAAAGCTTCTTCGGAGTGCACTACAGAGAGATCATTCACAATTTCATCTTTATTTAAGCACTATGTTTTTTTTTCCAATGGCGGCGCTAGTGTGCAGACTACGTGCTCTTAAAGAAGAAATACTAAGTGAAAAATACGTAGGTACTTGTCATAATGCAGAATAGCAAAATATACGCAACGACTAGATATGGCCATAATCTGGCATTGATTTTCAAAACACAATACTGCCAAAATCGTTAAGAAAATTGAAATGATCAGAGTATCAGTCAAAGTACAAATATATTGGCGTAACAACTTGGAAGTCAATCAACAAAATATAATATTCCAACATAGAGGAAATGGCAAAAAAGTCAATTAAAATTTACATTTACATTTTTAGGGTTTCGAATCAAAATGGTTAACTATTTTGCAAATAAGAGAGAAATATAAATATGTTTATTTTTTTGGAAAAAAAATATCGTCCCCCCCCCTTTTATGTGATAGAAGTCTATGTAAAGATTACAGGAAAAACAAAAAGATGTATCTAAGTAGTAAACTTTTTCAGAATAATGATGGAAAGGACGGAACCCTCAGTGCGCGAGCCCAACTCGCTCTTGACCGTTTTTTTTTTCAGTAGTATGATTTCGCGTACGGATGGATTTAAAAGATTAATTTGTACAACACACCATCTTACAGCTAACACCGAATCTCATAATTGTTACGATCGACTAAAATAACTTTAGTCATATAACCTTTTTATAAATCACCAACACACTTGAGTTTGAAAATCGCAAATTTCCGAGTTACTCCAAACTCTGCACCTTAAGCATTGAAACGTCTGGCAAGGAATTAATTGAGCTGAAACTAGGCGTTTTCAAAGAAACCTTAAATAAAATACATTCTCAGCCTTAACCTGAAGGAATAAGATATATTTTCTCCTGTAAATTTTCGATGAGATTCGGTACGCTCGCATCAGTTGCAGTCTAAATTTATTTCTCGTTTTGGTATTGCCACCTTTTTGCGAGTTCTAGACCAGTGTTTCTCAAAGTGGGCAATAGCACCCCTTATGATCGTTGGAAGCCTGCAGAGGGGTGGCAAAGGGCCCAGAAAAAACATTTTAAAAGTGATTCTAATATGTGGTAAAGTTAAATTTTTTGGAAAGGGTGTTGCAAGAAAATCACTGATTCTAAAAGTGGGCGGTAGTCGAAAGAAGTTTGGAAACCTCTGTTCTAGACTGTGAGCAAAGTCTGTTTGGTTCCTTCAGTTTCCTTTACATGCGACTTGGAATTCTAAATTAATTTCGATGCTTGTAATCGCGAAAGAAAGTAGAAAAGAAAAAACTCGAAAAGGAGACCGAATACAAGTTTTTTTCTGCCTTTTACATTAACGATATGTTTTTAATTGCATTTAACAACTTGAAACTTAAGTTACCTAATTGAAGTTGAATTTACAGAGAGTTCTGCATAGGCAGTCGAATTTACGATTAAACTTTTTGGTACATATAATTAGTAACCCCTTACTAATAAAGATTGTATAGCAGATGTATAGTTACGCAATGGTTACTCTCTGTCAAACTATTTAAGTTTGACATTAAAAAGAAAGGGACAACACACTGTATAACTATACATCTGCTATACAATCTTTATTAGTAAGGGGTTAATATAAAGATTGTGTTTGTAAGTTTAGACGTCTGAAATGGATTGATTCTTATTCTGTCACCAAAAAAAACTACATTATCACTGAGTAAGGCTTTTATCGATACCTTGCGGCTCAAAGGGCGTAACCACCAAAACAAGACTTTTCAGGCGAGCTAAAAAACTAAAATTAATATTTTGTATTTGCCACAACTTTGTTATTGATCCTAACAATATAATTCTTAGACCAAAAGTCATTAATTTTTGTGGTGCATAAATGAAAACACAACGTTTTAAGAAATACTCATAGTTTAACCCATGGAGACACAATGGATATTTCATTTTTATCCGGCCGCATGCGTCCGCTCGGGCGTTGATGAATTAAAAGTTAGCTGGTTATATTCTAATAACAAAATTCTCGCAGAAAGTTGAATTCAAAGCAATCGCGGAGGACGTAAGCTAGTATTAGGGTTTAAACTTGTAAGTTTCTTACGTAAAACTTAGGGCGCATTTCCTGCAAAAATCTTTTGTAAGAAATGTCTGATTGTCTGTCAGACGGTAGCTTATAAACGCTTGACAAACTGTTACTAGTTATATTGGTTAACACTTGTACTTGTAAGCTACTGTCTTAACGGCTGTAGGACACTTCTGACGACCTCCGTGGTCGAGTGGCTTTGTACACCGGTTTTCAAGGTGTCGCCATCTCTGAGGTCCCGGGTTCGATCCCCGGTTGGGTCAATTTAGAAAACGAACTTTTCTGTATTGGCTCAGGTCTAGGTGTTTGTGATACCACCGTTGTCTCTGATTTCCATAACACAAGTGTTTTAGCTACTTACTTTGGAATCGGAGCAATGTATGTGATGTTGTCAAATATTTATTCATTTATTATTTATTGTTTACTTCTTGCAAGTGGAGACGCGGCCTTATGTAAGTAACATACGGCTGCATACACAAGTAGGAAGAAATTTTATAAAGAGTGTTTACATTTGCAAATTCGTCATAAGTTAATAACGTATGCAAAACTTACAAGTGTAATCGCGGCCTTACATAAGTTTGCTTTTACATATAATAATAATAGTATAGTCTTTACTCAGATACTCTAACATAAATTTACTTTATATATATATATTTTTTTACTTTTACTTAAACAGTTATAAAAAAATCTAATAATACTTGACTAATCTAATCAGCATGAAGTTGAATGAAGTAATCAGAAAAAGTTAATTTGCTTAAACAGAGACAGAACTTTATTTTTGTAATCAAAATTACTCTAAATCTGCTGTCACTTACAAACATTTAATGTGAATATCAATTTTTTTACATAATGTACACGAAGCGCTGCAGGCGAGCCACGAAATAAAACCGCATCGATGGCTGTATATACAGTGTATATAAAATGTACTTATATGTCTGGGATAGATGTAGCAAGGAGTTAGCCTCGGGCACTGCTTCTTTTAAATGAAGAGGAAAATTTTAATTTCCTATCGCGTTGGGTAGTGATGGGAAAAGAAATATTCTATCGACTAATCATTAAAGTTACTTTTAGGAGTTAGTCTGTATTGGTATTTTGTGTAATAGCAAATATTAGCAGTGAACTGTTGTGATTTATTTTCAAATCGATTTTGATTATGAAATTCCGTATTCTGATTTAATCGATAATACTGTAGAATAAAAAATGCGTGTACAATTATCAATCTTTCAAACTCCTCTATGATCGGTTTTTTTTATCATTACATCACATTTATCTTTAAAATGAATAATGTAAGAAAATATTAAAAAGCACGACTGCCCTGCCTACAACAAACAAGTGTTAGTGCAGTCGGGGGACCACTTTATTAAAAATCGTTCTTGAGAACGGTCCCCCGACTGCACTGACACTTGTTCGTTTTAGGCAGGGCAGTCGGAGGACCGTTCTGAAGAACGATTTTTAATAAAGTGGACCCCTAACTGCAATGACACTTGTTATTTAACTTTTTAGTTAGTTTTTGGCAGGGCAGTCGTATTTTTAATAAAGTGGACCCCTAACTGCAATGACACTTGTTATTTAACTTTTTAGTTAGTTTTTGGCAGGGCAGTCGTGTTTTTAATGAAGTGGACCCCTAACTGCAATGACACTTGTTATTTAACTTTTTAGTTAGTTTTTGGCAGGGCAGTCGTGTTTTTAATAAAGTGGACCCCTAACTGCAATGACACTTGTTATTTAACTTTTTAGTTAGTTTTTGGCAGGGCAGTCGTGTTTTTAATGAAGTGGACCCCTAACTGCAATGACACTTGTTATTTAACTTTTTAGTTAGTTTTTGGCAGGGCAGTCGTGTTTTTAATATTTATTTATATTTCACACATTTTAGTGACAAATTATATAGTTTTGAAAATGTGCTTATCAAGAACTTACATTTGTTTGATACCCATATTATAATAATTGAAGATTTTTTTTTTCACATGAGAAAAAAAAAATTCATGCTGCCGACATACTGACTTTTTTCAAAATATGCCAGTGTCACTCGGGGTAATGTACGGATTATAACGATGCCTCACTCATCCAAATCTGTTTAGTCAGTTAGAAGTAATAGTGGAATAAAAAAAATGTGTAAAAAATCAAGATTCTAGAACTATGTCATCTCTAGCAGCTTATCTTATGCTACTAATATTGTAAATGTCATAGATAGGATGTTTAGATGTTTGTTACTAAAATTACGCAAAAACGGCTGAACGGATTTGGATGAAATTATAACATGTCAAATTAACGTCAGTTAATTAAACCTGCACATTAAACCAAACATGCAGTATTGTAATGAATGAATAATACAATAATTCCACAATCAACAACAGGCCATAAACGCCATTGCAATTTCGTCCATGTGAATAAACATCAATTTGACATCAATATGAATAATTGAATAATGAAAATGTGGAGCAAGTTTACTGGGCAATCAAGCGATGATGTCATAGGCTATGTGTCCACTAGTGAAGCTACATTATCTAAATGACCATCAGCTATTTTTAATGTCCCCACTGTTCGGCACGGCCCCGGTGTTAACGACTGCAAAAGTTTAATATGATTCACATTTTGGTGAAGCTTGTATAATGCGTTATATTCTTATTGGCAGCTGTGAAGTTAGCCACTCGCATCTCTCGCCCAATTGTGTTCCCATTCCATCCATCTCCAGCCATCCAGCCCATCTCGCACGATGTTCTTAGCCGCCATTATGCTTGAAACATATCACCTCATGAGTTTTCATAGCTTTTTATAGCTTTATCCAGTACGCCATTACCCTTACAAGTACAGTCACATCATCGAACTCATAGATTGAACTGAAATTGATCGTAGTGTATTTCTGCATGTATCAATTTGTGCATATTTAAATTATCGCCGCATTTTTGCGCGATTGTATCAGCGATCCATTGAGTGACTGTTACATCATCGTTTGGCATTTCATTTTCATTGATGATTGTCTGATTTGTGTATGCAGTGATTAATTTTGATCAATGGAATGTAGTAACGTAAAAAATACGACTTTCTCAGTTAAAAAAAAATAACTTTTGAATATTTACAGATTGATCATTTAACTCTATGTTTGAGACTTAACTTTCTTGTATAAAATATATAGTATAGTTAAATATATATTTACTTAAAATATATAATAGTTTAAGTAAATCATTTTTTAAAATATTCGCATATTCTGTTTAGCCATCATTGTATGCATAAAATTGTAAGATCAATCCGGGTTTGAATTGTATTTTTTGATCAATTATTTTATCTTAATGTGCTAGCTTTATTGAATCATCAAGTAGGTAAATTGTTTTTTCTAATAATTAAAATCCAACAAGATAAATTTAATATATTTTTCTGATCTTAAATAATATCGATAAAAATACCACAACTAGGCTAACCTCCGTCGTTAAAAATATTGCTGTTTGAACGCAGAGTTCGCTTAGTGCTTTAATAAATTTGGAAAATTAAAGATTCATATCTGATTCCCTTCACTAGTTAATACGCCTGGCTCTCCCTCCATGTTCAAACACAGAAACAAATTGAAGCACATTTTTTAGATTGACTGCGAGACATTTGGGTTACTTTTGAACGCCGTGATTCTCTTGAACATATTTTGATAATTATAGTAAGAAAAATCTGTCCTCGTGTGCAGTTACGGGAATAGATACCAGACAAATAACTTTTAGCGGCTAAATTTATTATTTTCGCAACCAATCATGTCAATTTTATGAAAAATAGATGTAATTTTTTGAGGAGCTTGGTGACGCAGTGGTATAGCGCTTGGCCCAACGATTGCGGAGGTTAAGCAACTTTCGCAAGGGTCGGTCATGGGATGGGTGACGATGAAAAATTTGATTTTCTTGAGCTCCTCCGTGCTTCAGAAGGCATGTTAGGCCATTGATTCCGGCTGCATTTGCAGTCGTTAGCACCCACCAATCTACATTGGGCCCGCGTGGGTTATGGCCTATCCTCCTTATCTACCCATAAGGAAGGCCTGTGCCCCAGCAGTGGGGACATTAAAAATGGCTGATGATCAATTACACAAGTTAGATGTGATTTGGTTTCATACCAATTTATGCGTTTTTTTTCGATAAATTCTCTTCCATTTTCTCGCACGAACAGCTATCGAGAAAAAAAACGCGCGCAAAAGTATTCAATACAGTTATTTCCCTATTCTCTATGGAAAATCTCATTTCGCTTTTCGGTGGTAGATGTCGCTGTACAAATTTCCCATACAAAATTACTCTATCTAATGTTTTTACGCGCGTTATTTTCTCCATAACTGTTCGAGTTCAGGGTACAGTTTAACAGGTACCACTAATATTTTGGTTAAATTAAAAGATGGAACAGAATTTGTGTGAAATTATCAGTACCCCTAGCACGAACATCTATCGATATAGCATTTGTGCTACGGGTGCTGACCCTTAATAGTAGTAAATTAAAAATCAATAGAAAAAAACGCCTTCAGAGGTATCACAACCCCCTCACAACCCCCCTAAGGGTGCATTCGATATTTATTTTTAATTAGGAAAAAAGCAAGAGGGGCTAATTATTTTTTCTGTCTTATCTCACTGATGATTTATTCGGGACGTCTTTTTGCTTTATCTTTTTCGGTGAATTATAATTTTTTTATTTGGCTTTTGATAAGGAGGGTATCGTCAGTAGCATAAATAATTTGCTTTAATAAAATTAATGATTCTCAATGACTTTATAAGAATGGGATGGGACCTTGTCAAAGTAAATCGCAAATGACAGTTAAGCAGTCAAGTACCGTTAGCAAATAATTCTGAATCTATTTAAATAAAAAATAATTTTAAAAAGAGTAAAAAGTTTTAATATCGCATTTAAAATAAAACTTGAGCAGAAATTCACGCGCACAGTTGTACACAACTAGCATTATGCGAGCATCTACGCGAGTTTGCCGACGCTACGATTTGCTGACGGACCGTGCGCGTCTCCGTTCCCAAAGGTAGCATCCCATTCTCATTGCGCGCGGATTATACTTCTTAGTATATTTTTACTCAATTATTCAGAACGAATAGTCAGGAATGCAATAAAATTCATAACTGGTAAATCGAAAAAAAACTTGCGAGTTTCACATCTAGGGCAAAGTTTAAAAATATTTTCCTTTTATAAGCATGCTTACAGCAAAATATTTTCAGTTTTGCGTGCAATAATTCTCAATAAAATGCAAAATTAACAACATAAAAACCGTTTTTTAAGAAAACAGTTATCTACATTAAATTGCCGTTATTTTTCAAACTTTCTTCAGTAGCATTTCAATGAAAATTATAGTTGTCAATATGGGCGAGTGGTAATAGTTCCTGTCAGGGGTTCCAACCCGCGGCCCAGATACGATGCGAACGTTAATTAAAACGACAAAACAAAATGGCCACTGACTTCAGTTGCAGTCAAAATTCACACTATCCCAATGCGAGAATTAATTAAACAGCACCTCGCGACGAAGACGTAGTGGCACTAGATGTGGCAATCAGCAGGCTTAGTCTTGAATCAAATCAATTTCATTTCAATTTAGAGAAAGTCGATTCATGGATTCATAGGTGCTTTCTAGCAGATTTAATCGATTTAATTTCAGTAAACATTTTAGGAGTCGACGTCACAACAAGTTATAAATGCGATTATAATGTAACAATCTTCCATTAAAATTAGGAAGTTTATTATATATTAATCAATCAAACATAGGATTTTATTATAATCAATTATGCTAATAGCTAATTCATCTAAATCTTAATTAAATTAAGCATTAGTTATAGTGTTAAAATTAAATAATGTTGCATGAATTCACCTATATTCATGATATAGGTAAATACCAGGTATTTTATCGATGCTACTAGCAAGTCATTTATAAGTCCGTAATAAGGCCAGTAGTCATGTATGGATCAGAATGTTGGGCTATGAAGAAGATGGATGAAAGAAAATTACATGTAGCAGAGATGAAAATGCTGAGGTGGATGTGTGGTGTGACGCGAATGGATAAAATTAGGAATGAGTATGTGAGAGGAAGTTTGAAAGTAGCACCAGTGATAGAAAAGTTGAAAGGGAATCGTCTGGCTTGGTATGGGCATGTTATGAGAAGGGATGAAAGGCATGTTACTAGAAGAGTAATGAATATGGATGTTGAGGGTTGGAAAGTAAGAGGAAGACCGCAAAAAGATGGATGGATTGTGTGAGGAATGATATGAATGTAAAGGGAGTGGATGAGGAGATGACGAGTGACAGAAAGGAATGGAAGAGAATGACACACTGCACCGACCCCAAATAAATTGGGATAAGGGTAGGGGATGATGACTAGCAAGTCATTGTGTTGGAAACTTGCTGGTCGCCATAGAGCACTATGCTTTTTATCAGCTAAGTGTTAGTTTTGCTGTAACTAATGTCTTTGAGAGATCTATAACCGACACTATAAAAATACATTGTTTACTAGTAAAAAAGGTGTTTTTCCATTCTTAGTCCACGCTTACTTAGCTAATACATTGTATCTTTTCATACTTCGTAATTTATATAATTTAGTTTTCACTCTTGTTTGTTTGCTTGTCACATCCAGTGGTGCCCAGTCCGCGGCCTGTTGCCGGTAGACAGTGCGGCCCATAAATTGAGCAGCCCTGTCAATTGCAGCCGCTCGCCAATAGTTGCGGTCGCAAACGGCGACTGCGCGCTTTTTGTTGACGCTACATCGCGTTTCGGTTGTTTTCAGTGGAATTTATTTTAAGTTGTAAATGCTTTTTTTGTTGACGCTTTTGAAAACGTATGCTGTGAACTGGCTGTAAACATATTTTTTTTCCTTCATACAAAAATACCCCTAATGCTTATGGTAGATAGGGACCATCAAACTGAACAACTTTTAATATGGAAACTTTTAACTTTGGAATCGCGAAAAAAAAATCAGCTGTTTCATACAAAAACTAATTACGAAAATATCAAAATGTATATTATTTATAATTTCATCTCTGAGGTCCCGGGTTCGACCCCCGGTTGGGTCAATTTAGAAAACGAACTTTTCTATATTGGCTCAGGTCTGGGTGTTTGTAATACCACCGTTGTCTCTGATTTCCATAACACATGTGCTTTATAGCTACTTACGTTGGAATCGGAGCAATGTATGAGATGTTTTAAAAAAAATCTTCTAATTCTTGACCTTCGGCTATTTTCCCATAGCAAGTCATCTTTGGCAGAATTGTTTTCAATCGAATTAGTTTTGTCCCAAATCAATTGAGTCGTACATACATCTCAGATAGCTTAATGGATGTGAGAACAACGAAATTCGGCCACACGCATTAGATCAATTCTCATCATAGCTGTCAACAAGTGTGAACGCATTGAAAATATATTACTTTCCTACTTTAAACTTGCAAGAAATACAATACTAAATAATATACTAGAAAAAATTCGACTCGTCACCAGATCATATTTTCAGTGGAAATTGAACCCGCAACCTTTGGTCCGGTCCAATGCTCTTCCAACAAAGCTACCGAGTCGCTAGTGGTACTTCTTTCTAGTATATTATTCAGATTGTGTAAAAATAACATTGTGATGGCTAAAATCTCAAATTTAAAAATTGCTAAAACGATTTTTGTCTTTTTCATAATTTGTATGTACAAAGAAAAACTACAAATAAAAAATCGCAAGGAAAAGTTCCAAAAATGTATAAAAAAAGATAATTATGTTTTTTTTTTATACAGAAACAAGATTCTTTGTAAAAATGCTTGAATCAGAGGCTGCACCAGTACTTCAACCCTACTATCCAAATGAACCATTGTCATAAATTATTTCAGAGATGCTCAAACATTTTTATCAATAATAAAATAATTAAATAAATATTTGACAAGATCACATACATTGCTGCGATTCCAAAGTAAGTAGCTAAAGCACTTGTGTTATGGAAATTAGAGACAACGGTGGTATCACAAACACCCATACCTGAGCCAATAGTTCGTTTTCTATATTTTCCCAACCGGGGATCGAACCCGGCACCTCAGAGATGGCGACACCTTGAAAACCGGTGTACAAAGCCACTCGACCACGGAGGTCGTCAATAAGGCTGTGACAAGCATGTTTCTTGATAATAAAAATAAAGCGGTGACCTTTTTGTTTTAGGCCCATAGAGCTCCTCAAATTGCTGATTGGCCATCAATACCAAACGCATCAATTGTCTTTAAGGCGAGTGTAGCTGATTTTGTCATCTCTAATTTTAGTATCAATAACTGGCCTGGTTATTGGTGTGGTCAGCGGTCTAATTATAGGAAATGCATGCCACGAGTACACGGCGTGATGCTCATTCATACTGGCTAATAGATCCACTTGATTAACTCACTTTTGAAAATTGAAATTGAAATTGAAAAATTCTTTATTCAAATAAGCTCACATAACAAGCATTTTCAAATCAACAATTCTTTTATCCTACCACCAATTATGACGTTTTTTAGCTGACAAGAAAAATGGGCGCAAAAAACTTATCAGCTTTATTAGAAGGAACGATATTTACAAATATGTATATCGTTTCCAGACATTACATTCATAGTATTTATACATAGATTCATAAATAAATAACATTATTTAATTAGCTCATTTCTACTAAATCAATTTACAGGTGTCAAGCTTAATTCAAAATTTAAGGTTCAGCCTAGGCTATTACAAAAAAATATATATATATATCAATTCATACAATTCAATAAACGTTAAGACAAGAAGGCAGAAGCAGACCCATTCCCACTGATTTTGATTTCATCAATGCACTCGAGGATTAAGCGATGAGATGTAACGTAATGAACGTGTGAGAATCAACTTGTCCCCGTGTGGTGGGTTATAGCCCATCCTCCTTATCCACCCATAAGGAAGGCCCTGTGCCCTAGCAATGGGGACATTAAATAAATAAATAAATACAGGGTCATTTTTAAATCGCGAAAAAAAAACAGCTGTTTCATACAAAAGTACAATGCCTACTCCATCGAAATGTATGAAACAGCTGTTTTTTCTTCGCGATTTCAAGGTTGGTCCATAATGAAAGTTGTTCAGTTTGATGGTCTGATCAACCCCACGAGAGGTTTTAATTGAATTAAAAATAACCCTGTATTTGACAACATCTCATACATTGCTCCGATTCCAAAGTAAGTAGATAAAGCACTTGTGTTATGGAAATCAAAGACAACGGTGGTATCACAAACACCCAGACCTGAGCCAATATTGAAAAGTTCATTTTCTAAATTGACCCAACTGGGGATCGAACCCGGGATTTATTCCTTTCTAATACCAAAAACTAATACCAAATGGTATTTGTTTATTACCGTTATTAAATTTATATTCCCAACGAATACCAAATTTTAAAATGTTTAACATAATTTTTAATAAATTCGGTATTCGTTGGGAATATAAATTTTATAACGGCAATAAACAAATACCATTGGTATTAGTTTTTGGTATTCGAAAGGAATAGATCGAACCCGGGACCTCAGAGATGGCGACACCTTGCTTTGTACACCAAAGCCACTTGACCACGGAGGTCGTCATTAAAAATGGCTGATGGTCAGAGAATCAACGTGCGTGACATTAATTTTTGTATTGTTATTGGATAATTAACCCGGCATCATGGGGGTTGGGTCAGAATTACCAGCTTTTTTTGTATGCCTACAGCTGGAATCTAAACATGTTACATTGCCGATCTTCTCAATAGCTTGCTGAATTTCTTTAAACAAGTATTTATTTAAAAAGAATTTAAGAGCGAATAGTCTGCACACTAGCGCCGCCATTGAAATAAAAATCATAGTGCTTAAATAAAAACATAATTGTTAATTATCTCTCTGTAGTGCACTCCGAAGAAGCTTTGTGATACTTTTTATCGTATAAGCAATATTGTATTTTTTATGTTATTGCTAATTGCGAGTTTTATTGCTAAAAGTGGCCACTTTTTGCAAAAAATCTACTTTAAACTGAACGACTGGCTATAAATTATTGTTAAAGCGATATAAAGTAACACAAAGCTTCTTCGGAGTGCACTACAGAGAGATAATTCACAATTTCGTCTTTATTTAAGTATTATGATATTTTTTCCAATGGCGGCGCTAGTGTGCAGACTACGCGCTCTTAAGTAGTATATCAGTTGTCTAGCACCCAAATTACAAGCTTTTCTTAGTTTGGGGCTAAATGGCGCTGTGTGGAATCGTCAAAAAAAATCTAAAATCTTTTAAATTGCATACAAAAAATACTTAAAACTTTTTCATAAATATCTTCAAACCTCAGTCAATATTTTAATCCTAAAATTACTATTGTTTCCTACCCAAAGCGAAGATAGGAACATTTTAATTTAAAATATCTTTAAAGTTATAGATTTATGGTCGTCGGTGCCTTTTAATTACTAACTTTCGTATTTTGGTTAAGGCGATGCTTTTCAATGTTTATGGGGGAAATTTTTATGTTCCCCCACTGATCGGTGGGGTAAGGGAAACACTTTTCATAATTATGGGTAGACTTTAAAAGTGATAGAGATGTGTATAGATCTTAAAATAAATTAGTATACTGTATTAACAAATAATATAGAGAGTCGAGTTGAAAAGTTTGGGTTTTGGAAAAAAATTAAAATCTTTTTTTTTAATATTTAAATCATAGTTATATTTTATTGAAGAACTCGGTGCCGCATTGGTATTGCGCCTAGTCTAGTGATTGCGAAGGTAAGGCAACTTTCGCAAAGGTCGGCCATGGGATGGGTGTCGGCCACCAATCCGCATTGGACCCGCGTGATAGGTCCCTTATCCACCCATAAGGAAGGCATGTGTCCCCAGCAGTGGGGACATTAAAAATGGCTGATGGTTGAATTATACTTTATTAAACGAGGCTAAGGAGTCATACCTTGTAAACATTACTTTACAAGGTATGACTACTTTTTAAATCAAACCCAACTGCTAAACTGCTACTTTGTCACCTTTTCTTTAAAACACTAAGTAGTTACTTAAATTTAAAACTTTTTAGATAATTTTTAGATTACTAAATCTAATTTAATTTCATACAAATTCTGTTTCACCTTTAATTCATCAACTCCCGAGCGGACGCAGGCGGCCGGATAATAATGGAATATCTATTGTCTCATTTTCCGGGCGTTGAAGGGTTAAATTACGCCAAATCATCAAAACGGATCCTGCCCAACTGGCTCAAATATTGCGCATGTCCATTTCATATTTAGTAAGAGCTACATATAAAACACACCATAACTTGCAATATTCTGAAAAAAAAAACCTTTGACGCTGTTAATTTCCTATGTCTAATTAATACGCTGAAAACGGAAGTTCATCGCATTGAAAGATAAGCCGGTAACCGAACCCGGGCCCTGCCGGAATAATGCCTTTATCATGGGCATAAATTAGAGAACAACTTCAGCCAAAATTATGACTTCGAAAAAATGCGACTGATTCTTGGTAAGGAAAACGGTGGAAACTCAAGTAAGTTTAATTAAGCTATGGTTGTTGCAGGTTTTCGAAATAAAATATTGTCCATTCTTGATAGAACTACGGACAAAAAAATGCCCGTTGTTCTACCAGTGGGACCACGCAGTAGGACCACGGGCATTAGTAGGACCATTGCCCATACAAAATAATGTTTTTATACTACCTGCTCATCAATGGCATATTATGTGTCATGCAAACCTGTCCTAAAGTAAGACATTTTTCCCATGGGAATAATGTGATTTGAACTTGGAATGCAACTCATGAAGTTGTGCTTGATTGAGGTTGGTTTCAAAAATGTTTAGGTGCAATGAGATTTTATTCTGAGTTTGGCTACATATTATGTTATGTACAAATTAAAAAAAAAAAAACATGAAAACTTTTTACGAATTTCATTTTCACCCCCGCATCAAGAAGGATTTATTCGAATGTCGAACTGACCACTACACAGAATAGACGACAAAAAAAAACTACTTAAGTACTTTCTTTATAACAGTCATTGGTTTCAATTGCCTCGCAGAAAATATAAAAAGTTAAAGTTAAAAGGCTTAAATGTGTTTTGTCTTGGGCGATCTTAAACACCTCGTACTCAGGATTCTAGCCTTAACTCCCTCGCGGAAAGTCCTACTAATAGAAATATGGACAAAAAAAATTGCCCGTGGTTCTTTAGGACCAGTAGGACCTTTGAATTTGAACCACGGGCTTTGAATGTAGAATCAAATATAAGTAATGTTGATATGAAACAGGGAACCCAAAATACTTATATTATTTGATTTATTTCTTTCGGAATAAGGGAAAAGTTTGAGTTTCTTAAAAAACAAAAAAAACATTTTACCTTGCTAGAGGCTAATAGTATACGCTTTATAAAACAAGTTGTTTTATGAAACAATTTTTTTATATCTTTTTTAGAAAATGAATACTTAGTATTATAAATTTTATTAATAGATTTTCGTGTTATTTAAATAACATCCATTTTCTTTTGTGTTGCTAAAGTTTTCACACGAAATTGTAAAAAATGTAGCAAAAAGGCAAAACGCAATGTAATTGAATTGTTTTTATTGTTTCCAGATAAAGCAGGAGAAATTGCTACTGCGCACCACAAGTAAGTGAAATAAAATTGTTGATATTTTATTTTTAGGATATTAAAAGAATATTTACAGTGCCATCTATTGATATGCATACACACTGTGCTACTACGCGTGCATAAAGCAAGCAAGAAGCAAGGATCTATTATTGATTTCCATCAGCTTCCACGCTAGATGTCGTTAGCGAACTTATGCTTATATACTTACGCCATCTACTGAATGCTTTAAACAACTCAATTAAATGTCAGCGAAGAATCTTCTTCGTTTGGAAGTAAATAGTTTCTGTCTTCTCTGGTAAGAGGGCAGCATAATCGAATTAAATAAAAACTTATTTATTTTTAGAAGGTAATAAAAACATTGATCCTTCTGATTCCAGAAGCCCAATCTCGCTAATTTTCAACGATATAACCAAAACTAAATCGGTATCGTTTCAGTTTCGTTTATAGAAAAATACTCGCTTCAGTTTTGTTTGAAATGTTGAAAGCCATAGTCCAAGATACACAGGCATCCCTAGGGAGTCTAGGATGCCAATCTTGGTCATTTTAAATGAGAATTCTAAAGCTAATAAACCAAAGATTTTAAGTAAATTTACTTTGATTTCCATTGTTTTCAATTATATTTTTTGTTTTTATTATTATTATTGCTGATTTTAATTTAATTTATTTTACTTCTTCTACACTTCCGATTTTGTTAATGTGTCCTCGCGTCTTTCTTCAGGCGACAGCTGAATACCAGCGTTTTGCTCATTCGAGGCAAAGATTCACGCTGAGCTTTGCTTATTTGCATCGTTGAGACACATCTTAGGTATATTGTATTGACTTGTTATTTATAAATAAAATAAATAATAATAAATAAATTTGACAACATCACATACATTGCTCCGATTCCAAAGTAAGTAGCTAAAGCACTTGTGTTATGGATATCAGAGACAACGGTGGTATCACAAACACCCAGACCTGTGCCAATATAGAAAAGTTAGTTTTTCTAAATTGACCCAACCGGGGATCGAACCCGGGACCTCAGTGATGGCGACACCTTGAAAACCGGTGTACAAAGCCACTCGACTACGGAGGTCGTCAAGTTATTTTTTTTCCTTTATTTTGTTTATGTGCATGTGTTCATTTGTGATGCAAATAAATGGTATATCTATCTATCTAAATTAAACCCAAATGACAACGTTTTGGTTATATCGTTCAGAATTAGTGCGATGGGTTGTGTCCAAAAAATGCGGTGATTTTATGTCAGATTTCTCTCAAAATCTCTACATTTTGTAAACATAACGGCACATATAGCAAATAATTAACACATCGTGAAATCAAATATAATTATATTGTTTGTATTAAGTGAGTATTAAGACATTTTTAGACCTTAAAATGTTAGGTTTTAATTTTATCTCAAAATCTATAACTGGTTAAGTTCATGAGAACTAACATGTATGTTATGAATTATGTTAATCACACGCTTTTGAATATGAGTTTTAACTTCATCAATATTATTCTGAAATAATAAAGTGTGGGTTAAGTTAAAATGAAATAGCGCAATTTATTGAAAATATATTTTTATTTTTCAGTCACTAAAACGTGACTGTGATATAAAGTTCATAATTATTAAACTATTTCGTACCTATTATAAAAATACCAAAATTATCAACATAATATTATTATGCTAGGAGCTATACTTTAGTTTTGAGCATAGTAAATAAAAATCGCTCATGGCGGAGCTTGACATACTGATCGTACTCGATCACGTTTGTTAAGCAACGCTCGGTTCTGCCAGGTGTCGGATGGGTGACCGTTAAGTGGCATTACAACTGAGCTCTTCCGTGCTTCGGACGGCACGTTTAACTGTTCCCGGCCATTGTCATCTGATAACAGTCGTTAAGACAAGTCAGAGGCCTGACAGGTTTGATAACTCTAACGCCAGAGGTGGCCACTAATCCTCATACGATATATCAATAAATGCATAGAAATGCTTGCACATAAATCTATTGATTTATTATCTAGATCACAATCTAAAGTAGGCTATGTAAAGCATCTAAAGATGAACAAATTAATTACTTAGAGCCGTTTTTACAAATTCCGGTTCTAATTAGAAATAAGTAAAAGTAATTTCTCACAAAAACCAGTCACAGATATTTGTCTATCTATTATATGCCACTTTACAATATGTTACAAAAATACCCCTGTTTCATACATTTTGATGTTTTCGATTTTAATTTTTGTATGAAATAGCTGATATTTTTTTTCGCGATTTCAGAGTTGGTCCCATAGTAAATGTTGATCAGTTTGATGGTCCCTATATACCATATTCGGCATCAGGGGTATTATTGTAACATGTTGAATATATCAAAAACATATAACAAAATAATAACGGCTTTACCACAAACGATTTTAAAACACTGTTTAATTTAAACACGTTTAAATATGATGCCGTCTCTTTCAAAAAATATTGTCTAAAAAGTGACAGCATCACATTTAAACAGTGTCCAAGTTAAACACTTGTTGAACAGTATTTTAAAATCTTTTGTGGTAAGGCCGTTATTGTTTCTTATTTCAATGGCAGTGTTTAGTAGTCGGTACAATTGACCGCATATTACGGGTAGTATCCACGAGCGACTTTTTGTAGCTGTGATTAACGCGGCGTTAATCGCGGCGATTTTTCTCGCAGCTAAGTAAACCCTTTATCACTCTTGTCAGTGTCATTTCGGGGGCGATTAGTCGCTGAGCTACTTTTTGTAGCTCGTGGGCGTTTAGGTATTGAACTCTATGTTCTATTTTCGGCGACAAAAAATCGCTCAGCGATTAATCGCTCGTAGGTTAAGCCTAACTCTACAATTTACTAACTATATGTTAAACATTATATTATGGTAACTAAAACATAGATTACTTAAAAATTATTTTAAACTAATTACTATAATTCGAGTATTAATGCGATCACACACAGAACACTAATATGGTATTTACACGGGTCGACTTTTTTAGTCAATTAGCGCTTAATATCGACAATCGCTTGTAAAATGTAATCGCTTATCTAATTTCAATGAGGTGGCTATTAAATTTTATAAGCGATTGTCGATAAAAAGCGCTAGTCGACTAAAATCGACCAGCAAGTCCGTGTAAATATCACAAAATTAGCTTACTGCTTTATGCAATCAATAATTACAATATCGCTTATGTTTTTTATCATCGGTGTGAAAATTATAGGCATCGTCGACATTGTCGCATAAAATGTTTTTGTTTTGGTTTTCCAATCAAATAAACAAACAATATCGTCAATAGAAACTGAAGGAAAAAATAGAATGCTAGCCGCAAAATACTGTGTGTATCACCCTTAACAATAACATAATAATACCTACAAGCAACCCTCAAACTTAAAACGTGATCGTAATTTGTTAAGACAACTAAAGACGACCTCCGTGGTCGAGTGGTTCGATCCCCGGCTGGGTCAATTTAGAAAACGAACTTTTCTATATTGGCACAGGTCTGGGCATTTGTAGTTCCACCGTTATCTCTGATTTCCATAACACAAGTGCTTTGGAATCAGAGCAATGCTTGTGATGTTGTCTAATATTTAAATCTTAAATCTTAGAACTAAATGTCGCGCGTTTTACATAGTTATTCAGTATTTTCAATCTACAATATCCAATCGGAATCGAACATTTCAAATTATAACATTACAAGAATTGGAAATCTAAATAACGCAAAGGTTGTCGTAAGCATGTGAATTTTTATATAAGTAGTTAATTCTGTACCTTCAGTGAAAACTGATCTAACTCGAGTTATATCGATTTTGAATTTATTTCACTATTCAAGTCATCGAAAAATTAGCTTTTTTTGTATCTAATCGGTGTATTTTTACGATTTATATCAACAGAGATAAATTTTGTGCATAGTAATATAAGTGCTTGCTTTTCTATGATTTTTATGAAATAAAATGTGTATATTAATATATCTCTAGTTAAAACAATGTGTACCGAAACTTATTTCTCTTTAAATTAGTGTCTAGAAATATAAGTCGTTTTAAAACTTTACACACAATTCAATAACAACTGACTTAAATTGTGCGTAGTGATTTATCTAGAATTATATCAATACACACATATAATTTCACAGTATGCTAGTTTGTGAACATTGATTTAACTCGACTTATAGCATTAAAAATGAAGTAATAATCAAGTTTTATTTTGTGTTTATCGATATAATTCAAGTTGAATCAATAATCACATATAGGTTTGGGATAGGTATAAAATGATATAATTGACTTATATCAAAAAATATTATGAATAAACGAAGTAAAACGTTTGATTACCTATTGTGTAAAATGATAAAACTGCCCAATTTACACTAACTTTTTACACCATTGCACGTTATTTTTTACAAAAAATTAAATTCATAGTATTTTTTGATTCAGGCGAATTTTTTGTTTATTTTTATTCATTATTGCCTGTCTTACTAACACGTGGAAAAAGAGTTGTGTTTTTAACTGCTTTTTGACCCCCGACGCAAAAAGGAGGTGTTATAAATTTAACGTGTCTGTGTATCTGTCTGTGGTATCGTAGCTCCCAAGCGGATGAACTGATTTTGGTTTAGTTTTTTGTTTGAAGATAATTTTATCCTGATTGTTCTTAGTCATGTTTCATGAAAATTTGTTCAGCTGCTTGAAGATCATCAGCTCTTTTCTAGTTGCTGACGGGATCTGACTAACTTCTTTATGTCCGATCGATTCGGAATTTGGTAAAGTATTACTTCAATGACATTGAAAGAACATGGTAAGGCCATGACCTGATCAGCCGTTAGAAGATCATCAGCTCTTTTCTAGTTGATGAGGGGATCTAGCTAAGTTCCATATGTCCAGTCAATTCGAAATTTGGTACCGTGTTACTGCAATGATATTAAAAGAACATGGTAAGGTAACCATGACCTGAAGCTTAAGCATCAACTGGAATCTGCAGAATACTCAACTCCTCACCAACATACAGCAGAGGTATAGTGTTTGGGATCACTAGAATGGTCTTTAATGAGTAGATTGCGAATAAAGTATAATAGGTGGTGATGATGAGGCATCATCTAGAATCTGAAGGATACCCAACTCTTCAACAACATACAGCAGAGATATCGTGTTTGGGATCACTAGAATGGTCTTTAATGAGTAAATTGCGAATAAAGTATAATAGGTGGTGATGATGAGGCATCATCTAGAATCTGAAGGATACCCAACTCTTCAACAACATACAGCAGAGGTATCGTGTTTGGGCTCATTGGAATGGTCTCGATGATTAGGTTATACTCCTAGATTGGTAATCAACTCATCAGCTTTTTGAAATTGAATTCAAAATTTGGTACCGTGTTACTTCAATGATAATGGCCGCCAAAAATTTAGTTTAAAAAGCTTCAAATAAAACTGAAATTAAATATTTAATAAACCCCTGATACAAAAAAGCTAACTCTTAATAAAATACCCCCATACAAAAAAGCTAACTCTTAAAAAGTTGAAAATAATGTCATCATATCATCAAGTCTTAAATAGATCTATAGGCCCGCGAAGTTAATGTGACGAGCTTACATGTAAATCCATTAACTTAGCGGTCCCCCGACGTCTACGATTTTTCCATAGATTTATTTAAAATTTGATAATAATGATGATATTATATTTAACTTTTTAAGAGGTTAGCCTTTTTTGTATGGGGGGTTTTTATTAAGAGTTAGCTTTTCTGTGTCGGGAGTTTTTAAGAAAAATTAATTTACTATAATTAAATGTACTATTTTGGGAGTAAATTTATTTATTTTGATTTGTTACTAAATGGAAATGGGACTTATGAATGGTTTTTTAAGATCGGTTTATTGCTAGTTGTCATTTACAAGTTGGCTAAGTTTGAGTCTGAATGACTGTAGTATTGATTATGTTGTCTTTACATGAAGCACTCCGTAGTCAAGTCAATATTAAGCCAATGGGATCAATTCCCGATCAGCTCAATGGAATGAACTTTTATATTCATTTTCTTTTCTCTGAGTAGGTGTTTAAATACCAGCCTGTTTTCTATATTATGTTACGTTGAATTTCGATACAACAACAGTTTTAATAAGTCTAAAGATCTGTTATGATTTGTTTAAGTAAGCCTTTAAGTTTAATATTGTTATGTTAATTTTTCTAAATTTAAAACACATTGTTCTGCTTATTCAAGTTGATTTAAGCGCTAATGAAGCAAGATTTAGTATTTTATATGATTACCAAAGTGTTAGTAATAAATTACCGAAATATTTTTGGGTTTTAATAACAGCAAACATTACCTCATGATATTATTTAGTATTTTATCATAAGTTATATCACTATTCACATAGTATACGTACTAGTTATATCGTTTGTGATAAAAGTTATAACAATATCCACACCAATTTTTTTCAAAAAAATTGTGTAAATTGATATAATTCGATTTTTTAAACGATTCTACAAAACTAAACTCTAATTACTAACATTTAGAGTGTGTTCAACAATGTTTGTTCTACAACTTTAAAAAAAACATACAATTGAAAAGGCAGACACAAAAAAATAAAGTCAGTTAACATTTTACACGAAAGCAGATTTTCATGGTGAAAAATGATATAAGTCTTATTACATCAATATACACAAAACAAATAAATGTGATTAGTGATGTAACTAAACAATTTCATGAATACTGAAAAATCTGTAAGACATTTCTCTTTAAATAATACAAGAAAACAAAGTTAGCTTAACCATCTACAGTCTACAAGCACTTATTTTATTTTATCATTCTCAGTTGAAGAGTGAGATTTTTTTTAACTTTAAAGTCAATTTCCCGAAAATCATGTTTTTAGAGTTATACCTCTTTTCACGGAAGGTACAGAATTCTACTATTTACTTAAGTATTTCTTAACAAAGGGCCTATACATTAATGTACTTATTTACAATATGGAAATGACGATGTTACCTTATCGACTAGTCTTGCGGTCTGGCAAGGTCGATAGCGTGTTTTCGACAACGATAACAGCTATCGTAAAGAATGCATATGGATGTTTTGTTTATTCTATTACGCACATAGTTGACTACTGTAAAAATATTGATAAATAACTGATTCATATTTTTGACGTGTAAAAACGAAAGATGAAAACTTCACGCAAGTCGGCTTTTGCGACAAAATCACAGCTTTCACCTGTATTCTATTGACTTAATAAAAACTCTGGAAGCAGATTTATCGCCACAAAAATCTTTTATCCACATCTCCAAGTATAAAATGACACTTTTTTTTACTTTTTCTGTGGCCAAAAGACGCAGTCCCACCTGTTACGATGTTTCGAGCGCGCGTCAATGATTGTCCACCATTTTGATGTCCAGCCATTTTGTTTTCATGAGTATTTCCCGCCATTTTGGCTGTTGGGCTTTCCCCAGTTCTGTCCATTAGCTCTGTTGAACGCTGGGAAACTTGGAGCCATGCCCGTAGGAGAAACTGGTGGTGTGGGAGGCATCAGGTTGGTCGCTGGATGGTATACCCTCGCCTGCATTGTGGTCTCATCTGAAGAGGAAACAAAAATGATTTAACATTTCTGATAGATCACACTTTAAGATGATTAAGAACTCTACTATATTTTATACAAGTACTATTATTTTAAAAGTAGAATAGTACTATTAAAATGACAATGTCATATTCTCATGATTATTATTCTTCTTGAATGAATGAATGAATTCTTTATTTCTTCTTTTCAAATACATAGTTCAAAGTCTGGTCCCACTAAACTATTTTAAGTAGTTTGTCTGTGGGTACAGTCGATAGGTTATAACTATAGTATATTAGCTAATTAAGTAGATGCAGTTCATGCAATGCAATTAATACATTTAATGAGCAATTTCTTTTTAAATTAAAACAGGAGTTAAACAGGTTCTTGATTCGAACACTCTTTTGCTATTGCCACATAATAGTAAGTACAAGCTTTTTCTAAAAAATTGATTGTATTTTATTAGAAGGTGCTCTAAAAGTTGTAAGAGCTTAGAATAATAACAACCTAGAACGAAAGTTCCCTACAAAGCGCACTGTCAAAAGTGAGGCAAAAAATACTGAGTCAAAATGGCTTAGTTTTCATATTTTTATCCTTCATACGTTACCAAATCGTACCTTTAAGAACGAAATAGTGTCAATTACCCTACCTTTAGAGGATAAGTTACTATTTTATTGAATTTTAGTTAACGCATGAAAGAAATAAATGCGGAAACTTAACCATTTTGGCTCAGTATTTTTTGCCTCACTATACATACAAGGACTCGGTTTCTAGGTGCTATTATTCTGTAGGAGTGAATAGTATGGGAAGGAAGTGGAGGTATGGTAGCCACTGATAGGAAGGCCAAAGGGGAAGATATTCCTCCGGGCTGAGTGGTATTAGCCCGGGGACCGCGGTCCAACCGATGATGGTTGGATGTTGTATATATGCTAAGTCGCTGAGCGAATTTCGTTAGCGAGATGTAGGATTCCCATACTGCGAGGTGCTACTCCATACTTATTGATCATGTTTCTATTGAATATTGTTGTTGTGCCGTGTGTCGTAGGTAAGGTAGGTGCCGCTACAATTCTAAGTCTAAAAGACAATTCTATCATTTTGTTTTTTAGCCAGGACAAGTGGGAAAACCTAATTAAATTTTGAATTAAACGATTTACCGTAATAATTAAATTACTGGTCATAAATAGAACTCACTTTGAGAAAAAGAGCGAGTAAAGTGGTTTTTGCTGTGGAAGTCCTTGGCCGGAGGCATTCTGGTCTCTGTAACAATGAAAATGGAAGTATTTAGATTTTTGCAATCACATTACTATTTTTATAAGCTAGGTTTTATCCGGAATCAAAAAATATTATTGTCTGTTACTTTGTACTTAGGAGTGTAGAAGAAAATACTCTCAACGATCTTACTTAGAAGCCAACTCTTCAATTATTTATGTATTTTTTAATTAATATCAATTTAACATAATACTAAGACACCCCAGAGAATAATACAATACTCGTGTTGGAGTTAACTCACTCTTCCCAAGACTTAACATATAATTGAATATTGAGTGTGTATTAGTAGTAAAATTAGAACAATTTTATTTACAAAGGATAACATTCGAAGTATGTGCGTTAGTGTGTGCGTGTGTGTGCGTTAGTGTGTGCATGTGTGTGCGTTAGTGTGTGCATGTGTGTGCGTTAGTGTGTGTGTATGTGAGTGTGTGCGTGTGTGTGTGTGTGTGTGCGTGTGTGTGTGTGTGTGTGTGAGTGTGCAGGTGTGTGCATAAGTTTGTTTATATACAATTATAAATCGATGACCTCCATGGTCAAGTGGTTTGCAGACTTTTCATACTGTCGCCATTTCATACTGTGTCCATCTCTGAGGTCCATTGTTCGATCTCCGGGTGGGTCAATTTAGAAAACGAACTTTTCTTTATTGGCTCAGGTCTGGGTTTAACGCGGCCACCGTTGTCTCTGATTGATTTAACATAAGTGCTTTAGCCACTTACTTTGAGACCAGAGCAATGTATGTGATGCAGTCCAATTATTATAATCCTTACTAATATTATAAATTCAAAAGTCCGTTTGTTTGTCTCTGTACCCCTGACAACGTGTATGCAAAATTTCGTGATGATCGGTTCAGTAGTTAGTTAAGACATAAAGGTCTTAATTACTGAACCGATCATCATGAAATTTTGCATACACGTTGTCAGGGGTACAGAGAAGGACATAGGATACCTTTCATCCCGAAAAAAAATAATTGTTCCCGAGGAGTAGCAAAAAACTTTCCACGCAGACGAAGTCGCGGGCGGTCGCTAGTATTACTATACTTATAATATTTTTATTCTAAAACATTTTACCAACACCCAACAACATCTTCCCCATACATTTATTAAGCAATTTTTCCGTTGAACGATTCTGTCTAATGCGGCATTATAACGATAATACACAACGATACCGTATTGATGACTCGTCCTGAAAACTGAAACAGCCTATCTGGAAGTTAGTCATAGGAAAAACATCTTTAAACCTTGACAATACATGACAAAATGGCTTAGCATCAATACTAATAAAGTCAGCTTCGATATCTTCACACAGTGTTATCATATTTTCGCGTATCGCAACTTCCAATCTTAAACGGTTCGTTTGTTCAAATAAAATTCGACTTTATTCTTAAAGAAATGTATTATATTTTTCTTTGATATAGAAATAGGTTGTGCCATTTCATAACTTGTTAAGTTATAAGTCAAAACAGATTTATTTCATAGGAAAAGAAAAAGCTAAAGGGGGTTATTTGTAAAATTGATTATGTCGACGTTCTTTTGAAGTTTCGGTGTTAGACGACTGAAAAATCTGACGATCGGTTCTAATTGAATTCCCGACGGAGGGATTCAGTAAAGCTCTTTGATTTTACTTCGCTTTTAAGATTATTAGCAACTCAGTACACAAGGGGCAAGTGAACGATATATTTTAATCTGCCGATGATAAACTTGTAAAATGAAAATAAGCTAGAGGCTCCGTGAGGTGTAGACCTCGCGTTTAAAAGTAGCTTAAATTGTTGTTGTTTAAGAACAAATAAATACTTAATATACGCAGTCATAAATTCTGTCACAACTTTATAATTTTCAAGTTTCGAATATTGGCCAGAAATTTTTTGATTTATTTAGAACGATGAACTTTAGTCTTCTAAAAATAAAAATAAAATTTGCTTTGTACCGCTAACAAAAAAGGTTTGAGTTATTTTTGAACATTTTTCAAAACGGCAGAAATATTATTTTTTTACATAAATATCAAAAAATTCTATCATACCTAATTATCGAACCTGCACACATCACGAGAATCGGTTGAGAAATGCGTCCTGTAGAAGGAGAACAAACGGACATCCGGACACCGGAAGGACATACAAGCTTTCTCATCTTAGTCAATTGTTTAAAAATATCTGGAAAGGTATTCAATTGATGTCGAGGTAATTCCTTGTACATTGGTGAGATGGCGCTGGCTTGCAGCGTAAGAGATGATATACTAGGAGAAATTCGACGTTCCCACTAGTGACTCGGTAGCTAGGCGGTCAGAGCATTAGACCGGATATCCAAAGGTCGCGGGTTCGATTCCCGTCCGAGAACATGATCTGATGCGAGTCGTATTTAGTGACTCGGTAGCTCAGCGGTCAGAGCATTGGACCGGATATCCAAAGGTCGCGGGTTCGATTCCCGCCCGAGAACATGATCTGGTGCGAGTCGTATTTTTTCTAGTATATTATTTGATAATGTTGTATAAATATTGTAAGTATATAAATATAATTCACATGGCCCAATAACAGCCGAGGTGAGTATACTCGTATACCCAGTGTAACAATGTGTTGTCACAGCATTCTAACTAAACACTGCAACAGTATTGGGACACTGGGGAAAGTTGCGATAGTTTCAAATGCACTTTGTGCGACGGCCATAATGTGGATACGACTTTTACTGACACAGACAAAAACTAGAGTAAATTATTTTTTTTTTTTTCATTATGGTTAATTCTTTAAACCATGGGCAAAAGTTCATAGCAGTTGACTGTGCTTGATTTCTCGCAAAAATATCTTAACAAGACACTCAATTTTAAGTATTTGATTGAATCAGGCATTACTTGGCGGAAGTCCCAAACCATTGTGAAAAAAGAAATATATGTAGCTTACTCCCGCAAAAATATATGCAGGATGCTCCGCCCGCCCGCCCACAAAAACCAACACCGAATGTTGGTTCACGCACGATCTAACTCCTGAGGATGCTCCGGGTTGGGGCGAAACACGTGTAGAGTAGTCTAATTGGTGAAGGTGCAAGGTGTGTCGCTGTCATGCTAAATGCAAGTATTGTGCACTGATATTTTTGTGGTGTGCATGTGCATTTTTTTGTGGGCGGGCGGGCGGAGCATCCTGCATATATTTTTGCGGGAGTAAGCTACATATATTTCTTTTTTCACACTCAATTTTAATCGTATAAAAAAGTTATAAACCTTTTTTCCTTGCAAAAATATAATTTTGTAACTGGTTTTTGTCCATGAATGTATTTCAATAAAGCTAGTGATTTCGACAATAATATAGCAAATTTACCACCTACTTTGCAGTGTGAAAGTATACTTAGTGATAGGATAAATATAAATATAATTATGCACAAGATAACTCAATGCCATTGTCAATAGATAAGATATTTAAAACCACTTCAAACGATTCCTTATCACTACTGAAAATAACAATCCATTTATTTACGAGTATAATAATTTTATATCAAGCAGGTACCAATTTTTAACGATCAAAGATTCTGTTAGAAACAAATATTTATGTCATCAAAGCGTATTGTCATAATAAAGTTATTGAAATAGTCGTTTAGATAGTGTAGGTATATAGTTTGTTTTCTTTTGATAATAAAACTAAAAGAGTTTGTATGACATATACAAACGAAATGTCCGACCCTTGCGAAAGTTGCTTAACCTACGCAATCGTAGGGCCAGGTGCTCAAACACTGAACCACCAAGCGTCTCACTGTCGTAATGATTATTTAATACAAACTACAATAATCATTACTTAATTAACTTTTTTGTTTATAATATCCATAAACAAAATTGGAATATAATACTACTTTTACAACTAACGTAACACGTATAATAGGTAATTCTTGATTTTCCTCAATTAATAATTAAGTTTATCGTTATTATATAAGCTAGCTGTTGCCCGCGACTTCATTTGCGTGAAACTGGACTGGTATGAATAATACAAACAATTCTTTTAAAACCACAGTGATTGTTAAACTGAAATATTTATTCATAATATTTATCATAGGTAATTCAATGTCAGTCAATGGAAATAAAATTAAAGTATTATTATAACCCTTGATTATTTTTTTCAATTTTAATGTAGATATTATTTTTATTTCGTTATTATAAAATGTATAAAAATAGAAAAAAATGCGTCTTACATTTTTTGAGAAGTTGATTGTACTATACAGATCTGGGTTTTAGAGTACACTTTAATATATATGTATACTTAACCTTCTATTAATTTTCGATAAAAATTTAGAAACATCAAGAACTTTCATTTTTTCAAAGACACCATCATTCTGGGATGAGTACTTTTCGAGATATTGCGGTTTTAAATTTGTTAGCTATCATCAGATATGATGATCTCAGCAAGAACTTTTATTTCTTCAAAGCTACAGTCTAGGAGGAATACTGTATGTCGCAGGATGCCACGACGTGCCATGTCATCAGCCATGCTGTTTGTGGCCACAGGATGACTCGGTATGTTAAAGCGTGCCGTGCCACGCCGTACCGTACTATTGTAAAATGTTCAGCTACTGATTTTAATTCACACTGGTTGTTTTTTTTAGAATTTATACAATGTAGAGACTTTTTTGCGTATACGATTTTATTATATATATATAGATTTGTTAGCATAACAAAGAATACACTAATAATATAAAGGAATATAATAGGAAAGAATCACAATAATTATTTCCTATTACACAAAATGACGTAGGTAGCGTATTTATGTTTAAGTGTAATTTCTTCTAAACCACTTGTACAGTTTAGACTTTAGAACAACAGCTATGGCCGTATTAGATAGCACGAATTCTTAGTCTTACCAAAGTATATCACATCATATTGAATCGTAAAGATAACACACGAAATCGAGACAAAAAAGTAGACATTGCTACTGTTGAACAATAAGTCGTCAACCAGAAAAAAAAATGTCATGTCCACATTAGTCTGCCCCCACTGTTTGAAACTAACGTATCTATTTATTTATGTATTTACTTCTCATCGGCCGGCGTTGCTTATCAACGTAGCTTGTTTGCTCACTGGTTGTATGGATTGTGTGTGAGACTCAGATTCTGAAGGTGATGTGAACAATATATAGCTTATTCGGTAGCAATACAGTTGAGTTTGCTGTGAGTTTTCGATGAGATAGACGCTCATAGAATTTCTACTGGTCTCCACACTAAGCACTAAAAATCTATCTGAATTGTATCAAGTTAGTAAAATATTACGATCGGATCGTAAAGTATTACAAAATACAAAGTAGATGTGCACTCACACATAGACATTACTTACAGACCATCTTAGACCAAACCGGGCTAATATCCAGATATTAGAAATAGTGATATTTTTGATGTAATGCCTTAAGTCGCTGAAAGATCTACGGATCTGAAATTAAGATATACAGTAGGGGCCAGATAATTAAGGACACCAGTCGATTTTCATACAAACGAGGTATATATTTAAAGCCTTGGTTGGCCAAGGGTTGACCTAGCTGTGATCTGATGATGGCCATCCGGGGAGTGAATGGAGGAGATTCAGATCGCTATACACACCCAATTGATCTGACCAACATTCTAAGAGATATAAGGATCAGAGTTTTCAGTTCAGGATATCCATAATTGTTATGCTATTTCGCTTTTTTAAACATATCCTTATATCTCTTAGAATATTGATCAGATCAGTTGTTGGCGATCTGAATCTCCTTCAATTACTTTCTGCATGGATCATCAGATCACAGCTTGGTCAATCCTTGGCGGAGAACCAAGGCTTCAAAGTTACCTCGTTTGTATGAAAATCGACTGGTGTCCTTAATTATCTGGCCACCACTATATAATATTTCTTCATATCTTTAACTAGACACGTATTGAAGCAGAAACACTATTCAATGATTTTAGGTCGCTATGGTTATTACTAGTATGGACTACGAGTTGATTTCGTGATTTTTCGCCGAATCTGTCAAATCAGTCGTTTCCGCGCGCTTGTTTTCTTATTGCTATCTCGCTTTTTAGATTATAGACTATGGGTCTATAATCTAAAAAGCGATTAGTAATCTGTGCCCATACCATTATTATGCAAGAATTAAAATTACGGAAGTGCTTCCGAATACAGGCAACGGCGCGCTTTTCTAAAACACACTGACTTCATGTTTGGTGATAGTATCATACAGAGTTGTTAAATATCAAGATAAATATTTTCTTTGACAATTATCATCATGATGACCTCCGTGGTCGAGTGGTTTGCACGCCGGTTTTCAAGACGTCACCATCACTTGAGGTCCCGGATTCGATCTCCGGCTGGGTCAATGTAGAAAATGAACTTTTCTATATTGTCTCAGTCTGAGTGCTTGTGATACCACCGTTGTCTCTGATTTCCTTATCACAAGTGCTTTAGCTACTTACTTTGGAATCGGAGCAATGTATGTGATGTTTTCAAATATTTATTTATCAAGATAATTATTGTTTATAATGATCACTTACAACCCTGGTAGGTATCATGTTAGTACTTTTTCTAGTGTATCAATCAGCAGGTTCGATTTACATTCGTCATTCGCAAAGTTTTAGAACCATATTTAAAAATTTATAGTAGTAATTTAATTCTTGTTCAAATTTATCTTTTGTTGTATCTGTCAAGATCGCGTGTATTGAATACTGCATTCCAATGCATCATTGATACGTGTCGGAATTTCAAATATCGATTAACGTGTAATGAATACAAAATTGCAACACTTAAGAAATTTTTCGATAAGCGATATACAACGTGTTGCAAAATAACCCATAAAACAATAGAAAACTTTTAAAATCAGCTGTTTCATACTGTTTGGAATTGTAAGTTCATGTATTATTATACCATGGGTATTTTAATTGAAAGAGTATAATATTAACTTTATGGTCTCATTGTGCTATGTTAGTTATTTTTCTGTGACTTAAAAATGAAAAATTATCTAAACCGTTTTCCAATAAATTAAATGTTTTTTACAAGTTAACATGAGTTCTTTAATTCTAAACACATCACCGAGTTAACACGTACAAAAAAATATTAACGAAATCATCAAAATGTATGAAACAGCTGATTTCTTTTTGCGTTTTCAGTGTATGTCCCATTCCCATAGTAAAAGTTGTTCAGTTGATGGTCCATATCTACCATATTCGGTTTGGGAGTTTTTTGTTGCATATGTGAGTAATATCTGTGTAATTTTGTAATATAATATAATTTCGTAAAACAGTCGTCAGCATTAAGGTGTTAAGGGATAAATTGTTAAAATTATTATTGCTCGCGCTTTCATTAAAAAAGAAATACATACATATATACATACAAAAATATACATATAAATACCTACATACATACAAGATACACGCGAAAAACATAACCCTATCGTTGCAGACGGGTAAAAAGGAGACCCTGTACAAAATGTTAAGTTCTTTTAATCCAAAAGTTTAGGCTGTAGCTGATAATATGATTGTCAGTCAGACAGTCAGTTTATTTTTATTTAGTATAGATGATTTTGGTTATGATTGTATTAGATATGACTCGTAAAAGTATAGGAAGTGAGTTTTACACGTTATTAAAAAGATAATCTTCTAAAAAATCCCTGAGTGTCTTCCTATCAATCATTCATAATCAACTTGAGATAACTTACACTAACTTATGTTTATTCCACTTTACCGAATCTCACAAACTGAATTACTTTAAAAAAACACGGAAATCGTAAGTAAGTCAATCTTTCATTAGAAAAATAACCACGTAAAAATAATAATGACAAAACATGATTATTAGTTATTTTTTAGAATGAAGTATAGGACAATAATAAAACAATTCAACTAAAACTTTTTTTTTTATGAAACTGACTTCTAAATAAAGTACTTTTTTCAGATAATCTAAGTTTTGAAAATATATATTATGACAAAATCTTATGGGGTCTGTAAGACCCGGTAGCGAGTACTTATGTTATAAATTGAGGCGCGTTCCCAAGTGTTAATTTAAGTTTAAAAGTGCATTTCCACTAACTAAATTCTTATCTAATCGTCCAAATTAATCTTAAAATCCGCCATTTTGTTCCCCTCAATTAGTTTAAGCGGAAAGAATAATTTAATTCGCCGATTGCCCCCCTCCGAACAATCGCTAATTACCCCCCAAAAGTAAGCCATACAAATTATCAAGAATGTTTTCTAATTTGTGAAAAAAAAATCTAAAGAAAAACACCCAACGCCAAATGAACTTATTTAGCTTCAGTAGGATTTAATAAAGATTTTTCACTAGTACCCAACGCTCTCGTCGAACATTTTTAGGGTTCCGCAAACATTTCAAGAGATTAAAAAAAAAATTGAAAAAAATATTTAGAATAACAATAAAGTTGCTTGCGCTGCCTAGGAGCAACACCAACTTCTTTCTCAAATTATTTCTCTGTCAGAGCAGCATTGGAATAAACCCCCGTCAAACAATTGCTAAAATGTTTACTTAATCAAATCCTTAGTTATATTACACTTTTTAGCACAATGAAATTGTCCCACTTCGGATCCTCTCATGGATTATTTAACACCATCTTTTATTACTATTTGATATTTTACGTGGTAAATGGTGATGACAAAACAATAAATATATTGTAGTAATGTCTCTATAAAAATATTTTTTTATAACTATTTGTTTACTCAAATAAAGAGAGAATAAAAAATACTATTGACTTCGAAATTAGAAAAGTAAAATGTCGACATTAGCCATTTTTAATGTCCCCACTGCTGGGGCACAGGCCTTCCTTATGGGTGGATAAGGATGATGGGCTATAACCCACGTAGGCCCGATGCGGATTGGTGGGTTTTAACGATTGCAAATGCAGCCGGAAACAACGGCTTAACGTGCTGCCGAAGCACGGAGGAACTTGAGATAATAAATTTTTGGTCACCCAGCCCATGACCGACCCTTGCGAAAGTTGCTTAACCTCCGCAATCGCAGGGCCAGGCGCTAAATCACTTCGCCACCGAGCTCGATAACTATAATTTATTTTATTAAAATTCCACCTTTAAACTTAAAACTATGTACAGGTAAAAAGTATATTTATAAGGAACCCCTGAAAAGTAGCACCGTTCAACGTTCGCCAGATCTTTATTTTATTTACGGCACTTTTTTCGCCGTACGACTAATCCCGGCGATATTTCGCGTCTCTCATTCAATTAGTGGGACAAACGCACCTCGTTCTTCGAAAAAAATGTATCTACTCATAAAAGTCCCTAAGACATGGCTAATCCGAATAAATGAACGTATTTAGAAAAATTAGCACCATTCAAAGTAACTTGTAATTTTTACAGTTCAACCTAAGATTGCTTTTTGTTGACTTAGACAAAATCATATCATTATACATTAAATTAAAATTTTATCTTTTTCATTTTTATGTCAATTAACCCAAAAAAATGTCGGAAATACAGATACAAAGTTGTTAATGTTTAACATGACTTCTGCAATTAATGTCATTGGAGCTTTTTCTTGTTTGGAGCTTTTTAACAGTATCTATCCATCCACAGCATCGTTAATACAATGTTATAGTAAAAATCTACAAATATGTCCGAATCCGTCCGAAACGTCGGGAAAATTTAAAATTCAAACTAGACAAATAATATTAGAAAAAATACTAGAAAAAATCGACTCACCCGTAGCACCTCAGACGGGACTCGAACCCGCACCCTTGGGATTCCGGCCCAATGCCAACTGACCAATTATGCTACCGAGTCGCTAGTGGGAGCGGCGAAATTTTCTAGTACTTTTTTTTTCTTCACTGCAAGCCAGCGCAATTTCATCAATGTGAGGACATTCGAAAGAAACATCTTTCCAAATGTTATTGACAATCGATAAAGATGAAACATCTATATAATTATTAAATTTAGATTTTCCGCATGCACGCAGTATTTTTTCTAATATTATTTATCATAATATAAAAATAGCATTGTGAATGCGAAAAATCTAAATTTAATAATATTCAAACTTGACACTAAAGGAATTTTAATAAAACCGTGCTATTGCTTATTTAAAGTGTTTTATTGAAATGTCATCCGGTTGTCAAATTCTTACTTCCTCACTTTTGAATGTGTTGTATGATTATTTGATTGAATCAGGCATTACTTGGCGGAAGTCCCAAACCATTGTGAAAAGAGAAATATATGTAGCTTACTCCCGCAAAAATATATGCAGGATGCACCGCCCGTCCGCCCGCAAAAAAATGCACATGCACACCACAAAAATATCAGCGCACAATACTTGCATTTAGCATGACAGCGACACACCTTGCACCTTCACCAATTAGACTACTCTACACGTGTTTCGCCCCAACCCGGAGCATCCTCAGGAGTTAGATCGTGCGTGAACCAACACCGAATTCGGTGATATTTTTGTGGTGTGCATGTGCATTATTTTGCGGGCGGGCGGGCGGTGCATCCTGCATATATTTTTGCGGGAGTAAGCTACATATATTTCTCTTTTCACAATGTTGTATGATTGTAAAGAGTTTATGAAACGTGATTGTAATTATGTTTTTAAGTATTTGCTGAACAATCAGCATTCTTCATAAATAATATCTACGTGTTGTTACGTTACGAATAAAACGTAATATGATTCTTGTGTTTTCTGAGAAGTTTATGTCATAACATAACAAGTTATAACTGCACGTGCGTTCGTATAAGAACTACCTAAGTATTACTTTAATTGTTAATTTTTTTAAACAAATATTTGACAACATCACATACATTGCTCCGATTCCAAAGTAAGTAGCTAAAGCACTTGTGTTATGGAAATTAGAGACTACGGTAGTATCACAAATAACCCAGACCTGAGCCAATATAGAAAAGGTCGTTTTCTAAATTGACCCAACCGAGGATTTAACTCGGGACCTCAGAGATGCAACACCCTGAAAACCGGCAAAGCCACTCCCTGAAGACCGGCAAAGTTTTCATCATATGACTACCACGGAGGTCGTCATATGATGAAAACATTGTTCGAATAAGTTTTAGTATTATCTAAAAAATAAATGATTGAATGCTATATTGATTTATCTAATACTAAAACTTGTGTTTCCAATGTTCAATATTTCCCATCATCCTTTTGTTAAAAAAAAAGATTCTGACGAACTGAGAACCTCCTCCTTTTTTTGAAGTCGGTTAAAAAGGTTGTGATTGAATATTTCCGCCAGTTTTTTTTTTGCCAGATACGTTTTAGTTGAAAGTTCATTACAAAGAGTTCTTATTCTGTGACATTATTAGGGTTGCCAATAAAATACAAGAAATAATAGTCACTCGCAAAGCTTAACCCGTCCAATTCAGTATTTAAGAAATACCCTCGGAATTTAAAAAGACACAAGAAAGGGGGTCCCACCTTTGCCAATGATCCTAAATTAACGTCTCTGGTGGGGACTAATCGACCATTTTTCCCGGCTGATTACCGAGCCGGCTAATATTGACCCCCCCTCGCCCCCTCAAACAAATGTTAACCCTTTATTCCCCTTTCGAAAAAAAGCCCATAAAATATATCTAATTAAAAAATATCCCCGAGTCAAGACTGACGCTCATAAAGAATGTCAATTAAGGACCGGGACGCTTTTCCTTGGGCAATTTTTTCTGTGCAATATTTTCTGTCGTTCCGTGGCCGGCGAAGGGTTAAGATAGCGAAATTAGTATCGGTATGAAATATTGAGTAATTTAATATTTGGCGTTATGCCTTTTTTGTTCCTTTGAAATTGTGTTTTTTTTTGGTAATCTGTATTAATGGTTTGCACTTGAAGGGGAGTGATACTGAAGACGCATCTTAATGTATAATTATACATTATTTTAATTGAGTTTTTAGATTGTGATTTTTTTTATCTTTAGACGAGTTTTTTTATGGAAAATTTCAGCCACAATAGTCACATACAAAAACTTGTTTAATACAACGTGTTACAAAAAACCCCTAAAGCCGAATATAGTAGACAAGCGACCGCCCGCGACTTTGTCTGCGTGGAAAGTTTTTCTGCTATCCCTCGGGAACAATTATTTTTTGGGGATGAAATGTACCCTATGTCATTTTCTGTACCCCTGACAATGTGTATGCAAAATTTCATGATGATCGGTTCAGTAGTTATTAAGACGTGAAGGCGTAACTAACGGACTTTCGCATTTATAATATTAGTAAGGAGATAGGGACCATCGAACTGAACAACTTTTACTACCTACCTTTAGTCCTACCAACTCTGAAATCGAAAATATCAGCTGTTACACACATTTTGATCTCTTCATTATTTTTGTATGAAACAGCTGATTAATATCACGATATCAAAGTTGGTCCCATAGTAAAAGTTGATCAGTTTAATGGTCACAATCTGCCATATTCGGCTTTAGGGGATTTTTTGTAACACTTTGTATATTTAAGTACGATAATATCATTATTTTCACTGAATTGCTGGAAAACAATATTTTTCTTAGATAAGATAAGCTTAGCTAATAAGTAGATAAAGTAGTAGACATAGATAAACTACCTATACATATTTTTATTAAATTTAGATTTTTCGCATTCACAATGCTATTTTTATATTAATATTATTTATCTTAATATAAAAATAGGATTGTGAATGCGAAAAATCTAAATTTAATTATTATATAGCTGTTTCATCTTTATCGATCGTCAAAACATCTGGAAAGATGTTTCTTTCGAATGTGGGGGTATTTCCTCACATTGATGAAATTGCGCTAGCTTGCAGCGAAGAAGTTAAAAGTACAAGAAAATTTCGCCGCTCCCACTAGCGACTCGGTAGCATAATTGGCCAGTGCATTAGGCCGGAATCCCAAGGATGCGGGTTCGAGTCCTGTCTGAGGTGCTACGGGTGAGTCGATTTTTCCTTGTATTTTTTCTAATATTATTTATCTTATACATATTTTTATAATTATATTACAAACTCAAGTAAATTAAAAGGATTAGGTATTTGAGTAAAACCAAAATAGGTAGATCAAATAAATCTGTCATATCTACTTCCTTATCTCAATCAATAATTTCGCATTGACATCAAAATTTGAACGTGGGCAAAACCAATTCAAAAACTATACTACTAGGTCATGACTGATAAGCACACCTACGCAATGTAAAGACTATTGTAATATCGACTCTATTACTTTAAGAATAGAACCCCATAAAACGTTGTATTGTTGACATAGTGACTTAGTAGTGACATACGAAAACATAACGGTAGTTTTCGCACGAGTGAATGGCCTTTAACTGAGAGAGGTAAAAAAACAACAGATTGCCTAGATTAGACCCTGTCCAGAGCTACGCGTGTATTAGACGCGTTTAGCTATACAATGTTCGCTTAGGACCAGTGATTTCAGCAACGTGTGCAATATTAACAGCAGTGTAACCAAAACCGCGTGTCAAATCGCGGCGAATTCGCCATTCTGGACAAGGTCTAAGTGGCAAACGCTAGGCTTTTCGATTATTCGAATAGAATAGAAGTGACATAAGGTGTATGGAAATGACATTTCTAAATGCCGTGTTTGTCTATGGTCAGAGACATCTTACGTCAATTACATACTGATCTCAATTCTATATCTTCTTTTAGGTAACGATTTATTATATCTGTAAATTGATATCGTATAACTTGGTAAAGCTGATAGTGATTTTCTTGCGCTATTAAAATGCGTATAATTGACAAAGACAGTGTTGCAATAATTATCTGATATTAGTAAGCACATTAGGGAAGGATTAAAATTGAACTATTTTGACTAATTAGTTGATGCATTTATGTGAGCCACACATTTTTGTTATAGGTATTGCAATTAACAAATAAGTATCTTCCAAAAAACATTATGTTTTTAAGATAAATAATATTAGAAAAATACTAGAAAAAATCGACGCACCCGTAGCACCTCAGATGGGACTCAAACCCGCACCCTTGGGATTCCGGCCCAATGCACTGACCAATTATGCTACCGAGTCGCCAGTGGGAGCGGCGAAATTTTCTAGTACTTTTTACTTCTTTGCTGCAAGCCAGCGCAATTTCATCAGTGAGGAAATATCCCCACATTCGAAAGAAACATCTTTCTAGATGTTTTGACAATCGATAAAGATTTTACGCATTCACAATGCTATTTTTATATCAAAATAAATAATATTAGAAAAATTATAATCATTTTGTTATTGTTAATAAATGATCGCCATTTTTATTTATTTTGCCGGTCACTTTTCTAACCTAACCCAACCAATTCCGCTTCAATGTTGCCATAGCTAAAAACTTTAAACATCAAACTCTGTTAGTCTTTCTGTTTTGTCGCTACATAAATCAAGTGGTTAATAAGTTCTGCATTATATTGCGAAGACATTCGGAAAATTCCTAGCGGACGAAGTCGCGGGCGGAAGCTCGTCCATCAATAAGAAAGGCCTGTGCCTCAGCAGTGAGGTCATTAAAGTAAAATGACTTATTAACTTTTATATAATACCGAATAATATACTAGAAAAATTAACTTTTAGATTTTTCGCATTCACAATGCTATTTTTATATAAAGATAAATAATATTAGAAAGCTACAGGTGAGTCGATTTTTTCTATTATTTTTTTATATATTATTTATCTTAATGTAAAATGACTTGTATGATTAAAGAAACCTGACTAATATAGGTTTTAACTTAAGCCTTGAAAATATTACTTTACTAATTATACTAATTGTTAAAACCAGGTAAATAATTCACGTTCTTAGAAGAACAAAATGATTCATTTTAGGCCCTTAAGTGGGTCAATGTCTTTTCCATTTGCATTTATTTATTTCATAAAAAATTATAATTTTGAATTTTAATAATTAGGTAAATGGATTTTGGGCTCATTGACAAATTTATAGATTTTTATTAAATTATGATACGATGTAATTAGTTTTTTTTTTTAAATAAAATAATACACTTCTACTATTATTATTTTTTGCTATAATTCTTGTCATTGGATTAATGCCAGAAGTAACAAAAATTTTCCAAATGGATATGGTTAGATTTAAGTGAAAATTTAAAATAATAATTCTGATATTCTTTCGTACTCGTTCCGATCTGGCCCCTATTTAATAACGTGACAATTTGTCAATTGTCATGACAATTTGTTTGACATTGCGGTGTAGCAATTAGTAGTTTGTTTTATTTTCTAATTGGTTGACGTAATGGATATGAAATTGTCATGACAGGTGACAAATTGTCACGTTTATTAAATAGGGCCTTGGATCAATTACTGTGCTACGAAAACATACTTCTTTTTAACCGACTTCAAAAAAAGGAGGAGGTTATCAAGTCGACGGTATTTTTTTTTTTTGGGTAGACAGTTTGAAAAGGATGTCTTCCTTCTGAGTGGTCAGTCAGTTAAAAAGCAATATCATTGAAACACGATTGAGAGCCGAGTATACATTACTAAGTAACACGGTAGTACTAGGACAAACGATTTAATCTTTATTGTATTGCGACAGTAATATATTATTCATTTACTATCTATGTCACATAACTTTCAAGAGCAACCTACTTATGACCATACGTGTCTGCACCCACGAGCAACTTTTTGTAGCTGCGATTATCGCGGCGATAATCGCGGCGTTAATCACAGTGATAATCGCAGCGTTAATCGCGGCGTATTTTCACTCTTGTCAGTGTCATTTCGCGGGATATTAGTCGCTGAGATACTTATTGTAGCTCGTGGGCGTTTGCGTATTGAACTCTGTATGTTCTATTCTTGGCAACAAAAAATCGCTCAGCGATTAATCGCTCGTGGCCTGGAAGCCTAATGTAGTATTTACACGAGTCGACTTGACAGGCAACTTGGCAGGCAATTTTAATCAATTAGCGCAGTTTATCGACCATCGCTTGTAAAATCTAATTACAAATATAATTTGAATTAGGTGGCAATTCGATTTTACAAGCGGTTGTCGATAAAAAGCGCTAATTATTGTCTTTTTAAAAATCGATGACTAAAATCGCCTGCTAAGTCAACCCGTGTAAATGCCACCTAACTTAACACAACGTAGCTCTGACTCATAGCTTCACTATTTCTTTTACCTGGCGATACAGTTATGCGTTTACGTTTACGGATGTTGGGAAATGAGGTTGAATGAAAAAAGTGTTTAGCGAATCCTTCTTTGATCGATGCCACGTCATCACTATTAGAAAGAATATAAAGTTCACAAATAAGATTTAGGTCTTCTAATAATTACTAAGTCCTTACCTATGACATTGACGTTTTATATGGAGATTTTTTAACAAATTACATTTTCCATACTAGCATTTTCATAATATTAATGTAGTAACAAAACTTTAATGTACACACGACGGCACCTTAGACTATACATGTTGACTTTGAGACCGCATTTATGCTCTATGTAATAAAAGCTGTTTCGGAGTTAAACTGTATAACCTGACGTGCTGTCGTGTGTACAAATGTTTGAATATTAAGCTAACTTAAGCGAAAAAAAATAGTTTCGACTAAGTTACAACGAATAAAGTGGTCATTTTCGCTAACAAAAAAAGGAGTCACTTTCAAGGTATTTTTTTTATGCTGAGGAAACAAAATAAATAGATTATAATAATGCTGATAGTTGCCGGCTATGGTCAAAATTTTATGTAATATCCAGCAGCTGATAAATATTTTAAATCATTATGTTATGAGGTTCTCTGTGTGTCAAAAAAAACAAATTTCATAGGTACCTAACATGTAGATAGTTAATTAATCGCAATACCTACCTATTGTATGTAAACTTTGTTAAATATTGTGATGGAAAATTACCACACTATAAATGCTGAGGTAATTTTTCTAATTTTGACGACTCTGTATGAAATATACAGGGAGAAAAAAGCAGCCCTTGACGAGTTTCTTGCCGGTTCTTCTCGTTACAAGAGTCGTTCTCGGTCTCGCCCCGCTTAGGGTTTGCGAACCGATGGCGTAGCTTCTTTGACATTCACAAGTGCTTGTAACAGCCTAGACTGAATAAATGAGTTTTGTTTTTTTTTAATAGGTAATATATTGGACAAGGACCTGAAAAAAAGACGGACGTAATACCACACTAAAAAGAAGTGAAGCATGCAAGGTCCTACAATTTCGATTGTTGTACTACAATTTCGATTGTATTAACCTACACTCATACAAATACATCTGGAAAGAAAAGACCGGTGTATTTGTGTGAGTGTAGGTCATTGTACAACATACGAAATTCTAGGACCTTGCATGCTTCACTTCTTTTTAGTGTGATATTACGTCCGTCTTTTTTTCAGGTCCGTGATATTGGATTAATGAATAAATTTTTTATGGTGAAAATCGCAAACTAATACAATATCGAAATAAATATAGCTGCAATATCAATATGAAACGCAAACCTACAAATGATTTCACGTAGTTCAAATCATCATAATGTCTAATTCAAATATTTTTAATCTTGTACTATTTTCCTGTTAGCTTCCGTTTAAAAGGTTAACAACTTTCCTTATTCCTACTCATTAATTCGTCAATTTATTACCAAAACTTATGGTAAACTAAACATCTGCTTTAACTTAAAAAGTTAGACTTTCGATGCTGACTGTGATTTTTTAACATTTAATAAAAAAAAAACTATTCTTATTTATATTGCGCCATTTGTATGCTACAACTTTTATTTTATTTAACACAATTTTCCGTAGAAAATCTTTTTCAGAAACCTGAATTTTGAAGTCAAGATTTACCCAATACAATGCAGGGTTTCCCTAACGCTTCTCACGGGTTTGCCTTAGAATATGAATCACATAATTGGTCAGTTCTTTGTCTTACAAATGCTTATGAGTAATAGCTACTCGAATTTGAAAGCTGAACCACTGATTCATTTAGGGATCAATTTATGAATGTTGAAAACAAAGAAATTGGCAGCAATCAGAACGGGGATGCACACTGAGGAACTAATGGCGCCACAAGCGACTATCCTAAAATCGTTTGATTGGTTGTAATGTCAAATGTTTGACGTATTTAACCAATCAAAACCATTGATAGCGGCGGTGCCATCTGCGATTAGATTTGCATGTGGATCCCCATTATTTTGTGTCATTAGACAAAAGACGCACGCGCAAACAAAAATTTCCGAAGTGGTTGAACTTGTGAGACAAAAATATCGAAGGAGCAGCCAGCAGGTCTAGAAATAATAACAACATGCTAAACATAAATGATAATATTTATAACTACAGTTGAAGTCTTTGATAATGACTATCGATTCTAGCTCGCATAACAAATTGATAAGGTAATCTTGCTGATAAAATATATAATGAATAAAGGTAGCCAAGCCAGCTAAGTAACCTTGAAATTAAGATAGCGAATTACTTCGACCAGCATTTAGAACTTCACTAAAATAATTGACCAAGTGAGCGCAAAGCGTGAGCGAAGCGTCTCCGTTGCAGCTTGTGCAAAAATGCTTTCGTATGTCCGGCTGTCCATCTGTTCTCTTCTACAAGTCGCATTTCTCAACCGATACTCGTGAAATTTTGTAAGCAGGTTCGATAATAATGTTGATTTTTGGACGATTCAGTATTTTGAAATTTTTCAAAAGTGGCGTCGTACAGTCGCCATATTGATTTAAAAAAAGTCAATGTTACTCGGAGTGATTTAAAGATGCTTATAATACCCCATGTATCCAGATCCGTTAAGGCATTTAAGTTAGGGTGGAATAAAAAAACTCACCCACATACAAGCATACATGAACTCTGAACACATTACACTCACTGTTTTTAGGACAGTCGTGTAAAAAGGATTTTTCATAATATTACAACCAATGAAAATAATAGTCTGAAAGGTATATTATGAGAAATAGTCTCAGTTCGTTGTCCGTTCAGAGTTGAACAACCATAACGTGATTTAAAACTGTGCTTCCGTTGCATATCTCCATACGAACAGTGAACCTTAACTATAACTTAAAGTAACTATAGCACTACCTTAGGCCTTTCCAACTGAATATAATTAAGAGGTCGTATACGTTTTGAGGAGTTCGGTGGCGCAGTGGTAAAGTGCCTGTCCCAGCGATTGTAGAGGTTAAGCAACTTTCGCAAGGGTCAATCATGGGATGGATGACCAACAATTTATTGTCTCGAGCTTCTCCTGCTTCGGAAGGCACGTTAAGACATTGGTTCCGGCTGCATTTGCAGTCGTTAGCAACCACCAATCCGCATTGGGCCCGCGTGGTGGGTTATGGCCCATCCTCCTTATCCACACATAAGGAAGGCCTGTGCCCCTGCAGTGGGGACATTAAAAATGGCTGAGGTCATACATTTTGCCGCTCTCTCGCTCGCACATTTAAAGTTTTCTAAAGGTTTCTCAAGTCAATTAAAAAAATTGATCCGCTTCTTAGACGCAATTTAAGATTACGGACGTTACGTTACATTTCTGAAAGTTCAAATAATAAACTACATAAGTTGCAATTCGTTTTCTAGTTGTTAATACCTTTACATAAGTCATCTTTTTCCTTGTCAACCTAATCGCTAATCTTTTGACTACTACAATTGGCTAGTACTAGCCCGTTGTATCTACAACTGTCAACTCTATGGTTCCACGTTTGACTCCGTTAGAAAAGAAACTACAAGTTCGTTTTCTTCCTAGTCTCGTGGCTGGGTGTTTGTGGAACACTGTCGTTTTTTTTTTAATTATTTTTTTCCACATATACATACATTTACTTTAACCCTTTCCAACCTAAGCAAGCATCAGGTGGTTGGCAAGCCTTGACATTATTTTGTAGTCTCGTGTAAGTGTTTGTGGTAATGTCATCTTTTATATTCATGACATTATTTTTCAGCATAATAACCACACATTTTGCGATGGTCAATGATACTGTTATCATAAAGATACCGATAACCAATTACATTGTTTACTACTAAGGCAATGATTTTCAGTTGTGTTATAAAAAGTATTCTACACCGACATTTGTCATCGTTTTCATCCCGTTAAGACGCCGGCGAACAGTGAGCTTCCCATACAAACGTAATACCAAAATGATTTGCAATTTGAGCATATAATTATGCTTAAATACAAGAGTTACTCTTCTTGTGATGTTATTCGGATTAAGACAGTATTTGTCTAGGTTTTTAAATAAAAAATCCAAAATACTCAACCAAATTAAAATGTATGCGATTTACACGACTTCTGTATGAAAAACTTTAATTGGCATTTATTCTGAATGGGGTTAGTATTTTGGATTTTTTATTTAATAGATACCTAGACAAATACTGTCTTAATCCGAATAACATCACAAGAAGAGTTAATTATGCTCAAATTGCAAATCATTTTGGTATTACGTTTGTATGGGAAGCTCACTGTTCGCCGGCGTCTTAAGGGATTTTACCAATGAAACTTAACATTTTTGCCATAGAAAAATGGCTTGAAAGGTGCCAAAAAATACTTTTCTGTACTAATACAATGTTTTAGCTGTCTAGTTAGTATGGGTTAACATGGGTTGAAATTCTTTGGCAAAAATGTTTGCTTTATTGGTATAACATACCATCAAATTGGTACAAAATGGCGGAATGAAATAAGAACTAGTAAAAAAACGAGGAGTTCGATTGCATAGTGGTTTAGCGACTGGCCCAGCGATTGCGGAGGTAAAGCAACTTTCGCAAGGGTCGGTCACGGGATGGGTGACCAACAATTTATTATCTCGAGCTCATCCGGGCTTGGGAAGGCACGTTAAGCCGTTGGTCCCGAATGCATTTGCAGTCATCAACACCCACCAATCTGCATCAGGCCCACGTGGCCTATCCTCCTTATCCATCCATAAGGAAGGCCTGTGCCCCAGCAGTGGGGACATAAAAAAATGGCTGATGGCAAAAAAACCTAAGTACTGTTAGGTAAGTATTGCACAACGCTGGTTCTTAACCTTGAGTCATCAAATAAAGTTCATCAAACTATAGAAGGTCATTCTAAACTATTTACACAACATTTTGCCAAAATGAACCTTATTACCTAAACATTTGTGGGCAAATATAAATTTCCATATCTTAAGTCTATTTAACCCATTATTATAGAGTCACGCGAAACTTTTACAAAATAATTAATTGTTAAGATTACTTTTTTGAGGATGCGCCTGATTCCTTTGTGTTTTGTGTTTTTTCTCTGCAGTAAGAGACTATATACCATAGCTCTTTATCTCTCTATTCATATTGTGTATCTATGGTAGTAACCATGGTAATTAACTGTTGATAGATATTTCTATATTGACAATGATCTTTTCGCTAACTTAACTACTTCTTTTAAACTTGTTAATAATTAGTTTTACAACAAACTAAACAAGTCCATAAAGCCATCAAGTTGCCACATTGTGATTATCAAATGTAAAAAGTTAATACTGTAAGTTTGTTCCTATTTTGTCCCTAGTAATAAATATTTTTTAGGAGTCCGTACCAAAATGGTAAAAAGAAACCCTTATGCGACTCAGTCTGTCTGTCTGCCACAGCTGGATATCTGGAGAACTACTAATGCTATCAATTTGAAATTTGGAATAGTTTTAGATGACGTTTGCCCAACTATTTTGCAAATAAGAAGTCTGTCTGTCTGTCACAGCTGGATATCTCGAGAACTATTAATGCTATCAACTTGAAATTTGGAATAGTTTTAGATGACGTTTGCCCAACTATTTTGCAAATAAGAGAGAAATAAAAATATTTATATTTTTATTGCAACAGGGACTGAAAGGGGGTCTTAAAAATATGGGGTAAAAATACCGTTCCAGATTTATCCAGATATTTGAAAAAAGTTACGCTGTCAATGAATTATGTGATTCTAAAATAAGATATGGAATCCTTAAATCATTGAATGAATAAGATTGCAAACGAGGTTTAGAGTAAAAACTCGCACTTACTGGTTTTTTTAAAGATTTCTACCGATCGTTCGGTTGTCTCGATCGAAACAACACAGTGAGTCATGCAAGAGTGAAAGTAGAATGCGCAATACTACGGAATGTATTAAAAGTATACTACCAATAGAATAAGCTTAAAATTAAATAATTATTAGGCTATTTGAAATTTTGAGATTTAAGCATTCACAATGCTATTTTTATATAATACTAAATAATATACTAGAAAAAATAGGACTCGCACCAGATCATGTTCTCGGACGGGAATCGAACCCGCGACCTTTGGATAACCGGTCCAATGCTCTGACCGCTGAGCTACCGAGTCACTACACATAATTATACTCGGTAGCTCAGCGGTCAGAGCATTGGACCGAGTGACTTGGTAGCTCAGCGGTCAGAGCATTGGACCGGTTATCCAAAGGTCGCGGGTTCGATTCCCGTCCGAGAACATGATCTGGTGCGAGTCCTATTTTTTCTAGTAAATTATTTAGTAATTATTAGGCATTATTACATTTAAAAAAATCCTAAAAAGATATAGTTTTCTTTAACAAAATGAAATTAAACTCCTCTGTTTCAATAAGTAAGTATCTACCTACGTATTAAAAAAACGGTTCATTCGTTTGGGAGCTATGTTGCCACAGGCAGATACACAAACACACACACACATCAAACTTATAACACCCCTCTTTTTGCATCGGGGGTTAAAAACAATAAGTTTTGTGATATTATCTCAAACTTATTACAATATTTACTTAATTGATGAACTTTTTTTGTAGATACTGAATCAGTTATTTCACTGGTCACCTTAATCAAATAAAAAAATGTACTATATGACCTGAAAATATATTAGTAAATAGCTGACTTATCACCAAAAGTAATCTCCACCGAAGTATAGTAAGTTTTTAAGTGTTATAATGTATTATGCCTCATCTTTAACGGATCTTGATTAACACTATAGAGCGAACAGTTGTTATACACTCTGACTGTGTAGATATAAGTATTTACTTAAGTTAGGGTAGAAAAATACTTCAATAATATTTTTACTTAAATATAGATTTTCTGTCGTTAACTAGGTACACCATAAATATAAAACAAAGAAGGTGGCGAAAAAGGTTATTGCAAATTAAACTTTAACAAAACAAAACGACCAAAAATACTATGACATTAAAGTTTAATAATTTCACTAAAAGTTTGGCAACAAGAGCACGGAATTAGTATTTGAAAACAAACATTTAAACTTGAAATGTTGTCATAGTTTGTTGACACCTTTAAATTAACCGTAATATTTTTCAGAAATAAGATTTTCAACATCTATTCTTCTGATAACACTAAAAATCCAGAGTTAATAATGCTCTCCCGCGCACTCTAAAAATAAAACAATGGGATGTAACTTACACGTGTTGTGACAATCACGAACCAATCCAAAAATAAATTAATCAATAAATTAAAAAAGTTGAAACACGCACTTTGCCACAGACAAAACATAAAAATATTATTCGAAATTTAAAATTGTCGCGGCGATCGATCCAGCTATGTGCACTTCGCAACTGAGCGAAACTGGCCAGCTACTCGCACGTTGACAGCTCTACATAAGTTCAATGATAAAGTAATTATAATTATTTGATGCTACATTCTCAACTCTAAAACAACCACTCAAGGTCGAGCGATAAGTTCAACGCTGTACTTAGTACTCTGTCTTAGTAAGTAGCGGTTAGAACATTGAGGTCAGTGACGTCCTTTTTTCGTGTCGATGATAACTAGAAGTGATTTCGCAGAAGCGAGACGCGTGAACGATTTAGTTGAGACGAAAAGGGACGGAAGATAGAAATGTCACTAAGAAATTAGTTGCCAGTGGTCAGTATCATTTATTCAAGACAATCAATGGATGAACTTCTTCGGCTTCTTCCTATAGACCTTATACCCACAGTTACAAAAAAAAATATTTACAAGTAATTGTTTTTTGACCGAGCGAACACGAAGCGCTAGCGAAGCGTCTCTGCTTCAGTTTGGGCAAAAAAGAATTCGTATGTCCTTCCGGTCGTCCGTCTAGTCTCCTCTACAGGTCGCATTTCTCAAGCCATTCTCGTGAAATTTTGTGAGCAGGTTCAATTATTATACTATAGAATTTTTTGTCCAGCCAGTATTTCGAAATTTACTTACCGACAAAAAAGCCACCCGTTTCGAAAGATGTTCAAAATTAGAAGCGCCATCTAGCTTCAATTATATAAAATATTATACCAAACAGCACATACCTAGTCCTGCTTTGAAAACCTCGTGGCGACATCTATTAGATTAATTTTTAAACAACATACAACTTGAGCTACTTTTTAACGCACAGACGCGAGGTCTACAGCTCACGGAGCCACCACAACTATAACTTAGTCCCAAAGAAAGCAAAGGCATTAGCTACTATAATTACTATAAAATGAATAGAAATACATAATAAAGGATATAAACATCCCTAACTTTCGGACAAAAATGCTTAATGGCCATAGCATAAACATAATTATGTTGCTCTTACCGGTATTAGAACCTAGGATTTTTAATTCAAAATGTAGAATGTCACCATTTTAGGGTTTCCAAAGGATAGAGGGGAACGGTTTTTTTTTACACTTTTCATCAAAAATCGAAAACTATGCGGCCTAAAAAAATGTTTGAAAATGTGCAAGCAGCGCTCTTTCATATGATACCCCATATGCCCCAGTAGCCTCACTTCGAATTTTTAAGACCCCTTTTCAGTCTATGTTGCAAAAAAATACAAATATTTTTATTTCTCTCTTATTTGCAAAATAGTTGGGCAAACGTCATCAAAAACTATTCCAAATTTCGAGTTGATAGCATTAGTTCTCGAGATATCCAGCTGCGATAGACATACAGACAGACAAACTTTGTCTGACCATAAGGGTTCCTTTTTACCATTTTGGTACGGAACCCTAATTATACTCTTTGGGGAGGACTATGCGTTATACCGTACGATCCGTATCGTACGACTGACTATTCTAATTAAGTGTGCTTAATTTTTACCTAATAGCTATATAAACATGTAATTCCATACTTTTAACAAAAAAACTTTTAAGAAAACCATAACATCGTTATAAATGGTATTATTGGTTTTCTTATCGGATAGGTAATTATTGTAACTACACTGGCTTTAAAAACTTAGTACCACACTTTTAAAATTGTAATAAATTTTAAAATACACATTGCGATATTTAAAAAAAAACTAAAAATTTTTTTTTTGTTTTAAATAATAACTTTTCAATCGGTTACTTTCTTGAGAAAAACCCTTATTTCATTTCAAAACTCTATCTTCTATCACAAGAGAAATTGCAATTTTAAAAGTGTGGTGCTTACTAAGTTTTGAAGGCCAGTGTAGTATAAAATAGACATCGTACATATGACTGGGTATGTGAAAATGCTACAACTGATTAAAGTTGAACCATAATTATATTTATTCTGTGGTTCAAATAAATTACTTACTTACTCAAACTGCGAAAACAGCTTTTAGATATAAGAGTCAACTATCAAGATAAACACGTACGGACGACAGCACGTCAGGTTATACAGTTAAACTGCGAAAACAGATTTTATTACGTAGGGCATAAAGGCGGTCTCAAGGTCAACATGTATAGTCTGAGGTGCCGTTGTGTGTACAATCTGATGCGCCGTCGTCTGTACAAGCTCCACTTTATGCGGGACAAAATTTTTGGTGTAAATTGACAAGTTTTTTTTTATATCTAACCCATGAATGAAAGAAGGTTAAAATAAAAAAAATCTCATAATTTAATTATGAAAAGTTTCCTTCAATTTTGCATGTTGTAATAAATTATGTAAGTAAATAAGCGTCTTGCAGAGTTTTTCGTGGTTTTTTCTCGCAACAAATTGCTTTTGATGTTCAACGAAGGCGAAGTCCGTGAATCAGTTTTTGAAGCTATTGCGCATGTTTAAGAAAAACTCAATGGAATTGAGAACCTTTATAAATCGGATAAAACTATACAATTTTCATAAACTAATTGATTACTTTTTAACGTTTTAATGACAAATCTACGCATAACGTTTTAATGACAAATCTACGCATAACGTTTTAATGACAAATCTACGCAATAACGATTAAGTATATTTTATTTCTTCTTATTTTCTTCTTTCTCCTTGTCTTTATCGTCATCTTTTGGTTTTTTCTCTCTGTCATATACAGGTTTTTACAGGCAGGCTTCTTTTTTCATCCTTGAATAGAATAAAAACGTTTTTTAATGCAAACTATTAATTTAGTATTTAGTTACTTATATTTTCTACGAAATATGCTAATTAAGGGCCTGTTACACAATCAAAAAGAAAGTTCTGAGTAGCTTACTTGACAGATGATTTGACAGTTGTGATATGAAAAATATGTCAAATCATCTGTCAAGTAAGATACTCAGAACTTAATTTTTGATTGTGAAAAAGGCCCTAAGTTAATTAATTTGAGAGATAAGTTCCAATCGTTAAAACGAGTAAAAAATGTTAATATAAAAACCAACTCGGATATTATTTGTAATAATCACAATAGTAGTTAGGCCATATGAACATAAATAATACAGTAGACGTAAGAGCCGCTAAGAACAAAGAAATATTCTACTTAGAACCTGTTCCACAATGTAACGACCTCCGTGGTTGAGTGGTTTGCACGCCTGTTTTCAAGGTGTCGCCATCTCAGAGGTCCCGGGTTCGATCCCCGGTTGGGTCAATTTAGAAAACGAACTTTTCTATGTTGGCTTAGGTCTGGGTGTGTGTGTTTACCACCGTTGTCTCTGATTTCCATAACACAAGTGCTTTAGCTACTTACTTATTTCTAAAAACTACTTATTCAGGTTCTTTTACCATCTGTACCTTCCTGCATAACTTATAAAAAACACAAAGATACGTACGAACTTAAAATCTTGGCCTTGTCCATCTTAAGAAATTCAAATAGGACAAAATACTTATGCACTATAAATAACAAAGGAGGCGACTGAGTACAAACCGTTACTAGCAATACAAGCTTACAATCCTTAATATTATCTGTAAAAAAACCGGCCAAGTGCGTGTTGGACTTCGCACATTTAGGGTTCCTTACCAAATAAGGTTAGGGCGAGGCTTCAAAAATGCCACTAATGTTTCGTCTGCAAAAATAACTTTGTTTTTCATAGTGTTTGTATAAATAACAAAGTTATATTTGCGGTTTTGGAAACTGCTAAATATATTTAATTCTAACTAATTTTTGTTTAAAGTATTGATTAATATCTACAACATATTTTTAATGCATGTTTTTCATTCTTTTAGTTTAAAAGTTAAAGGGGGGACACACATTCTACCACCTTGGAAGTGTACATCTTTCAAAACGGACTTTGAGAAAAAGTAGTCTTGAGAAAAAGTAGTCTAAAAACCCTCAATGTAATTTTTAAAGACCTAGCTATCTATAGATACCCCGCACGTATAGGTATGATAAAAAAAAATCAGTTGTTGTTCCATGTATGGGGAGCCCTTCCTTAAAATTTCCTTTTTTTATTAAAATCTTAAAGCGGTTTATAGAATACATCCACTTACCAAGTTTCAACAGTGTAATCTTAATAGTTTCGGAATAAAGTGGCTGTGACATACGGAGGCAGGATAGACAGACAGACATGACGAATCTATGAGGGTTCCGTTTTTTGCAATTAGGCTACGGAACCCTAAAAAATGGACGCTTATCGTTATCTACGTTTTGCAAACAGTATCGCGTCAAAGATATTTTTTATATAGAAGTGACTCTTCCTTTCTGCCATTGGCTACTTCATGTCACGTGATACATCATACGTCAAATATTTGAATAGTGATTCATATGGATAGCGGATGATTTGTTTTTATGTAGGGATTCCCTAAAAAGGTATTTGTAGGCATATATGTCACAACGCATAAAGCATGTGTTCTAAACAGAAGCGCCTCGCTCTGAGCCCTATTTTTGAATCATTCGGCTGGTGTCGAGCGTTACACATAGGGTTGCCACAAATGAAAACGTAATAAAAAGTATGTTTTAAAGGTAAAAATAAATAATAATAAGTACTTTATTTCCATGCAATGTACTTTTTCCTATAGTCCAAAACAAAGATGGCAACCCTAGCTACACATTATCATTTATTGCATAATGCGTATTTCGAATCGCTCGTTGGTCAGCAGTTGTCATTTTATTCAGCGGTTTGGAGGTTGTCAATTGTGACTTTACGTCGCATGCGACTTACGTCACACGATTTCAAGCGAATTATTCAAAAATAGTGCCCCTGACCGTGTTTGAAAAATTCGGGTTTTCATCGTTGTTTTATTGCGCTAGGGCCGCTAGGGGTTGCTTTCTGAACTGACTATAGCACTGATTCAGTAATATTTTGTAAGTCTTTTCAATCACTTCTATTTTTGTCTTTTATATTTTCTTTGAATTTAGGTTTTTCTGCTTACCAATAATGTGTACACGACAGCACGTCAGGTTACAGTTAAACTGCAAAATCAGCTTTTATTACGTAGGGCATAAAGACCAACTTGAATAGTCTGCGCCATCGTGTTTTGTATGAGTGTTTTTTTAATTCTTGTATTTGTCGTCACAATCAGTTTTGAAAGAAAAATACATATTAGCTTTAGTGACGATTCTGCTCTCATAATCTATGGTAGTTCTATTACGCATAATAATAAGCAACGCTTCGACATTATATCAGTGTGTTCGATACAAAGCTGCTTCAGTACGTTTTACACTCAATTAAAATATAAATAATTTATTGAAAATAATTTTTGTGTTTTTTTTTTAAATATGGATTCAATAAAGGGCTGGTTCAATGACAGACTACAAGATGCAGCGCTGAGGTATGTTGTAATTATACTAAATTGTATGTATACTATGGTATACAAATTCTAAGATATTTTTTCCTTAGGTCTTTAGGTACAGTTATTTATTAATATTATTCAACTATATTCTTTACCCATACAAACTAACGATTTCTAACACATTCTTATTTTAAAACACACTAAAATACTTACGGCCTTACCACAAAAGATTTTAAAACACTGTTCAACAAGTGTTTAACTTAGACACTGTTTAAATGTGATGCTGTCACTTTTTTGACAATATTGTTTGAAAGAGACGGCATCACATTTAAACAGTGTCTAAATTAAACAGTGTTTTAAAATCTTTTGAGGTAAGGCCGTATGTATCAAGTTTAATATGTAAACATTATGGTTTTGTAATAGACAAAGGCGTTGAAGACTGAAAAAAGGAATAAGTAGAAGTAATCGATTAAAAATCGGCTATTAAAGGGTAATGACCTTTGAATCATATTCAGGTTCAGACGTCTTCAAGTAGGCTATCGGTAAACAAACATAAAAATATATCTACTATCTACTACTATCTGCGTTTTAATATAATATTTGACAACATCACATACATTGCTCCGATTCCAAAGTAAGTAGCTAAAGCACTTGTGTTATGGAAATCGGAGACAACGGTGGTATCACAAAGAATTGAGAACCAAAATTTTTTATTGAAGGCGATAAAAACATACTTTTTAATTACAGACATAATTTCTATTATTATAACAATACAATAATATTATGGAAATAAGCTTTATTATAATAAATTGATTTTCCTGTCTTACCAATGTAAAAAGTTGTAATTATTTTAACCAACTTCAAAAAAAGGAGGAGGTTCTCAATTCGACTGTATGTATTAACATTGAAAATGTTTATCAGATGGTTTTAGTGGGAGAGGGTAATTCGGCTTTATTTCCGAAAGATAAATTAAAAGCAGTGAGATTAAAATGAGAATTTTAAAGCTTAAAAATAAAATAGAATAAAATTTAAACCAATACTTATATTTATTTCGCCAGTTCGGCGTGTGGCGCGGTGATGTACCACAAACCAACCAATCTTTTGCCAAAGGATCCATCAGAACCCCCTGAAGATAAAGACAAGAAAGACAAGAAGATAAACGAAGACAAGAAAGACAAAGAAAAAGAGAGCAAAGACAAGAAAGAAGAAACTAAGAAAACTTAAATATCCATTGTTTTTCCACAAAATTATTTGTTAATACTTCAGGTAAAGCTTATGTTTTATGAAAATATACATTGGCCTTTATCAATTTTATCGCAAGATACTAACATAACGTAATGATTGCCACTAGTGAGGTAACACGGCCGTTTTGATACGTCAAAAAATTGTAAGAACCGAGATCACAAAATTATACCATGGGAGAAACATGGTTTTTGACTCAATTTTCGAAACATTGTGCTTAAAACCAGGAAAACAGAAAAGTTACCTAAATTAACTTTTTTAACCATGTTTCTCCCATGGCCAGCTCTAATGTAGCCTGCTCGAAAGTCAGCTCGCCGAATAGGCTTTTTATTTTGCAACCGGATAACATGACAAGAAATGTGGTAGGTATACAACATGTTACCAAAATACCCTTAATGCTGAATATGGTATATAGGGACCATCAAACTGAACAACTTTTACTATTGGGACCAACTCTCAGATCGCGAAAAAAATCAGCTGTTTCATAAATTTTGATATTTTTGATTTGAATTTTTGTATGAAACAGCTGATTTTTATTTCGCGATTTCAGAGTTGGTCCCAAAGTAACTTTTACTAAATTAACTTTTTTGAACGACTTTCCTGTTTTCCTGGTTTTAAGCACAAACTTAATGTTTCGTAAATTGAGTCAAAAACCCAATACATTGTTTGCCTTAAATCAAGAATGCAAAACTAATATGTGATAGTAGGTACCTAATTGTGTAAGTCAATGATGACTCAAGATTTAAAGTCTGTGTATTCAAAACAGAAGCGCCACTCTGTCGTATTCTAAAATTGTCGGTTGGCGACGTTTTGTAATAATAATAATAATAATAAAAGTTTATTTAAATCATGACATGTATACAAAAACATATTAGCGTTAACAACCGTTGTAGTCATAAGACTGTGTAAAGTTGTAAAGTTGTGCTAGGAGCAGAGCTCCTATGGTACTGAAAGAAGATGAAGAGAAAGAAAAACATCCAAAAACAACGTTAGAAGCAACCGTAGAACGAAATCGGTTATAATATTACAACCCTAACTAATAAATATTGTCTATCAGATGTATAGTAACTATTTAAGTTGGACAGAGACCCACTAATAAAGATAGTATGGCAGATGTATAATTACAAAATGGTTACTCTCTGTCAAACTATTTAAGTTTGACATGAAAAAGAAAGGGACAAAACACATACAATCTTTATTAGTAAGGGGGTTAGTAATCATTGTGTTACTATACATCTGCTATACACTCTTTATTAGAAGGGGGCAAGAGTTTACTTTCTGCAACAAAAAAAAAATATTTTTGTAAGTAAGTAGTCCAGTTTCTATAATACTGACTTGACTACTTACCTCATTGTTAAAACGTCTCATTTTATCTAAACTATATCTTAACTAGCGACCGCCCGCGACTTGACTTGAAGTTTTTTTGCTATCCCTCGGAAACAATTATTTTTTCGGGATGAAAGGTACCCTATGTTCTTCTCTGTTCCCCTGACAACGTTTATGTGAAATTTCATGATGATCGGTTCAGTAGTTAAGAAGTGAAGACAAACAAACAAACGGACTTTTGCATTTATATAAGTAAAGTAATTTCGATTTTTTTTATTCAGAAAATGTACTGTAAATTTATTGTAAAAAATGTCCTTTATGATTAAAGTAAAATAAATAAAATAAAATGAGTATTTTACAGTTACAACATGTCTTTTGGTAGGTGCGATTAGATAATATTAGGTATATAATATCGGTATAAGTGTCGTTTCTGTTCTCATAATCTTTGGCAATTCTGTCACATATAATAACAAGCAACGCTTCGATATTTTGGTCAGTTTGTTTTGAGCAAAACTTCACTACAGTCAATCAAATTCAATAATTTATTGAAAACCATTTTATTGCATTAGGGATTCGATGACGCAGCGATGAGGTAAGTTTTAAGTTTACAAAATGTTATATTGTTATATTTTTTTAGAAGTAAATCTTTAAAGCTGAAGTTATATTATGTATTTTTTTTTATTGTATTAATATTTCTTAACTATCTTAACTTCAAGATGTACTAACCAAATGCTTATGACCACATACAAAACAAACAAGTCAAACATACAAGGTGTTACAAAAATACCCCAAATGCCGAATATGGTATATAGGGACTATCAAACTGAACAACTTGTACTATGGGGCCAACTCTGAAATCACGAAAAAAAAAAATCAGCTGTTTCATACATTTTGATATTTTAGATTTTAATTTTTGTATGAAACAGCTGATTTCTTTTTTCGCGATTTCAGAGTTGGTAAATCCATCCCATAGTAAAAGTTGATCGGTTTGATGGTTCCTATATACCATATTCAACATTAGGGGTATTTTTGTTACACCTTGTATAAACATTAATAAAAAACGGTCAAGAGCGAGTCAGACTCGCGCACCGAGGGTTCCGTACCGTCATTTTGAAAAAGTATAATCTTTACATCAACTTCTATCACATAAAATAATTTCAGATTTTTTCTCTATGCAAACTTCGGATAATTCTCATAATGTCAATAATACTGTTCGACGCTATGATAACAATATGTTTTATTAGCTAGTTCGCTGAGCAGAGGTGAAGTACCAGAGTTCAAGGAACCTTTTGCCAAAGGATTTGCCAGAATCTACTAGGACCAGTATACGAAAAAATAAGAAATATAAAGTAGAAATGGACAAAGACAAGATAGAAGGAAGCACGAGAACGTAAGATTTATCTGTCACCGTTAAATCATGAGAACTGCCATTGTAATCATTAATGTCAGTAGATCAACATCTATCGGAATATTACTAACAATAATTTAACGCATTCATTGTGTTACAATTTATTGGAATAACATTTTCCGACAATTTCTATTAGAACGAGATAATTTATTGTAATTTAACGGTTCTTACAATTTTCCGATGACCTAAAGATTTTTAAATTCATATTCTTGGTTTTCAATTTACAAAATATTTTGTTTATGTCTTTCACACCTGTTTTTGAAATTCACATAGACGATCCTTATTTGTTTTATCGTAAGTTTAATAATAGTTTTAAGGTTCCATTTAATGTCTAAAAAGTTGAATAGTAGTACTTTTTCACACCAACTTAAACGAATGGTCAAGCTCCTATTAAACCCCACAATTTTCAGTGCCTTAAAATCTAATCGCTCGATATTCAGAGTCAAAATCGAGTCTTTTAGACCTAAATATAGAGGTTACGAGGTTGTTGGTCGAGGAGATGGTATTATTCTTGGTTCATCCGAAAAACCAGCCATGGCGGAAGTGGATTGCATCATAATACTTGTTTTTAGGTCATTGTTTCGCCGTGCAGTGGTATACGAGCATCCAACCAATCTTCTACCAAAGGATCCGCCTGAAGACAAAGATAATAAAGATGATAAAAAAGGAGGAAAGGAGATCAATGAGAAGAAATAAGAAACTTACGAAATTTAAAGATTTACTACCGGTTTCTGAATCGAGAAGTTAAAGTTGATCACTACTTTAGCACTAATTTTGGTTGCTTACAATACTACTTCAATTTCTCAATTCAGAAACCGGCTACGACTGAGGGTCTAGGAGTAGTGTTTTCACTTCTCGCATAGTTCACTGTAGTTAATGTGAGTTACCACTGAGCTACCGAGTCACTCGGTAGCTTGGCAGTGACTTGGCTCATTGACTGGTGAGAGCATTGGACCGGACTTTCAAAGGTCGCGGGTTCGATTCCCGTCCGAAAATATGATCACCAGTAGGGTTATTCACGATTGTCGGAAATCTACTCGAAAGCATTCGATTTGAATACGTATCCTCCGATAGATTCGAAAACTGCTATTCACAAATACATTCGATTCACTTTCCGACGGGAAAGCGCAATGCATTTACAAAGTTTGATGGCATAAGGTAGAAAATAAGATCTATATCGGAAGACTTTCCGAAAGTTGATTTCCGACAATCGTGAATAACCCCCTAGATCATATTTCGAATCGAATCGAATCGAGTCGAATTTTTTTTAGTATATTATTTAGTATCGTACAGTAAACTTATTAACACTAAATATAATACAAATTACTCTTCTTTTCTTTCTTTCTAAAATAAACTTAGGCACCCCTTTCTACGTAATACCTCACCTCGCAAATTGACTTTGGGAAGTTGGCAGGCACCCTTTACACTTTTTTTACAAATTGGGTGTTAAATCGAGTGGGTACGTGACATTTTTATATTAAGGGGGAGTGATCGATGTAATTTGTTATTTGATCAGGCCGTCAGTCGCAGCATTTTAATTGGCCTCGCAATTTAGAGGCTTTGTTTATTAACATAATTATTGATGACTATTGTGAAAAGAGAAATATATGTAGCTTACTCCCGCAAAAAATATATGCAGGATGCACCGCCCGCCCGCCCGCAAAAAAATGCACATGCACACCACAAAAATATCACCGAATTCGGTGTTGGTTCACGCACGATCTAACTCCTGAGGATGCTCCGGGTTGGGGCGAAACACGTGTAGAGTAGTCTAATCGGTGAAGGTGCAAGGTGTGTCGCTGTCATGCTAAATGCAAGTATTGTGCACTGATATATTTTTTGCGGGAGTAAGCTACATATATTACTCTTTTCACAATGGTTTGGGACTTCCGCCAAGTAATGCCTGATTCAATCAAATATTATTGATGACATTATTATTATTTTTTTGCTTAAAAAAGCTAAGCATAAAACGATGATAGTTTTTGATTCTTTCCTTATTGAGTACTACGTGGAGGCAGATATCATATTTTCCTCAGCCTCAATTTGTGATTTACGAATCTTACTTACTCTTCTAAGTGCCGGAAAACATATATATTTTTTTAATTATGGCGATATATAAGTCTATAAGCTACCACCATCTATGGTGGAGATTCAGATCAAAAACCGCAAACAGGACATAATTATTATTTTGATTTTGATCAGGCCGCATATGATGTTCAAACCTAGAAAATAAAAGATTAGTTGTAACTATAAGCTTGAGATTAAACTATATAATTAATTACAGCAACAGAGGTTGACCATCATGAGGGGGTTCAACTTCATACGATAAATACAAACATAAATTAATAAATCTTTGATAGCAAACTTTGCTTCAAAGAGAATCTATGCATAGTGGTATCTATACGTATAAAATATGTTGGCAGCAAACACATTGTCCAGCAAACTTAAGGCGAAGTTTCCAAGTAGTGGCTCCGCAATTCCGCTCGGACTTAGCGGTTATGACGCGTCCGTGAGCAGAACTCCCCCTTAACTCTATTGTGAGAAGTTAATATGGGATGTAGGCGTTATGTTGGTTATTCAATGCAATTTTCAGCAAGCAACGGATGCGAGGACTCGCCCACTTAGATGAGGATTGAGTAGGTACTTGTCAAAGCATAAATAAATAAATATTTGACAACATCACATACATTGCTCCGATTCCAAAGTAAGTAGCTAAAGCACTTATGTTATGAAAATCAGAGACAACGATGGTAAACACACTCAGACCTGAGCCAACATAGAAAAGTTCGTTTTCTAAATTGACCCAACCGGGGATCGAACCCGGGACCTCAGAGATGGCGACACCTTGAAAACCGGTGTACAAAGCCACTCGACCACGGAGGTCGTCAGCATGTTTTTCAACGGAAAGGTAAACGCAGCTAGAATTCGCGCCACCAAAGAAGAGGCGGCGTATTGCCCTCCTATACAAGGTGTTACAAAAATACCCTAATGCCGAATATGGTATTATAGGGACCATCAAACTGATCAACTTTTACTATGGGACCAAATCTGAAATTGCGAAAAAAAACAGCTGTTTCATACAAAAATTAAAATCGAAAATATCAAAATGAATGAAACAGCTGATTTTTTTTTCGCGATTTCAGAGTTGGTTCCTTGGTAAAAGTTGTTCAGTTTGATGGTCCCTATATACCATATTCGGCATTAGGGGTATTTTTGTAACACCTTGTATAGCCTAGCAGTATGGCCACCGAAACGCGACATTATTATAATATAAGTAATTTATCGCTATTAACGGTCAAAAAACACTAGATTTTGACAGTTGATTGTTGATAAATCGCTGTATCACTCGGTATTTGACGTGTTTCAGTACAGTTGTTCGCTTTAAGACAGATTTAGTCATGATACGGAGGCTGGTATCGTTAAGTTATTAGAAAATAAACTTTTTCCAATGTTAAAGAAATCTTCAGATTTAACGGTTGTTTAACTCTCCCGATAAACACAAATAGTTTTAATTCTATACAAAGGCATCACAATACCTAATCTGATTATATGAACAGCTGACCTGTTCAATTAAATAGTCAATAGTCAAAATTTCTTTATTCAAATATACTTAATAATTAAGCAGTTTTGAATCGTCTATATTTTCCTACTACCCGTTTCAGACTTTTTTAACTGACAAGAAGAACAGGGGCTTCTTGTCAGTTCTTTCTTAAGATTTTTTTTTTATTCATTAAAAAGTAGTTATTAGAAATTAAGGGTGCAAATGATTTGAGCTTCGTTTACACCGACTAAATATCAGAAACACGATTCTACAAGAAACACACAAAAGTTTGGCACGTGTAAATCTTTATAGCTGTCTCTGCCTCGATTTTTACAACTGTCGATTTGCGTTGTTTATGACGAAGCGGTAGCGGTGGGTGTGTAAGATGATGCACTAACATAATATGATGTAATTCGACGAACGAATGGCATTTTCTACTTTCTGTTATTATGATATAAAAAGCTGCTTTCTCTGAGAGATTCAGTACCTAACATTTAGATGGAATATGAAAATGTATTCAATGAAAAATTTGTTAAGAAATAAATCGGTGGAGAGTAGAGTAACTAATTACTAAATAGACTTTAACGCCTATTTTAAAAAATGTTTTTTTTTTATTATATGATGATGAAAATTGATTGACTTTTCACATGTGACATTTCCCGTCTCTCAAAAAAAACCATCAAATCCAATACTCCTTGCGGTCGTACCTCGATATCGAAGCTTGCTGTTTTATATAGATGGACGATTTCGTAAAAACAAAAAAAAAAAATATTGCACCATTTTCGTAAAACAGCGAGCACATTCACATTTAAGATACCTACCTATATTAAAAGTATGGATTTGGAATTCTAAACATGTTGATGTGACACAGTACTAACTGTAGTGTTCAGCTTCTAGTAATTCCCTCAGTACAATGTAATCCTTGAATCCTACACGTCAATACAGTAACAATGTTCTCTCCCAAGAAATAAAACGTTCCGTTTTACGATTCTTCGCGTTCATAGGCGTTGTATGGGTGGATTCACTTAGTGATTTTATAGCTTCTATCAATCCCTCGTTTTATATCTTTGAGTGGATGCGGGGCTATCAACAAGTAAACAGCTTCGTATGACTTTTTTGCATTACTCTGTGTATTATTTTTCTTTTAACAAACAGTTTGGAGACACGGTATCGACGCCAATGGTATGCATTAAATAATATTTGATATATTTCACGGCAAATCCTGCTAACATAAAAAAGAACTTAAGCATTGCTTGCATCAGTGGATGCTTAAAGAGCATTTTTTCTCAACATACGAAAAAGGGTAGCTTCAAATAACACTGCTGTTTGACCAAGATTATATGTAATTTTTATTGTTTAGTTCAGTTTACAATTTATATTCTTGATTGATTTCCCGATTAGTTTTGTAATGGTATCAATTTTTTTCTTTTTTTCTTACTTTTTCAGCCAGTTTGCCATTGCCACTCCTTTGGTGACATTTTGAATTTAAACAACAGGCAATTGTTACGACAAACTATTTACAAAAAGTTCTTGCACTCCAAAGAGGAGAAGACGAAGCCTCATAAGAATCATAGGGTACTCCTTTTAAAATTACTGTTTTCAATTAAGTTTTATTATTAGATCTTTGCAAGTAACTAAGACTTTCTTTATCAAATCTTAGTAAGACATAAAGTCGTCAGTCAACATAAAACAATGGGTGGACAATTTGTCCAACCTCACCTCGGAGGGTGCCCAAATTATGGACCCCATAAAAACGGGACAGTCCCACTTACGGGCCGGATTGACCACAGTTTACTGCCAGAAAATAGGGATAGTAAATTTTTTACGCCACTGCCGTATATTTGATGACTTTGTCTCTTCGCTGTTAAATGAATAGGAAAATTGTGAATACTTTGAAAGGAGATACTTTATTAAAATACTGATGTCTTAAGTAGACTTTAGAGTCTTTAGACCATACGATCTTTCACGTATAAAGTTGGAACTTAAAGAAGACTGCCCTAAAGTGGTACTTATATGAGCCAATAGCGATACTGTTGTGTTATTGCTCTTGAGATATCTCAGCTATCCACATAACAAAGGGGCATTAAAATCTGACCCGGCAGTTTTGAGAAAAACAATATTAGGTAATATAATACTTTGGCAATAGTCGGAAAAGTCTCCATTGTTTTACATCTGTCAGAATAGCAGCGTGCCGTGGCGTCGCCCTAACGTCACGGCATTCATACGCTGAGGCAGGGGCCTTTTATTAATCTTTTTGTTTAGTTGTTTTAATTTATTTTATTTTTATTATTTTTAATTTAGTTAATAAAAAACTATTTTGTTGAAAGTGTGTGAGTATCAAAATATATGATTAGTCTGTGAACCTCCTATTCTCTCTGTCATTATAAAAAAAAAAAAAATATTAATAAAGCGTTAGTACGTTACAGCACAGCACCTTCCCTTGTTTCATTTTCTAATAGGTTATGGGCTTTTAGCAAATAAAATAATAGTTTCTTTTTATAGTGCACAGTAAAGTAAATAATGGCTGGCAATTATAGTATAAACGTGCCCAAGTTGAAGGGCAGACAAAACTATGATGAGTGGGCGTTTGCAGTAGAAAATTTTCTTATACTGGAAGGTATCGACCTTCAGAATGAGGATAAGAAAATGAGTGAACCAGAAGATAAGAAGGCTAGAGCTAAGATAGTGATGACTATCGATCCTTCTCTCTACGTCCACATTAAGAGCGAAACCACCCTAACCAGTTTATGGGAGAAGTTAAAATCTCTATTTGATGACTCCGGGTTTACGCGTCGCATCAGTTTGCTGCGAAGTTTAATATCCATACGTCTGGAAGACTGTGAGTCAATGACTGCATATGTGACTCAGTTAGTGGATACAGCTCAGAAACTTAAGGGCACCGGATTCGCGATAAACGATGAGTGGATTGGCTCGCTTTTACTAGCCGGATTGCCAGAAAAGTTCGCGCCAATGATTATGGCGATAGAACATTCCGGAATAAATATTAGTGCAGATGCTATTAAAACAAAACTATTGGATATGAGCGCAGACTGCGATCTATCGAAGTCCGACGGAGCTTTTTTTGCTAAAGGAAATTATAGAAATAATAATTATCGATACTCATTTAAGGAAAAAGCAAATGGCGGCGTTAGCGGGAAACGGACTCAAGCCCCACGGGTCAACAAGGATGACACTGACACGAATAACAAACCAGTGAAGAATATCAAATGTTATAAATGCAAACGCATTGGACATTATAAAACTCAGTGCCGCTATAACAATAACGCAAATGTGCCAGAAAATGTAAATGCATTTAGTGCAATGTTCCTGACAGGTGAATTCAGTGATAAAGATTTTTACATTGATTCGGGCGCAAGTACTCACATGGTTGCAGAAAGTAACAAAGATATGTTAAGAAATATTTCTTACGACACAGAAATACGTAACATTGTGGTGGCAAATAAAGAACGCGTGCCAGTGTTATGTTCTGGAGATCTACAGCTTACTACTTGTGTTGGATACTCCAAGTATAATGTAAATGTAAACAATGTTTTGTGCATACCAAACCTTACAACTAACCTGATATCGGTTAGTAAGATGATATCTAGTGGCAACAGAGTTATTTTTAATAAAAATGAGTGTCACATCTACAATCGGCGAAATGAATGCATTGGAAAAGCTCAGTTGACAAATGGTGTTTACAAATTAATCATCGCGAAGTCAGAAGAAGTCCTTGCAGCTATGGCAATGACTTGGCACAGGCGCTTTGGTCACATTAATAGTACAGATCTCAACCACATGAGAAATGGTGCTGTAGAAGGTTTAGTGTTAAAAAACAAATCCGAGATTAGCAAGTTTAACTGTACAGTATGCTGTGAAGGCAAGCAGTCGAGAATGCCTTTTCCACAAAGCAGTCATAGAAGTGAGAGTGTGCTTGAGATTGTGCACGCTGATGTGTGTGGACCGATGGAAACCCAGTCAATTGGTTCATCTAGATATTTCTTGCTTTTAGTGGATGATTACAGCAGGATGTCATTTGTTTATTTTTTAAAGCATAAAAGTGAAGTTTTTACTTACTTTAAAGAGTTCAAGTTAATGGTTGAAAAACAGACCAATTCCAGAATAAAGATAATAAGAACAGATAATGGCACAGAATTTTGTTCAAATGAAATGACAAATTATTTGAAACAAAGTGGCATAGTTCATCAAAGAACCAATCCCTATAGTCCAGAACAGAATGGGATGTGTGAAAGATTTAATCGCACTATAGTGGAAAGAGCCAGATGTCTACTGTATGATGCCAATCTACATAAGAAGTTTTGGGCTGAAGCGGTTCATACAGCCGTGTATTTAAAGAACCGATCATTGGCTTCAGGATTGAATCAGAAAACTCCGTATGAACTATGGACTGGAAGAAAACCTAATGTCAGTCACATAAGGATATTTGGCAGCAAAGTTATGGCACATATCCCAAAAGAAAAAAGATTGAAGTGGGATAAAAAGTCTAAAATGCATTATTTAGTTGGATATGCAGAAAATGTCAAAGGCTATAGACTGTATGACCCTGTGACACGCAGCGTTAAAATAGCAAGAGATGTCACAATCATGGAAAATGAAAATGACAGTTTGGCAGCAGATGTCATAGCAAAGAATGAAGAAATGCCAGGTTCAGATTCAATGGATGTGATAGTACAGAATTTAAGTGAAGACATGCCAGATTCAGTGGGGGAAGAACAACCAAGCCAGAGTATAGATACAGTTATTTCGGAAAAAGATGATGACAACGATAAAACATTCGTGCCAGAGGATGAGTCTATTGATTCAGAGGATAGTTACCATGAGTCTATATCATTGGTGCCGGAAGATGTGCAGAATGTTTCGCAGGAACAAAACGTACAAAAGCGCATAAGGAAGAAACCTGAATATTATGGCTATTCAAACTTATGTGTTAGCCATAAGCCAGATCAGTTTGGTATTTGTAATGTGTGTATAAAAAGTGATGACAACTCTAATGACAATCAGTGTTGTGAAATTAGTGTAACAGAGGCCTTAAATGGACCTGAGAGTTTGCAGTGGAAGCGAGCTATGATAGAAGAATTGAACTCTTTTAAGGACAATGATGCATGGGTACTGGTAGATCCTCCACAACAAGGTACTGTAGTTCCATCTAAATTAATTTCTATTCTATTCTTCTATTCTATTTCGTTCAGAGCTTTTCAACATCTGTTATGTGCTTATGGTATTCTTTGTTATTCTAGATTAGTACTTTTTCTATAGCATTGTCTCATAAGGCTAACCAATCTACCTGATGACTGGCTTTATTAAGCTGCGTTCGGCCATGACTATACCTCTACACTATGCACGTATTCGCGGCTTTGCTCGTAAAAATCTGGCAGGCACCCAGCAATAAAGCATACATCCGTGCCTTGCGAATGCCTGCTACGTGATACTCTGATATTATTGTGTGAAGACTTAAAAATATATAGAAAAGACTTGAAAATCACAGACAAAATGTCGAACCCTTATGCTGTCTGGTCTAACAGCTGAGCATTTTCGTGGCATGAAATAATTGCTGGTGATAAACAAATGACAAATGAATAAAATTGTTTATACAAGGATTTTCACAATAGGAAAGCAATAAATAAATCATCACAATGTTGATACCTAAACTGAGCAACAAGTGAAACAAAATTAAGTATAGGTACCTAAATAGGTTGAGTTTCGTATCGGTAATAAATAAGGAAAAATATGAATGGTATTTTATTAAAATTCGAGTTTTAACATCGCTACTATTGACAACATTAGGAAAGCTTTCTACAAAATTAACATTGTTTTTTTCGTCCGTTGTAAACAAATAACTAATAAAAATTAATAAAGCAACACATTTTTTTCATAACCACACTCACCATATCCGGCGAATTAAATTGATTCACGAACGCCGGTTGTTTACGTCATTACTGGTATTTTTCGCGGATTTTCCGCGATATTAACAGAATTAGTTATGACTGGCTACATAAGCTGGCACAAATGAAAAAAAATCCACGAAAAGCTAGTATTATGAGCTAGTATTATATTATTGCACAAATTGACGCATTTTTATTAACAACCCATTTTATGGATAATTATAAAAATAAATCTATTCATAAAAATGAATTCCAAGGATTTTCAAGGACTTAATTTAATCCGACTAAAAAATTTCCGACTCACCTTCTAAAGTACCTACCGCAGTTTTTTTTATCGTTTATCAAAAAATTATCACAGATCAAGTTCGTTAGATTCTTAGCTCTATGTATCGGCTTTTACGCGCACCTAGGTAAATATAAAAGCATAAAAGTGACGAATTCCTGTGGCCTGAAGGGTATAGGTGCTGATAGGGTGAACCCTGCGAATCTCGGCCTACGTGCAAGGAATTTTATGCCCAAAATGTAATGTGGTCATCTACTGGATCGCTGGGACTGTAGGCATAGCTTTTTGTGGCACGTGAGGTAGATGCAGTACTTACCTATGCTATTGGGTTAAGAAAAAGCTTTTTTTGTAGAAAATATTGTGTAGAATCAGCTTTTGTATTAATAAGACTTATTAGCATACAGAATTCATAACAATATTAATAGTATAAACATACATCAAAGACTCAAAAACAAATGCTTTACTTGTCAGTCAAACATGATTGGGACATTTTTTAATCTGAGATTTTAGCATTCACAATGCTTTATACAATACTAAATAATATACTAGAAACGATTCGCACCAGATCATATTGTCAGGAATCGAACCCGCGACCCTTAGATGTCCGGTACAATGCTCTTACCGCTGAGCTACCAAATCAATAGGGTCATTTAGCCAATTATAAGCACTATGAATAATGCTAATTATATTATTATAATATCCTTCTACCAGGATTCAAACCCGGGACCGTTGGAGCAACCTGACCATCAAATTTTTCATCTTGTTAATCAAGTTAACAGATTTTTTTATCTGAACCCAATAAAATAACACTTACTTAATGAGGTTAATAAGTATAAATAAATAAATAAATATTTGACAACATCACATACATTGCTCCGATTCCAAAGTAAGTAGCTAAAGCACTTGTGTTATGGAAATCAGAGACAACGGTGGTATCACAAACACCCAGACCTGAGTCAATATAGAAAAGTTCGTTTTTCTAAATTGACCCAACCGGGGATCGAACCCGGGACCTCAGAGATGGCGACACCTTGAAAACCGGTGTACAAAGCCACTCGATCACGGAGGTCGTCAAAATTGGCAAGTTCAAATTGTTCCTAAATTGTACAAAACTCATAAGTCGGAAGCCCCTAAGAAACGTCGAAACCGTTTTGTTATATCAGCGCTGTTCAGACATGTTTATCTCTGTAAGTAGAAAAAAAGACATCAATAACACACGTCGTTTGTGTACCCCTCCCATTACTGCAAGAGATCACATTCGATATACATCAAGAATCAAACATTAGCCACGTATCTACTTGAAAACATGCGGGATGATATTCGCACCTACCCCAAATAAACGCTGGAGATTAGCAATGGCCTTTAAAAACTAACAACATCAAAAAATAAGCTAACGCAACCTCTACATCTCATTTAACAATTTTCAATTTAAGAATCAAACTTTTTGAGTACTGCCAACATAAACAGAAAAATTCATTGACGATCTTCTCTATCCAGACAAAATTCAAACCTGGGACCTCGAGACATAAAATTATCTCAAGAGAATTGGATTTCGGAGATACAACTAATGATTTTACTATGTTGGCCTGGGTGATTAAATTTAATATTTTTGTGCCCTTCAAGGCCGGTAGGCGAACTAAAGTACAAAAGATTTCTATTACACTATAAAATCATTATTTTCTTTCACCTAAAACTCTAATTTAACTCAAGGGACCTTTATCCGAATTAAGCCTCGTATATTTTTCATCTGAAGAAACTCCAAGAAAAAAATACTCATACCAATATCATCCTTACCACCATGTCTTAAGACCGAGTTTATTTTCTACCCTTTTACGTCGTTTTTTAAGATGAGCCCATCAGAAAGAAATTGCAAAATAAAATCAAATGTAATTTGTGCGTTTGGTTGCGGGAATCTTCGAGTGTCACCCCGCCCGAGGCCACTCGTATGGAAATTCGAGTTTTTCTATATTAAATATGGCAACTCCCATCGAATACCGTTTGCCCTTAAGTGATACTGCGGAACTGGTATCATGTTTGTTTTGTGTTGTCGAAATTGAATTGGTTAAGTCGTATGACGGAAATGATTGGTTTTGTGCAAATCTTGAACTGCCAAAGATTTTTTTATCTTTTAAATAGGTTTCTTATTAATTCCTAATAACAACAAGGATTATGGTAAACGAGTGTTTAATCTAGATTTGGACGTATACGAGGAAATCCTTTTTATGTTGGCCACAGATGCAAATTGTTTTTAGAATGCCAAGCGCACAAGAAAAGGCCTCTTACAAGGTGGACTGATGGTCTGCTAAAGATTGCTGGAAGCCGCTGGATGCGAGCAACGCAGGACTGATCATCGTGGAGATCCTAAGGGGAGGCCTAAATCCACCAGTGAGTTTCTTTGGTAAATCACTCCAACAAATACAACCCGATGATCATTTATGCTGTAAGCTGGTAGAGTCTGTGCGAATAGAAAACCAGCGTAGCGTAAAATTAAACTAACATTATTTAGACAGAATCTGAAAACATCAGAATTAATAGAGCCTCAAAATATTAAGATATTACAGTCGCACTATAGTGGCGTAACCGAACTATATACTGTTTTCAGATTCTGTCTTAATAATGCTAGTTTTATTTAACGCCACGCCGCTGGTTCTCTTTTCGCACAGACTCTAGCTTGTTCTAGCACACCTTGTAATGAGATAAACCGATAAGAAACAGCAAGGTCTAGCTTTAACTTCCTTAACAAGAAACCGCAACCAGTATTAAAAATGGCGAACAATATTCCAATAACTATAACGCAAACATATTCGTTTACAGAAAACGCGGAACCAAAGAAAGACGCATCAGACACATCAAACCGACATTTGGCAGTGGAGCGAGTGATATATGATGTATACCGAGTAATGTATGCCGCTCACCGCGACAGTGATTTGGTTCTCTTAAGCCAGCATTATGGGAGAAGGAACCAATGAGGAAAACATAAACTTTTATTTATTTATCTCACCTTCATGCCTTACGCATAACTGTCTTTTGTACATAATTTTCCACTTATATAACGTGTTAAAAAAATACCCCTAATGCCGAATATGGTAGATATAGGGACCATCAAACTGATCAACTTTTACTATGGGACCAACTCTGAAATCACGAAATAAAAATCAGCTGTTTCATACAAAAATTTAAATCGAAAATATCAAAATGTATGAAACAGCTGATTTTTTTCGCGATTTGAGAGTTGGTCCCATAGTAAAAATTGTTCAGTTTGATGGTCCCTATATACCATATTAGGCATTAGGGGTATATTTGTAACATGTTGTATATCTGTTCCATATTCCGTTTGTATGCTGTTTATATGTTTGTTTATTGCTTAGCTACGTTTTAGTCTTGAGCTTTCGTAATCCGCACAGTATTATCTGATGCTTTTGTTATATTATTTTCAAATACAGTTCAATTATTATTATTTTGTAATAATTAAAATTGAATTCAAATATAAATATAAATTAAAATAATACATATTTGACAACATCACATACATTACTCCGATTCCAAAGTAAGTAGCTAAAGCATTTGTGTTATGGAAATCAGAGACAACGGTCGTATCACAACACCCAGACCTGAGTGGGCCAATATAAAAAAGTTCGTTTTCTAAATTGACCCAACCGGGGATCGAACACGGGACCTCAGAGATGGCGACAACCTGAAAACTGGTGTACAAAGCCACTCGACCAGGAAGGTCGTCATTGAAATTTCCCTATTCCATACAGTTCTTCTGGAACCTATTTCAGGGACAATTCTCTTCCATTAAGTTATAAAAGTCTGTCCTAAGCTGTTATTGTGAAGAAAAATAAATGCCTTTTTAATATTGTCACTATTATAGTCCTCTTTAAACTTAACACCTAAAATTGTATATCTGGATAACATGAAAATAATAATAAAATATGGTTATTAAAAAGAGATGTTGGTACAGGTATGGATAAACCCATCCCTCAGTAATACGGATAAATATAGTCGTGCAAGGGATTTTTGAGGGCATCCCTCTCAACTATTTATATTGAATTTGTTGTTCCCCAGAATTTATTATTTCACATTTGCTACCCGATTTCGCGTATTCATCTGGAGAATTTTCCTTTTTACTCCCTTTCCTGGAAAAATGGTGGTCTAAAAAGGTCAATCGGCTTTAGGACTGACGATTTATTATGCGTAGTTTAAATGTAGTTTTTTTATAACAATGCTCAATCTAGTGTCTTAAGTAAAATAAAAAACTTCGAGGAATAAATACGCGTTTTTAGAGTTTTTGTACTTCGTCCATGTGGACGTCGAGATTTTCATACGAAATTCCTTCTTCTATCACACCTCTTTCAATATTAATTTTCACGGTAAAAATTGGCATATGGCTTCCACATTGTCTTATCTAACTCTTCACCAAAATTCATCAAAATGGTGGTTCAGTCTTGAAAGGACAACAGAGCGATATACAGAGTTACTTTCGCATTAATATTAGTATGGATACAGGTTTACTTTACCTCATCTAAATTATGACACTGAAATTTTACGAATTAGTAGTTTATAAATGATTCATTCAAAATTATAAATACAATATGTAACTATTTTATAGCTAAAATCTGCTAAATCTTACTTCTCATAAAAGTTCCCGCGCCGGAAATACTCTGAGTTCGAAATTCAAATTCGAAAAATACGCTCCTTTCCGTTTCCGGCGTTTGATTCCTCCCATGATACGACGTTTCCGTTGAATATCTGTATGGTATTTGAATTTATGACTTCATATTGGATATTGTTTTCTAAAACATAATAATTATTTTTTGTTCCCGTTCAGATTTCAAAATAATAATTCGAGATGCGTTCCAAAATATGTTATTGTTTTAATCCTTCGGCTGGATTCGAGCGCTCTTTACTACTCATTTTCGTTTGACATAGCAAAATTCGTATTTTTGAATAGCTTGTTGGTCTGCAGGTGGTCAGTCAATCTCTTGGGTCAGCGATTTGGAGTACGATTAGTTGTCAATTGTGACTGACACAAAAAAAATAAAATGAATGATTCAAAAAGAGGTTCCCAGATTTTTACAAATAAATCATTTTTAAGAAAAAATATTTGAATTCAAGAATGTTCCATGCATGAAAATAACACTTAATAACCAATGTTTATGGTGGTGTATAACTTCCATTATCAAATTTTTGAGTAAAGAGAGTGTCTAAAACTTTTGGCATGCCCCTCGTATCTAGGAACCTAATAATTTTTAACCGACTTCAAAGAAAGGAGGAGGTTCTATGTTCGTCTGTTTTTAATGACTTTTTTTACTGTGAGATATACAATTTCATAATATTTATATTAATGTAACTTGTTTATTTTCGTAAGCTACTATAAGACATAGGTGTAATAATTAAACGAAAAATATTTAAAATAAAAAATGTGTTTTAATTCTTTTCGTTCTGTGTCGAATTTACTGACCTTAACGGGAATAAACCAGGCAAAAAGACGCCGCCGCCGGCCGTCGATTCTGTACGCACGCCTCTCACAACGAAACATTGGCTTCGAAAATTGCGGAATTATATCGTTCATAAATCTATGCTCGAAACATACGTGTTAGAGAGAGAGGGGAAAATAATAACAGGGTCGTGGAACAAGATGCACGATTTGTCGAATTTAGGCTGCAAATTATTTTATGAAAGAACTTCGATAGAACCTCTGTATTTGACCAAACTCCCCCTTAAGCTAAAAAGTGGACTACAGACACCTGCCCCCTGATTACGTCACTCTGTTGCTAACAATTCTCGATTGAAATCGATTGAAACCGCAGTGACATTGCTGCTTTAAGTAAGGTAGTTGTCACATTGGTTCTTACTAAAGCAGCAATGTAACTGCGATTTCTGTCAGAGTTGATTGCAACAAATATACAAAATCAGCCCCTGGTTATAGCTGTCCCTTTACAGAACTAATTATAGCTGTCCCTTTTTTACTTCCAGGGTCCTATTTAATAACGTTCTATTCTCAAATTGGTTGACGCAATGGATATAAAACTTGTCATGACATGTGACAAATTGTCACGTTTATTAAATAGGGCCCGATATTTTTATTTTCTATTTTTGGTGTCGATTATTTTTCATAAACGTTAACTATAATGTTGCCAAATTCTTTATATTAAATTAATTTAATAAATATTCACCATGGGTTTCATAAACCAGCAATGGCCATGCATGGGTCAACAACTACATGGTTTGCCATAAATGTGTTGTTTCATACTTTATCCATCCAGCACCTTTCCAAATTTTATTATTAGCAAATAAAAAAAATACGGGTCGAATTGAGTACCTCCTTTGAAGTCGGTAAAAACCGCTACAAATACAATTTGTAACCAAAAAACAGTATCCAATATTTCTCCAAAGATGCTCAATTCTTCCGCTAACTTCGATCTCCCCTCCGAGTTATTATTAAATGTTGCATGTATTTAAATTTATACCGAACCTCTCCCTTATTGATATCTCAATTTTATTGGTAGTCTACGATCTGTAACCATTTCTCTTCCATAATCGTCTGTGCCTTATGGATTGTGAATTTTTATTTTTAACGTGTCGTAATTTTGTGGGTGGCTACAGTGGGGTTGAGTTAAAAGAGGAAAAGTTTCAATATGTAGCCTGATCAAAACGTGGCTTTATATTACTTCATTTGTTTGTGGGGTACTATATTAACGAAATATGGCAACACTTGTACGTTTCTTATTATTTTTACATGGTATTTTGAAAAAAATTTAAGCAAATTAAATCAGTTTTATATGATACCCCATATGCCCTAGTAGCCTCATTTCAAATTTATAAGGCCCCTTTTCAGTAAAAAATATATGAATATTTTTATTTCTCTCTTATTTGCAAAATAGTTGGGCAAACGCCCCTAAAATTAATACAAATTTCAAGTTGATAGCATTAGTAGTTCTCGAGATATCCAGCTGTGACAGACAGACAGACTGAGTCGCACTAAAAGGGTTCCTTTTTACCATTTTGGTAGAAGCACTCATGGCGGAGCTTGACAGACTGATCGTACCCGATCACGTTTATTAAGCACCGCTCGGTCCGGCCAGGTGTCGGATGGGTGACTGTTAAGTGGCATTACAACTAAGCGCTTCCGTGCTTCGGAGGGCACGTCAAACCGTCGGTCCCGGCTGTTGTCATCTGATAACAGTCGTTAAGCCAAGTCAAGAGGCCTTACAGGCGGCTTGATAAACTCTAACACCAGAGATGGCCACTAATTCTCATACGATAAGAAGAAGAAAGACCATTTTGGTACGGAATCCTAAAAAGGAAACAAACTGATATTCATAAAAAACACGCCACTTTTCTCATTTCAATAGCAATTGCACTTATAACGTTATTTTATTGCGTATCTTTTGGCGGATCGGCAATATTCGAGGCGATTGGGCCAATTTCCTTGCTCGCATTGAGATGTTTTTTATAAGATACATATCTATGGGTTTCAATGAGGGGTGAAGGCGGAACGTCTTTTTAACAGCATGGATATTCCTGTGTTGTGTTCGAATTTGTTTGTTTGATCTGTTAAGTAATCTTTGGAGCAGTAGAAAGTTATTTGTTTTTCTTGTGTAGTAAGGTATTTGAGAGTATTGTTAACTATTTCTTAAAACATTGAAGCAGGTATATTTCTAACGAAACTTTATTATTTTATACTCATTTAAGATTTCATTCACATTTTTTGAATCTAGAACAAATTTGAATAATGTCGATTTACAATATCATTCTGCACCTTTTAAAGAAACGACTGCAACTTTGCTAAATTATTTTTGCACTAACTAAGGTTCCAGGTTCCAGATAAGATCCAACTTAACAGATAATGTCATAAAAAATCTGCTTCATTTTTTTTAACTTTATTAAAATAATTGAAGTTTATTATGGCCTTTGAGGCCAGTAACAAATTCGGTTGATAGTGCTAAATATTGGAAGATCTATTAAAAAAATATTAGATGTTTAAAAATAATGTTCATATTATGTTATTTTAACAAGCCCAACTTTTTTGTAACTAAAACTACAAGAAGTGGAAAGAACATCGATTTTCAACATTTTTTTGATCAACTCTAACACTGTATGCCTTTCGAATCGATAGGTATATAGCCGAATCATCAACACATTCAGTGTCCGCAACAGACTGCCCCGTTAATTGATATCAAATTATCGTCAAATCGCAAATCGCATTCGCATCGCCTATCAGAACTAGCTGCAGCCTATCATCAAGCGATTATGTCACTTTGACAACTGACGTTTGTGTCAGTATGACATTGACACGACTAATGTAGTTTTCAGTTTAAATGTTCCGCCATATGTGTATGTTAATGCTTCCAAACTCATAATAATCCTTACTAATATTATAAATAAATATTTGACAACATCACATACATTGCTACGATTCCAAAGTAAGTAGCTAAAGCACTTGTGTTATGGAAATCAAAGACAACGGTGGTATCACAAACACCCAGACCTGAGCCAATATAGAAAAGTTCATTTTCTAAATTGACCCAACCGGGGATCGAACCCGGGACTTCAGAGAGTGCGACACTTGAAAACTGGTGCACAAAGCCACTCGACCACGGAGGTCGTCGAATGTGAAAGTGTGTTTGTTACCCTTTCACGCCTTAAATGCTTAACCGATCATCATGAAATTTTGCATACACGTTGCAAGCAACCTATGTACTTTTCTGTACCTCTGAAGGTACAGAAAAGTACATAGGTTGCTTTGCATCCTGAAAAAAAGGACTGTTTCCGAAGACGACGTTGTGGAGGGCCGTTAGTTATCATATAATAATTAAGTGCCCACCCATCTCCCTTAGCATGATCACTGAAAAGCGATAGGATATTATAACGATTGATCACGTTTAACTGTCAAAAAACAATGGATATTGACAATTGAGTGTCAATAAAACGCTATATCACTCGATATACATGTTTTGTCGATCATGCTAGGGGGGAATGTGTAGTCGTTATGATTAGTCTTGTGGTATGTACACACGACAGCACGTCAGGTTATATAGTTAAACTGCAAAAATAGCTTTTAATATGTAGGGCATAAAGACGGTCTCAAGGTCAACATGTATAGTCTGAGGTGCCGTCGTGTGTACACACCTCAACTAAATCACAAGTACGTGTAGTAATCCTAGATGACCATTGGATTTCTTGATCAAGAACAAGAAAAATAAACTAGCTTATAACTGTAATTCAGACTTTTTTCCCAAAAGCTACCGAATATTCAAGCAGTTTTACATAAACCCAGACTTAATAATAACGGCATATTATTCCCAAACCCATTGCGTAATGTCAAAAGACAATAAATCAGTTGTACTTATCCGGAAACCGCATTTTTTATAACCCTAAGATGGCAGTGACGGGTCTGAGAGACCCTGTCGATCGGGCGCTCAAATTCTGCGTGACAAATTTAACACTCGCCCGCTTGACGTTGTTTTATTGTCTGTTTAATTCCATTATGGTATATGTTTAAAGCGGAATACGTTTTTTTTTATTGATAGTAATTAATTATAATAATAGCAAAAGGGTCTATAATACCTTAAGGTGCTATATACCTATCGATAGTAGTGTGAGAAAAAATAATTTACTGATATTAAAAAAAATAAAAAATAAAGAGATTTTTTGTTAGGATCAAAACCAAACTCATTTAAACTAAATTAAATATTTTTACTCGCAGCTCTAAAGCTAACTCAATTATATTAGATTTATCATCTTTGGATTATTTAACTATAACGAAGTCTTGGAGTAATAAGAGACATGTCAATTAATAAAATTGCACTAATTTCAGTAAATTGAAAACTTTTAGGAGCACTACAAGTTTTAACTAAAAATGTTTCATAACCTTATAACTTGCACCACATTTTTCTCTTCCACTTATCGTAGTTTAAACTGCTTTTTTTAAGTAATTTGTTTCTGATGTGATTGGGAGAGATGTTTTGCGTGCCTTATGGACATGGCATATTGTATGGTATTTACCCACCAATCCGCATTAGGCCTGCGTGTTGGGTTATGGCCTGTCTTCTTTTGCCCCTTAAGGCTTGCTGGGAATATCAAAAATGTCTGATGTGCATATCGTCGTCAACTTGATAATAATCTTATGAAAAACTGAAAAACTTGGGATGACATACTTAAGATGATTAAGTCAATCGAAGTTTTAAAAAAAACATGACAAGACTTAGATCAAAATGTTGGCAACTGATAGTATTTGTTATACATACCCATTGTTTTACCCGAAATACTTAGCACGCTGCATCGCACACGTTTAAAATTTATAGCAAACTTAAACATTTACCAAGTAATATCGTATCCAAACCCTTCCATCCCCTTTCTCGTAGATGATATACAGCCGTAGCGGCTTCAGCGCTTATTGAGACGTGAACGGATGAAATATTGGCTCGAACATTATTCGGATCCGACTCTGATCCAGTGATAAATATGGTGCGAATGTGATGGTCTTACAGACCGCGGAGCGCGCACACCGAATTTTAAAACACACTCGCATTAGGGGGTTAGATTGTGTTTTGTTTTTGCAGAGGGAGCAATCAATATTTGGCAATAATTGGATTTCGTTTTTTAAACGCCTTATTACGATTGTGCCGTCAAAGCTTGCTTAAAGTATGGTTTAATAGTAATCTAAGGGTTTAATAATAATTAAGCATTATGATATAATTAAAAATATTATCATTCTATTCTATAATAATAAATAAATATTTGACAACATAACATACATTGCTCTGATTACAAAGTAAGTAGCTAAATCACTTGTGTTATGGAAATCAGAGACAACGGTGGTATCACTAACACCCAGACCTGAGCCAATATAGAAAAGTTCGTTTTCTAAATTGACCCAACCGGAGATCGAACCCGGGACCTCAGAGATGGCGACACCTTAAAAACCGGTGCACAAAGCCACTCGACCATGGAGGTCGTCAAATAGTGATAGTTTAACTCATACGTTTATTTGGAATAATTTGTATCTTTTCAGAGACCCTGGTCATAGAAAGATGAAGGTATTGATGGCTCAATTGAGCTGAGTATAGCATAAAAACTATTGCTTTATTGTTTCGTTAAAATGTCGCAAACTTTGCTATAAATCAACTTTTTCAGAAGATTTTTAACATAAATATCTCAATTCCATCCAGAATTTTAATACCATCCACTGTGCATAATAATCGCCGACTGTACCATTCTATCAGAAACTCCACAAGTTAAAAAAACGCCTTTTTCATGCAAATACTGTTATTGCGGAGGTTCTCGCTCAATACCTTAAAAGCTGTGGGGTCAAATTTAACGTGAACCATTTTTTCGACCATTAACAACCGCAAACAAACTGTGACAGACCCATAAAGAGGCACAAAGACGATCCTGAATATTTTTAGGGTTCCTTTGAAAGAAAAATAACTAGTAGATAGGTCTTTAAAATGACATTTTTTGTTTATTGAAAATCTGAATACTTTTTGTAGAGTTCATTATTATGAACAACTTTTTGTATGGAAACAATCTTTAATCGAGAAAAAAAAATACACCTGATTCATACAAAATTACACATACAAACTGTTGTATAATTATATGAAACAGCTGAATCTTTTATCGCATGTATGTGGTTTCTTACAAAATTTTTCATAATGATATCTACATTTAGTTTTCAGATTTTGTGTTAACAAAAATACGTTGTATATTGCTGATTTTTATTTTTTGCAACGATTTGTCTATATTAAATCAATTATAATTTATAATTAATTTGTACAATGCAACTATCATTAATTAGTTATAAGATTTCAGTAATAATTTATTTTGTTAGTACCTAAACGTTACTAAGCTGACACCTATTTTATTAGCACTTTTTTATATTTTTTTATTTTACTACAGGAATAACGTTGTACTAGATGTGCTTCACTGAGAACCTGTTTTTTATGACCACCCAATACTTATAATATGAACATATTTTCATCTACTTTCTTCGTATAGATTCCTCTCTAACTTGACCGTTTTTGTAGGGATAACATTGGCTCAGAGTTTTTAATATCAACCGCATAATAAATAGGCTAAGATTCGCTTTATGAAGGGAAAACCTATTAACGAACGGCAAATGTATCAGGGGTCTTATTCTGGTCACGTGTGATATTATGAAGCGTGTACGAAAATATTACGCTTCTTAAAATAAAATAAATAATTAACACGTTTTTATATATCTTTTTGCTAAGTTTTCTATGAGAGCTTCATATAGAATGAGAATTTGTACTTGAGAATGGATTACATTCATAGTGGCCTTAAGATGAATTTAATTTATTTCTATTATAATATTATACAACGTATTACAAAAAAACCACTAAAGCCGAATATGGTAGATAGGAACCATAACACTAGACAACTTTTACTATAGGACCAACTCTGAAATCGCGTAAAAAAATCAGCTGTTTCATACAAAATTAATGATGAAAATATCAAAATGTTTATATTTTAAGAGTGTTTTGAGGGAATTGTATAATTAATATATTTATAGCTTTTTCTACAAATTCATTATTATAACAACAAGAACTCTCTTTCGAATTTTTTTTATGCATCTGTAAGTAGCAATAAATGTGTAAAGCAGCCTTAAAAATTTAATAATAAACAAAAAAAAACTATGTACTTATTATCATACTGATATATAATGAATATCATTATAGACGTATTAAATAAACAATATTATCATTATGCAACAATAAAAAAATCATTATGTCTCTTAACACCAAAATTAAACCCCCAAATATTGTGTAAACACCCTACAGCGACGCGTTGAAATAAAATATCTATTACTATTAAGGGTAATGACGGCCTTAAACATGACTTAATATCAGTAGGGAAAAAAATTAGCATCATCAAAGAGATGCCGACGGTTTTTTCTGAAGAATTTATGATTCCGCATGCGTTGAATTTTCGCGGCGACATTTATGTAATCGACCGAAATGGGAATCGCGAATGAGTTTGGTGATAAGCTCTTTTGATGTATTGGTTGTTTAATGTTTTTGGTGGTTTTATTTTCTGGGTGATATTCTTAGATCTGAAAAATTGTTAAGAGAAGTGGCTATTGATAAACTTGATAAGTTGGTTTTTAATGGTAAAAACCTTTTTGGATATTAGTACCTACTGAGATCAATATAGATATATTGGTCACGATTTATGATAAAATTACTCATTTAACTTTTATTAAATCCTCATAATATTTTCGCTTAGCTTTTTTAAAATGCTCTATTTCTTTTAAATACTCAAAGTAAAACTTTTTAAAAAATCTCATAGTCTAGGTCAAAATATTTACGTAAAATACTACATATAAAACATGTTTTGTTTCGCAGCTTCCAACACAAAGTATGTTGATAGGAAACAGCTTAACTTCCCCACACAACTTTAGAAAGTTTCCTAAGCGATGTCCTCCCTAAGTTATGATCCCAATTATAACGAAAAACAATAACAAAGTTTGGTATATAAATAATTTAGACGATGATAGAGAGTCCATTGCGATCGGTGTCCCCTACTATGAAAGTATCTAATATTTTAACGTTCGCTTTATATAAAATATAAGTAAAAAGGTTTCTGAACACTCAAATAAATCTTTATTATTATTATTATTATATTATCTTTTTATTTTCACTCAATAATGAGGTAAATTCATGACTATGGGTTTTTGACCAAGCATAGCAAGTTTAAATACAGAGACGTATGTGAATGTGTCTGTGTGTGTGTTTGTGTGCGTATGTGTGTGTGTGTGTCTGTTGTGCTTGTGTGTGTGTGTGTGTGTGTGTGTGTGTCTGTTGTGCTTGTGTGTGTGTGTGTGTGTGTCTGTTGTGTGTGGATTGTTATTATTATTATTTCTCACAATCACAAAGAGTGCAATCACAATGCAACCACAATTTAGGAGTTTATTGTCTGCAGAAATCATATTCATAACATTTATTAATGTCATTAGAAATAAAACACTTTTTACGGATTACAGCGCGTATATTATTAATTCAGGTGTTGTTTTAGAACTATTTAGTTTGTATTTATTGTTTTTTTTTTTAATTTTCCAATGAACTGTACGCGTGAAAGTCTTAGAAGTGTATATTTATTTACATGGCAGAGGTAAAACAACCGATGTTTTTTTGCGAAAGTTCGTTCGTTAGTTCGTAGCTTAGCTTAACACTGGTGGAAACAGGTTAAATAAGGCTGGGTATGTTTTTTATATGGAAGTTACATTACGTACATTTCATACATTGCTACATTTTACCCGCTTCGATACACTACAATCATTATAAAAAATGTTGCATAGTTTAGAAACTTAATAAAAAAATCTTTTTTATGAGCTCGCTTACAGCACAATATCTCTGGTGAAAAAGCAAACTTATGTGATCGAGTTTCAATGGTAGCAGTTTTCCCAAGCGGAGATATTCTCCGATTAAGAGGCTTCCAGAGCTTTCGATAATGATGCAACTTTGCTTGTAACGCCCGTTTAGTTTTTATACACAAGTAACGTCAACAAAAAAATAAAACTTTTATTGAGAATTGAGTACCGAGTACTATTTTATTGAGTGAGTGCACACTGTACAGTAATAAAAAGTAGATAAAGAGTTTTGTCTAATAGCTGTACTATTTTCTAATAGCTGTTCTATATTTTAGTATTAATAAAGTTCAAGGAAAGTGTATGGAAATTAGTAACCATGGGTCTTGGCGATGATGAACATAACATAACATTGAGAAAAAAAGTAAATTATTACCTTTTTTTCATCAAAAGACACGTACATTTTTAATTAAAAAAAATCTGTTTTATTTTTAATCACACTCGTTGTCTTAACTTTTTAGAAAGAAGATTAATAATTAGTCTAGAAATAGTTTTCTTTCGAAATTGAAGCCATTGACTTTTTCTTAAATATATTTTTTTTGCACACTGTACAAATTACACTATTGAAGCGTTACACAAACGTATACTACATTTCCAGATGACAAACGATTGTTCGCGAACTAACATCGTTAGCGGTCGCCCTTATATCATTATTTTTTCCATTTCAACTCCCTGTATAAGTGTGATATGGAATTCGTTATTATAGTATTGTCTTTCGATCATCAGCCATTTTTAATGTCCCCACTGCTGGGACCAACCCACCACGCGTGCCCAATGCAGATTGGTGGGTGTTAACGGCTTAACATGCCTTCCGAAGCACGGAGGAGCTCGAGATAATAAATTTTTGGTCACCCATCCCATGACCAACCCTTGCAAAAGTTGCTTAACCTCCACAATCGCTGGGCCAGGCGCTAAACCACTGCGCCATCGAGCTTTTTATTGCATTATGCATTTACATTTACCAATATGTTTAATGCAATATATAAAAATAAATAAACCGTTTATTTTTTAACCCTTCAACGCTCGGAAAATGAGACAATAGATGCCGCTCGGGCGTTGATGAATCAAGCAGCTTTTTAAACGTAAATAATTCCCATTATTACTTGCTATTACACTAATACCTAATAAGTAGAATAATCGACATTTACGAATACAGACATCGAACATTGACCCTCTGTTACTTAAATATACAAATAACCCTTCCACGCAGGTGTGTCGTTGTCAATTTTAATAAACGGGCGGAAGGCGGGGTCGCTTTTTCCCTGATATCGATGGTTGAGGGTTAAAACGTCTCTATTATAAAATCATAACAAAATTCTGTCGTTTCATTGATTGATTAGATTGATTATATCGATAATGATTGTGATTATAATTTGGAAAATGTAATCAAATTGTATTTGTCTAATTTTCATATTTTTTTTTTATTCTATTTCTTTCCAATGAGTATTATTTAAAACATAACATTACGAAAAATCTCTTCAAAGAAAATTTTATAAACAGCCTTTACGGCTTAGTAAGTGACTTAATTCATCAACGCCCGAGCGGCCGCATGCGGTCGGATAACAATTGAATATCTATTGTGTCTCATTAAATATTAGAAAACTAGATATTTTAGTAACATTAGCTACAAAAAAATTGACCCATCACCAGAATTGTTTCAGGCGGTAATTGAACCCGCGACCTTTGTAAGCCCAGTCTCTCAGTCAGTTGGAAAAGCATTGGACCGGACTTACAAAGGTCGCGGGTTCGATTCCCGCCTGAGACAACTCATGTTCTTAAAATCATTCAATGATTAAATAAATAATATCCAATAATTTATTTGTACAACTTTTTGACTACTGAACCTGCTAATATACCTGAAATATTTTGAGTCTTAGAAAGATTAGATGTATCTATATGTTAAATAAATATAAATACAAGAAAGTGTAAGTAATACTTTTATTTAAAATGTTTTTGAATGGAAGGTGCCATGTCGTACAGTAAGCATTTTTATTTTAATATAACGCATAGTATGATTAATACCGATTAACACCGAAAACATCAATTTCCTGGGTCGTTTGTACCAATCGTTCGCATTATCAGACTTAACCCTTTACGTTGAAGCAATTATCCAGCGGCGTATAATGGGTTAAGTTAACTATCGACGAACGCACGCGATATTTCGATATTATTGTTATCCAGGTAGGGTTAACTATCGCAAATTAACGACTAATGGAATGGACGGAGGGTTGAGAAAAAAGTTGAGTCAGTGTTAATAATTTGACGACCTCCGTGGTCGAGTGGCTTTGTACACCGGTTTTCAAGGTGTCGCCATCTCTGAGGTCCCGGGTTCGATCCCCGGTTGGGTCAATTTAGAAAACGAACTTTTCTATATTGGCTCAGGTTTGGGTGTTTGTGATACCACCGTTGTCTCTGATTTCCATAACACAAGTGCTTTAGCTACTTACTTTGGAATCGGAGCAATGTATGTGTCAAATATTTAATGTCTTGTTTGATTTTTAAGTTTAAGGCGACGCATCGATAAACTATTTTTGTATCGACTGTTTCGCTCAAACTCTCGTAAATTACACTTAACTATCTCACTCATGGCAATCAGTTTTGCGACGCCAAACGGGTTTTTTCGTTTAAATAAAAATCTAAAATATATTTTAAAAAATCGGTCAGGTTTGTCTGTAAAACGCAAATCTCTGTTTTAAAAGAGGTTTATTTGATATTTTTTTCTCTGTTATAAAAGTTAACGAATCGTGTTTCTGCAACTGACAAAATAAAGTCAATGAAATAAATAATCAGGTTATTAAATATCACTTTTATATGTTTTGTGATTGATGAGAAAAATCGAGATCCCTGCCACCAAAATGTCCGATGCGTCCTCTTAATTTTAAAGTGATAGGTAAAATACGAGTTTTATTATAACAATGTAAGTATTTACAAATTCGAAAAACCTACATTTATAGCACCCATACACATTACGAGCAAACATCATAACCCTTTTTGCACGTGGGTAAAAAAATATATTTTATAATTTATTCCAAAGAAATCTTATAACAAGTGAACATTAAGTAACTACCTATGTATTTACCTTTTTAAAAAAATATGAAAATGTTCCATAAAAACATAATTTTTATTTTTCTTCCAAAAGTTAAGAAGTAAACAAAACGGGTATGAGCCGTCAGATGGTTGTTTACATTCCAATTTAATTAGATATTTCTATGTTACATGTCACTCATTAGCTACTAGCGTATTTTAATTTGCAATCGAAATACAATAATGTCATATTTCATATTCTTATATAAAATAACTAGCGGCCCGCCCCGGCTTTGCACGGGTACAATGTAGTTACTAATGTGGTGAGTGTGAAGTTAATTATCAGACTATACTACAGGATATCTATATAAAGTGGTGGCCACCTAATTAAGGACGCCAGTCGATTTTCATACAAACGAAGTAACTTTTAAGCATTGCTTCTCCGCCAGGGATTGACCGAGCGGTGATCTGGTGATGGCCATCCAGGGAGTGAATGGAGGAGATCCAGATTTCTATACACACCCAAGTGATCTGACCAGCATTTTAAGAGATGTAAGGATATGTTTAAAAAATCGCGAATATAGCATAAAAATGTATGAAAATCTTGCAACTGAAAATTCTGATGCTTACATCTCTTAGAATGCTGACCAGATCAGTTGGGTGTGTATTGCAATCTGAATCTTCTCCATTCACTCCCGGGATGGCCATCATCAGATCACAGCTAGTTCAATCCCTAGCGGAAAACCAAGACTTCAAAATTACCTCGTTTGTACGAAAATCGACTTGTGTCCTTAATTATGTGGCCCCCACTATACATAGATATCCTGTAGTATAGTCTAATAACTTCACACTCACCACATTAGTAACTACATTGTACCCGTGCAAAGCCGGGGCGGGCCGCTATAGCTTAAAAGATCTAAGTGTACAGACGACGGGACTCCTAAACCATTGATCCGATTATGATGAAACTTTAGTGAGTTGTTCTGCTTACGACCGAGAGAGCCAGGGACCTGGCTAAAATAACAGAGCATTGCAATACGCATGCCGGGTGCAGCTAGTTCTAAATGAAAATATGTTGTGCATTATCAGGATTATCAATCTCGATCATCCAACACTTCTCTATAATATACAACGTGTTACAAAAATACCCCTATTGCCGAATATGGTATATAGGGACATTTTGATATTTTCGATTTTAATTTATGTATGAAACAGCTGATTTTTATTTTGCGATTTCAGAGTTGGTCCCATAGTAAAAGTTGTTCAGTTTGATGGTCCCTATATACCATATTCGGCATTAGGGGTATTTTTGTAACATGTTGTGTACCTACCACATTTCTTGTCATGTTATCCGGTTGCAAAATAAAAAGGCTATTCGGCGAGCTGACTCTCGAAAAAATGTCAGCACGGACAACATAATGCCATAGGTACTATTCAATCAAATGCATTCTACCTACTCTCAGGGGAAATGACCAAAGAGAATGTAATACTACGTTGAGATGACAAAATGATATTTATTTTTCTTAATTTATCAATCAAATGCACTAAGAAGTTTCAATTCCGACCTCGAAGTCAATCACCCCAAAAGTAGCTTTCTACCACTTTTTAATCCTGTTAGGAGATAAATATAAAAAAAATACGAAACACGTGTTCAATTATTTTTGTGAAAGAATGTCTATGCCAAATTTCAAGTCAATCGGGCCAAGGAATCGCGTTCTCCCATACAAACTTTGCCACCCTGTTTCACCCCTTTAGGGGTTGAATTTCGCAAAATCCCGTCTTAGTGAGCACATACGCCCTAAAAGCAGCCCCCATGCAAAATTTGAGACTTCTTGCACTTGTAGTTTCTGAGATTTCGTGATCAGTGAGTGAGTGAGTGAGTGAGTGATTTTCCCTTTTATATATATAGATTTGTCACTTAAACGGCACTATAGTTTAAATTTTAAATTAAAATTTGGTCCCATCGCGTTTTGTACCTCTCGCGCTAAACTCATACAACTTTAATTATCGACATTTCTCGACAATAACCAAACTAAGCGATGACATTAAATAATAGAAGGTAGTGTGACAGCGGGGGCTTGCCCTAGGGCTACATATTTTAGCGGTGTTATACCACGTAACTATCTTCGGGAACTATGAACTATGGACTCGGTATGAGTGAGTATGAATTTAACAATTATCCGAAAAACTACCGAATATCCGAAAAATAAATTTATTGACATACGTGACATCGAGAAAATATTGACTTAAATCTAATAGAGGTAGTATTTAATCACATTTTATTTTGGTTTACATTAGTAATTGTATTGTTACTTATACCTACTAATAAGTATCATTACATTTGTGTCTAGCTTACCAAATAATAGTAATTAGGATGTCACAAACTATTAAGACATCTATTTATTATTTACACGACCAACCAGTATCGTTTAAATATGATCGAATTTATCATTACTTAGCTATCTGTTAAGATACTGTTAAGTTCATTACAGTCCACTGCCGGGAGATGCTACCTAGTGTGTCCCAAAACTTTGCCACAGGGAGGGAAAAGTAGGTACCTTCAATATTGAAATGTTTAAAATGCTGTGATATTAAAAGAAAATCCAAATGGTACCGTAAATTTTTTTTTTTCATATTAGGTGGGTTCAATTCCTGGTTAAAGCAGACAATTTTACAAAAATCTTTGAATGCGTTCCCAATTATTTTTTAAATCAAAATGAAATCTTCTTTCAGTAAAATTACCTACCTTTAATATTTGGGCATAATGAAGCTCGGAAAAATACTGCGAGACTCGATTTCTAGACTATTTATAATAAAAGTCATAATGTAGGTAGGTACGGAACCCTCGGTGGGTGAGCCAGACTCGCACTTGTCCGGTTTTTTTTTAAATCTAAGTAGTTTTATTAGTTAATACCACATCCATATCGTTAAAACCTTTTCACTTCCCGACCTTCGTACTGACCCAATACTGGACACTTCGGGTCGTCTAATAAATATTTATTCGCTCATATTGTTTGGGCCGCCAAATTATAACGTTACCTTGCGTATACGCTTTTAATTATGTAATTTATAGTTTACTTAGGACTGGAGGGAACAAAAATTATGTTTACTTTAAGTTTTTGATGAGTTTGTTTAGTAAAATAAATTAGGAGGCATTGAAATGTTTGTTGAACATAATCGTTATTTAGTGGTAAAGGTATAAATTATATTACAATGATAAATATTATTAGAAAAAATAGACTCACCCGCTCACCCGTAGCACCTCAGACGGTACTGCTACGGATGAGTCGATATTTTCTAGTATTTTTCCTAATATTATTTATCTTAATATAATAATAGCATTGTGAATGTGAAAAATATAAATTTAAAAATTAATGTATTACAATGAGCTTAGACTTTAATAACTTAAAAAGACGTCATTATCAATGCCTTATTTAAGAGTAGAGAAGATGAGAACTCCAATCGAATAAAAACTACAAGAAAAGTATTTTCACTTTAGTATTTATTTTGAAAGGACTTGTACAAATCACTTTCAGTAATCCTATTTGTAATAGATACCTACCCCGTTTTTTAAAAATGAGTAGAGTTTTTTTACAAAACTATGGCTGAACTCAAAAACAATAATTTCCCAGTTATCATATTTGTTATATCTCGTGACAAACACAACGCCTCACTAAAGATGGCGTCCCAAGAGACGTCCCACACCAAACTATAACAACTGTAAAATAAATGAAAATACTCGCGCAAACATTTGCGGGGCACACTACTTCCCGTATGTCAATACGCGGCGTGACCGTCGGCAGTAAATATTCCATATCAACTGGAAAACTTCAAAACGAGAATAGAGGTCAATGGAAGGGACATTGTGTATCACATTACAATGTATTTATTAAAAGATCCCAGTAGGACTCCAATGATAGAAATAGGCACTGGAATGCACTGGATCCAGTAAAAGATCCAGTCTAGTAAGTAGCTGTATTAATAGTCTACATTTCAATCTTATACATTTCCACCCAGTGCAACTGGAAAGGTAGGCGGCCAGTCCAATGCTGCTATATCTTTTTTTTATAATTATAATAATTCTTTATATCAGACATAGGATCCATATACAATATACACAAAACAGGACAATACAGAACAATAAAATCTACTTAGATTAAAGCTTACTTAATCACAAAGCACTGCGCCATAGAGTTCAAAAAATCCTCCTCAAAAAATGTTTTATTTAAACAATATTTTGTGTTTACATAGTCTCTAACGTCCAAAAAAAATTTTTTTAGATAAAACAGTTTATCGTTATGAGTACAAAACACTTTTGTCATGCTTTTACGTTATTTAAACACTATCTCTACACATTGTTTTTTCTTTTCGATGCTTTTCCTCAATTCCAAGTGCCAGTTCCACCGGTCGTGTATCTTGGACAATCGCAACAAGGTCCTCTGTGCTCGCCACTGCCAGCTACCGGCCTCAACCATTAAGAATTTTTAATGACAGGCTCCGATGCCCGATAAAGGCAACACGCTAACTTTATTGCTATTCTATAATTTAATGTAAGCAACCAACGGAATTTCAAAGTAAAACATATTCCAGTTTTTACAGTTTTAAATTCCTTTGAGTGGAGCACGATTTTTTGTTTGTAACGTATTTTTATTTTTTATTTATTTATTGTTCAAGACATACATATACAAGGTGTTACAAAAGTACCCCTAATGCCGAATATGGTATATAGGGACCATCAAACTGAATAACTTTTACTATGGGACCAACTCTGAAATCGCGAAAAAAAAACAGCTGTTTTATACATTTTGATATTTTCCCATAGTAAAAGTTGTTCAGTTTGATGGTCCCTATATACCATATTCGGCATTAGGGGTACTTTTGTAACACCTTGTATAGATACAATTATATTTTACGTCATTACTCATTAGCAAAACCACTTACGTATTTGGTAACGATATATTTAAGTTTGTAAATATCGTTACTTATTTCTTTTAAAGCTGATAAGCTTCTTGCGCCTGTTATTCTTGTCAGTTAAAAAAGTCTGGAACGGGTGGTAGAAAAATATAGACGATTCAAAAGCGCTTAATTACTAAGTTTATTTGAATAAAGCAATTTTTTACTTTTTACTTTTTTACTTTACACTAGGGTTTGTGTGCCTATGAGAGTTCTCAAGTTTTGAGAATACTGTACTTTATATAGAACAGAACGTAATCGGAATAGGTCGATGTCATAATAAAGACTTGACAATTTATTGTAAGGAATGGTAATTTTTTTAAAGTAAGAACAATGTAGCTACGTGATGTAAGTATTTAATAAAAATAGCTATTTAGGAACTCCATTCATATTGTACATCGTTCCATTTCAATGTAATTAGGAGACAATGCAGTCATAAAATGTATCATAGAAGTTCATTACACCAAATTGCTTCGACTTACTAAGACGTCAATTGCGTATACGTTTGTTTAAAAAAAGTATAATTGGGTCGCAGTTGTCTTTGGAGCATTAGTTTAGAGTGCTTACGTCATCTTTATACCCTATACCTTATAATATGACACGACATGACATCAGCATGTTTTGGCAATCTACTTTCCTATTGGAAGTAATTTTTGCCAGTGTCAAGTGTTAAATAGTTCAGTGGTAGATATTGTTTAATTTTTCATTAGAATGCGGGTGCATCGCATTCCAATGCTGCTTGGAGCATTTGGCACCAAGTATATCAAGACAGTTTACTCGGTTAGTTCTGCCGAGGAAGCCACCACTTCAATAAAAGTCTCAGCTTCACACAACCAAGATCGCGCCTATTTCAATTATCCCACATATTGTTCAATTGTGTAGACACTTGTACCATATAACTGCACCAATTTCAAGACACAATATCCACTATGAATCAATTTATACCCTCTACCTCTCCTTATGATATGACATGACATGACATCAGCCATTTTTATTGTCTCCACACACACAGGCCTTCCTTATGGGTAGATAAGGAGGATGGGTCACCACGCAGGCCAAATGCGGATTGTGGATGTTAACGACTGCAAATACAGCCGGGACAAACGGCTTAACGTTTCTTCCGAAGCACGAAGGAACTCGAGATAATACATTTTTGGTCACCCATCCCATGACCAACCCTTGCGAAAGTTGCTTAACCTCCGCAATCGCTGGGCCAGGCGCTAAACCACTGCGCCACCGAGTTCCTAATTTTATATCTAACCATACTCTCCTTATATTTAATCATAATATTCTTATTAAACTATGATACCTAGGCGATGTCAACCGATCACAGTGCAGCCAAATGCAAACAAATATAAAATTCGCTATTTGAATCAGGACTCTGACTGTGAGGTACACGATTCTAATTGTAGCCAATTGTAATTGTACATGTGTCCCCTAGGGGGTCACGGTAGATTACCCCGCCGCGCCGCACGGAACCCCTGGACTACAACGATCTATGATGATAGCTTTTGTCTTGTTAGCTCTAGGCAGGCACTGAGTCCTAAATAATGCTAACTATCCTATATTATTATTAATATTATGATGATGAATATGAAGGTTACTTTGTTTGTTTGCTTATTACACCATCACAATTCAAATGACATAAAAAACTAAATTACGTAATACCAAACTACTTCGTCCTTTACAAATATTGGGAAAATTAACTTTAAATAAACTATAAACTAACAGTGAAACAGTACTTAATGCTAAAAAATTTCAACGAATTAAAAAAAAAAGTAGTAGGTAGTCAAGCGGTCAGGGTAGTCGCCAGTTTCGCGAAAGGCTGTAAGTTCAATTCCCTCCTGAGTAATTTTAGCGAGTGGTTTTAGTACATATTTAAAAATGATATAATTTTGAATACAAAAACAAAATTATCATTGCAATGTTCTTAACTAGTTATTACTTAATTTCCCTATTAAACTTATGCATTGTATTGTAATTAACCCACATTTCCCGAAAACAAAAAAACACTAAATCATTATTTCGTTACAACGATAAAGCTTATATCCGCAAATCTCGTAAACATTATCAAAATCACCCAATAAATCTCGATAAAGGGACTTATGACAGGTCGTTGAACGAAAAAACAAGGCTGAAACCGAATGCCGAAAGCCGAATGTGACTAAACCCGTATTTCACTTAGTCCCCGCTTTCTAATTGAGAGTTATATATCGGCATATTTTCCGGGCGCGAATGATGTGTCAAAATAACAAAAACAATGGTTGGGCGGTTGTTGTAGGGCGGGATCGCGTATCTGACATTTCATTTTCTGATCATTTAAATATTGTTTGTTTACTTGTTGTGTGTTAAATTTCATTTATATCCGTTGACGTTTGCGTGATTGACTAACAAACATCCAAACTCACAACACAATACTGGTAGGTTTAGTAGGATTGTCTGAGTGGAAAACAAAATATTTTACAAAATGACTGTTACTCCGTTCTTACTTACGAACGACCATTAGCTAGTATCGAGCATTGGAAATGCGAGTGATAGGTAAAAATGTGGCGCTGCTAATGTTTCATCGGACCGATGTACGTTCACACAGCAGCCACTGTGACATACCCGTTCTTCTTCTTCTTTTTTTGTTTTGGCAATCTACTTTCCTCTTGGAAGTAATTTTTGCCAGTGTCAAGTGTTAAATAGTTCAGTGGTAGATATTGTTTAATTTTTCATTAGAATGCGGGTGCATCGCATTCCAATGCTGCTTGGAGCATTTGGCACCAAGTATATCAAGACAGTTTACTCGGTTAGTTCTGCCGAGGAAGCCACCACTTCAATAAAAGTCTCAGCTTCACACAACCAAGATCGCGCCTATTTCAATTATCCCACATATTGTTCAGTTGCGTAGACACTTGTACCATATAACTGCACTAATTTTAAGACACAATATTCACTTTGAATCAATTTGAAAATAACTAAAATAGACACCAAACCGAACTCTACAAAATGGCACCAAAAACTCCGACGTACCCGTTACTAAAGGTGTGTCTAGACACAGACAGATATCGCTGTATCGATTTGTCCGCCATTATTCGTAATTTCAGCGAAAATTCATTTTTGTGACGATGAGGCTAGCAAGAGACGATAAAAACAACGGTGCATTCGTTCGTAGTGTTGCAAATCTGTACGCAACGCAGCGCAAACGCATAAATTCCCATTAGTCAAGTGTTTGGGCGTTTTCGAACCCGCGCCGCTGATGTATCGCACGCATCAATTCTATAGATAGGGGGTCGATCTTAGCCCTTGATTTATCAGCAGCGCTGTCGATAAGTGCTGAGCGGAAAATTATGGGGGAATGATGATAAGTTTGGTAAATATACTGATAATGGCCAGATACTGGCAATATGTTGCTCAAAACCTTGAGTTATTATATTATTTTTGCACAAAACTTCCTTTTAATCAACAAGTGTAAGGAAGTTGAACCTATTTTTTTTTATTGACCTGAACTAAAGTAGTACTTTCTAGAATACTATATTTAAACTAGGGTACCTAACTTAGTACCTTATAAAATACTTTAAATTTTATTTTTTGAAGCACAGGGCCCAAAAGGTGGTATCATTAGTGGCCATTGTCCTTTTAAGTCCGTTTGTTTGTTACGCCTTCACGTCTTAACCACTGAACCGACCATCATGAAATGTTGCATACACGTTATCAGGGGTACAGAGCAGAACATTGGGTACCTTTCATAAAAATATTGTTCCCGAGGGTGGTCGCTAGTAAGTAATAAAACTACAAAGGACTAGGTATTAATGAACTTAGAGTATATTGGCGAGTGCTTATAATATAATAAAGCTGCTGTTTTGTCTTACCAGACAATGGTTTTAATATTTGCAATGACTTCGCTCAAAGTGGAAAAAATAAGTTTGTTAATTTTTCTACATCATTAGAAATAGCCTCAGAATCAATACATTCACCCTTACTCGTGGAACCAATCCATATTGCCTCGAAACACGCTAAACAAGAATCAGGTAGATCTCTCGTATCAATCACGCGGTACCCAAATAGCGCTAAATTGTTTTAGGTTTCTGTTACGGAACCCTCTTTAATGTTTACTAGACACGCACTTGACCGTTGTCTGACTACATGTTTATTGATATCGGTTGATTGGTTATGTGACTATGAATAAAGTACAAAGTGTAATTGGTTAAGTAGGTACCACAGATTTCATGATATAAAATATACGAATTTTGATTTCTGGAAAAGAAATCAGTTTCATGGACATAGAGAGAGAAAGAAAAGTCCAGAAAGTTTGGGTTTTTTTTTTCTCTTTATTTATTTAGGAACTTTTGTTTTTATTAAAACATGCCTGCATACATAAAGTTTGGGTTATTCATAAAAATTACCTAATTGATCACAGTATCAATTAATAATTTAAGAAAATCTCTTGAACTTTACAAGGATTTTTAAATATTTTTCAGGTACTTTTAGTATTAATAATAATAATAATAATAATAATAATAATTTATTTCTCATCACAAACTTGGCATTGTAACAAAGTCATTTACATTATAGGATTAAGTAATTTAAGTTTGTGAGAGTCCGGTGCCCGTGCTAGGCAAGTAATACCTGTGTTACAGGTCACCAGGCTCCCACCACCTCGAACCACATAATCACTAGTTCACATAGTAACAGAACCCAATAGTTGACGCTGAATAACATGAGAATATTAAATTACAAAAAGAAATATAAAAGTAAAAGTAAATAATGTGTGTGTGTGTGTGTGTGTGTGTGTGTGCGTGCGTGTGTGTGCGTGTGTGTGAGTGCGTGTGTGTGTATGTGTGAGTGTATGTGAATGGTGAGTGCATGTTCCTCCTTAGTAAGTAATTTGTAAGAGTTTTTCTGTTTCGTCGTAGGTCAAGTTCAGTAGCCACAAAATCAACTTCTTTTTGCAAGCTTTCTTAGTAAGTGGATAGAGGGACAGAGTAGAATTTAGTTTATTATAAAGGTAGCCACCCATAAAACAAAAGAATCTTTTAGAGAGCTTGGACTTAAAAAGGTGTGACTTGCATACCGATCCCTTACGTCGCTTTCCACTAAGAAGCATAGGCTCGTAGTTAAGTTGTGAGTGTTGTCGAAGTACAGTATGTACAATGAAGAGTTGCCGGGCAGTAAGCACCTTCCATAATTTGTAGACCTCAGTCGTTGGGCATAGGAATGGGAGAGAGGCGCCTACTTTTAAGACAACTCTCTGAGCTCTCTCAACTAAGATTAAGTGTGTCTTAGCAGCTCCTCCCCAGGATGTGATACAGTAACTCAAAACCGACTGACATAAGGCTAGATATACAGACTTAATGACATGAAAGTCCGCAACATGTCGAAGAGTTCTAAAGATATAAATAAGTTTCCTGAGTCTACTGGCAAGGAGAACAATATGATGATAGAAACTAAGTGTAGAATCAAACATTACTCCTAGATATTTAATCGAATCCGTAATAGATAGTTTAGGGCAGGCGCAGTCTACTGAAGATGCACAAGAATGGACTGTCAATGAAAGGGTGTCAGTAGTGACCTGCCGCCTTGGCGAAAATGTCATGTATTTAGTTTTATCTACATTTAGCGTTAGTCGGTTCTCGGCTAACCATTTGGTGACTGCATTCAATCCTCGCTGTGCTAAATCATAAACCTCAGCCCAAGAGTTAGCGTGAAACAAAAGAACAGTATCATCTGCGAATGTTAAAATTTTTCCATTGGAAAGTTTTAGATTGCACAACTCATTAATATAAATAATAAATAGTGTTGGTCCGAGTACACTGCCCTGTGGGACTCCGGAGTTTATAGGTAGTTCCTCACTCATCCATCCATCAATTTTAATGAGTTGTGACCGATTAGTAAGATAGCTGGAAAAAAGTTTGAGAGCTAACCCTCTAACACCTATAGCTTCAAGCTTGCGGATAAGTAAAGGGACAGACACTGTGTCGAACGCTTTAGCAAGGTCGAGAAAAACAGCTAAAACCTTTCTTTTATCGTCCAGATTGGTGGAAATAAAATCCGTCAGTTCATGCACAGCATCATCCGTCGACCTACCGGAGCGAAAACCAAATTGCGAGCAAGACAACAGTTTATTAGACTCAAGAAAACTAATCAAACGTTTGTTGATGATGCGCTCTAAGATTTTGGATAAAACGGGGAGTAAAGATATCGGTCTATAATTATTAAGACAATCTTTGGCACCACCCTTGTGTATTGGTATTACTAGGGATTTTTTGAAAAGCTCAGGAAAAATACCTGTCTCCAGACACATGTTACACAAGTATGTTATAGGAGTAATCAGTAAGTCCATGTACCTCCCTACAAAAAATCCAGAAATTTGGTCTACCCCTGTTGATTCATTTGCTTTAAGTCCCAGTATTAGGTTTTTTACCTCATCCTCATCTGTAGGCATAAGAACTATAGAATCACGGGACACATACCAGGTATTTAGATTGTCGGTAGAACCCTGTTCACTGGCTGCAATACTTGCTCCAACATTAACGAAGAATGAATTGATATTATTTACACTAGCGCGAGGGTTGGTTTTGTCAATCAGAATATTAGGGTCATTTTTTTGTGGCTTAAATTGGGTTATGTTGTTAATTGTTTCCCAAAGCTTTTTAGAGTTATTACCAGCCTTTTTGATCTCTTCCTTATCATATGATCGTCTAGCTTTTTTAAGTAAAGAAGTACAAAAGTTTCTATATCTCTTATAAGTAGTGGCAATATCAATATCATCAGGATATTTCCGAGCTTTTTTGTGAAGGTTATCCCTAAGACGCATACACTTCAATAGTCCTGGCGTGATCCAAGGCTTAGTGATGATCTTACGCCTAGAGATTTTCCTAATTTTAGTATGGTCTTGTATAACACTCCTAAGAGTATTAATTAAGTAGGCTACGGCATCATTTGGATCGAAAAAGTTATATAGCGGTCTAAAGTTAAGATCTTTCATTGAAACATCTAGTCCTGAGTAGTCAGTTCGCGCAAAATGCTTACAGGGAGATGGAGGTTCTTTTGATAGTATTAGGTTAAGTGCAACACAGCTATGGTCAGTGACTGATGAATCAATTACTAAACAGCATGCCTTTTGAGTTGTTTTGATCATAACATGATCCAAGCAAGTACGACCGTGTGTCGGAATGGTATGACCAGGATGTATATCTAGTGTTGCCAAGAGATCCAGATAATTCCATGAATGTGTGTCTTTGGTGTTTGGTACGATATCAATGTTAATGTCACCTATCAATATGATGTTTTTATAATTGGATAGTTGCGAAATCATGGAATTTAGAGAAGTTAGAAAAAGTTGCACATCCTTGCGGCCAGAGGGGCGGTACATGGCAACAACGACAGTTGAACTATTAACTTTTAAAATCAGACAATTGGAGCTATTGCATGGTGGCTCCTCAACTGAAGGAGTGAGGTGTTCTTTATAATACACTATGACCCCCTCGTTTTGGGTGAGGTTATTAATAGTCATAACTGTATTGTACCCAATCAGCTGTGGAATAGATTTAGTTGAAGGAAGCCAACATTCAGTCAAAACAATCAGATCCCAGTCTATTTTGGTCCGCGATAGAAGTGTGACGAAGTTATCGATATTGCATGTAATGCTTCTAATATTTTGTGATATTATGTTAAAAGAGTTGGGAAAAACAATATCTTGGCACTCCTCCGCGTCACATGGGTAGGCCAGTGTACTTTTGAACTAGTATTGATTTATATTATTAAAAGATTCAAGTGAATTCATAAAACTGAGCAAAAGAAATTTAGCAAAATATTTTTTACTAATTAGAAAGCTAATTAGTTAAATAACTTTTGTAATATGCAAAAATGAATTGCTGTTTGTTAGTCTGGCTAAAACTCCAAAACGGCTTGACCTTTATTTTTTTGTTCGATTTAGTACTTACTGGGATGGTTTATACACAAAAAAAAGGAAAATTTAAAAGAACAGCTAAATAATCGAAAATACAACATTGGCAGCTTTATATGGGAATCGCCATTTGGGATTATTTTTGACAGCTAACTTTTGATAAAGACAAATAGTCTGAAAGATAGGTTAAAGTCAAAAACTTTAAAATCATATTCTAAAATTCTTGGTTGAAGTTAAAATAATAATGATGAAAACAAATTTTGGTGAAATAAAGCATTCGTACGTAGTGTTGCTTTCGTTTTAGTATTCAGCTGCTTTGACATTAACTAACTAATTAAATAGATGGCGCTGGTTTCCAATGTTTTAAAATTCTCAAGGTTATATTGATAATCATATAAATTGTAGGTGATACGAAGTCCACAAGATCCACTAGTATTCAATATTTTATATCGTTAAACGTACACAACATGTTACAAAAATACCCCTAATGCCGAATATGGTATACAAGGTGTTACATAAATACCCCTAATGCCGATTTTCACGATTTCAGAGTTGGTCCCATAGTAAAAGTTGATCAGTTTGATGATCCCTATATACCATACTAGTGGCCCGCCCCGGCTTCGCACGGGTACAATGTAGTTACTAATGTGGTGAGTAGACTAATACTACAGGATATCTATATATAGTGGTGGCCACAAAATTAAGGACGGCAGTCGATTTTCATACAACCGAAGTAACTTTTAAGCATTGCTGCTCCGCCAGGGATTGACCGAGCGGTGATCTGGTGATGGCCATCCAGGGAGTGGATGAAGGAGATCCAGATTTCTACACACACCCAAGTGATTGACCAGCATTTTAAGAGATGTAAGGATATGTTTAAAAAAACCGCGAATATAGTATAGAAATGTATGAAAACTTGCAGCTGAAAATTCTTATGCTTACATCTCTTAGAATGCTGACCAGATCAGTTGGGTGTGTATTGCTATCTGAATCTTCTCCATTCACTCCCTGGATGGACATCATCAGATCACAGCTAGTTCAATCCCTAGCGGAAAACCAAGACTTCAAAATTACATCGTTTGTATGAAAATCGACTTGTGTCCTTAATTATGTAGCCACCACTATATGTATGTACGACGTACACAACATACGCAAGGGGTGTTATAAGTTTGACTTGTGTGTGTCTATCTGTCTGAGGCAACCTAGCTTCCAAACTTATGGACCGATTTTGATGCGGTTTTTTATGCATAGTTTAAAAGATCTAAGTGTACAGATGACGGGACTCCTAAACCATTGATCCGATTATGATGAAACTTTGGTGAGTTGTTTTGCTTACGACCGAAAAAGTCCCTGGCTAAAAAAACGGAGCATTGCAATACGCATGCCGGGTGCAGCTAGTTCTAAATAAAAATATATTGTGCATTATCAGGATTCTCAATCTCGATCATCCAACACTTCTCTATAATATACAACGTGTTACAAAAATACCCCTATCAGCTGTTTCATACAAAAATTCAAATCGAAAATATCAAAATGTGTTTCATACATTTTGATATTTTCGATTTGAATTTTTGCTGATTTTTATTTCGCGATTTCAGTAAAGTAAAAGTTGTTCAGTTTGATGGTCTCTATTTACCATATTCGGCATTAGGGGTATTTTTGTAATGTTATCCGGTTGCAAAATAAAAAGGCTATTCGGCGAGCTGACTCTCGAGCAGGCGACATTAGAGCTGGACATGGGAGAAACAATCACTGCGCAGATCTACACCAGCCGCTCTTAAACTTTGTCCCTGTGCTTTATTAATTGTCATAGCATAGGCGACTTGACCGAATATTGTATTCTTTTAAAATTAAACTGATAATAAGATGGAATAATTTTGCACCTTATTACAACGCCATAAGGAAAAAATGACAGCACTGCCAACAAAACGCCATAGGTACTATTCAATGAAATGCATTCTACCTACTCTCAGGGGAAATGACCAAAGAGAATGTAGTACTACGTTGAGATGACAAATAATATTTATTTTTCTTAATTAATCAATCAAATGCACAAAAAAGTTTCAACTCCGACGTCGAAGTCAATCACAGCAAAAGTAGCTTTATATCACTTTTTAACCCTGTTAGGTAATAAATATTAAAAAAATACGAAATACGTGTTCAATTAATTTTGTGAAAGAATGTCTATGCCAAATTTCAAGTCAATCGGACCAAGGAATCGCGTTCTCCCATACAAACTTTACCACCCTGTTTCACCCCTTTAGGGGTTGAATTTCGCAAAATCCCGTCTTAGTGAGCACCTACGCCCTAAAAGGAGCCCCCATGCAAAATTTGAGACTCCTAGCACTTGCAGTTTCTGAGATTTTGTGATCAGTGAGTGAGTGAGTGAGTGAGTGAGTGATTTTCCCTTTTATATATATAGATTCGGCATTAGGGGTATTTTTGCAACATGTTGTATAGGCGAAGAAAAAACGCGAAGAGCAGTCAATCTTTTAACCGAGACATAATTATCGTCAGATATCCTCTTCAAAGTATCAGAGACTTAATGATTTTTAGAAGTACCATACCAATAAATATTCAAATAACTGTTATGGTACTTGTTTTTGGAAATATTTTCTTTTAATTAATGGCGATATTTTTTGGTCGTGTTTTATGTGCTTACCTATTATTTTATTAAGAACTAGCGGACCCGACAGACGTTGTTCTGTCTTAACTATGAATATTGATTAATTTATTAATAATATGAATTTTAATAATAATAATAATATCTTTGACGATAAATTAATTATTTTACGACCGAAGCATCTGTTTTAAACGATAGTCATTTTCTTTACATCCTCTTTGACTATATTTGCAGCACGCATTCTGTCAATGTTATGTCAAACGCCATAAGGTTGCATTGAAAAAGTTTAAGTTTTCAAAAAAGGTTAAATTAAAAAAGTTTTTAGTTTGTCTTTTCTTAAATTAAAACTGACAACAATTTTGTCAAGAATTAATTAAATAAGCCATTAAATTCTGTACACTCAGATTCACATTAAAATAAATTCTAATTTTAAATAAACATCTTATATGACTATTAAATTTAGTTTTTCGCATTCACAATGCTATTTTTATAGTATTTGATTGAATCAGGCATTACTTGGCGGAAGTCCCAAACCATTGTGAAAAGAGACGTGCGTGAACCAACACCGAAGATTCGGTGTTGGTTGGTTCGATCTAACTCCTGAGGATGCTCCGGGTTGGGGCGAAACACGTGTAGAGTAGTCTAATTGGTGAAGGTGCAAGGTGTGTCGCTGTCATGCTAAATGCAAGTATTGTGCACTGATATTTTTGTGGTGTGCATGTGCATTTTTTTGCGGGCGGGCGGGCGGTGCATCCTGCATATATTTTTGCGGGAGTAAGCTACATATATTTCTCTTTTCACAATGCTATTTTTATATTAAAACAAATAATATTAGAAAAAATACTAGAAAAAATCGACTCACCCGTAGCACCTCAGACGGGACTCGAACTCCCACTTTTGGGTTTCCGGCCCAATGCACTGTGCACCGGCCAAGTGCTACAGGTTATTTGATTTTTTCTAATATTATTTTCCTAATCTTATATGATGTCTTGTCTATAAATTCTTACGCCCTTACCCCACCGGGCAAGCATCGCGCCTACAGGGGTGGTCTCTTGAAAAAGTCTCAATAACTCGTCAGCTAGAACGCAATGACATCGTTAGTGCGAGTGGCGCGAAGAAAAGGCGCACTATCTACCGCTGTTACTGTGCGTATTGGCCAGATATACAGCATGGAGCGAAACATTTTCAACAAAACATC